>JAPQVY010000155.1:31158750-31805625 GCA_028535165.1 Quercus tomentella
AGATTTGAAATGAGGGTACAGTCAAACATAGCGTCCAGACTATGTGCGTTTAGCCAAGGAATTCAAAGAGACAGATGAAGTGTAACACACTTACACTTAGGTAGCCCATAAAAAATACAAAAGTAACCATAAGCCTTAAGCCAACAAATAGCAGCTGTGCTTTTACTTCTTGGTCTAATCACCATTCACCAAGGACTTGATGAAATCCAATACACAAATTTCCCACAACACAAACCAATTTCTCTGGTTGCAAACTACAGTATTAACAAAAAAAAAAAAAATGACACTAAGTACATGCAAATGTGCAATTCAAGTAGCATGTGTTCAGTTCAGCCCATGAAAGGAATTCCTGGCTTCAAAACTCCATGCTTCAAACCATAGTCTCTGACCCTCTACATCCATAGAAACAAAACAGCTTGGATCCTTCTTCCTTTTTTTGTTTTAATTTCAATCTGATTGGATGCGATTGGCTGGTAACTGCTTCCATGAACTATTAGAAGAAAGACCAAATTAATTACTCACCCAGACAGATATAAGATGTATCAGAAATAATAGTAATAATAAGAATAATTATGTCAACAATTATTTGTACTTGTAAAGCTTGGTCTGCAATTGCAGATCAGGTTGCCACCACTGATGAATTCCATGAGCTTGCTTAAACTCCTGTGAAGGAGTTAGATTAACCGTCAGACTTGCAGAAGGAATTAGGTGTAATGGTGGCTCTGACTCCTTCCCCATTGCATGCATTAGTAGACCCCCAATCGTGTTCTGGGTCGCTAACCTCTCAATACCTCCTGCCCCAATCTCTTCCATCTTTTTCCTATGTTCAAAATAGCCAACATATTCTGAACCGATATGATCTGCTGGATTCACAAATAGACAAGGGATCCATGCAGACAAAGCAGCAAACGGATCTTCTGCCTGGTTTCTCCGGTGGTTATGGTTACCCTTCATAGCTAGAGTAAGTCCTGCTGTGATCACACTGCTTGCAAATCGAATCCCATGTTTCACTTTTTTGTCCTTAATTCTCTCAATAGGGGCTGAAAAGAATGGTGGATTGAAGAGAAAAGATTCGATAAACATGCCATTCTTGACCATAGTTTTTCCAGCAAGCATTGCCATTGCTGACCCAAGGGAATGACCAGCTAACCAGACATTTGAATCGCCTACTGAAGCAACAATGTTTCGGACAGTTTGCATAGCAATCTCAAAGCGAGATGTCCGGTGAAGCCCATTTCGGATGAGGTGGAGATCCAACTCAAGATCACGTGAGAGGGAATCTGGTTTATTTAAGGTGCCTCGGAATGCAATCACATATCGTGGACTTCCATCTAGTGAGTCATTACAGTAAGATGCTGGAGGTTTGAATTCATAAACAGCACCAAATATGGAATGATCAACATCATCCACAAGATGACGAAGCAACCGAAAATGGAAAAACTCATACCAAGGAGGAGCAAGGACTTGGGAATCTTGACGCTTCTCCTGGCGATCTCGCTCAAGAATGTAGACAGCCTGAACCAAACTGGCAGCAACAGACCTTCGATGATGTGCACTCTCCCTGCATATGGCACATAACAAAATTTTCCCTCATCATCTAGCAAATACAGAAAGAGAACATCCAGAAAAACCAATATTGACTTAAAACTATTCCAATACTCGATGAAATTGAACAAAACATGATAACATCAAGCAAAATTTAGCCCATGTATTGGACTTTAGCATAAGAACAAAATCTTTGAATTCTTAATAGGCCCTAGGCCCCCAACAGGAAGACTACAGTTCACATCTTCATCTGTGCATTCTAGAGTAAACAAAGTGGACTCAAATTTTCACAAAAAAAGAAAAAGTGGACTCAACTGGAAGAATCCAAACTGATGTCAAATATATTACACCCAAGTCATGTCAACAAACATATGCAAGATAATAACTAAGAAGGAAAAGAGCACAACACATATAATCAAATAAATAAGTAGGCTCCACCTTCTACATGCGTTCAATTATAAAAACTGGAGTGTAATTAGAACACATGCCACTTTTTTTTGGGGAGGGGAAGGGGGAGGTGGGAACATACAAGTCATGGTTCCAATCTATGTTCCACCCATGAAAAAGAAGCTTTACTTCAGTAGTTGTAAGTTTGATGTAATTTCATTATACAGACATTAAATGTTTGCCATATTGTACTTTGCAATAGAATGAAACAGCTCAGAAACAAGCCATCTTTATATTGTTTAATTATCAAGCTAGTATTACAATCATAGTCCACTTGCAGGAGTTCAATATATAACATTCCAGTGACTCCCTTTCTTAAAAGAACCTCAGAGGCCTTAGACCTATAAAGAAAAGTAAATTTGAAGAAGGGGGGGGGGGGGGGGGGGGGGGGGGGGGATTGTTAGGTTTGAAGGTCTCACCAGTCAACAGAAGTTAAATGTAATGGTCCCGAAAGGCTAAAATCTTCCCTCTCAGAGGCCATTACACCATGCGTTCTTCTCTCTTTCTCTGCCTCTCAATATCCTTAAAAGCTGTTCTGCATTGCCAAGGAAATACCAGAAAGTGTCCAGAGATCATAACAGATTTTCATTGTGGACACTAGATACAAGTACTAAATCAGTAAAAAAAATTCATCATAACAATAAATTCCAACAAAACGTACTTTCAAAAATGACCAAGAGCACCGAAGACAGTTTCTAAGTTATGTGACACAAGTTTTCCCATGCATGATTATCGTATTAACATCATTAGGGTTATGTACAGCCACATGCTTCTTCATTTTCAACAAGGGGAACTGGAAAAAGGTACACAAGGTTTTCCATCCAACTTCACAAGGAGTACCAATATCCCTTTCTATACAAAACATGCCCTTCAGCCCTTTTGCAGGGGATCCATACACATTCAAGAAATATTTAAAACCATATATGCAATATAACAAGCATTCTTTGTCTCAAAACATTAACCTGAACAACATTTTTTTTTTCTTTCCACCTTTTTAAATTTTAAATGAGTGAGTTTGATTTGGCCCCAGTGGGAAGACAAGGGGAAGATTTAAACCAGTGACCAACATTTCAAGTGGTGTAATCCCCAGCCAAATTTTGCCACCCCTTGGGGGGCTTAATCACATACTTTTCCATCTTTCCATGTAGACCCTAACCCTTATTCCCCAATAAGTTTTCATTTTGCATACCAACTAATGGGCAACAAGCCTGCACTTAACATTAACTTGTCTTTTTCACCTTGTAGTCTAGCAAGAATGATAATGGTTGCAGGTAGATAAATTTTAATAAAAAAAAAGAAGATCAAATATTTTAGTTAAATTCATTCTCTCTTGCCCATAACACAACCTGGAATAATTTACTCAACTTCCATCCAGACTAAAAACCTCTTCCTTTTTAAAATTTTTCTATTTTCTTCCAATAACATCCAAATCATAATCAGCAGCCTAATTTTCGGCTCCTCCAACAGTGACAGTGTCTTAAAACTAGGACTATTTGATGAAACTATTCAGTGCACCTAGTGTACCACACCCTCCTCTCATATAAGGTGAGTTTCACACATGAGCTCACCTGTGTATGAAGACCAAGTGTACAAGAAATTATACAATCCTTATGGTGGACCACGTCACTTGTCCACCATTCTACTAAAAGACTCCCATTTATTTAAAATTGCTGAGTTAGTTTATGATAAAAATAAATAAATAAATAAAATAAAAAAATTAGTTAAACTGACTAAGCAATTTTAAATAGAGAGTTTTTTAGTGAAATGTGGACAAGTGATATGGTCCACCATGAGATTTCTCCAAGTGTACAGAATAATGTCTCAATAAACAACAACCAAGCAACCAACCCCTTTTTACAAAATTTTGGGTCCCTCACATGTATTCTTTTCTTTCTCATGCACTCTAAATAGAGGACACCCCAATATGTATTGTTGAGTAATTGTCCCAAAAACAAAAACAAAAAATGATTCAAATCAGACCCATTAATTAATTCTAGCTCTCTGTCTTACACTGGCGGCTCTATATGCAAGTCCGGGTGGTCCTATACTTGCAAAAAATTGCATCTATACACTTGCCAAAAAAGAATTATACGTTAAACTAACCTATTGTGACCACCTTAATAAAAATATTGAACACCCTGAATTGAGAATTACAAAAAGTTGGGTTCAACAAGAATAAAAATAATGCTACATTCACAATATTTTCACAATAATTTTACAACAAATCTAATGTGATTAGTTTTTATTGATTCTAATTTGAGCTCAATACTGATATTATTTTTTTACCCACCAATAATAGCTTTTTGCATAAAATTTATTGTAAAAATATTGTAGACATAGCATTACTCCAAAATTAATTCCTCCCCCCCCCCTCCCAAACATAATCCTTAATCCCTTTTATAAAAATACAAAAAAAAAAAAAAAAAAACTTATATAACAACAGTAAATATTAGCCCAAATAACAGCAAACATAAACAAGATAAGACCAAACAACAACAAGTTATCTAATTATTCAACAAAAAGCCTACGATAAAACAAAAAGATAAAAATTGCTAAACATTCAAATTTGTAGTTCGTTCAACCTATTCAATAAAAATAATCTCTAATTTCATTTTTCCCTAAAAAATGGTATCAAGCAAAATATTGTGGTCGTCAGTTCCCCTTTATGGTGACGAGAGTTATATTTCTTTTAGCTTTGTAATCACAATAATTTTACTCTCCTGAGTGACTCGACTCATAATTGTAGCAAATATTTAAGTTATTGCTTTATTAGATTTTTTATAATTTAAATTTCTTAGTGACCACCCTGACAAAAATTCCTAGAGCCGCAACTGCTCTCTTATATGTATACTAAACATCCAACACAAAAGCTCTATCATTTTGGAAACTATGATTTTCTTACATATAAAGGCAATTCAAACCTAACCCATTTTAAGGTTCGGGCAGTGTCGAAGGTTGAATGATTAAAACCACCTCCTAGACTATCATTTTTGGAAACTATGATTTTCTTACATATAAAGGCAATTCAAAAAAACACAACCCATTTCAAGGTTCCAACATTTTCGAAGGTTGAATAATTAAAACCACCATTTTTTAGGCTAAAAACTAATTAGCTATACATAAAAAGCCAGAAGAATAAAAGAAAAGAAAGAATTATAATAAATTGAAAACGAGAATGTATAAGTAAGGGAAATGTACCTATTCACAAAGAAAAGAATAGCAGATCCGATGGATTTTGCAGAAGGGTGTTTGTTTGAAAATTAACCTCGGAGTCGGTGGTGGTTGTGTTTGTGTTTAATGGACAATGACATATGTAAAAATACGTGAAAGCTACCTCTTTCGTAGCCTTAAAGTTAGAGAATGTTTTTTAGGAATTTCGGAATCTGAAGCAGTGGATGGGAGAGAAGCCAAAACGTTAGTCTGAACGATGTCGTTTTATTTACCTGGTAATTGGCCTTTGCTTAACAGACCGTGTCGTTTTTTATGCTCGGGTTCGGGTACAACTGTGCAAGACCCTTGTTTTGATTTCTATTTTGAAAATTTTTTATGAGAAAATGAAAAACTAACTAATTTTTCTTTACAGTTTTTTTAATTTTTTATAAAAAAAATTTTAGAAAAAGCAATAGCAAATGGTGTAATTAACTTGCAAAAAACAAATAATACATCTGAAAAGGCTCAGCAAACAGTCAAACTAAAAATACACGCTTGGTTATAAGTTGTAACAACTAATCCAAACAATTGCCATTGAAGATAAATCATCTTACTTTGTTGCAGACAACTAAAAGTTTGAAAAATCTAAGATTGATTTGACTCCAACGTTTAACTACCGGTTGATTGTTGCTTGTATCTAAAATTAACAATTTAGCAATTGAATTTGAAACAATCACAACCACCATAAATCACCACAATCCAAAAATATAAATAAAGCAAAAAATAAAAACATAAAGATATTGGTGACAAATTGGAAAACTTCTGTTTACTGCAATTCCTAACCTCCAGATCTCAAAAAACGGCCTAACTTCTCTTATTAAAATGAAGGACTTTCCTCCTACTCCAAGAACTATTTGCATTAACAGATATTTCAATCTGTCCCAAGCAACACATATTGAGACAGTTCCAACAAAAATGTTCTAAATAAACTTCATTATAGCTGCCCTATTTTACTCACTCAGTTTACAGTCCAACGCCAGTCTATTTTCGGAAGAGTAACATTAGGTTTATCTACATTACCATTCCACAAGTAAGAATTACATTTCTACTCAAGCTTTATAGTATTTATAAAACTTCAAATGATTCATCTCCATTCTAAAAATAGATGATGATTTTTTTCCCTTAATTGTCAACAGACTTAACATGATGATTCTTCTCTTTTTTTTTTAATTTTAAAAAATAATAATAGTAATAATAATAATAATAATCATACGATGGTTCTTGAAAACACAATAATGTTAAGAGAGTACTTTCTTGAAACTGATTATTTCTTTTGACAACCCTAACCATCATTTCGGAGTGACTGGAAACGACAACGTCAGCTACATCAGCTACACAATTTTCACTTTGAGATAATGTGAAATTTTGGTTTGAATTTCTCAGGAAAACATAATGAGAACAGAATATCAGCCATTAGTGTTTGTCTATACACTCACATCTGGAGTCATGCCGGTTTGGAAGTAATTTGGAGACAGATAAACATTGTTTGGGTAAACAAAATTGAAAACTGTATCATAATGGCAATATTCTCAGCCTTGCGCAAGAAAAGAATCGAACACTCAATATCACCAGAAAAATAAGGAGGTCAACATGTTATCTGCTTGGTCCATTACTTCGTCACAAGTGGTTTGCAATCTTTCTTGTTAGCTAAATGCTTTAATTGAATATGTTTATGTAATGGAATATAATCAAACATATAAATGAATGCAAGTCCGTTCTAACACTGATTATAATGAACATTATGCTGGCTTTTACATCATCATAATTTGTAATATAAAGAATTTTATATATATATATATATAGAGAGAGAGAGAGAGAACGTTCACAGTTAGCATAACAACGAATGGAAAATAAAACGCATTCCTATATCATCTTGAATGTATGTATAAATGTATCATACATAAAGATGACGTAAAATATCACCTAGAAAAAGATGAAAATCACATCTTGGAAATTTAGTAACCAAAAAAAAAAAAAAAAAAAAGAATACAACAAGCTACCTCACTCCCTTCTCCAATCTCCATCCAATGGTATCACACCAAATTCCTCTCGTATAAAAAGAGATCATACGTAGTATATCGCTCTACTTAGACCAAGCAACTGCATCAATATCTACTTGTGCACTCCTGTACAACTCCAGCCTCTTTGCTAGAGCAGTTCGCCGCTCCATGATGGCTGGATCCTCATTCAATAATGATGACAAACGCTTGGGCTGCAAGAGAATTTTTAAGTCAATTAACACTCATCAATTGCCCTCAACAAAGATCAAATTTCACAAAAACATATAATATAAAGATGTGGAGGGATCCAGTCTTACATCCATTTTTCCCAAATCTATGAAGAAATGGTCAAGTAGGCTTCTTTTGGCCTCCCGCACTTGACAATAAACAATGGACTTCGGAATAGAATTTCGTAAACTTGCACATACCAGATTGACATAAGACAAAACAGTTGTTCCTGTATATATGTAGGGAAAAGAGAATACTTATCATCAGTAGCGAACCATGCAGACTTTCTATTTGCATGATTTCAGTGTAACATTTGAAGGAAGCTTTAGATAAATAAGCTAAAAGGAATAGAAAAAAGTTTTTTTTTTTTTTTTTTAATTAAAAAACCAAATTTAGGCACAATTGCAAGCACAGCCTGCTAACTTTAAGTTGTATGACTTACCAATTCGCCTGAGATATGAATCATTGTATCTATCAAAAATTGAATGTGTTGGATTGCCACCCTTCTCAATATCTTGAGGAAGCTTCCGAAAGAACTCAACTGTCAGGTAACTACACTCCATATCAACTAGCTGAAGTGTTGCTTTTTTACTTTCATCCCTCATTTGGTCGAGTGAGTCAATTGCTGCATTTCCAACCTCTACTCTGAGGCCAGGATACTGCTTTAACTCCTGTGAGTCCAATAAAGAAACACTTATAAAACAGCTTGAAAAATTATGGACTTAAATCCGAAGAGAATAATAAAGAAGAATAGAAAACAGGGGAAAAAAGGGTATCAAGTGTCCAGGGTCATTATACAGTTGGAGAGAATACTGAGTCTATTTCTGCAGCTGCACACTTTCAGATTTTTAATTGGCTTAAATGCGGTGATGCAAAATGTAAATTGGAAGGCTCATATCCTAGGGGTGGGGGTGCATGCATGTGCTGGTGCATGTTTGCAGGTGGTTGGGTGTGGGTGGACAGGCGTGTGTATTGTTGTTGGCAAGGACAAGAAAGTTCTCAACTAAGGCCAAAACTTGAATCAATATCTTCATATGACCTTCAACATATTTTACTAGCACAGATGGCAGACAGATTTCCCTAACAGGAGAGTAAAAGGCAATCAAAGGTCTAAGCCACCAAATTTAAGATTATCTGTCACTCGATTATGTCAAACGTCAACTCCTAAATTTTAAAATATGCAAAAAAAAATTCCATACTTTTATCTCCAACAAATACTTACGGTCTTCCAAAATTTTCTAATACTATACATAGTTACATGAATCCATTCTGATCTCTTATAACTCAATGCATATCTGAATGATCCCCCACAAGTTTTATAGTGGTAATTACAATTTCTGAAGGCTTTCAATAGTTTTCTTAAACTTCCAGAAAACATTTCCCCTTCATTTAAGAAAGCAAATTTCACAGGTGAAATTCTTTTTGTTACTTACACAACAGAAGCACTTCACGTGGTTAAAATTAGCCATGGCCACAATAATATTTAAGCAACTCAATTTTAGAAATGCTTCACGTTTTTTTTCTGCATTACTTTTATGTATATTGAGTTAATGAAAGGAATCTAATTTGAACTTTAAATAACACAATACAGACAAATTCAATGGTAGCCATAAAACTTGGCATGGTAAGGAACATACCAGAGTCTCGCTGATAGCCTTGTGAATTAGATCCTTAAGTAGGGCATGAACCTGGAATCATGAAAAAATAAAAATGGCTCATCAGGAAGTAGGCAGTGTCATTCAGCAATGACTCAGGACTTGAGCATAAAGAAAATTCAACAACTTTTTGGCAGCCACAAGATTTTGCATAGTTTTCAATTATATACCAATGCAATACATGGGCCTTTTCAAAGGACAGGATTGGGACTTTTCTCAACCCAAAACAGTAAGACACGAATGCCCTATTTCATCATCATGTTCCATCAACACTTTATCTTTCCATACAAACACCATCAAGCAATTGGGAAGGAACCTCTGGCATTGGCAGGCCCATCTACTGGGGCCATGGTCAACCTTTCTCTAATGGTTTTATCATGGAGGTGATACATGGAGAAAAATTTGAGCTTCAAAAATCAGGCGTTAATAGGTTTGACATCCTTATCAAATCGGTATATATCCTAGACTATGAATGACAGTGATGCCAGCAGAATACTCAGGAACTGTCCTTTAAAGGGTCTACATTAAGATGCCAAAAAGAATAAATGATACCGACTGCATAAACCTTTTCTAGATGCGGATGCTCAAAGGAGTAAAACACAATAACAACAACAAATACAACTAATTTTTAAATGAGATGAAACAGGGATCAATGTCAGTTTTTAAAGAATGTTCACATTCTTCTCCTAAATCCTAATGCCTACCGCATCAACAGCTGCCTCAGCAGGACCTCTGATGGAAATTATAGTAGATTCTATGAGACGACGATATCCTTGCTCAGGAGCTATTAAATGAGGTTGATAACCATCAGCTTCAGTTATGATCTTCCGTATATTTTCCATAGAAAGTTGTTTGTCAAACTGCAACCTTTTAAGTGCAGCAGGAAGCTGGTTATCAAAAACGTTGTAAATTTTGTCACCACCAGGGCGTCTGTGGACAACAATAAACAAAACCAATTAAATTTATATAACATGGATACAACACAGAAGCCACATTGAACCAAGGTGGGAGGAGCCCCTGCCCATGATCAAGGAAGACAACGAAAGTACAAACTTACATGCCATCAAGATGCTCCTTGTATATTTGATCAAAAGCACGACAAATCTCCATGATCATGTACAACTTTCCCTGCATGTCGAAGCAAGCAATCACTATTAAATCGTCCAGAATTGAGGATCTGCTAAATGTGAAGGCTTAAACAAGGTAAGGATCAAACTTACTCCAGCATCTGTAGCAATAGGCTTTCCAAGACGACTCAGTTCAGTTTCAAGTTCAGAAACTGTTTTGTTAATAAGGGACTGGATGCCAGGGATTCTGGACTTGATTACAGTTTCCAAATGCTGAAATATTAACCATTTGATTAAGTCATGATACAAACTACTCCAACAACAGTAAAAATATTTTAAAAAAACTGTCTTTTATTTTTGCAAGGAAAAAAAAAACTAGAAAGGCAAGAATTTTGATTTGCCCACCTTTGAAAGCATCTTTGCTAGATGCTCAGAACCCATCCTGTGAGCTAGGTGCTTGTATTCTGGGGTACTATTAAAATACTCACGCTCTCTACGACGAGCAGCAATCATGTCAACATTCTTATTAATGTCCGCTTGTGAACGGTTCACAACCCCAACCCAAGGGAATTTCAACCGCATAGACCTCCCTTCTAATACCTAAGCAACCAAAGGAAAGAGTCAGAATTTAGAAATCTGAAAATCGCATGTCATGCTTCTAGCCATAGGATCCTGTTAACTTACATCCACTGCATCAGTACCCTTATCCATAAGATCAATCTTTGTCAACACTCCAATTGTCCTATCCCCTGCAAAATGAAAACAGTAAAGTATTAGAAAACTAAAAAGCCGCTGCTCATAGTCATATTGTCAAACAAGGCCACCATTACAAGGTTTGAACATATCACATCATACATCTTAGCATATATGGTTGATGATAACACTTGTAACATTAAATGCACCCATGGGGGTATACTGAAGATGCGAAAAAAAAAAAATAAGAGGACATGACCTAAAGAAACAATAAAGGAGTTACCTGTAGGGTCTACTTCACGTGAGATTTTGATAGCATCTGACGTAGCCAGATCTTGATTGGCAGGTGAAATGGCTAGAATTATACAGTTGGGCTGCATAAAATGTACAGCAAACAAAACAATGCAACAACTTAGAGATTTAACCTTGCATAAATCATAAAAGTTTAATAGGCTAAAATGCAAAAGAATTATTTCCAACAAAAGTGATGATAAATTGTTAAGTCATAACTCATGGAATTTACCCAGAGGACCAGCAAACAAAAGAAATTACAAAGACAAAAAAAGAAGAATTTGTATATAAAGAATGGCTGGTCTAAACAGTAAATCAAAGAAGCATGCCAGAAGAGTATGAGCCACTGGTTCCTAGAATTTAAGTATTATAAACTATTGAAAATTTTCTATCCTCTGGTAAATGTGATACTAGATGATTAGCATAGGAGCTCTGTACTTGAGAAAATAACCAACATAACAACCAAATTAGTTTTTAATTGTTCCCTTTTCCCTCTAAGATTAGAGATGAAGCCAGAGATAAGAGGCCAAGGGAACTCGTCCCCAAAGACATATTCTCAGGGTACGTTTGGTACACTGAATGTGAATTACAACAGGAATGGTAATCTTTATTACCAGGAATAAAATGTGTTGTAATGGAATAACTAAACCTATTCATTAGTTTGGTTGTGAGTTGTAATATTAGAATAAAACTTATGATCTATTTTAGGAAATATCTCATTCATACAATTATATTTCCTAGAAAATAATATATTTTAAATTTTAGAGAGATGAGTTATTTTTTGATGATTTTTTATTTCCATTATTGTTAGGTGGATATGGAAAGTTTATTTATTTGGAAATTTATTAATGTTAGAAATTATTACATCTACTAAGAAATAGCTATTACAACCTTTTTAGAGAGAAATAGCTATTCCTCATTTTAAAGAATAGTTATTCATAAAGAATGACTATTCCTGTAATAAAAACATAACCAAACTATTGAATAGCTAAACCATAGGAATAACTATTACATTACAGTGCCTATTACAGTCTACCAAACGTGCCCTCAGTTTTGGGGGACTGAAAGAATCTTTTGCAAAACTTATTCAGACTCCATAAAATTTGGAGTCCAAACAAATCCACATAATAATCAAACATCATCTAATCTATTTGGCTATTTTTATAGCATGAAAAAAAGAAACCAAATAGTTATAATATTACCTTCTCAATGTAGGAGCGAACCATATTTTCAATGTCGTGCACAATACTGTCCGGTTGACCCTCTATATTACCCAGGAAAAAGTGTTAGTTACAACATTATATAATTATAAAGAGAAAATTTAGGCTTGTTTTGTTGAAAAGAAAGCCTAGGAAAAGAAAGGAAAACTTATAGGTTCCAACAGAAAGATGACCCAGCCAAACATTTGTACAGTACTGAGTCAGTATATCAAATGCCAAAATTAAGAGACGCATGTAACTTACCAACAGCAACTTTTGTAAGCCCAGGAAGATCAATGAGTGTCAAGTTCACAACTGCCAGAGGAAAACAAATTTTACAAAGTGTGTTATGCTTCAACCAAAAGGGGTGCTACAGGATAATAGCATGTCCAGAACATTTGCAGAGACTTTGATAAAACAGATGAAGGACCATGATTCAACAGATGGAATGATAATTGTTGGTAAAATAATTCAATAAATTTGAAAAATAAGTATTAATGGGCAATACAACAATAAAGTGATCAAATAATCATATAAATTAAAATAAAACATTTTATATAATTCATATAACATTTATATAGGCCCCTCCTTTTGCAATTTTACCACAAAAATTGCAAGTCAAGTTATTTTTATTTTTTGGATCCACTAGATATAAGAGCTTTCATGCAATATCCTTTCTTAAATCTCTAGTAGCCATAATTCCCTATGACTAATTACTAATATTAGTTAATAATTCAATCACTTAATGAGTATAAGTCTAAGAATTAGTCAATATAGGATCCATGGATTGTGGAATGATTGCAGTTCTAAATGGGTTTATTAGAATTTGTAAAGTTGGAGGGGTTGGAAGTGTATAGCAGCGTTCCAGCACACCACAACATTGAATTTGGTATGAATTTTATAATAGCAAACCAATGGTTTATATCACTAGTGTTAAGATCCTTTGACTACAATTTAATTTTGGTTTTTTATTTTTTTAAATATAAAAAAGCGCAAAAAATCATGCTTTGAGCTTCTTGAAAAAGTCCAAATAAGGCATGTTTCTTTCAATGTTCCTTGCTTTAGAGGCGAAAATCGCTGGAGCCTTGGTGCTTCGTGCTTAAGCATGCTTTTACCAACACTAGGCATGATTCTACATGACATTAAGTAAAAATAAAGATAAAGATTGCAAACGTGCATCAAATTTTTAAGGAAACCAAAACTACAACTTCTATGTGCATTCCTACTAAGCAGAGAAATAAAACCCATATGTTTTGATAACCTCATTCCATTCCGTCGTTTTTAGATTCTCTTTTTGTTGTACTGTACAAAATTTGCTTTGTGTTGTTTTTTCTTTTTCTGTACATATGTTTTTTGGCTGCTTCATTCTTCTTGTATGAAGTAGTTTTTTGTTAAGAAAGTTGTCTTACCTATCAAAAAAAAACAATAAAGAACACTATACTTTCCTATGCAGAAACACAACATTAATCAAAAATGTATTATCATGCACAGAGGAATGAAAGCAACCCAATTTTCCAATTAGTTTACACCTTCTATATCTAGCTTTATAGCAAAACCACAATGAGTAAAGCATATTTTCAGAATGGAAATAAAGGTACATCCAACTTCAGACAGATTCAATATCTAAAAACAAACAAAAAAACAACACTTATAACAAAAAAATTAAAAGAATAAAAACAAACAAACAAAAACAAAGTTATAATTCCAATCTTACCATTAGGAGAATGTATACTAAGATGGATTGGAACACTAGAGATCTGCTTTGAGCGGCCAGTTTCTCGATCAGTCTCATCTGCAATCTCCTTCCTTACAGCAGCTGCACAAAATACAAATATAATTAATGATAACATGCAAAATGAAACAATCTCAAAAATATATACTTCTCCCTCTCCTCTATCTCTCCATCCTTGTGTGGTTTGTGTGCATGTATTTGTGTGAGTGTACAGACTAATTTCACAAATAAAATATATTGGCCACTGAATCACTGATGCATCTACATATTATGATATGACATGATGTAGTATATAGTGGTTAGACAATAGCTTTATAGCAGCCTAATAGATAACAAGAAAACATAAATGGCATTTTCAAGTGACAATATCAATCCAGAAATTTTTAAAAAAATCAAGGGAGGAAGAAGAAATCTACCAAAATCAGTGAATCTTTTCCGTGGAAGATGAAGAAACTCTGCATATTCTCTGCTGCCTTCCTCTAACTTATGGAGCTGCAAGACAAGTGGACGCCGAGTAACAATCCCTACATATAAGTTGCACCATTATTTTTCAAATAATCAACAAGAAAAATCAGAATAAACGAATATACCAAAAGTATGAATGCTATATATATTACCAGATCCACGAGGTAAGAAGTCCTTTCCAACAATGCTCTCTAACACGGACGACTTCCCTGAACTCTGTGACACAATCAAAAAACACAATACTTGCTCAGGCAATGGATAGAAAACTAATATTCATTTTACAAAGTTGACAGGTCATCAAGATCCTGCCTCTTTCAAAAATTTCAAAATAGCAAATAGAAGCGCCCCAAACGCATAAAAACAAAACCACAATAACAACCCATCCACCTGACTCATCCTCATATTTCACAAAATACTTATATTGTTTGTTTGAGTAAAGATATTTAAAGAGAAAGATTTGATTTCAAATTTTAATTTAAATGACTTGAATCAAGTATGGAATATCAATCCTTTTCAATTGATGAAATTTATGGATGGATTTGAGCTTTAAACTTATATCAAAAAATCTTTACTAAAAATTGTTCTTCAAATCCGTTGATCCTAAATGTTCAAATTCAAATGCAACCATAGCAATTGTTGAAGAAATATTAGTAGAAAACTAGAAACCAATAGATTGATTTGTGAAGCCGAAGTATAGCTTATATTTGAAATGGAGCACAAAGAGTTTGCAATAAAGGTAAAGATTAATCTTCAAATCAAAGTGCCAAAACTCATTTTTCGGCCCACTGTCATTTCAAATTGTTCCCTATCCATACAACAACTTCAAATACAGAATCGTACTTAAAAATAAAAATAAAAACCCTCATCTAAGTACTCCAAGAGCTACTAGCTTTAAAGATCATCTTCATTTCTCAGTTTCGATGTAATCACCAAGTTTTACTTACAATTCACACCACATATGGAAAACCATTAATAATAAGCATAACTATAAACTAGTGAACATAATTTCTAAGCTAAAATTTGTTAATAAATCCAAGTGAAAATACCTATTAGATCCTAAAACAATATGAATGAAATGAAACGAAAAAACATCGAATCGAACAAGAGCAACTAGCTTTAAAGATCTTCTTTGATCATTAAGAAGCAGCATAACTATAAGCTTGTTAATATCATATCTATACCAAATTTTTGTATAAATCCAAGTAAAACACCTAATTATTTAGTTAGATCCTAAAAAAATTTGAATAAAACGAAACCAAAAAAAAAAAAAAAAAAAAAAACGTTGAATCGTTCAAGAGCTACCAACTTTAAAGATCTTCTTTGATCATTAAGAAGAAGTGTAACTATAAGATTTTTAATATCATTTCTATGCCAAATTTTTGTGTAAATCCAAGTAAAATACCTAACTACTTAGTTAGATCCTAAAACGATTTGAATGAAATGAAACCAAAAAAAACGTCAAATCGTTCAAGAGCTACTAGCTTTAAAGATCTTCTTCAATCATTAACTATAAGCTTGTTAATATCATTTCTATACCAAATTTTTGTATAAATCCAAGTAAAATACCTAATTACTTAGTTAGATCCTAAAACAATTTGAATGAAACGAAACAAAAAAATACGTCAAATCGTTCAAGAGCTACTAGCTTTAAAGATCTTCGATCATTAACTATAAGCTTGTTAATATCATTTCTATGCCAACTTTTTTTATAAATCCAAGTAAAATACCTAATTACTTAGTCAGATCCTAAAACAATTTGAATGAAAATCGTTCAAGAGCTACTAGCTTTAAAGATCTTCGATCATTAAGAATAACTATAAATATAAGTTCTAAGCTAAATTTTTTTGATAAATCCAAGTAAAAAATAAATGACCTAATTATTACTCAAATAGTATAGATCGTAGAACAAATTAAATTAAACGAAAACGAAAACGAAAAGTAAATAGCATAGCTCTATGAAACAGTGTGAGAGAGAGAGAGAGAGAGTTGACCTGGCCACCGACGACGGCGATGGCGGGAAGAGAGTCCCAAAGAGTAGGCAATGCACTGGCTTCGCCGTAGTCACCGAGAGCGGTACAAGCTCTCTGGATTTTGTTGACGAGTGAGATCAAGTTCTCCATCTATCTCCGATCGGAGTATCGATCAGATTCAGATCCGCCTGATCTGACGGCCAGAGATAGAGGGAGATCTGAGAAAGCGATGCACCGACTAGTAGAGAGAGATAGAGTCAGAGATATGAAGCGCGTAGAGTATTATTGAATTTCTAGTTTGTTTAGAATTTTGGAATTTTGGGAGAAAATGATTTGAAACTTGAAAAGCGCGTGTGAGAGTGAGAAATGACCGGCCAGCTGCTAGCGAGTTTAACAAAGAAGGGGTTTTAGTCTTTACTCTTTTATTACGCTCCGTTTGGTTTGGCACACCTGTTGGATTCGAAAGAAAAAAAAAAAAAATTTGTGTTTTTGACGTAATTGCGTATAAGAAAAAAAAATCTACCGCCAACCGCTTTCTAATATTTTCAGTTTCACCCAAAAATTTAATAAAAAACAATTTCTAATATGTCACTTGGCAGCTAGATTTTTTATTATGGATAAATTAGTATTTAATTTTTTGGTTAAATAGAAATTAAAAATATATATATCATATTTTCGGTTAAATTGAGATATAAAGAAATTTGTTGAGTGTAGAATTCTTTTATAAAAAAAAAACTCATAATGGTTATAAAAATACTAAGTATTTATTTGGAAACGGTTTATTTAGTTTTTTACTGAAAAATTTTTGCTGAAAGTGTGTTAAAGTAGATTTGTATCCTGAAAAAAATTGAGAAAGTAAGAAAATGCATAAAAAAGTGAAGTTTTAAAAATTTGTACATAAAAATTAAAAACTAAAATTGATGCCAAATACACTAGGTATGCGTTTGGATAGAAATTATTCTTCCTGCGTTTACGTTTTTTTTTTTTTTTGACCAACGCTTCTTGCACTGTTCATGGGACATGAACAGTGCATTAAGGCAAATGCACAGTGTTTGGGGGAGTGAATAGTAATCTAAAAATTATTTTTTTATTGTTTTCAGTAATAAATTTTCAGTTTTCAGCAAAATAAGCGGTATCCAAACAATATCTAAGTCTTCCTTTAGGATGCACTTATAAACCAGCTTATTATTTACTTTTCCTACTATTTGTAGATCCACACAGCTCAATTACTTATTTTTTCTACTACTTACGAGTTCTATATGAGTCACTTTTTTTATTTTATATAACTATTATTTTTTACTAGTATTATGTCCGTGCGATGCACAACTTAATAAAAAAATTATATATAAATTAAAAAAAAAAACATATTTTTTGATAATATAATCAAATTTAATAACAAATAAAATAGTAAAAATATTTTTAAAAATTAAGTTATATGGAAAACATATATTATGTCTTTTTTTTTTGGCAAAAAAAATATATTATAAAATATATTAAAAATTATGGCAAGTTTTAAATTTCTAAAAGCTATTTGTAGTAAAATTGTAATTTAATTATATATTTTTTTAAATATTCTATAAATATTGCTGCAATTTAAGATGCATTAGACCTCTTGATTTAGTGTAGTATATGTTGCTACAATTTAAGATACATTAGACCTCTTGATTTAGTGTAGTATATGTTGCTACAATTTAAAATGCATTAGACCTCTTTTTTTTAGTGTAGTATACAGTTGCTGCAATTTAAGATGCATTCTTTTGATTAAGTGTAGTATACGTTGCTGCAATTTAAGATGCATTAGACCTATTTTTTTGTGTAGTATACGATTGCTGCAATTTAAGATGCATTATACCTTTATTTTTAGTGGAGTAATTAAAAAATAAGAAGAATTAGATTATATTATATCTACTTTGCAGCAATTTAAGATGCATTAGACTTTTTTTATGTAAATGTTTTCCTTTTAAAATCTAAAAATCTAAAAAAATTATGCAATTCGGTGCTACAACTTAGCGCTACCATGGCGTTTAAGCCCAACTTTTATTATATAGTATATGATTACTGTACTTTAAGCAAAAATCTAAAGAAGACTAATGCTAAAATAAATATGATAAAGAACTTTAAAGTACAAAATATTCCCTTTATTGCCATTTTCCTTTTCTTTATAAATTGTTATATCATATACAATATAATAAAAATCGGACTTAGAAGTCATGGTTGTGCCAAATTATTTCACTGAATTGCAGCAATTTTTTCTTAGCTATGGTTGCGCCAAATTATTTGTTATTATCAATTTCTTTAGATAAAGTAATAATAAGTATTTTAACAAAATATGCAACATGCATTTTAGATAAAATAACAATAAGTGTTTTAACAAAATATGCAACATACATTTTAGATAAAATAACATATACTATATAATAAAAGACGAACTTAGAAGCCCTAGGTTGCGCCAAAAGACTTCATTAAATTGCAGCAATTTTTTCTAAGTTGTGGTTGCGCCTAGTTATTTGTTCTTATCAATTTCTATAAATAAAGTAACAATAAGTACTTTAACAAAACATGCAACATGCATTAAATAAAATAACAATAAGTGTTTTAACAAAACATGCATTTTAGATAAAATAATAATAAGTGTTTTTAATAATAAAAATTGGGCTTAGAAGTTGTGGTTATGCCAAGTGACTTCACTAAATTGCAACAATTTTTTCTAAGTTGTGGTTGCGCCAAGCGATTGATAATAGCTCTTTATCATCAGACCAAGACACCGATCAATTTTTTGTGTATGCGGAGATTGAACTCCAGATCTCTTATTCAACTATCAAGACTTTACCAGTTGAACTAACTGAAACCCACAATGACTTCACAAAATTAAAGTAATATTTTGGATAAAAACATTGTTTTTTAGACAAAGGCAACAACTTATTTATTCTATTCTTTTTTTTTTTTTTTTGGAGAAGAATTCATTTTTTTTTTTAGATAACTTAATAATAAGTGTTTTGATAAAACATGCAACATGCACCTAAGTTTTAGTTGATAGAGGCAATAACTTATTTGTTCTTATCGATTTCTTTATATAAAGTAACAATAAGTGTTTTAACAAAACATGCAACATATATCTAAGTTTCATAAATTTAAATCCTACTCCAACTAAAAATCTATTATAAAAATTTCCGAACTTATAAATATTCACAAATGTTCTTTCCCTAGAATCCCTCTTGCACTCCACATTTTTGTTTATTTTTTATTTTTTTTTTAAGTTGCAACTTAAGCATATGTATTTGTATATAATAGTTTTGATTAAATAAATTCATTTTACTTACTATTCTTTTTTTCTAAATTTGCATGTATGGATATAATGTCAAAGAAAGTCTTCAAATGACACACATTTAAGTTCTTGGTTTCTCTTAAGTAAGTTTTTTTTTTTTTTTTTTGAATTCTCAACTTTTGAATTATTTTGTGTGTTATAGGTTTTGGTTATTCTATTTATATAGTTTGTCCCCTATCCACCAAGGGTGGGTAGCTCTCTATATCAAATATATAGTTTGTAAGTGTTTTGATTTTTTTTCAATTGACTATCACTATGAAAAAATCTGGTTCAAAACGTGTCTTTCATGTGATGTAGTACAATCTGATTCCAGGTTACTTTTACTTATTGATTGTTAAGACTTTATCAATATTTATTTATTTTTATATTTTAAAATTATGTTTGTGCTTTGTCTTAATTTCTTAGTATGCGGAATTCCTCCCAATATGCTTTTAGATCATATAATTTAAGGTTCTTGTGAACTTTTTCATGACTGTATTTCTTCAAAAGTCTTTGTTCAAAAAATTCGCGAACTAAAATGTGAGTGTCGTGTCATAAGAAAAAAAGGATCGGGGAAAAAGAATAAATCTTTTTTTAAATCGATCCAAATTCCTATGTAAGTCTATCTTCACTTAACTTCTTTTTCATTTTCTTTTAAGTTGAAATTTTGATTTTTTTCAATAATGAATTGGGATTTTGGTTTAATTTTTTTGTCAAATGTTTTAATTATTAAATTTATTATTTTTTCATGTGTAATATTAATATATGTGTTCTTAAAGGCTAAAACACAATATAATTAGAAACATTACTCAAGTTTTATAAGTTAGGGTGTTAACAATTTGAATAAAATCAACACTAAATAGATGATTTAAATATCAAAATAAGACTTGTAGGGTCTCGTTTTTCAGCCCTGTACCACACGGTGGGTGGGATCTTGGACCAGCGGGCCCAATACAATGAATTTCTAGAGAGTGGGCTAAAAGGCTAGGCCTTAGTTGACAGACAATCGTTAGTCATTGTGTTCCTGATGATCGCACAAGGGTGAACTGAGCTTATCTAAGAAGACTTTCTCCTCGGCACGGCCTGGGTGGCTCCGATTCTTGGACCTGGTCCCCGTCCCCTTTCTGGACTGCTTCTTCCTCCTTTTATACTAGCTTTTTCCCCTCCTTCGAACGTCCACGTGTAGGTTCAAATTTATAGGGCTGATACTTGTCCCATCAACCCATACCCAAAGTGGTTGGGGGTGGTTGTAAAAGCTGAAAAGCATGGCTCTGTCAGATGCAGAGTACTTAATTGCAGTAATGGCAGCCTTTCCCTTATTCTTTGTCGTTTTAGTACTTTTCTTGTTCGGCGAAATGACCCAGAGTGTCATCACCAGAACCGAGTTGCTCCCTTTGCCCTCGGCTACATTTATGGCCGAGAAGGGTCCTTCCCATGGCCGAGGAGGATCCTTCCCATGGCCAAGGGGTGGGCCTTCCTTGGATCGGGCTCTGGGCCCAGCGCAGACATTGACATGGGCCTTCCGGTTTTATACCCCCCACAAGACTTAAAAATGAAATTTCTTTTAGGTGTACAAATACAATTGATTTTTTAATTTTAAGTTTGAAATTAATTATTTTAGGAAAGCCTTATTTATGCAAGTATTAAAAAAGATTTAAGCTTGAGTTCAAATTAACCTCCTCATTAATTAAAAAGGAATTATAAAAAATAGAAAAGAAATTAGAGATGTTACATATAAGGACAAATATACAAAATTATGCATTTTATATAATAATAATCATTCATTTAGTTAGAGACAAGTTCCAAAATTATGTAATAATAAATCATTTAGTTATTATTTCTCAAAATATATATATATATATATATATATATTGTGGTGGGCGAAAAGTGGAACAGATAAGTATGGTTGGTTTTAATCTAGTTATTATTCGCTTACATAATTAATTTATAGAGATGGGATGCAAGGTCAACCTTTAAGTACCCGTTATAAAACAAAAGGTGAAATTCATATCAAAATCATGTTTAGTGATTAATATTCAACTGGAAATAGATTAAAAAATGGCTAAGTGTTCGTCCTCGGGTTTAGTCCTCGGATGATATTACAATGGGATGATTTCTCTCTCTCTTTTTCTCTTCCCAACTGGACCTCCCATTGATCCAAGTGTTTCTTGGCTTTATATAACTTAGCAAAGATGCATCTGGATCTTACATTTGGAGGGTCATGGTCAGACTTTCTTGATACTTGTCCCATCAAGATCTTACTAGAAGGTTTTTACACTAGAGTATTAGCTATGGAAACACTATTCATAGTCATTTCTCCATTAATGCGGCCAACTAAGTGGTTACAATGCATTTAATGCGGAGGGGATGACTGCCTTGTCCTTCCTTTTCTTCTCTTCCTTGTTCAATACCAAGTTATCTTTGTCCCCCCTCGGATTGTACCATGCTCCCTTCATTCCTGATTCTCGGCCTTTCAAGATTAAGTAGGAGTCCTCGATGCCCTTATCAATTGCAAGAGTTCAAACTCTTTATTAGTTAGATAGATTCTTTCTAAGGATACTTCGCGAAGTTCATCTCCTCAAAAATGCCGTTACTTATTTTATTAACTGCTTCGGATCCTCATCCTCCCACATATATATAGAAATTTTATGACTAGAGCTATGCAACGTACTGGACTTTTACTAGTACATAGTAAAAAATAGTTTTTTTTTTTTTTTTTTTGAAATTCTTAATGATCTATTTATTCTCTTCTTTTGCTCTATCTACACCAAAAATCAATTAGTGCAATAACCATTATGGAATGAACCCCCTAAAAAAAATCTCAAATATTTCTAGCATGATATATTGTTGCACACTTAGATTGGTATGTTTTCTTTATAAAAAAAAAAAGGAGGAAAATTCTAGGCTTTTTTCACAATTACATTACTCTCATGTTAAAAGAGAATGTAATAAAGTTGCTTATTGTTTAGCTAAACATGCTATAAATGTTTTAGATTTGGCTGTATGGATGGAGAATGTTTCACCACAATTTGTTTTTGTATTTCAGGCTGATTTAGCCAGCTTTTCTTAATCTATTAGTTTATGTTTTCCCCCTCAAAAAAAAAAGAAAGAAAAAAAAAAAAAAAAGGAAAATTCTGGTTAGTACAATTGTTAGATTCAAAAAATGCTATGCCATAACTTCTTATTAAAAAAAAGGTAATATTCTATTTTGGTCCCTAAATTTTACCAAAAGTTTATTTGTCATCCCTAAATTTTAAGGAGTTCATTTTTCGTCCCTAAACTATTGAAAAATTTATCATTCGTTCCCAAACTATTGAAAAAGTTATTTTTTTCATTCTTATTTTTGTTTCTAAACTATTGAAAAAACTCTCTACAAAGTTTAGAAATGAAAAAAAAAAAAAAAAAAAAAACATTTTTAAAATTTAGGGACAAAAAAAAAACTCTTGTTAAAGTTTAGGGACCAAAAGAGTATTTTACCCTAAAAAAATGATGGCATTAATTTTTTTTTTAATAAGATGTATGGCCAAAAAACAAAAAAACTTCTTATAAAAAAAAAAAGTTATGTGAATCTATTGTCATTTTAGAAAGAAAAAAAATTTGATATTCCTTGTAGTAACATAACTTCTGAATAAATGAATGCTTCAATAAATTTAATATAACAATTACAGTCACATTTATGTATGTATTGTAAGTGTTAATATTATAATACAATTAATTAAGTAACGCTAGAAATAAATAGCGCTATGGGGAGACAACATGTGTAAACGAATATCAAGACATCATGGCACAACATTTAGTGAAAGTGTCTTTCTTTGATAATAAAATGCAAAATCATCAGAAGAATATGTTATAAGTTGAAAGTCTAAAAAAATTGAATATGAAACTCCACGTGTTACCAATAATCGTCAATAATTGTGGAGACCCAAATATAAGTAAAGACTAACATCCTAAGCAAGAACAAACATCCCATATCGATTCTCCTTATTATTAAACCTGTAATTCATTAGTTTAGGGTTCTATGCAATCTTATAGACAAAAATCAGTTTTTGGTGTAGATGGGAACTTACTGTACTTGTTATATTTACTTTTCATCTTCATATAATTGTCATTACTAGTTTGACTTTCATAATTTGGTAATTTTATTTCATGAATCACATTATGGTATACTTAGGATACTCTCTCCACCGATTTAGTTGTTCCTTGGTATTAATCTCAATAATCAACGTAATGCAATTAACATAGTTGTCATCAATACCATAGAATCACCATCAATAAGAAAAAGGTCATATTCATCAAGGCATAATCGATCCATACCGTTTTAAAAAATAAAATAAAAATCATATACGTATACACAGTGGCGGAGCCACACACAAGGGTGAGGGGGCCAAGACCCCCCCAAAATTTTAAAAAATTAATTTATAGTATGTATATTATTTACATTTAAAAAAATGTAGCATGTAAAAATTGTAGTTGGCCCCCCCAAATTTTGAGTTACTTCAATGATGCTTTTAAAAGAAAGAGAAATTATATTAAAATCATATAATTTAAGAGGTTTAACAAATTAAACTATGTAGAAAATGATAAATTTTTGTACATGTCTATAAGAAGAAATACATGACTTTTATATACTCATTAAAATTTAGAAGATAATAAATTCTCTTAGTAAATTAATTTGTGTGTGTGTGTGCGCGCGCGTGTAGAGGTTTGTCTTAACTAATATATTAGCATCACAACTTGGCCCCCCCAAACCAAAATTTCTGGCTCCGCCCCTGCGTATACACATATACATAAAAGAAATCAAATAATAATAAAATTAAAGGTTTAACGAAGGTCATCGATGCACCTACAGCAATCAAATTGACATTTAAATTAAAATAATTACAAATAATATTTTTTATATTGTTTGGCACGACATATATAGGTGCAAACTATCCATTGTTGAATTAACCATCATATACAAATTACAAGCTTTCGGTGTTTTGCGCATTGAGACAAATTACTAGTCAGTGTGAGATTTTTTTAACTTTTTTTATTATAAATTAAATCATTTAGGAAGGTATTTTTGTTTCTAGAATAAATAACTTTCTTCTCCAAAAAAAAAAAAAAAGTGAATAACTCATAATTAATTCAAAATACCAGTTGTTTCTTTGTTAAACATAACACAACACCATTTTTTGTTGCTTAGCTGAGTAAAAAGTTAAACTCGACCATGAAGCTTCATCGCCGTCCTTATTTTATTCTTTGGCCAAGTGGCACAACCTATATCATCTTTATTTGCCATGATGATAAGTTTGTCCGGCATTTAATTTTTTTTGTTTTTCCTTACAACAAGTGGAGGCTAGAAGAAGAATTTGAATCCAAACCTTTTATAGAATAATCGAATAATGTTTAACTTTTTTTTTTTTTTTTGGGTGAAGTTATGTTAATTGTTTAATTCATCACCGAAGATTCTTGTTTTTTAAACCTTAATATAATAAAATTCTAGACATGTTCCATTGTATTTTTTTAATAAAATTTTTAAAATAATTATATACATAATTTCTTCCATTCATAAAGAATATAAGAGCATTCTTATCAAGAATGGCAAATGCTATAAATGCTAAAATTTAACATACAAAATGCTATAAATACTAAAAAGCATACTCCATCAATACTCTCAAATCTTATTTATTTTGCAATTCAGCTACGGTGGACGGCTATGTCTAGTAGCCCACTGTAGCAAGATTGTAAAAAAAAAAATATTTGTTTAATGGTAGTTCTTTGAAAACATAAAAAGAAAGAATAAAGAAAACATAAAGAAAGAATAAAAAAAAATATTTAATGAAGTGGTAAAATAATAGAAGTTTTGATATTTGGTGGATTGTAAAGTGATATGTTAAAATTGATAAAGTAGGATTTTAAAATGATAAATTCTAAAATATTTAGCATTCTTAATAAGAATGCTCTAACAAATAGTTTCAGAAGGCATCATTTTGATGTTCTTTAAAAACTTGTCGTTTACAAAGAATAATTATGTCAATTCAGGATCTATTTAAATATTGTTTATTTTGCTGAAAATTGAAAACTTATTACTAAAAACACTGTAACAAAATAATTTTAAAATGACAAAACACTGTTGCTGAAAATTTGTTGCATTTTTCACTTCGGGTCCGTTTGGATACAGCTAAAAACTGAAAACTAAAAAACACTGTAGTAAAATAATTTTTAAATGTGTAAATAGTACCGTGGGACCCATTTTTAATGAAAAAGTTGCTAAAAAGTGAAATTTGTGGGTCCATGAACAGTACACGATGTGCACTGATTAGCTGAAAAAAGTTTGAAAAGTCCAACTTTGTGGCTACTGTTCATTAAACAGTATATGAACAGTAGCCGGAAGTCTCAAAAACGCGTGAAAAAAAAAAAAATTTGAAAAAACGTAGACGCAAACATTTCAGCCGAATCCAAACGTAGCCGGACTGGTTCATGGACAGTGCCTCTCCCAAACGCAAAACGCGCAAACATTCTCTCCCAAACTCACGCTCAGTTTTCAAAATATTTCATAAAACTGATTTTTTTTTAAATAATAATAATAGGAATCAAAATAGTAGCCATTTTAAAATTCAAAATTTGAACCATTCTTTGAACAAATATGGCCTACCTACCATATTTTGAATTTGAAGTATGAGTTTGCGTGCAAGCTCGGCACAAATGCCGGCGCTTTTTAGCAATTCATTTAGGCGATTACTTTATTGAGCTTCGTTTTAGGCCCTTGATTTGCTTTAATGTTTATCCATTGATTAGTTGAATGGTCCAAAGTTCTTGCTACTATTGCAGTTTTTAAAATGGCAATTCGAATAGGCATGCACTATGAGTCATAAAAAATAAAAAATAAATAAATAAAAAGGGGAAAGAAAGAAAGAACTGGTATGGACTTAGCATATACACAGAATCACTGATAGAATTTTATGCTACTTACCAATTATCACGAATCGTTATTCAAATGAAGGTCATTATTGTAGTGACTTTACAGTCAAATATCTCATAGTCAGAGGACTGTTTATCAAAAAAAAAAAAAAATCTCATAGTCAAAGGACTTTTGACTTTGTTTGCCTGTTTGATCATGTTATGATACCGTTATAGTTTTGAATTCATAATTTCATATGTTCATAGAGGGAGTAGAACACTTTACTATCATTTATATCTAAAAAAAATTAAATGAAATAAATAATAATAAAGATATTAGGAGTGCTTATAAAAAAAAAAGGGCAGGAACAATGAAGATAAAAATGATGGCTTTCAAGAGTTTATTTGCACTCACTTAAACTAATGCTCTTTCTGCTCATAATTCTAAAAAGATATATGAAATTAAATGCAACAAATTGCATTGGTGTGTTTGGATGGAGGGAGTAGAGAGCAGAGTAGAAGGAAGTGATGAAGAGAGTTTAGGGTACCTTGTTTTGATGTTTTTTAAAGGGAGAGGGAGAAGCGTTTGAGGAGATTTTAAGGTGAATTTAAGGCATCCAAACCCCTCATTTTAATTTTTTTAAATGGGAAGAATTTGGAAGGGGGGGGGGGGAAGAGAGATTCTACTTATATTCAAAAATATTAAATTGTTAAATTTACCTTTACAATTTCAATTTATATAAATTTATTTGAAATTAGCTAAAGAGAGTCATAATTTTCATTTTATATGACCATTTTCCTCTTCTACTCGGAGTATTCACATTGGTCTCTTTAAAATAGGATTAGAGACTACCCTAAAATAACATTTTGCCACAATGCTTGAAAAAAAAAAGTTGATGTGTTTGAAAAGTGTGAGAAGTAATAAATAAATAAATAAATAATATTTGAATGAAATAGAATATAGGATAGAAAATCATATGTGGGTGTTATGAATAATGAGAAGAATAACCATTCCTCTCCCCGTTCGCTCTTCCTCTCCTTACCCTTTAAGTGTGCATTTGGAAAGTAAGGAAAACGTGCGTTCCAGCGTTTAGCTAAAACAATGGTGGGTCCCGTGCACTGTTCAAGGGACCTGCAAGTACTTTTTTTTTTTTTTTTTTCTTTCAGAAAAACAATTTCAAAACTAAGTCACATGACATTATTCACACATTTAAAAATTATTTTGCTATAGCGTTTTTAGTTTTCAGTTTTTAGCAATAAGCGGTATTCAAACAGACTTAAGTGTCCTCTAAATTCTCTCATTTCAAACTTCCAAATGATGCGTCAACATCATAGTTGCATGCTTCTTAATAGATGACAACAACCTAGGTTTATCGCCACTGGGCCTTGTAGCCTAGTGGCACCCGGTTCCATTGTAACCTTTAGCTCGAGGGTTCTATCCCTGCATTTACCAAGCAAAAGCAAAAAAAAAAAAAAAAAAAAAAAAACCCTATGTTTATCATGAGCAAAACTGCTTGTTAGGGCAGTTCAATTGTAGCCTTTAAGATTCTTATATAAAAAAATAAGTTGAAGCCTTTGAAACTTCAAAATGTGCCACCGTATTAAGAGAATGTATTTTGTTAGAAGTGATATTAAGGATACTATAAATTTTACTACATAAAGTTTATAAACTGATATGTCACCAACCATCAAAATCGTAGGAACTTTAGCATTTTCATTTGTTATTGTTAACAATGGTGTTACCTTAGAAAATCAAAAGCGGCTATAAACAAGCTGTAGCCAAGGTTTCGTTGCAACACTCATATCATTATTTTTTTTCTTTTTTCTTTTAATTTTAGGTTTCCAAACAACTTCCAAACATACTATTCCTTTCTTTTTCTTTTTTATATATAATATTTTTCCATCCAATCAAATTCAGCCAAAGTGCCCAAACATTAAATCCAGATCCAATACAGTTGATGCTGCAGGAGATACCCCTCCACTAGTTGGTGCCTATTATGTTCAAAGTTTTGAAATGTTCCAAGTAAATTCTCCACATATCATCATCTTTTGGAATTTCTGGGTTCTCTTTAGTAGTCATAACTCATGACCAAACCATTGAATTAAGCAATATGTCCCTCCAATTATACTTAGATATAATCATATGAAAAACAAATTATATTTTGATAAAATGTCACAGCTAAGTTTTAGCAATGATTTGTGCATTCATCATAGATATCATAGCAAGTTTAGGATGAACATTACTAAGGCCTTCAAGTGATCCTAACTCTATTTCCTGAACGGTATCACTTTTGTTAATCATGTATAAAAAATTCAGGTTGTTGACCACTTGCAATGAGCCATGTTGGTGAGGTTGGTGAAATCCTAGATCTTCCTAGAAAAATTTAAAACCGTTCTTTAAACAAAAATGGCCCAGTACCATCATTGAACCTGGAGTTCAACGGCTCATGCAACCAAGTTCCAACCACAACGGCAAAAAATGGCATCACTTTAGGCTTTAGCTACACGTTTGGCTAACACTTTTCCTTGCTTTATTGGGGGCTCATCATCCAGGAAAATACTGTTGACAAGCAAAAGCTCCAGTTATCAAATCATGGTCTTTCAATTTTCAAATTACAATTTTCTTTTGGTTATTTGATTTTGGCTGGAATATGACAATTCAAAATTCAAATGCACTAGCAACAGTCTGCACCATTATGTTCAAATCTTTGTAGCATCTGGAAACTTTAAGTACTTCATATTCAAAAGAAACCATAATAATTGCAATGACTGTATGGTCAAATGTATCAGCATCAACCCCACCTATATGCTGTACTTGGATAGTCTGCTACAAAAATTGAATGAGGTCCCGCACGTTAAAAACCAAAAGGCCAAACCACCACCCGTGATACAGCTTATGATATGATATCTACACTGTAGTGCCAGACTGCCAGTATCTATTTGCGAAGAGAAAGATACAACTATTTTTATAACATGCTAAGATGGTAAGTCGTAATAATAGAAGCAGAAATATATATATCACCTTAACATAGTTTATTACCGATACCACCTTCATTATGCATTAGGTCATGTTAGCAATTGTGAAAAATGTCGTGTCCTTTGCAGACCACCACTGACACCTATTTCACGTCGTAAAAAGAGATCATAATACAAACCTAAGAGAGAGGACATCAACATCTAACACAAAAAGGACTAGCTGCAGAACATGAGTAGCCAAAAATGACAACCTATCATCAATTCTATGCCTTCTCTCTTCTGCCTAAAACAGTTCTTTAGGGGCGGTAAAAAGCTTCCCATCTCTTCCACATCCACATAAAATGAGAAATGAAACAGCCAAAGTCCCACCTAGGGGGATTGGTGGTGCCCTTGCTGGAACACATCTAGAGAAGGTCATATAAGGATTGCAAAATTTTATTGTACATATGTATAAGTCCATTGGGGCAAAAAATTTAAGTCCCATATATCATGAAATGGCTGCAAGCCCACGGGACTCCCATGTCATTCATAGAGATAGAAGCTTGAAGTAAGTGACAAACTCAGCAAAATGTTTTAAGAAAGAAAAAGGTTGCAATTGTATTAAATAAATTAAGTCTCACCAATTTTGAAATGGACAATCTATTCACCTTTATAACGAAATGTAGAAACCAAGAATTACTTGGCTAGTAACCTAGAACAATTACACCACAATGATTATCAGCTTCAATGTCTGCCAAGTTCTAGAAAAAACTAATGTCAGAAGGCTGCAAAAGCATGACACCACGGGTGACAGGACAAAAATATGCGTTGTTTTAGTTGGTGGAGTCAGGAGATCCATAGCCATTAGTTTTCTTTTCTTTCTTTTTTCTATAAGTTGACATAAGGATTTTTGCTAGCCCAATTCCATTGATTAGTCGGTGGAATCAGGAGATCCATAACCATAAGGGTTTTTGCTAGCCCAGTTCCATTGATCCCGGCACATCTCATCAATGCCATATTTTGCCCTGCAAGGACGCCAAATGTGTAAGAAGAAAAATGTGACACAACACTAAATATTGTGTCTAGACATCAAGAAAGCCATTTGGCTAAATATTGATTCCATGATCTGCATATTTAGTACTTATTTGCTTTTATATTAGCACTTACTTCCATTTCAATTCCTTTTCTGCTTTGTCTGTTGAAGCATAAACAATTTCAGCATCACCAGGTCGCCGCCCTGACGTTACAAGTGGAATTTTCTGGAACAGTAAAATATTTCACACGTTAGAGTGCCGAACTGAAAAGAAAAGCTAAGTGAAAAAAATTAGAGAATTTTGCAATGTCTGTGCAATTCAGATAAATAACAAGGCCTACACAATGCCTACACCAATCTAGTGGATTAAAACATCAAAATGGTGGCTATGTTCAGAGTCAGTATGGATGGGAGCTTGCTCACGGATCTTATTTTTGTCAACTTCTTTCCAAGCTTCGCAATGCACCCATATACAATGGACATTTAACTAAATGTTTGAGAACACCCAAAGTAATAATTGCCTTACATGAACTACTAGGCTTCAGTAAAATGAACCCCCAAGCAATTATTCTATAGAAAATAAAAATTGGCAAGTAAAAAGTAGAGGAAGAGTAGAATTATTGTTATTATTATTTTTACCTTTCCAGATGCCTTTTCAAATGCGGCAACCATCTCCAGAACTGATGTTCCTTTACCTGTTCCTAAGTTGTAAACCTCACAACCTGTGGAGACATCAGAAACATGTAAGACCAAAAGGAACTTTACCCCCTAAGTAATAAACAGCATATGAAATTTAGTTCCTGATTTACAACCAATTCATCAACAACCTATTCTCAGGTTATGACCTTTTATATATATATATATATATATATATATATAATTTTTAAATATTTACCACCAAATAATTTCCTACAATACTTTAACCAAATTTACTTTCTTTTTTTTGGGGGGGGGGGGGGGGGGGGGGTGGGGGTTGGGGGTTGGGGGAGTCCAGAATTGAAGCAATGCATTATACACAACATTTCAAGGCAAGCTGGTAATTTGGAGAATCAACAAGCACAAGATAAGCAAAGAAAACAAAGAACATGTCAATTTCATGGCACATACCTACAGTAGGCTCATCCAGCTTGCGCAAAGCAGCAATGTGACCATCAGCTAAATCAACAACGTGAATGTAGTCACGAACCTGAAAGGAGATGACAACTATCATAATGGATTCTCTAACAAAAGTAAGAACCAAATACTGGAAAGGAAAAAGTAATAAGTACTCCACACCACCCAAAAACCGTCACTGTCTCCCACCACCCCATACATATAGGGGGTGGAAGTGCCACTTTGCCCAAAGGCCAATGGCTTTCTAATGACCACAAGTGTTCATCTACAATAATGAAGGATTAATCCACAAAATATGACTCAACATCTATTCAACATGTGCAATAGAGGAGGAAATGAATACTAAGGCCAATGAGCCCTTAGTCCCTTCCTCAAATGGCACTTCCCTCTCTCACAAGCAATGGTGGAGGGCAAAGTTATGGGTCCAAACACACAAAGTGGGTTGTAACTAACAGATAAAAAAAATAGAATTAAATTAAATGAGCATACCCCAGTACCATCCTTAGTTGAATAATCAGTTCCATAAACTGTGAGGGCTGGTCGCCTGCCAACAGCAACTTGCTGCACGAAGGGCATGAGGTTGTTTGGAATTCCACGGGGATCCTCACCAATATGGCCACTAGGATGTGCACCAACGGGATTGAAGTATCTTAGCAATATGATTTTCCATTCAGAGTCCGAGCCGTAGATATCACGACAAATTTCTTCAATGAAAAGCTGAAAGATGAGACTCATCAGATGTCATTACTAGATTCTAAATAAGATGATGCTTATCAATTGAACATTTATCTTTTATTGATTCAAAGAGTTTTTTTTTTCATTATTGTTCACTTGTTATCAGATACATGATCTGAGTACTGCCTAGTACTAAGCACCTAATAACCGTTCAATACATACCTTGGTTCTCCCATAAGGATTTGCTGCAGAAAGGGGGAACTCTTCTGTACATGGTACCTCCTTTGGCCAACCATAGACAGTAGCTGACGATGAGAACACAAGCTGAAATAATTCAAGAACAAGGAAAGGAAATCAATCAAGAATGTAAAATTCACAACCACTTTGTCATTTATACCATAAATTTTTAGGTGAGGAGAACCATCATTGGGGGATAAAAGGAAACTGGAAGAAAGAAAGATACCAATCATAAATACTACATGATATGACAATTTTTCATTGTTATGTTCAAAACCAACTGAGCAGTAATACATCAAGAACTCACAAATTTTCAACATAAAGGCAATTCAGGCCTCTGGACTTCAAGTTGAATCAACGAGCAGAGTAAAAAGCATTCACTTTTCCTTCTCTTTTTAAATGATGCAAATTAAGTTTAAGACAGATGGAAAAAATATAAGCAGGTCAGACACTGCAGATATTTCAACTCAACTGGAGACAAGTTGTGATGAACACAAGACAGTACCAAGTATTAAAAGAGCAGTGACAGAGCCAAAACAACACTGAAGCTAATAATTGAAAAAACAGAATCCTTGCAAACCATTTCCAGGATGAATGAAGGAACTCTAAATAGAGAAAATGACACAAGATAGCCAAAAAAATGCTTACTTTTCCTGACAATCTATATGTCGGAAAAAATTAAGAACATAATGAAAAACAGAACGGAAGCAGAAAAATTGTGTTAAGAGACCTCGATGGTCCTGATTATAAATTCTAGAAAATATGAATCTTGTGCATGTATAAGAAAGTAATAAAAACAACCAGCAAAATGAGGGAATACCTTTTTGCATCCATGTGCAGCCATGACTTCCAACAAAGTAATTGTCCCAATTAAATTGTTGTTATGATAGAGCAATGGTTTTTGCACACTTTCACCAACAGCTTTTAGCCCAGCAAAGTGTATGACAGCCTCAAATCTGCAGTACAAAGAGACAGACAAGAAACCTTATAGCCAGAATAATTAAGCAGGAGGATCATTTTTGGTAAAGTATTGCAAAATTAAGCACAGTTTTTTTTAAATTGTTTTGTGTGATAACAAACAAGCTGCTTATTGGTTGTGTAAAATCATAGTAGTCTAGTCATGCCTTATCATCTAAGGTTATGTTTTCTTTCAGGTAGAAACATACGTGATACGTTGAACTTAAAAAGAGGTTTGATGGAAGAAAATGGCCAGTGATTTACTCTTGAAAAATCATGTGTCAAAAGGAAAACCACCTCTAGCTAAAGAGTTTGATTTTTGATGACATCTGAATAAGAAGAATGGATGAGAGCACAAAAGATGACAGTTAAAGTGATAGAAAATGTGCAGAACAATGAGAGGCCAACAAAGTAGAAAGCACCTATTTGTTTTCATAGTTTAAAGAGACTGCAAAACTGTAAATTCAACCATAAACATTTAGTACTTACTTTGTTGAAGCAAAAATTTGTTCAAGTGCTGGTTTGTCCCGGAGGTCCACCTGCAAGTGGAAACAGAAAATGTAAAGAACTGGGGTCATCACAATCAACTTTTTCTTTTTTGATAAGTAGGCCATCACAACCAACTTAACAATGTAATATGAATAGATTAAATAGAAAAAAACAAAACAAAAAAAGAAACAAATTGAAAACTAAAATCTCCCCCCCCCCCCCCCCCCAAAAACCCAAGAAAAAAAAAAAGTTGACTAAAACATAAATTTGACCAAAAAAGGCACCAGACTAGAAAAAGTGAGATTTAGCAGATCAGAGGCATGGTCTGCACAATCAAAATGTGACTTTACAAAATACAAGGCGCAGAATTAGATCAAATGCACAAAATTAGTAATTCCACGCTCAATTCTTCAATAAAAAAGTAATCTAATTCAACTGAAAAAAACATATATGTGTGTGTATATATACATGTATAGATAAACGTACATACGTATACACACATGTATATACCCTTATATATACAAACATATATGTATGTATAACAGAATAAGTGATAAGCCAATGACTAAACCTTTAGCACGCATAAACTACAATTCTGAGCGATTCAATCAACCAACTTTCAAAGCTTAAACCTTTAACACGCATAAACTACAACTTTAACACGCATAAACTACAGTTCTAAGCAATCTATCAATCAACTAACATTCAAAGCTTAAACATTTCCAGACCCAATTAGCAACCCAAATTAAATAAATAAAAAAAACCGTTTGCACAGAATTCAATGATAATTCAACTAACATAAGAATTAATTCATGTGAATATCAATAAATACAACAAAACGGTGAATTGTTAAATACCCAAAAAACAAGAAAAACTGTTCAAATGAAAACATGTCTATCAATCAAACAACTTTCAAAAGCTTAACCTTTCCAAACCAAATTCGGAAACCCAAATAATAATTAAAAAAAAAAAAAAAAAAAAAAAAAAAAAACTTCACACAGAATTCACTAATACTTCACATAAAAGAGAATTACTTAATAAAAAAAAAAAAAACGACATATTGCTTTTTTTCTTTTTCTTTTTTAAAAAAACAGGGGAAAGGAAAGCACTTATCAATCAAACAACTTTCAAATTTCAAAACCAAATTAGAACCCAAAAAAAAAAAAAACACACCCTTTATATAGAATTCACATAACAGAGAATTAAACCAAAACCCAGAAACAAAAACCAATCTATACGATAAAAACAAAACGATTAATACAACAAAACGACAACTTTTTTTGTTTTTTAAGAATAGAAGAAGAAAAAAAGAAGAACCTTGTGAAAGGAAAGGTTGTGAGCAAAATCAGCGGCGAGTTCTTTGACTCGTTCAATAGCTATGGCGGAGGAGTTGTCGAGGTTGTCCACGACAACGGTGTTGAAGCCACCCAATAAGAGCTGGAGAACCGTGTGGCTTCCTATGTAGCCGGCCCCACCGGTGACCAGGATGTTCTTCTGAGCCATGATAACACACCTTCTGTTACTGTTACAAAAAGCTAGACTTGTTCTTCTTCTATAATAATGAGAGCACCTTTTAGTTTTGGCCTTGGTTGTAATAGATACAAGAAAACGAGGAGCCCAATATATAGATACTGTTACCAATGCCAGACTTGTTTTTTTGTTTTTTGTTTTTGTTTTTGGGAGGACGAGAGCCAATATAGTAGCAGTAACAGAAATACTGTATTAAATACTTCCTCTTTTTGTTTTTTTGAGGTCATTAAATACTTCATCTTTATTTTTTCCCCAAGAAAACAATGTTTTCTTCCTATTTTTTGCTAAAGAATGTTACTTTAAAAAAAAATAAAATTTTGAGGTGACAAGTGCTTTTGTGGTAAAATCTAACTATTTTGTTGAGGATTTATAATTAATCCAAAATTTTGGGATTAAGATTTTGTTGTTTTGTTAGATGTAATTTGATTTTTATTTATCCATTAAACAAAACCAAATCATTGAAAATCACCTATATCAAAGGCAATATAAAAAAGGGTTAGAGAAAATTGTGGTGATAATCAACTTGTTAAAAAAATGGGTGGAAAAAATTTTTTTTTTTTAAATGAAAGAGATTTTTATGGGTTATACAGGGAAGTGGCGGTAGGGAACCAGATCAGCCACGTGGTGCTAATTTTGTCCGTGGAGATGGAGGCTTCTCATCAAGTTCTATATGCAGATAAGACTACTGTGAAGAAAAATGTTTGTTACTTCTTTAGATGCTTCCTTAGATTGACTAAAGTACTCTTTTACTCACTTCACCTCGTTGTCCTTTTCTGATTGGTAGTTTTAGATTCTATTTTTGACCTATAATGAGATCTACTTTTTTATGAGAGGGATGGGTTTTGTTTTTTTTTTTTTTTTTTTTTTTTTTTTTAAATTTTTATTGTTTTTTTAAAGAGTGGGATGGCTATTGGTTGGGTGGTTTTTGTTTTACATTATTATTATAAGAATCAACTTTGTTTGGTGAATTCGTTTATTTTTATGGAGTCTTATGAATTAGCTTCATAGATCTTATGAGTGTCCTATGTATGTGGACTTCTTTTTAAGATTTCCTTGGTTCGCACATAAACTAGTTTTTTTTTCAAAAAATATGTATCTTGGGTCACTCCTATGAAATTATTTCATGTAATAATTTGGTGCGTGTGGAACGAGAGACTGCATAAATTTGGACATTCTTGTTTGTCAAAAAAAAAAAAATGCATGACCTTGATCAATCATCCTTAAAATAGCAAGTTTTGGCAATTTAATGGAAAGATATGTGCAATAATGGGGGCATTAGCTCATTGCCTAATTAATAATAGGGTCTTGTTAATGAGTTCCATTGGGACAATTGTTACTAAATAAAGTTTTAATACAACTTTTATAGAAAATATAAAAAATTGTCAAAAAAATTAATTATTTTTTCATTTTCCATAAAAAAGTTTTTAAAAATATATTATAAACCAATATCCTAAAGACATGTGATAAATTTTCCCATAATAATAAACTAAAAAGGGAGTCTTATCTCAAGAATAACATCTTGCCTTTTATCCCACAAGAGGGTCAACTTTGTTTGTGTTGCCCAAAGCTCAACAGTGATACCAGTTGTATGACCTATTTTGATGGAGAAACCTCTTAATTAGTTGCTCATATGATCTCAGATTTTATTGCCCGCTCTTGCGAAGCTAGGGTTTAGGGATTGCCTTTAGAGCTCCGAGATCAATTTGTTTGGTAAATAGTTAATTACATGATGTTATAGCATTTATCATATTTATTTTTGTGTAATAAGATTTTAAATGTAGTATTAAGGAAAACATATTTCCCATGATATTAGTGATATGACTGATATCTAACTTTTTTATTTTCTTCTTTTTAAAAGGAGTAAATGAGTAATATATGTGAAAGATCTGCGAGGTTGAATACTTGAATTGCATGGAATCTAATACCAAATGGGAAATATACTTATTGACAAAAATTTACCTTCTTTTTCTAATTGACAATTTGGGGGAAATTTTAACTTAATAACTATACAAATCGATGACATAATAGATACACCAATCAATTGATAGTTTGAGATACCCCTAAATTTTCAAATTTTTTACATAACCCAAATAAGATGAATCAACTTGTAGGCAAACAGAATTCCAATCCCTCATTCTTGATGTACTAATTCAATGAAATTATCTGATTTTTAAGTCAAAGCATCATATCATACACCAATCATGATTATTATTATTATTATTTTTTAAAATAATCATCACCAATACCAATCATTCTGTAGGCAAAAAAGGGAAAAAGGAGAAAAAAACTAGGTGTGATTTCAAATGATATTCTCATAAAGTATACAAAGACACCAAAAAAGTGTCACAAGAATATATTCTGGGTTGTTTAGCAAAAAAGAATATATTCTGGGTTGGAAATATTTTATTATAAATTCAACATTTTTTTATAGTATGTCATAAATTTCAATTTTCAAGTATGGAAATCTGATAAGTGATATCTATAAACGGTGGATACGTGTCAATGAGCAAAAGCAATTTTCCTTTCCCCACGACTTTGTGGTTAACACGGAATTGCACAAAAAAAAAAAAAAAACTGCCAAACGGCAAAACGTACTTCTCTCGTGAGTTATCCGGAAACACCGACCAAGTTCCTTTTCTAAAGGCGTCGGTGAGTCGGTAACGTTTTGAAAAGGTCAATGTATGAACATATACGTAACGTTGTTCACTTTCGGTTTGATTAGCTTATACTAATTTATAATTGCATCCTAATTCTTAATTCATAGGTGGATTAGGATTAGCTCACCTAAAACCCAATTATCTTGTTCCTTAGAAAACACCCGGGTGATAGAGTTTTTTTTTTTTTTTTTTGAGAGAGAGTTTCAACCTATGGCTTTCGCTTCTAATGATAGAAGACAACAATAAGTTTTTGGTATAGACGGAGATTAAACCCCAGATCTCTTATATAACCATCAGAAACTTTTTAAATTGAGTTAACTAGAATCCACACCCGGGTGATAGAGTTAATAGACTTGAATAACGTGTCGTAAATTCAAAAGTTTCAATTTTAGGTTCTCCACCACATTTTTTATCGATATTTTTAGGAGCGTCTCATTGACAAAGAATTAAATGAGCAAGGTTTTTATGCAACCTATGTTACAAGAATTTTTATACAAACCACTATATAGCAGTTAAAATTTATGTAACTCACCTAAATAATACTAGTCTCATCACACTCTCCGCACATATGCTGATGCTCTTTTTTTATTTTGAGTTTAATGTAATTTTTCAATTTGAATTTATCTATTGTTAGCGAGATTATACAGGAAATATTTTTTAAGAAACTAAAATTTATAATTTGAAATGAAGTAAACGACTGAGTTTAATGTGTGATGGTTTTTAGGGAAAAAAAATGTATCAAACGTGCACGAAATATATTTAAATAAGAGAAATGATATGTTTACAACATTTTAGGAAAAGAAAAAATTCTCTGGCAGTTTTTTTTTTTTTTAATTTTTTTGAATTACAATTTTAACCCTAATTTTTATTTTTTAAAAATAAGGATTATCTAATTAAATTAGTGGTATTTTTGATTTTTTTGAAGTCATAACTAATTTTTTAAATTCTCTTAATATATAGAGACTAGCCTCATCACACGTGCTTCGCATGTGCAATGAGGTTTTTATTTTTTATTTTTTGAGTTTAATGTAATTTTTCAATTTGAATTTGTCTATTGTCAGTGATGTTAAACATGAAGAAATTTTTAAGAAACTAAAATTTAGGATTTTGAAAATTAGTAAACTATCGGGTTTAGTGTGTGCTAGTTTTTAGGAAAAAATGTATCAAACGTGTGTAGATATATTTAAATAGAGAGTGTGTACTAATTTTTAGGAAAAAAGTTTATCTGGTAATTTTTCTTTTTTGAATTTTGTTGAATTACAATTTTAACCCTATTTGAATAAAAGATCTAAGGTTCAATCCCCGCCTACACCAAAAAACTGATTGGTGTCTTGGTTTGATAATAAAGAATTATTATTAGGAGCGGACGCTATAGGTTGAAACTCTCTAAAAAAAAAAATCTAATTAAATTATGGGTATTTTTGACAATTTTTGAAATCTTAACTAGCTTTCTGAATCCTTTTAAAATATGGAAACTACATAGAGATAATATACACGTAAATGGTCTTTTTAACTATAGTGGTTTGCATTAAATTTATATAACTTATTTAAATAATACATGTGAATGGTCTTTTTAACTGTCACCTGGTAGTTTGCATAAAAACATTCCTCTTAAATAATCTAGTCAAAAGCCTGGGAAAAAATATTTTAACTTAACTTTTTTATAATAAAAAAAAATTATCTTTTGATTTTTTTTTTTAATTTTTTTATTTTTATTATCACACATTTAACATAAAATTACCAAAAAAAGAATTATATATATAAATAATATAAATACTATGCAAATAAACTAACGCTCTGTTTGTTTCATTGGAAAACCTCCTGTAAAAATAGTTTTCCACATTTTCCAGTGTTTGGTAGCACAAAAAAAACCTGGTCAATGGAAAACTATCTTTGGTCAAGGAAAACTCTAATAAAAATAAGGCTTATTTTCTATAAGTTGTTTTCCAAATTTTTTTTTTTGGAAAACAATCTCTCTCTCATGCGTTGCATCTCCTATAAATATTATCTTCGTCTATAGCCGTGGGAAACATAATTTTTTGGCTCCTTCTCTCTCTCATGGTAAGTTTTCTCACTTTTTCTCTCTTCCCTTTACTTTTTCTCTCCTCACACCCTCACCGTCACTAACTCTGGTCTCTCCTCTTCCCATAGATCTCTCTCTTTAACTGTCTCTCTTCTCTCTTTTCTCCATGTTTCTCTTCCCCTCTGTAACACAATTCTCTGATTAGATTTTTCTTTACTTCACTGATCAATTAATAGCTCCGACTTGCAAATGAGAACAAATTTTCAGCAATAATTATTTCATTCCTCTCTACCAAAATCTCAATTCTTTGCTTTGAATTTCAAGCTCGATTTTCTTTTTTCTCTAAGAAATTTTCGATTTGATGGATTCCAGGCAGAAGTTACTTCTTTTTCGTACATAAAGTGCAAAAAAATAAAATAAAAAAAATAATAATAGAAGAAGAAGAAGAAAGAATGAAAGAAGTAAAAGATGAAAATTTTAAACATAGTACCTATATTGCTCTAAATTGCTTTTACATGGGACAATCTTTACCGTGGACTAATAATATTGTTATATAATGAATGATAATTGTTTAAGAGAATTGCATTTGTTGGCAAATACATTTTTTGTTGGCAGATACTATGTAGTGATGATATATTATGCAGTACATTATGCAAATACATAATTTAGAGTAATATTGAAGACTTGTGGTTGACCATAGTAGACAAATGGTTGATATGTGTGTGTGTGTACGTACGTTACTGTCTATATATATGAGCAAGATGAGTGGTAGAGATCATGAAATTTGATAACTAATTAATTTTAATTGTATCTATTGTCAAAATTTTAGATTAATTAGTATGAAAACCAAATTCATTCTTAGTTTTTTATTTATAATGATTACATTAGTTAGTTTACATAATATACATGTTTTAAATTATACAAGAAATATTAAAAAAAAAATTGCATACCAAATACCAGAAAACATTCTCAAGCGCATTTTCAAGGTCGTTATCAAACACTGGAAAATAAGACAGTTTTCTAGAAAATGCTATTTGGAAAATGAATCATTTTCCAGAAAACATTAATGCTAAAACAAACAGAGCGTAACAGAACATATAGATCTCGTAGAACCTCTTTTATCAACCCAATGGGTAACATAAAAGAAGAAAATAAGAAATACCAATTATCTCTTTGGCTTTTGCTTGGGGTGCGGTGAGGGCATGTGAAGGAGCCTTTAATACTTCTTTACTTAATCGATTCCATTGCCATCCTTGAAAGAAAAATGAACTTGACATAGAGTGACTGAAAAGAGAGTTTTTTTCTTCTTCCTATAAAACGTGAATATTGCATCATAAATAGACATTAATATTTCTCGTTATTGGCTTAAAGGATCCGTTAACATTTTGGTTCTGTGTTTGCACTGTTGCATGTGGTCCTTTCGTTCTGTTCTTTAACCTTTTTGCTTCATAAATAAACATTAATATTTCTCCCTATTGATTGATGGTTTAAAGGACCCCGCAAAGGTTCTGTTTTGCATGGTCCTTTTGTTCTGTCTCTTACTCATCGTATGAATTTTTTAATGCAATGATGAGGACATAATATCTCCTAATTTGCTAAAATTACGAATTTTTATATTCACTTACCTACTACATTATTGTATCTACTAATACAATGAATCACATTAACAATTATAAAATAAAAAAATAAAAAAATTGTGAAAATTTTTATGTCACTCAATTTATTGATTTTGGAGAGCAGCTTGTGTTATTCGACATTTGTGATCATACCAAAGTTTTGGTTTTCTAATTTATCCTAACCAAATGGTAAAAAAACAAGATTTTTCCTTATTTTGGATAGATAAAATAATCTTTCAAATTTATGGCGTTTAGTGATAATTACTCTTTATCGTTATGCTGAGACATCAATTAATTTTTAGTGTAAGTGGGAATTGAACTTTAAAATTCACATCTCTTATTCAACAACAATAAGCTTTATTAAAAAATTTTCTAGTGATTGAAATTTGATTTATTGTTTAAAAATTAAGAAGAAAGGCCCGTTTGGTATAAGATTTCTAGTAACGTTATTTAAGTATTATGGAAATATGTGTGGATGAAAAAGTGTTATAAAAATACATGTTACAGTGTTTAAACAACAAAAACTATTATTTAAATAACAGTACCAAACAAACCCTAAAAGAACATAACTACTCTATTGGTAGAGAGGAATCTCCTTCATTTGTTTATGTGTTGAACTTAGAAAGTTGGGCCGTCAAGTCACCACCCCCACCTTTGCGCATATTTTATCATAAGCGTAATGTATACCTTTTTTTTCTCAAATCTTTTTCATAGCCAAGCTTTTTAACGCATTGAAGTTGAGTTCATGGCACATCAACTCACTCAACTCCAAATTATTGGATTTGGATTTTGTCAATGCTGCATTCAAAATCATGAGAAAAGTGACGTAAAATAGGATTTGTGTCCATGGACCATGCAACCACGTGTAGTGCACAATATTTGGAACAATTTTGTCTTATATTTTGATTTGATTAGAAGAGGACCCCACATTCCCTAATGGCAATTGCAATAATGTCTCAACGTCTGGTTTTTAAAAGTAGGTATACAAAAACTGTGGAACATGCCATAGATTTCATTTTAAAGTAATGCTTTAAAAAAAAAAAAAAAGTAATGGTATATTGGTTATATATTTTCATTTTAATAGGTTTTTGCATTGTTTTCATCAACTCTCTCAAAGTGACGTGTGAGTTCGGTTTATAAGTTGGTTAAAGAACATAAAATCAAATACTACCTACACTACAAATAAATCTTTAGTGTTTTAGCACATGGTTTAGAGCAATTATGATGGAACAATGATATTTTAATTCCTATTATACATGCATTTATATTAAAAATTTATGAGATGTAGGAGCTTTGTTTTTACCGATATAAGAAGCGATAGAGGTGTTTTATTAATTAGAAAATATCATTGTCTACAACTTAAGAATATTTTCTAGAAACTTAAATTATATAAAATCTTATAAAAAGAGAACTTAATATATCGACATAAAAAAAATAAAAAAATATAAAATTTTATAATTTCCTTCTATAAAAAAATTAAAAAGTAAAAAATGATTGATGAGAAATTAAGTGAAACCTGAGAATTCTAAGATGAAAGTAATAAAGTGAAAAAGAGTCTGAAATGATGATAGAGAAGAGAAAAATGTAGGAAGTGAGAAAGAGAAATGAATGATATATGTTACGAATGTGAGCTAAGCCACTGAGGAGAAGAGCTCCCAATGTCACCAAGAATAACTCAAGGCCACAATCTTTCTCTTGGTACCCTTTTTTTTTTTTTTTAATGAAAATGAAATTAGGGATTATTTCATTATTTTTATGGAATGAGTTGAGCGAGAAATGAATAATTCAAGAAAATGAAATTAAGGATTACTTAATTATTTTTATGGAATGGGTTGAATGAATTACTAATTTGAATGATTAGAGTTTTTTTTTTTTTTTTCAATGAGCCTTTGTTAAATATTTTGTTCATTTGTTATTGTTGGCCTAATCTTGTTGTTTTTTGAGTTAATTTTGATGTTATTTGGCTCATTTTTATTATTATTTGAACTTTTATTTATTTATTTAAGGGGTTAAGATTATGTTTAGGGGCCAATGTTATTTTTGTGAGTAATGTTAGAGATACAACAAAATGTCACAACAATTCCAATATTAGCATACAATAATATTTAAATTAGAGATTAAAAAAAAGCCCATGAATGAGTTGGCATGCTAATTTTGAAATATTGAGAAATTATTGTGACATTTTATTGTGTCCCTATCATTACTCTTTTTATTTTTTTGGAACCCAAATACTTGAAATTATTATGTCGAGGTGGTCAATTTTTTGTTATAGTAGACAAAACATGTTAATTTAAATATATTTATGTATATAGTTTTTTTTTTTTTTGCAAGTTTATTATTACTTTTTTTTAGGGAAGCCAGGGTGGTCATGTGACCACCCTGAAAACTATATATGTGTAGCCGCTCGTGTCTACTATAGATTGCAAAAAACTATGTGTAGCCGCTCGTGTCTACTATAGACTGCAAAAAGGAGGGGCATTTCCCAATGACTTATTCGTTCCATTGCCACCTCTTATCTTATTGCCCCCAACAATAATGTCTAGGGTTTGATTCTCCACTCCTAATTTACCATGTATTAAAAAAAAGGACAAAATTTAGCTACAAAATTAGTTGTAGCATAAGACTACAACTTTACTCAATATATTTTTACTGGAGGTGAAGTTTGACAAATCTACCATTGGATTACATCTTTTTCTTATATCCTCCATGCTTGCAAAACTTCTAGAAATTTAAATATCAATAGCTATGTTATCAATAAATTGTTTAAATTGAAAGTTTTTATAGTTTAAAATTATACATAAAATATAAGTTTATAGATCATATAGTAATTAATAACCGATTGACACAAAATTTAACATGTGTATTTATCAAAATATGTAGTAATGTTTATTTTATTGAGTGAGGTTATAGCTTAAAACTATAACTAATTTTGAAGCTAAATTTTGTCCTTAAAAAAGGGGGGAGGGGTTAGGGGAGGATTGAGGAGGGGAATCTTGAAGCCACACCTAGCTAAGGCCTTCCTTATTCCTAAACATATCTCTCATTATTATCACATTTATTAGTGAGTTTTGTTATACCTCTCATTATAATTTTTTTTTTAGAGAGTTTCAACTTATGGCGTCCGCTACCGGTTGAGCTAACTGAAACTCATGTCATACCTCTCATTAATATCACCTTTATTAATGAGTTTTGGTTTGGGAGGACTTTAAAGCAAAACTCTTGTGCAAATTGCGATTTGTGTGAGCTAGGCCTGGGAGGTGGGCACCTCTTCCTTAGGTTCTTAAATGGAAGAACCATTAGTTTAGTTTTATAACACAGTATCATACTTATATAATAATCTAAAATAAAATATATTCCATATCTATTGAATTTTTTAATTTTTATTTTTACAAGAGTGTGATATATGTTAAATTTTTAGCTAAAATAAAATATATCTATATACTTTTTTTTCCCTCTCACCCAACTTAAACATACCTTCTTCAAAAAAAAAAAAAAAAAAAAAAAGCTCAAACACACCTTAAGGCCTTCCTTATGCCTAAACATACCTCTCATTAATATCACATTTATTAATGAGTTTATTATACCTCTTATTAATGTCGCATTTATTAATGAGTTTTGGATTGAGAAGGGCTTTAAAGCATATCTCTTATACAAATTGCAGTTTGTGTGAGCTAGGCCTTGGAGGTTAGGCCTCCTCTCCCCAAGTGAAATTAATCAATAGCCTAAGGCCTGTAGATGGAAGAAGACCTCTCATTTTAGTTTCATAATTTAGTATTATATTTATATAACAATCTAAAATATATATAAAAAAATATTTTATGTAGGGGTTTTAATGTTTGACCCGACCTATGAACATGACACAAATTTGTATGGGTTAGGGTTGGGCCTTAGTAGATTTGGGTCATAAACGGGTCGACTTATAAACGATACGATAAGAAACATGTCATAAGCGGGTCAACCCGCATGACTCACAATAGACATGTTTGACACGTCAATTTATTTGTGTCAATCCAAAATAACTCATTTAACACAACCGGTTTAACTTGTATAACAAATAAATATTTATTTTATTATATATTTGTCAAATACCTTTTATGTCTAACCTATATTTTAAACTTAAAAAGAAAAGTGAGTAATTACAAAAACTTATAAGTTATATAATTGTAAATTGAAACTTTACAGACCCTAAATCTCTAAACCTTCTTATAAATATCTAATTTTTTTATTAATCTTAAATTATTATTTAGTTCTTGTAACATTGTTGAGGCATGATCATTTTTTGTAATTACTAATACTTATATATTTTTTAGGCGTAGAAATTGCACAAATGAAATTGGATGAGCTTGTGGAATATGTTAAGATTTTGGACATCAACAAAGAATCTATGGATGATTCTTGTAGTCATAGTCATGATTAGTCTACTGCCTACTCCAACTCTTTAAATATTAATACTTAGCATTTGGCAAGTTCTGTAGATGTTATATTTTTGTTGAAATATGTTATTTTGAATTTGGGTTGAAGTGTATGCACTTCTTTTGGAGTGTAAAGAACTTATTTCTAGATGGATGTTATATTTTTGTTGAACTATGTTATTTTGGATGTGGGTAGAAGACTTGAAGTATATGCATCACTTTCGAGATGTAAAGAGCTTATTTCTATATGGATATTATATTTAATATTAAGCGAGTTGAAATGGGTTGTGCCATATTCATGTCAAACCAACACGACCCGTTTATGAAGTGTGTCAAGGGGGTTGGGTCTTGTTAACCCGCTTCATTAACAAGTTGGGTTTGGGTTGAAGGGATATGACACGATTATTAAATGGGTCGGGTTTGGGTTGAGACATTTAGTCAAATACTCCTATCTCGACATGACATGAACTTGACACGTTAACCTGAATTGACACCCCTAATTTCACATCCGTTGAATTATTGTTATTATTATTTTTAGAAAGTGATATACGTTCACTTAAAACTAAAATATATCTATATACTTTTTTTTCTTCCACTCAATTTAAAAAAGTCTTTCAATCGTTTAGAAAAAAAAAAAAAAAAAGGTCATTTCATCTTTCAATCTGTAAGCATCTCTTACAACTAGTCAGCCACTCACAGATACACTTTATCTATATCTCTAAAAGCATATTTTATCAACAAGTCATCATCAAACTATTTTTTTTCCTCATACCCTTGGGTCTGTTTGGTTGGGAGGATAGAAAATGGGGAGAGGATGGAAAAGTGAGAGGATAAAAAAGATTTTAATTTCCCTCATTTGTATTTGATTGGAAGGGTGGAAAAGTGAAGGGATGGAAAACTTTTTTGTTTGGTTGAAAAGAGAAATGAGAGGATACAAAATGGAGTTTGTATAAATTTACTCATATGTCCTTATTAAAAATAATGCTCAATAAAAAAAAAGGGCAAATGACCAACCAAAAAAAATTGCAATCACCCAAAGTTTATTAAAAAGAAAATTCATGTCCAATAAAAAATAAGAAATTAATTAAAAAAATTAAAAAGAAAAAACACCCCAAAAAAGAAGAAGCATTGTATGGTACTATGGTGTATCACATATTGGCACATCATATATATATATATATATATATATATATATATATATTGTAAGGACGCGTTTTGCAGCCCAAGCCCAAAATGTATGGGATTTTGGTCCAGTGAGCCCAGTACAATAAATTTGTAGAAAGTGGGTCGAAGAACTAGGCCTTGATGAATTTGACAACGGCTAGTATGGATTTAAAAGATGATCAAGTAAGAACAAGGAAAATGGAACTAAATGAATTCACTGTCCGAGGAGGTATTTTATCATACAAATCAATTACAGTTGGGTACAAGTATAATTCTGATTGCTACAGTATTCTTTCTCTATTTTTCAGATCCCTTCCTCATGGAGGATCTCTTACATTATATAGCTCCATTTGGACCATTTTGATCTTACACTTGTTGATCATCTAAGCCCTTATTTGAGTACCTGTCCCATCAGACACCTTCTTTGGCTTTCTGTGAGTTATGGTAGCCAAGACAACACTGTTCAGAGGTCTTCTCCACATAAATGCAGCCAGAAAAGTAGCTGTAGTGCATTCAATGCGGTGGTAGCAACTTTTCCTTAGATATTTTGGATTCCCCTCATTCTCGTATGTTTATGATGCACGTCTCTATCACTAAAGTTTCATGGAAGGTCACTCTGATCGTTGGAAGACATATTTGAGCTGTACTTATCGTATCTGAGGAGATATTCCTTCTCGGATAATCTTCCTATTTGCATCTTGCTCATTAAATCCTGAGTCTGAACCGTTCTTCACCATTTGTTCATCCTCAGACCACCCACGCTCTCGGACAAGACCCAAGGCCCAATATATAATTTGGGCCCTTAATCCTACATATAAATAAATAAATATATATATATATATATATATATATATATATATTTTAAATCAACGTCTAGTTAAATCCAAAAGAAAAAAAAAAGGAAAAAAAAAAACAAAGGGTAGGCAAGCCACATTTACGGCTAGGTTGAGGTAGAAAAAAAAAAGTAAAAAGAAAATGTGGGCAATTTTGTCCAAATATTTTTGCCCACTTTTCACTCTCATTTTCTCACTAATTTGGAGAGATTGTGGGTGGAGGGAGAGGAGAGAAAACTTGTGGACCCCACCAAAATCTCTCATGTTTTCCACCCTCAACCAAACAACCAAAAACATTATTTTCTCTCCAGTTTTATCTCCTTCATTTTCCATCCTCCCTAAAATTACTCCAACCAAATATAGCCTTAAACTTATTCACATGTGTTACATTTAAGATAAATAAGTTTATTTTATTTATCGTATTTATCCTCTTATTATATACTATTGATGTGGTAAAATCTATTATTAATTTAATTTTAAAAGTGAATATTTATTTACTTGTGATTGTTAAGATAATTGGCTGACCATATTCTTAATTTTTTTTTTATTTTTACATTTAATATACAAAATATAGCAAAAATTTAAGTGAAAATTATCACAGATGAAAAAAAGAAAAGGAAAGAAGAGATAATGTATTACTTAAATTTATTATCTTTTGACTTAACTTGGAGCACAACACAATTTTTTGCGAGTTATTGTAAAATAGTAATAAATGGGTGAATTTTGTGCTAACTTGATTAACCAGTAATCAACCGTAAATAAATTAGTTCATTATTTGTGTCAAGATGAGTTGATCAATTTTGACACAAATTTGTTGAACCCATCTAAATAAGTTAAATTTTCATCCAATATTATTTTAAATTTTAGATATATAATTGAATAATCAAAGGACTTTTCATAGTTATATTGGTGAATTATTAATTGAAAGCCTAAAATCATCCACCCTTTTACTAATAACAAAGAAAAAAACTCTCATTTCATATTATATTTTCTAGACTGTATATTTCTAAATTTGGATGAAATTTCATTGATTTTGAAAGTTGAGGGAGAGAAATTTGAATTCAGGATGTTTTCATTAAAAATACTAGAAAATGTCAATTAAATTACTAGTCTCTTAATAATTTTTGTCAATTGTCATAATTATGTGACTGTTGAGGTTTAACCAAACAAAAGCATGACTAAACCAAATGGTACCTAGGCCTTGTCCCGAGTCCGAACCCAGGCCCTTTGTTGGGTACAAAGGCTGGTCTGGTCCCAAGTCCTAACCCAGCCATCGAATCCAAGCAAGAGATTTTTGGCCCAGTTACTCTATAAACTATATAGCATCGTTTGCCCAGAGGTGTAGTTGTTGTGTAGCTTGCTCTGCTAATACTAAACTGTTTTCAGAAAACTGCTCCACCATGAAGAACATCAACCTCCAGGTTTTTCTTTCTCTGTCTCTGCCTTACCATCGGATTTTATAAAATTTGAAATGGGTATTTTGTAATATTGAGAATTTCCCATTAGTAATGGGTTATGGCAGTGATTGGTTGGTCTGGGTGTTGTGGGATTTTTTAGGATTCTTTGCCAATGGTTGGTGTGTTTGGGGTTTGATTTGAAATGGGTAAATTATATTAATGGAAAAAAGAGAACTTTTTGTTTAGTGTTGAAATTAGTGTTTGGTCTCTTAGAAAGTGCAGGAAAATGGATACAGAATGTAAAGTTGAAGTTTTGTGTTTAATGCTGTTGTGGGTCTTTTGGGAAGGAGGAGAAAAATTGAATGGAAAGAGTATTTTTCTTTAAAGTTTAGACGTGTCAAGGTTGAGCTGAAGTTGAATGATATGAAAATTTTGTCTTGTTTTATGTTTTGATTGACGTTTGGTTGCTGAGAAACTGTAAGGTAAAGGTTATTAAAGGGAAATAGATGTTTTGGGATTTTCCATGTTGCGGTTTTTTGTGGGTTTACTTTGTTTAAGTAGAGCTGAAATTCAGAACATTATGAAGTTCTGGTGAATAGGTCACCTTTGTGTGAATTTCTGATGTACTAGCTTCTTATCAAGTGTTTTTTCATTTGCTTTATTTTTATGTTATATATGGTTGGGATCAGAAGTAATAGAAGACTGAGAGCAATTAACAACATTTTATGGGTTTATTGTTTTGTATATAGAAGCAATATATACTTACTGAAAAGGTAAATAAATAGAAGCATATAGAATCATTCTAAGGGACTTTGTTGACCAGTTTAAGTTGCCTTTGTTTGGTTGCTAGAAACTAGCAAGTACTTTGGAGATATATAAACAGATGGATCCTGCAATTTTTGTGGACCCATGATAAATGTTAATTTTTGTTTCGTGCTGAAAGGGGATGTCCAGTTTGCTATGATATCAAATGGTTTTCTTTGAAATATCAGAATCTAGTTGTTGATCAGCTTATTGACATTCATTCATGTACTTGATTCTTATTTAAGGGACCCATATAACCCCCATATGAAGTTTAAGTAGCCATCACTCATCACTCGTTAGTTGTCACAGAAAGAGGGTAGAAGTTCGAGTGAAGTGCACCATTTCAGGAAAGTCATATACTAGCCAAAAAGCCCAGCACTGGCAGGTAATCAATCTTGTTTTAAAAAAAACATTATTTGATTTCCCTTCTGAGAATAATATCTCATAGCAACACCACCCTTTTTTTTCCCATCAGAATTAGCATGTGGAAAAAAATCCTCAATCGCCAACAGATATTGTTTTCTGTTAGGCAATACTCTAGAATTTCTCCTCCACAACCTGCTTACGCTGACCCGGTAATCCGGGTTTCCAACAACATAGCCCAATTGGGTGGCCCAAAAGAAGGTCCAAAGCCTCGGCAGCTCCTGTCTTTGCCTCCATTTCCTGCTCATCCTCTACCCAGAAAGAACTCGTTCAGCATCCCTGGTCAGTCCACTCGGGTCACCGCTATCAGTTGGGTCAAGTATTACTTTGATGAGATTTCGGACACTGTGATTCAGTCACATTTCAACAAAGGCCTTGTGAGTATAAATTTTTAAGTTTTTTTGGTTGGTTATTATGTTTGAGGAGTATATCAATTTGGGATGTGAAGAATTGGATTGGGTTGTCAACTTTCTGATTATTTAAAATTTATATATATAAAATTTATCTGTATTTGTTTTGATTCAGTTAGTTTTATTCATATTAAATTGGAGTTGCGACTACTAAACTATTGGTTGTTTCAAAAGCTTAAACTGATAGGAAGATGATGAATTTAGTAATTTAAATCAATATTCTAATACTTTGTTGCGTGTGTGGGCCCAAAATCTCCTCAATGAATGGGCCCAATACAAGGAGTTTTTAAAAATTTTAAATGGGAGCTAAAGTGGAGAGAGTTGAACCATAGTACCACGTGCTGTACCATTTGTCCTTAAAGTTTGAGCTGGTGGAAGGGATAAATCTAATCATTATTATTACTGTAACTGAGTGTGTAAGGGACTTTGGAATTTTTACAGATGTTTATAAACTTATGTAATTTTCTTCTTTTTTAGGTCCAGATAGAATGCCCAATTTCGGAGGACTCCTATGTTGACAAGGAAGGACATATGAAACCTTTGAGGAAGGTACTGTCACTAGCTTTTGACCATGATCTCACTCCCATCCCAGTTTTTTTTCCTCAGTTGTTAAGTTACACATGCAACTAGTGAGTTTTGGATGCACAGTCTCACCTTGTATCCCATTCTTAAGTGTCTTTTGAGCTAGAACTTGTTGACAGCATCATTGTTCAAATCCACAAGATGGATACATGAAGTTCTCTCTCCCTCCCCCTTTATTTCTACTTCTATTTGTTGACTGTTTGTGATTTTATGGGGGTTTACTTGATCTGCAATCATACAGCTGACCTACAGATTAGGCCTAATGAGGTCATGGAGGCTGGGGCAAGAGTTTACATACCTGTATCAGTTGCTGAGACCAGGATTTCCAAGAGATTTGACACTATTCCAAGTGGGACACTATATCCAAATGCCGATGAGATAGAGTACTTGCAAAGGCTTGTCAAGTACAAGGCATGTCTTACATTTAATTCATAATTTTGTTTCTCATGTTATTTGAGTAGAGGCATGATGGTTAATTAACCCTTTGCTGCCTGAAAATGCTGTGTGGCTATATTTGTTGTTTGATTCTGTATTCTTTTGTGCCCATATTGCCATTTGTTAATTGGTGGTTGAAATTTCAGGACTCTGCTATAATTGTGCTAAACAAGCCCCCAAGACTGCCAGTTAAGGTTGGTATCCTGTGACCCCATTCATTTTAATGATAGCCTGTTGCTTCAGCATATTCAGTTGCCACTTGTCACTTAAAACTTTTTATTTATCTATTTATAACAATGTTCTTAGGGGAATCTGCCTGTTCATAACAGCATGGATGCGCTGGCAGCTGCAGCTCTTTCTTATGATTATGATGAGGGTCCTAAGTTGGTAAGCTTTTAGTTTTAGATGATTACTTTTTACTTTCAAAAAATGACTGTTACCTAATGAGGTTGTTGATCCAGATAATTACAAAAGATTTTTGCACTTATAATATTGTTATTTTTGCTGCTTTTTCTGTGTGATTGATTAGTGAAATCCAGAACTAAGTTGAATAGGATAGTAACCAGTTGAGAAAGCAAATATGTGCTATATCTGCCTAAAATGAAGGCTCAAGTTTTGCTCATTTATAAACAAACAAATATGAACAAGCTTTTTATCGAGCCAAGCCCAAGCTGTTTATGAATGGCTTGGTTCATTTACTTCCCTAATCATCTTATCATCACTGACCATGTAGTATTTATTTATTTATTTCTGTTTCGTGAATACCATTGAGTACTTTGTCCCCCTTAATGTAAAGACGTAAAAGTTCTATTTCTTAAGGAAGTTTTAATTTTATATATATATATATATATAAAGAAAGAAAGAAAGTTTTAATTTGACAATCGTTTTATTCGCTTATTATTTTGGTAAACCAAGTCATAAGAATAGCATTTAGTCATATTTTTGTGATTTATTGAATCCTCCTCTACTTTAAAAAAGAGGAGAAATAACAATATAGACAAGACAATTCTCTTCTTTTAATAAAGAACTAATACAATTAAACACACACACATGCATATATGATTGGGTTTGGCTGGGTCCAATGTCCTGTGCTCTGGACCTGATAGAATGCTGCCATGTGTCCAAGAATTGCCGCACGGCAGCATCCCGGGTCCAATGCACAGAACACACTGGACCTAAGCCTCTCCCTAAATAATTAGATATATGATGGTTTATTTATATTGGACTTCTCTTCTTTTGCATTGAATTAACTCACTTGGTACAAAAATTAAAAAAATTTAGATAGACGTGTTGCAAAATTAGATTCCAATTAAAATTTAATTTTGGTTTTAATTGGATTTTCTCCTAGTTTCAGCTTTAGTATAATATATATGATATATGATATGATAAGACCATTCATATTTTTCTCAAAAAAAAAAAAAAAAACTTTCTTATTGAATTTGATGTTTAAGAACAAACCTATGTTCCATGTGTAAATTTGTATGGTTTTATTAATCTCATTCCCAGATATTTAGGGGGAGCGTATCTTATGTTAAATATGATATTTGTTTTGCTATAGTTTTCTGGTTTAATAAAAAATGCCTTTTGCCATATGCCTATATCTGAAAGGTTTTTCTGCTGTAATATTTTCTCTGGGTTCTTTGGAGTGTTGGTTGCTACCTGTGCCACTACTATTACAATTTCTATGTTAAATCATTAGTTATCTTTAGGAGACTAGAAGTTTTCTGTTCTCATGGAGGTATTTTGTTAGGTTCATCGTCTTGACCGAGAGAGCAGTGGCCTCCTCTTGATGGGGAGAACCAAAGAAAGTGTAGATCATCTTCAGTGGTTATTCAGTGACATAAACAAAGCAAATTTCTCTTGTGAGGTACTCATACCCCACTCTGCTGATTATACTATGTAGATCAGGGGTGGTGAATGTAACTTCTTGAACATGATGGGGAAATAACTCAATGCTTTGACTTTATTTTATTTTATTTTTAAGACTGATTAGTGATATGCTTATATGTAATCTAGGCTTGGAATGATGCATATGAAGCAACATATCAGAGGTATTGGGCTTTGGTCATAGGCTGTCCCAAGCAAAAGGAAGGCTTAATTCGTGCTCCTCTTTCAAAGGTTCTCTCTATCTTTTCATAAACAATAAATATTACCTTCCCATGATGGATTCATTTGGAAGAGAAAACAACTTGAATGTATTACTAATTGTTATCTTTTGCAGGTGCTTCTGAATGATGGGAAGACTGAGAGGGTCATCTTGGCTCATCAAACAGGTTTAGAAGCTTCTCAAGAGGCAATAACTGAATATCGGGTTCTTGGTCCTAAGATAAATGGATGCTCATGGATTGAATTACATCCACTTACTAGCCGGAAGCATCAGGTACAATGTTGCATTCTCTCTCTCTCTCTCTCTCAGGGACACAGGGCAGTGTTTTTATATGGCCAAGTAAATAATAAATGTCAAAGGTCAAATCTTAGTCTCTCTCTTGTGTGATGCTGCATGATCAGTGTGCTGCCAGGGCTGGTGTTTGCTTGGAGCTCTTCCCTTTTATATCAGACTATATATAATTTCATTAACTTTATTGCAGCTCCGTGTCCATTGTGCTGAAGCTCTTGGCACTCCAATTGTGGGTGACTATAAATATGGTTGGTTTGTTCACCAGAGATGGAAGCAAATGCCTCGAGTTGATATTGAGCCAACAACTGGGAAACCATATAGGTTGCGAAGGCCAGAAGGTCTGGATGTTCAGAAGGGAAGTGTTTTATCTAAGGTTCCCTTGTTACATCTGCACTGTAGAGAGCTTGTGCTTCCCAACATTGCAAAGTTCCTTCAGGTTTTGGATCAAAAGTCAGAAAAGCTGCATCCCGCACTGAGCTCAAAGCCAGATCTCCTTCGCTTTGTGGCATCAATGCCTAACCACATGAAAATTAGCTGGAATCTTATGTCTTCCTATCTGGTATAAGAATGCAAGAAAGTCTGTTCTGTAGAGTCTGATCTATGTTTCTCTAGATCGATTTTGGTGGTGCACTTTAGCTGTTAGTGTACTTTTATCAGTTAATATTATGATATTTATAGTAAACCACATTTCAATAGATGAAGTTTCTTACGAATTACACGTTCAAATTTCAATACACATTTTCAAAGTCCAAGTTCAATGCAATCTTAATCACCTTTTCCTTCCCCATAATTTTCAGGTCCAGAAGCATTATATAGGAAGGCATCCATATGTGTGTGTTATAATCTAGATTTTATGTGCCAAACTTGAACTGCAGCAATGTACAACTGTTTGGGCTGTAACAACTGAGCCATGCCATTCGACAGTAACCAACAGAGCCATGCCAGGAGAGAATGAGGATATGGGACAGGAGAGAATTACCCAACTAAGAAAATCATTCTTATCCTCAACATTAAATGAGTTTTTAGGCTTAGTAAACAAAAACATAACGATCCCTTTATTCTACAGAACATCTGAGTTAATCATACACATGCACTGAAATGGAGAACTACTATTTACACCCAAAAAAATGAAAAGAAATTGTACTACACTGTGGGAATGAATGTGGTGGTCAGTTTAAAACTTTCAATGAACAATATAAGTGAGAGAAAATTTACATATAACGCCCTTATCTTTGATTGAGCCCGTGGGAAAGTCTTCAACTGAGACAACCAAAAAAACTAAGCTTTTGATACTACCAACCTCATTTCCACAATCTTGCATTCTTTAAATTCCTGTCATGGTATTGATATGTTCATGACTTTTGAACGTATTACACTGTTTAGCATCCTTTTGGTAATATGTCAGAGGAATGGTGCCTGCTTTTTGATTGATTCAAGCAAAAAGATCTTTTGGAACAGATACAATCGATGGATAGAGCATTGCAGACAATTAACACTTGGGTAGAACAACCAACCATATGTGTTTAAATCTGTTCTGTGGGTATGGATTGGGAACTAAGAAGTCTTTCTGCCTCGTCGTTTGCTTCAGCTTGTAGTTTCCATCTCTGCAAAGGAAATTAGAGGTTAATAAACAAAAATGCATTCATGTTCCAACAAAAACTCATGGCAGATTAGCCCAGTGGCTCAGAAGAAAGTGCATTCCTCTCTCTCAACTGCTAATCACTGTCCTTGAAGATGATATCTCAATTCCTATATCATTTCCAAGTAAGCAAAACCTTGAAGGTGATTCTAGTTTCTCATATCAGAAAATCCAGGATCTATTTTCTTGTGACTAATTAAGTTTACAGTGAATTCAGTTTAACCAATATCAGTAAGGCCTTTCCCAATTCTCTGAATTCGAAGTCACAAAAGTACATTCCATTGAAAAGAACATGCCTCTTCAAGATTCTCTAGCTCCATTATTTGCTGTATCTGTTCAGCAATACTTTCCTATAAACAAGAATGATCAAGTTAGATAATCTTATGCAAGTCAGATCAAAGCAGAGAAGAAGCAGATAATCAAGTTGTGCGCACCACATTGCTTGCTGCTTCAGCAGCAAGTACGTCAGAGTCCAATTCTACTTCGATTTCAATCATTGAAGAAATCTGAAAAATGGATGGCATAACCACACATTAAATTATGCTTTTGGAAAAACAAACTTAAGAGAATTTTGTTTGGGAGGGTGGGTTGGAATTATGGTTTCTGTCATGTAGGAACCATACTCTTGCAAAGCTGTCAATTAGTTCAATTCGTCCCTTGAGGGAGTTTTCCAAGCCTTCTCGCACTCTTTTGACTCTACTTCTCCGAGCACTAAATAATAACCAAAGAATACTTCAGAGGGTAAACTTCAAACAAAGGAAACCTTCATACACTTACAACACTAGAAGTCAACTAAACTAACAGAAATAATTAGTTTAGCGATTAAACAGAAATTAAGAAAGTAGTGCTAATAATGTTATGAGGGTTTCACCGATAAGAGGGTTCTCCTACAGCAAAAATTTTGTTCTCCAATTGGCACATCCGAGCCAACATCCAAACCTACACAGGAAACAAATGGATTTCTCATATCCAGCATCAAGATACTTTATCAGATAATTTATGAAACAATTTGGTTATTGTTATCATATAGTTTTTGCATCATATGATATTTCAACCTCACAGGATCCCGAATGAACCCATTTTAGAAGATTGCCAGAGAAGAAGACAACATTCTTCTGGTATTTTCTTCAACTATGACTTATCAGGGATTGTACAACATTTATTTTATAGATGTATTGCTAGTCTAATACCAACCAACTATGCAAATCTAAAGAGTGCTCCATGAGAAGACTCATAAGTAATATATGATGATCCTTAAAGTTCTATGTCCTTAGGTATGAAAAATTCAGTGCACTAAACTTGTTTATAGAAAGCTGAGTTTCACATTTATATCTGAAGCATAGAGTGGACTTTGTATAGATAATCTTGATATTCTTGCAGTCTTTTGGCTGTGGTTTGAAGACTACTTTAGTGAGCACTGTTTTAATATATGTTAATTCAGATTGCTTAACATGAAAGGGAGGTATATTTATTAATCTAGATAAATCCTTCATTTTGTATTTTCAAACAAACTATTTTTGTCAATATAATTTTCGAATTAAAATTGGACTCAAAATGATTCTATTATCAGGGTTTCTAGCACATATGTAGTTCCTTCTCTAGTCCTATAACATTGAGGACCCAGCACACATCATGAAACCTATGTTGAAAGCTTTGAGGGCTATCCTCCACACACCAACTCACTCAACTCATTTGATAAAAGAAAAGAAAGCTGTCCATGCAACCATTACAACTTGCATAAGAGCATACCTCTTTTTCAGCAGCTTCTTTAAGGTCCTTGATGCGAGACTGGAGCATATCATATTGAGCTAAAAGCTGCTGCTTTATAGCAATTGCATCCACTGATCTTTGAGGAAGCTGATATCAATGGATAAATGGATAAATGAATATGCCTCAACTCATTCCATGAGAAAAATCATTAATGGATCAAATTAAAGAGTAAATATCACATTGCAAAAGGGAAATGAAACCATTCCGATAGCTGTGTATATTTACTGATGTCCTAGTTTAGTTAGATTTGCAGTAATACATTAGCTTGACAATTACAAACAAAAAAACCTAGGCTAGCTGGTTTTTAAATATTCTATAAATTATGTTTTTCCAGATGTTTTGCTCATATGGAGTATAATTTTTTGCACTATCATTAATTATTTGTGATGGTTCACTGCTATGTTTTAAACATATTTGCAGAATATGATACATGAGGTATGCATATCCAGCCTACAACTAAAAGTGACAGATGCACAAGATATAAAGACTAATTTCTGTCAAATTAAAGAATACATAATTTGTAATAGAGTATTAGTGGTCTTTCACTGCCAACTTATAGTAGTATGGAGTAATGTGTACCCATTTCTCAATCTACTTTTTTTAAATACCAAATACAGAATAAAAGGGGAAAGGAAAGGAGAAATATGCAGAACTAGATTTTATTTAATGCCCTGAAGAAACTGACACAGCCAAATGAAGGTCTTAGTAGAAATTTAATTATCTCAATGAAGACAAGAATGTGAGAGTGAGGTAATACTTGAAACTTGAGACTAGCTTACTTGATTTAACTGGGGCAGAACCAAAGCATTTACAGTAGCCCCCACAGCAAGAGATGCGACTGCAGCAGCTGAAAGGAATTGGGGCAAGCTGGGGTTAATAATTCCAGAGGCAGCATCTCCAGTGGCCAACACAGCAAGAAGGGGAAAGAGGATGGAGGGATTAAGTAAGGATGAGCTTCCTTCTTTTAGTGGTGCTCTTAACAATAGTGATTCTCGGCCATCTTTGTGGTTTGTCAGGCACATAGGCTCTCGAGCATAGAAGTTGGGGGCCTTTGGACTGAATTTGAAGGGGCCTACCTCTCTATAAACTTTTGATGGAGCTGCTACAGCAATGGTAACCCTTTCTCCTTCTTGTGCTGGGAGATCAACTGTTTCAGTAGCAAATCTGTGTGTGCGTGCCATACCAGAAGGAGTCTCTACCTGAAATTTGGAAGGGTGGAAGGAATTATTACTAAATAAGCATTGGCAGGGTGTCATTGGCGAGTACTATATTTTTTCAGTAAGATAAGTAATGAAAGAGAGAGAGAGCCTTAAATGTTATTGGATTATTGCATTGGCAAACTTTGGATAATCAGTGATTGGCAAAGAGGTTCCCTTTTGGTTTAGTTTCTTGCAACTTGCAATAAATAAATAGGTATGCAATATAAAGTATCTTATTAAGTAATGCTTTCATGAGCATATTGGCAAAAATCAACACCTGAGCTACCAATGTGCATGGTGGGTAGAATCTGCAGTTAAACATTCTAAATCAAGAATCTATACCACGATAGAGTGAACAGCAGAAGGAATGCTTTGCTTCATTATTTGCAGGAATCTTAGCCCTCTTTTCCATGCTGGAACATCCATGCTGCGTTCGGCAGGAGGAGATCCTTAGAAGAAGTGAAATATCCCAGCATCAACATCATACATTAATAGATTCTGTGATCAACATAGAATTAAAATGTGACACAGTATATATATTTAGTGCTTAATTATTCAATCCAAGAAGTTAAATGGTTTACAAGCCAATATGGAGACATATTCATTTTGAACTGGAAACATAATGTAATTCCCGTGCAAGTAAATGGAAGCAAGCTCATACATGTCGCACTACTGCAGATGCTAACCAATGGAATACCAAACAATTTGTGTAATGTTTTTATGACGGATAAAGGAAGCTATCATAATCACATAGAAAAACAACAATAGCAATAGAATACTGAACAAAGTGCATAACTTTGTGATAAATAAACAAAACCAGATGGAACAAACCTGATTTCTTCAGACTTGATGCTAACTATGTCGCCAGAAATAAGTTCATACTTGTAGCGGCACTTTGCACAGGATACAATCTGCACAGACGTACTATGCATACATTAATTGTATCATCAAAGTTATCAATACGAAGAAATTTTAGGTGCAACGCATCTGTGGCATGAGTAGCAATAGTTCAAATGATCAAAATCTAGATATTCCCCACAAAGTGAGTTTAGACCAGATCATGTTAACAAAGCTTTTCTGTCTATACCTGAATACCATGTTGGGGTTGTGCAACAGCAACAGCTATCATACAACTAGGACACCTCACAACCTTTCCAAAAGGGACCTGCGCAACATCCATAAAATTGCAAACATTGTGAAGCCGATATCATTAGACTAGGCAATATGTCCCATTTCCAAAGTAGAAGCAGGGGAATGTTATATTTTATAGCTGATTTTATTAAAATAGATATTACTCAGTAGAATACCAGATATACTGATGAGAGATGAATATTGAATCAACTAAAGAACTTATAAAATAAATTCACTAGTGTTTTGTGACTTCATACCTCCTCGGCAGGAGATACTCCCATTTGGCAAATATCTTCAATTATCCTAAGAGCATCAGAAACCCTCAATGATGCTGCAAGACCCCTAATTAATGATGTGTAAACATGTACATCAGGCCTGGACCACTTCCATCTCTCAGCAAAAGATCCATTTTCAGTAGTACCTGCAAGAAAATATTAAGATAAGATAATAATTTAGCAATGAAAATTCTTAGAATGACCTAAATTAAACAACTTTAACACTATAATCCAGTAACATTGTTTAAACTAGCTACCAAGTGATCGCTTGTATATATATATTTTGAACAACCATTTAATAGTAATCATATTTAAATAGATTAATATAATAAAAAAAGTCAGAAAACCTCAACGTACTCGCTACTTCACATTACCCCCCTTCCTTTTTGTGATCCATAAAGGAATCTTGGACTTGGGAATACAGCATGAAATGAGAAAATGTAACCAAGATAAAGCTTATTAGCCACCCAGTCATCTCATTTATCAAAACTTAATTAACTCATTCCAAAACAACAAGAGCAAATATGTGCGCCGAAATTACTTGGGGGGTATTCTGCAAATTGTACCATATTCTATTTAGCCATCCGGATCGATCTTGTCTATGTAACTCCATTAAATTTAATTTACACCATTCCTCAAATCCAAAAATGCACACAGCCCGGGGCCAAAAAATCAAATAAACACCATCAGTAACAACACTAACGCACAACAAATAGTTATCCAATCCAATTATCACAATTTCTCTTAAGTTAAATTCATGACATCCTTATCAAGGCTATGTTGTGAGTGATATACGTGACCCACATGGCGTTACTAGTTTGGTATGAATAGACAAATGGTATTCATTTGTCCCCGAAGAAAACATTAGCCACATATGTACTACACCCTAAAAGTAGTAATAAAATTGCAATTATGTTTTCTATGTAGCCTAGTTCGACCTAGTTAACACTAGTGAGACTGATAGATACTTACAGGATCCAATCCACATGAAATCATCCCTATCACAAAGTCCCAATAACTTATGATTGTAATTAACAGTTTCAACTTTCAAGTAACAGCAACCAAAGCTTTCACTAAATTAAAAATGAATGGTATATCTTTACATAAAAAGCTGCATCACATATGCATATATAAACCTGGTACCTTGGTCAAAACTGGCACGCATGGCATAGAAAACCGACAAAGCCAACTCAGCATTGTTGCGCTCAAGCGCAGCAGTTATAATCAAGCAACAATCATTAACTCCCACAACACCTCCATTTCTTCCACACTTGTCACCAATCATGTCCAAAGCTTCGTTGGCATCCTTAGCACCCGAAACCTTAGCAAGCAACTCCTCGTCCAAAAGCTGGGAAACCGAGTTCTCAACCAACCCATTCTGGCTCTCACTCAAAGAAGAGGCTCTGGTCTTGAGGGTCTTAGAGAAGTTAACAAAAGTAAGAGAATAAGAAATATTGTTGTAGTAGTTGTTGGTGGCAAAGGTTTCGGAGAGTTTGGGAAGTGGAGGAGATTGGTGAGAGAAAAGCCAAGGAGAACAAGAACAACCCAAGTTGAGAGTCATTTGTGGGATTGTTTTGGATGATCAGCCAAAGAGAAAGTAGAGCTCTAGCTAGTAGCTATTGTTTTGAATCTTTGATCGGTTTGGTTTGGTTTTGCTTGTGGTTTGGGCTTTTGGATTAGGAACGAGTGGTCGTTAGGACAAGTGGTGGAGGGTACGAGATAGGGGTGTGTTATAGTGTGCATGGTGGTGTACGAAAATTGAATAAAATCAGGGGAGTGTGTAAAAAGAGAAATGTTAAAGGCTACAACAAAAGTGGAGGTGCGGGGAATCGAACCCCGTGCCTCTCGCATGCGAAGCGAGCGCTCTACCATATGAGCTACACCCCCGTTGTGATAATTGGCTTCTATTTACTGGTTTTAATAAAACTTCATATTTAACAACTGTTTTATATTAACCGACAGAATAGTTTTCTTATCAATGTGTTCACATGTAATAACGAGAAAGATTTCTGCATATGGGCAGAAATCGATTGATAATATATACAATTTTTCCAATTTGTTTTCACAATTAATCAGGTGATCTATTTGGCTGTGATGAAATCATATGAATATACTATTAATATTACTCTAATAAGAATTTATTATCTTTTTAGTAAGTCATTAGGTTGTGAAAAATGTTATAAAATTTATGTATATTCACGCTCATTATAAGGCCACCAAGCAAGTATGAAAGTAATAGATTTCACCGGTTGAAAGATTTCCTTCCTTTTTAAAGCTCTGATTCTTGGCTTTTAAGGAAGTGAAAGCAATGTCGTAAAGTGTTAGGTTAGATTATTGTTTTAAAACTAACAAGGCAGTAATTCATTTCCCATTTTATGCCAAACAAAGAAAGATCAATGATACAATTACAAAGGCCATTTAGTGATAGCTTCTACATTATCCAAATAATATTAGAGGGATATTACAAATTTTATCATGTAAGATTCTGAGCGAGTAGTGGAAAAAAATAACACTTATTTCCACTACTGACTTAACTTTGGAGTGCAAGGTGCCATTTTGCAGCGGAGGATTAATTAATTACAGAGGTTACTATCACAGAGAGTAGGGGCAAGACTCTGCCATTAAATCATGAACATCGGGGGACGGTATGCCACAAAAGAAAGACAGCAGAAGTTATTAATCTTGATGTACAAAAGAAGCTATTAAACAAGGAGTGTCGGACTACTTAATATTCTCTTTAACATATTGTTCGGATCAAAATATTATTTTTCTTTTCCTACATACATGACAGCTGCAACCCAGATAGCATAACCAGCAGCTACATCATTCGAAAAAGTATCCTGCATTGGATATATACATCTTTCATTTCACATTGTGTGAATCTTCTATAACCATGAAAACTACACAAATTGAAAGGGAAAACGAATAGATAGATAATTATTGCAATCATCCAATAATTACAATCCACAAGGAATGCATCCGACAAAGCAGTAATTGGAAAAAGTAACACAACAAGGGCAAAGACAAGTTCAGTCATCCACATTGGACGTGTCAAACCTATGCACAACACCCAGAAAGTAGGTTAAGTCGCTGCAGTCAACGAAAACAAGAAAGACGGCAAACATATCAATATGCAAAAGCAGGGATTACCATCATCAATCCATGATGAAGTGCTATACACAACAAGTGCAAAGGAACCAAAATGAATTACAAATTGTCAAGATTGAGAAGAAAAAAACGGTAACTAAACTTGAAAAAGAGGCCATTGATCTTGCATTTGGGCACTCTCAGCTACTCCAACTTGCATCAACTGGATATGCAGGAAGACCAAGTAGATATGAATCACCAGAACCTTTTGCAGAAGATACCCAATTTAGCTGGCTCACTGGTTTGAATTATTTGCCTAGTCGGCCTCTTGCCCATGGTGGTCTTTGCTGGCCACCACCATTACGTTGTACAACATTGTTACGTTGTACAGCATTGTTCTGGCGTGGCAAGTTCCTCATCCTCTGCTCCTTCATGTTTGCAAACAGTGAGTCTAGTGTCTGAGACCTCTGCTTGGTCACTGGCTGCGCCTGCTGCTGCGGTGGCATTGACTGCAACACCATATATAAAACTCATCAATATTATTTACTTTGCATGGCGAGACTAGAAGTGAGGTTAAAAGCTACTGAGCATGATCTGGTGATCCTATCACCCATTAAGCAACGGCTTAAATGTATCCCTTGACCAAAAAAAAAAGAGTCCAACAACTTGTTGGATCAAACCTATAATATGGACAAGTAAAAGTACATCCACATCCAATCTTCTTGTCACAACCCCATACATCAAACCAAGTTACAAAAAGCTACCCATAAACCCTTGTAGCTACTCTTAAGGCCATGCAACTCACACTTCATTTATTTTCTATAAAAGATAATAAAGAATATAAAATACTTCCCCTTGTTTGGTCATGTGAAGAAGCAGGAGGAAAATAAAGAGCAGAGAAGATATTTTAATAACTTTTGTTCTTACAACCAATTTCTCCCCAAAATTCACCTAGTTCAAAAAGTAACATGGACCATTGATTTTTCATTCACTAGCCCAACAATGAAAATCAACAGATTTTCAAAACCCTCTCTCTCTCTTTCTTATTTTGATGTAACAGATTTTCAAAACCTTTTCTATTTTTTTCTTCTTCAGTGGTAAACCTAATGATTAATATTATGACTAACAAGCTTACTGATCCTACTCAATGACGTTATAAATAATTTTCAAGGAGATGAAGATTAATGCAGCTGAGAAGTCAAATAAATACCTTTGCCACAAAGCCTCCATTTGCAGCACGCCTCTGGATAAGTGGGCCCCTGCACGCAGAAATATAAACAAGGATTGGAAAACATAAAGAGAACATACCATCAAGAGCTGAGTCCAACAAGAGGAATATTCAAGACGCCCCAGTATCAATACCAATTAATAACATCATAGGACCACCGTGCAATTTACATTCACAAGGAGAGTCAAGCGTCTTACCATGACAGATTCTATTTATATCCAACTAAGAGAAAGTTAACACAAACCATTTCAGGAAAAAACAGTAACTTCAATATAGTGAAGACTGGAACTCTGAAGTATGAATTCTCTTAAATTTCTGTAAAAGCTCTTTCCAATCACAAAGCATGATGAGTTCAAACCTTGCACCCCGATTGAATGGAAACAAAAATAAAGATAACCGCGAGAAGCTGAATTGGGGAAAAACCACAATGGGCTTATTCTCCATTCAATTCAATAAACAAGAGACTCTGTCCAAGGAAGCTCCAAAACAAGTCTTGAAAACTAAGCGTAGCATTCACAGTAGCGATGAAAGCTTTTGCACAAAAATGAGTATCCAATTTCCACACCTTGTCAAACTACATTAAAACCAAACTACATTGCCAACAGCGCTGCCAACTACTAAACAAATTTGAAAATAACTAACAGGAGCAAAACTCTATGCTCCTTTTTTGACATTCAGCTACTACCCAAAACTCCAAACTTGGTTATCTCAAGCAAAAATAAATTACTCTAAATGAAAACCCGAAACACACGAATCTTGTTTAGTTGGCCAAGAACCATCCTTTTTAGATCCATCCCATCGCAAAACACAGTTGAAGACCAATCACCAAGACCATAGGCAAGAAAGAAGAAAAGCAGAGATGAAGTGTCAGTCAGATGGAGTAGAAAAAGCAGACGAGTTCCAAAATGTAGAAATCTCTTGTAATTGACCCTAAGACTGAAGGGTGTGCATCCCACAGCATTATCTTCCAATTCACATAAATTATCAAAATTTCTGCAAGCCAACAATGCTCTGTGGACAAGGACTAAACCAAATCCTACAAATCTCAAGAATGAAATCTGATGGATAAATGGAAAAGCAGCAGATCTCATCATGGAGGATATGGAATAATAAGCATGCATGTCGATAAAACGACTGTAACCATCAGAAAGATTCAGACTCATAACAAGGAAAAGTGGTAACTGCCGCACTCACTAGGTAACTAGAAAACATCCAGTTTGGAGCATATGTAAAATAAGCATACGTGTGGATAAAACAACTGCAACCTTCAGATAGATTCAGATTCATAAACCAAGAAAAGCAGAAATTGCCGCACTCAGTACAGTAACAAGAAAACATCCAGTTGAAACTGCAAAAAATGTAAACTTTTTCCTATCAAGCAATGAGCCACTTAAAATGCACAATGCGAACTTTTCCAGTGCATAAGCTATCTTCAAATAATACCACCACACAAACTTCCATAGATCACACTTAATTCACAATTCCATTAAACCATTTCCTTCCAGTCATATCCCTGTTTATCACTTGTAAACCACTACCTCAACAGCCAACCCAAATAACAAAACTCCAATTTCCAAATATGCACAGCAACATTCAAATTAAAGTGCTCTGCCCACACTATGTCACACTTTGCACACCACATATATGAAGATTTATGATGCAAGAATGCTATTCAGGATGGCAATAGGAAACAGTCAACACTTGGAATTATTCCCAAATTGGCTGATTCAGGTGGAAAACAAATCATACGCGACTTATTTATACATTAACAGGAAGCACATGGCAGATGTGATCAATTCTATAGAAGAGCCACACTTTTACCTGCAATTATTTATCAATAAAACAAACCCATCAGATGCTAAACTATTGTCATCGCCACAATAATGAGGTTTAAGCAGTATAACGAATAAATAGACCTTCAGGATGAAATACCTTGTCTTGTTCCAATTAGCCGCCCTGTTACGACCGAAAGCTCTATTGCGAAGCGGAGCAGCTGCAGCCTTCCGTGCTGCCTCATTTGCCAGAGGAAATTGGTTCCCCTGAAAATTTGACCTCCTCTGAGCTAAGGCCCCCTGATTACCATCGTTGAAAAAACAAAGAAACATGAGATCATGGGCAAACTAAATAAAAAAATACTGCACTTTAGCAGCAACCATTTCATACCTGTCTAAGTGACGATCTTGTATCCATATAACGTCGAACCGTTGTAGATTTATCTTGAGCAATATTATTGGGAAACTTCTGAATTTTGTTCTGAATGGACAGAGGATTCATATATTATGATAACAGCCCAAGAAAAGAGAGCGTATATTATAGACAATATCAGAGAGGTAAGCTTGCTTTCACAAAAAAAAAAAACTGCTTACCGGAACCCTTCGCTGCTTCCTCCCCCTAGACTTGGGGTTTTTAGACATTTTGATGATATCTTCTAGGGCCATGTCCATTTTTTTCTCTGTAAGGGCAATTGCCTCAGTTGTAAGAGGTTTAGTTGCCATCTGATAGAGAATGTTGAAGTCAGTCATAAAATATAAGATAAACAAAGCAAAATAACATGGCAACAGAAACATCATCACAGACTACCAATTATAAAGTGAGAAACAAGAAGTTAAAAGAAATCTCCACAGTGGTACATAAACCAAAGCATATCAACAAAGACCTTTGGAAATTTACTTCAAAACATTCCAAACTCTTACAACCATAAACTATAAGATTTAAGGGGATTAATTATCTTAACAAATATTTAACCTTGAAAAATCTATGCACCTAGAAAAGAAGACATTTGAAACAAATTTCTAATCTAAATTTATAAAAATCAAGCATATTTCGCAATTATATCAAAATTGATTAGGGCAATAAAAAAAATAATTAGCAATATACTTGAATCTCAGATTCTTCGCTGCTTTTAGAACCCTAGAGCATAAAAAAAAATCCAAGAAAAATAAGCCTAATACAACACCAAAGCCAAGCTTGAATTGAAGCTATACGATACCAAAATCAAAATCATAACTCATATCGTCTCTATTCCATGTTTTCTCACCAACCAAACAGAAACTTCCCATACAACTATGACCGAACAATAAGCACAAACATAATTAAAAAACTAATTAAACAAAAAAAAAATTAGGGCTAGGGTTTTGGAATCGAAGACTCACCGAGTTAGAGAGTAGGGATTCGACGAAAATCGAAATCAAGAAGCAGAGCGAGCGAAGATTTTGATGATTTTGAGAGAAAATTAGGGTTAGGGTTTAGAGAATATATGGGGAATTTGGAAAACACGGAGAGCAATTTGGGAGTTTCGTGAAAACTAACAGGCTGCTTCCTCGAAAAGCGACCCGTGTGAATGAGTGTGTGAGAGAGGGTATTTAACTATTTATAGTAACTGAAGGACGCGGTCCGTGTGAACGGCGGATTTCAATTCCGCATCAAATGGAAAAAAAGTTTACCTCTCTAGGAAAATTTTTCCTACTCTTTTTTTTTTTTTTGAGGAAATTTTTTTTTCCTACTCTGGTAAATGATAATAAAATCTTATTGTTATTTTCATGTATTTTTAAAATAAAAAAAAAAAACTGAAATGGTCAAAGAATTGGAAAAGATCCCGATTCTCGATTTTTACCAGTTTGGACTGATTTTGGAGGATTTTTATCAAGCTGAATTAAGGTCTGGTTTTTAATATTCTGCATTCACTTGATTATGTGACTTGTTTAATTAGACATATAACCTAAAAAAAAAAAAAAAACCCACATAGATAATGTTATGAGTAACCATGTACTGGTAGAAGGAAATTTCTCAAAACTAGTTTGGAGGGAAATTGTATCCATCTTTTTTTTAATACTAATTTGTAAATGTTTTTTTCCCTCTCCTCAATACACATTGAAATATTTTGTTATGAAAATTTTGAAAGACATTATCTCGAATATTACTCTCTCTTTTTTTTTTTTAAAGATAATGATAAACTTGAAATCTATGATTTTTGCTGCATATATATGCTTGTTCTTTACCATTAAGTCAAGAAATCAATTGATTTTTGTTGCAAATGAGTTTTGATCCTAAATACTTTACTTGTTTTTTGAGAATGAATAAAGACTTACTAATAGAACTAATAGACATCTACAAATATTTCTTTTGATTAAATTGAGTTGTAATCCACGTTTGCACAATCCACCAACTTAACGAAACCAACCTAATCCATCGCCTTTGGTTGGTGGGTTGGATGCCTTTTTTTCATCCAATTTAACCCAACTCGACTAGTATATATAAAAATTTATTTTAGTACACATTTTTTTTTTTTTATATTGGTATTTTGAAAAATAGTTTTGATAAATCTAAAATATAATTTAGACATATCATGTTACATGTAAATTGTAATAATTTATTGAAAATTGACTTACATAGTAGATGAAAGCCCATTTTTTACTAGTCCTAAAACATTTTAAGCTCAAACCCTTGAACCCATTTGGATTGGGTTGAATTGATTTTTATACATGTGACAAGTTGAAAATTTCTCAACCCTACAAAGTGAGAAAATCTGGCATGACCTGAACATATATATCCTTTGTAAAATTGACATATGGCATATATGCCTATAGGGCCCACATATCAATTTTACAAAATGCGTATACACACGGCTCACTAAATACTTTCCCATCGCTAAAGATGCATATGCCTATAGGATTCATATGTCAGTCTCATAAAAAGCGTATACGTATATACTCACCAGATACTTTCCCTACAAAGTACAAAGTTGGATTAGGTTGAAAAATAGTAAACCCTCTAAGTCCAACCCAACCCCACCAAAAGATGACTAGATAGCCTGTAGGAGGTATACACATACCATGGTGCGGGCAACCACTGACATGGGATGGAACGAAAGTGCCACGCACATTAATTCATTTGCTTTGTTCAAAATTCATTTAAGAATTTTCGGCCAGACAAACCCATTAATTGGTCATGCTTTTTTACCCCTCATCATTGGATCCGACTTTTTTAGACTTAAAAATTCTTGAGTTCCTAGGAAACTCTTGGGGGTAAAGTTAGGTGCTTTTCATCATTCGATCTTAGTATTATTGGCAATGATCACATCACATCAGCCTCCCATAAAATAAACTTGATACTCAATTAAAACGAAAATCTACCAACTTCTGTTAATAAATATGATATAATCTCTTCTTTTTCTTTTATTTCATATATATATTTATAAGTCATGCAATCTTAATTATCAGTAATGAATTTAACTGTTGACATAGGCCAAACTCTGTAATGCATCCTCGTAAGGTGTAAAGAATGTCATGCAAAACCAATCAATTTCATATCTTAAGTGAGGGACAATAACCAAATAGAAATTGTACCTGTGCTACCTGGTGGTTGCCTATGATATGAATTCATAATTAAAACTAACTCGTTTGATAAGTGTTGTCCCATGAAAAAGAGGTGAAACTAATTATTACAAATGTTTCATGTCAGCCAATTGTGAGCAGAAAATTGATGTTATCAACTTATAATTTATCACTCACCTCGACAAAGGACATTTTTATTTCTAACAATTTTGCTTCAACCCCGCTTCTTATGCGGGGTCTAATTCACTCAAAGAAAAGGCAAAAATGATTAGTTGTTTCCATAGACCCACTTCTCTGAGTTGCTTGTATAAGTAACCAATTCCTCTGGTTTGAACCACAAATTGATTTCATCCTTGGCGGTCTCTGGACCATCACTCCCATGGATGATGTTTCTACATGGCAAACAACAAAAGTAAGATCATGATAACAAAGCAATGAACAGTGTATGCATGTGGAAGGCAAAAGCACAACCATCACCAGGCCCATGATAATTTTACTAACAAATACAAGGGCCCAGTTATCGTTTGCTACTCTACAGTGAGAAATTGTAACTTTAATGGCAAATATCACAAGTAATAAAACCAGATCACAGATAGGCTAAGTAATTAATCAAGATATACCACCGCGCACCCTTAGCACGATGGTCACTCCATAAGTATAAAAGTGCTTGTGGGGTGTGTGGGGGGGGGGGGGGGGGGAAGGGGGGTAAGGGCTGGGATTTAAGTCTCTAAGAGGGAACTTTATATGCACATATACTTAGATTAGGCTAGAGTAGAATTCTATCTCAGATATTAAAAAAAAAAAAAAAAAAAATCAAGATGTAAATGCCTATATGGTAAATTTAAGAAACCAAAAACTGCTATTATTCAAAGCAATACCTTCCAACAACAACAGCCAGATCGCCCCTGATAGTTCCTGGTTCTGATTTCTGTGGATCTGTAGCTCCAATCAGCTTTCGACCATACTTTATTACTCCCTCTCCTTCCCAGACCTGTATGGACAATTAGAACAATTCAAGTTCGGCTAACTCACAAGTTGTGGTAACCAAAAAGATGAGAGTTGAAGATTTTCTAACCATTGCAAGAACAGGGCCAGAGCTAAGGAAATCGCACAGGCCATTGAAGAAAGGTCTTTCCTTCAGATCATGGTAATGCTTCTGTGCAAAATCCTTTGAAGGAATCACAATTTTAACGGCCACGAGCTTAAAACCTTTCCTCTCAAAACGAGATATGATCTCTGAAATCTGGAATACAATAATGTCAGATGAGATAAATATCCTGTTACCAGCCTAGAAAGACCAACCAACAACTCAACCCCACTGAGTGGTATATATTAGGCTAAGTCATTTTGAAAAAGTGTGAACAGGTTACTATTTTTTTTTTGCAAGAAGTCTAATGGTATCTTACCAGCCCTCTCTGCACTCCATCAGGTTTGATTGCAATGAAAGTGCGCTCCAGCTGAATAGAGAAGAACAAGCAACATAATTAGTCATTGAGCAACACAAAAGGCAAATGAAAGATTGAATTGGAGTAATAATGAAATAGATAAGTAATAAAATGGTTATTAGAGTACCTCTGCAGCATATGCCTCCTGTTCCTGAAGCATGTAAGCTGCAATCACAAAGAAAAGAAAAAATATGATCAGAAATTGGAGAGAGAGAGAAACTATATCATAATATCATGCAACCAGAAGAGGACAGTGACACTCCCCTTAAGATTCAGTTATTGTTCAAATCTTCACCAATAAGTGATATAACCCATATAATTAAATTATAGGGTTGTACAAGTAGGACACTAGATGTATCTGGCACTTAAAATTTTTTGCCAAGATGATTAAAACAATCCATAACTCTTGCTGGAGGTCTCTCAAGATTCCACACAGGAGATTATGACATTTGATCAGACAACTTACTAAAACAATGTTTAAACATTCATGTGTGTGTGTGTGTGTGTGTGAGAGTGAGAGACCACAACGTCAGACAGTAAAAGGATCAGCATGAAATGTGATCAACGCAGAAGTCCAACTGTAGCTGACAAATGTTTGTAGTTTGGGGTTCAGGTAAAAATGTTGGGGAAATTCAGGAAAATAGTCAATTCTAGAATACATCCAAGGTTATAATTTCAACCCATTACCATGCACAAGTTGGTATAATTTTTTTAGAAGAGGTACCGGATGCCACAATGCTAAATTTAAGCAAGGAACATGGCTCCTCTTCCTTCCACCCCTAACTACAAACACTGACCCCTGCTCATACCTTTTACTTTTAAGTCATCATTTCCTTTTACTCCCATGAAAAATATAGGTAAGAAATTTATTTTGGAACTATCCACTAACAAAACCAATCCAAATGCCACATAAACAAGAACATCATTATTAAACCTAAAACAAATGTACATGAAGCAAACAAACACACACATATAAACAGTCACAATCTTTTCAATTCAAAAGGGGACATATTCATAACCAATTAAAGTATGATTATCATCTCAACAGTTTAAAAGCACATCACAACAATAAGCCAAAAACACACTTTAAATCCTAAAATTTGACCCAACTTCCACTTTTGTCCCCAAATTTTAGCAATTTGGTTCTGGAATTATTTTATTTTATTTTTTTAAAGTATTAATTTTTTTCATTCTTTTTCAATCCAAACTCTATCTCTACTTAACCCCCTATTTAAATAAGTTAACAAATCTCATGTGTTGACCCATCAATCAAGGAGAGTCAAGACCCACAAGTAAGAACACTTAAACTTTGGAACACCAATAAATCTAGGGCCACCCAATTTCACAAAATGCCGAAGTGATTGACTGTGAATGGTCGAAACTTTCTGCACACTACTTTTTACATGGAACCACCATTTTTTGTTCATCACTCACAGTCCATCACTTCAACATGTTGTGAAATTGGGTACGTCGATTGGGATCCAACTCTTAAGTCTTAACCAAATTTTAACGACGAGCTCAACAAAGTTTATAAAGACGGGGTTTTTAGTTCGAACCTGCCGCAGAAACGCCAATCGCTCCTGCAATCCATTCTCTTGATGCATTCTCTGAACCCGCCTTTCCGTAGTTCGAAGCTAGAAACGGCAGCTTGTTGCCACTCAACGACACCGCTGTAGCCGCAGCTACAGCTCTCCCTTCTGCAAAAACGACAAGTCGGTTTCATCAAACATAAATTCCTCATTCCAATATATACAAATTATTATCCAAAAAAATTCACGCAGGCACAACCCAAATCATCAAAGAAAACATATTTCAGATAAAAAAAAAATTATGAAACTTTTCAAAGAAACCAAAAATCTATAAGCATAATCAACAGCAATAAAACTTGATCAGTGCTATTTTATTATTAAAAAAAAAAAAAAATGGCTTCAATGAAATCAAAAAAAAAAAAAAAATGCTAAATGGGTTTCTCATAAAACAGTTTTTTAACCGATATCTGTTACACAGATCGGAGATTTAGCTGAGAAAGCAGAGTGTAAAAAAGAATGAGCTTAAGAAATTACCAGAGTGAAAACGAGAGGCCTTGGAGGAGGAGGAGGAGGAGAGGATTGACCTGGCAGCTCTAGAAGCATATCGAAAAATCTGAGGAGAGCTCATTTTTTTTTTTAGTTTACTTTTTTTTTTGTTTTGGTTGAGAAATGAGAAGTGAGAAGTGAGAAGAAGAGAAAGAAGAAGTGTGTGATGCTGAAATGAGGCCAAAATGGCCAACTAGCCTTAAAATCACAACTATTTAGTTAGTAGGCACTGTTTAGAAACATATCTTGTTTATAGCATCTCGAGTCTTAAAGACTCGATTTTGGTCTTCAAAATCGAGTCTTTGTGGCTCGGTTTGTAGCTTGGACCAACTCTGATGTGGCGTAGCTTGGACCAACTCTGATGTGGCAGAACTGCCACATGGCATTTACATGGAAATCGAGTCTCTAAGACTCGATTTCTAAGCCCTATATGTCCAAACACCAGAGCATCAGAGGAAAAACCCAGAGAAAAAAAAAAAGAAAAAAGAAAAGAAAACCAGAAATAGAGATGGAGAGAAGATCGAGATCGGAGACTCAGCGACCCAGGCGGCCTGGGGCTCGCGCCGGCCAGCGTCGCGCGCGGCCAGGGTCTCGCGCGAGCCTGGGTCGCGCGCGGCCAGGCGAGCCCAAGGCCGGCGCGAGCCCCTGGCCGCGCGCGACGCTGGCCGGCGCGAGCCCCAGGGGTCGCGCGCGGCCAGGGGCTCGCGCGAGCCTGGGTCGCGCGCGGCCTGGGGCTCGCGCGAGCCCCAGGCCGGCGCGAGCCCCTGGCCGCGCGCGACCGCTGATGAACATGATGCCAGTTCTACTCTTAGTCACGGTAGCGGTAAAAATTTACAAAGCTGTGTGTTTCTCTTTCTCTCCCTCTGATCTGATCTGCGTAGTGGTGAGAATTTTGGGTTCTCTGTTTCTCTTTCTCTCCCTCTGATCTGATCTGCGTAGTGGTGAGAATTTTGGGTTCTCTGTTTCTCTTTCTCTCCCTCTGATCTGATCTGACTTAGAAATTTTATTTAAAAATTTTGGGTTTGAAATCGAGTCTTAGAGACTCGATTTCCAGGTGGACACCCATGTGGACAAAGTGCCATATCAGAACTGGTCTAAGCATACAAATCGAGCCTCAAAAACTCGATTTTGAAGCCCAAAATCGAGTCTTTAAGACTCGAGATGCTATAAACAAAATATGTTTCTAAGTAGCGCCTACTAACTAAATAGTTATGATTTTAAGGCTAGTTGGCCATTTTGGCCCTGAAATGATAAAGAGAGAAATGAATGAGTGAATGTAAGAGTGGAGAGAGACAAAACAGGGATTGGCTTGGTTTCCTTTTTACTTGGGGTGCTTTCAGGTTAAACCCTACCCGAAAGTCCGACCCCGTAAAGTTTTAACTACCCGTTTGGCGTTTTGCACCTTTTGGGTCTAGAGCTGTGTGCAGTGTGGTGCCGACGCTGCTGTATAAACAAATAGTACAATGACAAACAAATTGGTAAGACTTAAGAGAATACTTTCTGACCAAATTTATTTTTATTTTTTGAACAAATTTATTGCGATAAATTGTTTTCGGTTACTATTTAAATTCATCATTAAAATAATTTTTTTTCATCAATAATAATATGTCATATAAAATTTATTATAAAAATATTATGTACGTAGCATTTCTTAATTGATAAACTATTGATTCTCTAAGAAAAATACTATAACATATCCTAAATGAAATTCTGTGTCGTTGGTTCTGATCCTTATTAGCCATTGAAATAATTCAAAAAAAAAAAAAAAAAAGATTTTTTGAAGTCTGGATATCAAACCATATTTTATGCTAATAAATGAAATTCCATTCAACGAAAGCACCCAAATCTTGGAAGCCCCAAAATTTTAATTTTGGGTCTAAAATAAGTCAATCACCACAATTTCATAAACACGTCCTTTTATAGTGTATAAGTCATCTGTGTAGCTTACCAAAAAAAAAAAAAGTCATTTGTGTTTTTTTCTTAGTGGGATTTATTTTTTTAAAAGGGATTTGTTTTTTCTTTGTTAATAAAATTTTATTATTTGTTTTGTAAGGGCCATTGACCATATATATGAGCTAGGTAACCACTTTAATTTTTGAGTTTTTAGGGATTGATTTTCAATTTAGGAGATGCCAAGTAGGAATTTTTTGAATCAAAACATACAGTATGTTGTGTGTAGTATAACTTATTCTACCTTTCATTAAAAGTTACTATAGTTTTTTAGTGGAGTTTGTGTTGTGTCTCTCTATTAGAACCCATTTCCACCCTCCCCCCACTGGTCTATATGTAGTTTCATCCTTAATTATGTTGGAGCTATATAACATCAAGTAGTAAGTCTAGAATACACATTTTTCATGGGTTGAATTAGTAAATTGTGATTTGAATCCTAAATGTTTCTATTAGAAAAATCAAAGGTACTAATTGAGTTACAAGACTTTTAACCATACTAATAATAAAAACTTGACATGTTAGTAAGTTGTGAAATTGGGTAAATAAGTATTTGTTGGTTATATTAAAAGAAGTATGTGATGATAAAACTATTTACTTCAGTTGGTTAGTTGTTTGCTCTATTTGTTTCAATAAAAAACTTTATGTGAAGATGATTTTTAGCGTTCTCCTATGTTTGGTAGTATAAAAAAAAAATGAGTACAAAAACTATTTATGGTCAGCGGCAAACCCTATTAAAAATATGACTTATTTTTTAAGGGTTGTTTTTTGCTAAAATTTTTCAAAAAAACAATTCTATTTCATGCCAAGCTAAATAAGAAAAGCCAAGAAATAGTCTTTCAACTTATTTTTAAGATTCCTACCAAATATAAGAAAATGAAATAATTTTTGAAAAAATACATTTTTTTTAGAAAACGAATCATGTAAATATGAATCATAGAATAAGCTTTAGTCTACAAATATGATCAATTCTTTTTAAGACGGGAGTCCACCCATTTATAAGGTGGATTGCATGTGGGAATTATATGGGTCCTATGATGCAGTTTTTTCTTTTGGATAGACTATGATGCAGTTATTTTAAATGAATGGGAACAAATTCAGCAAAAAAAGAAAAAGGAAAAAAAGAATGGGAACAAATTTTATGAGGTCCCAACTGAGGAATCATATTCTCTATGATTAAAGTTACGAGGACATGAAAAATGCAGAACTTTAATACAAAAAGTAACCTTTTTTTATATAGAGAAAATACAAAAAGTAACCTAATACTAAGTCAAATACAAATTTTAGAATTTTGATAGTCGTCTCATTCACTCTTTTTTTTCTTCCCAATTTCTCAATTTGGTAATTATCTCACCCAAATCTATTATTTATCGATAAAAAATCTTATTAGTTGAAGTAATTAAAACCCACATCCTCTTTTCCAAGTTTAACACACCATTTTTCTTAACTATTGCTTACCACTCCTATGAATTACTACCATTTAAAAAAATTATTAGAAAATAATTCATTTTTAATCTATGCTATTATTTTAAAAGGCTTCTCTTATTTGTATTTCTCATTTTTTAATTTAAAAATGCTCCTACACCTCTATATTTAAGTAAAGACAAAACTAAAGGATAATCCGGTAAAAATGCAACTCTAACTCCCATTAAAAGCGCACGTGATGAGGCTAGTTTGAAATAAATAATCTTTCTTCACATGTGTATTTATTTATTTATTAATTTTTCTTTTGTGAGAAGGCATGTGCACTTGTAATTAATCCATGGGAAATTTTAGCATAGAAATACGGGTAGCCTCCTAGGAAATCAATCGTCCAAACTCCAAATCAGTGTATTAAAAATTGGATAAATTACAATTTACCCACCTGTGGTTTGGTTGAAATTTAAGTTTCCTACCTGTGGTTTAAAATTTGACACTTTATCCATCTGAGAATTTGAGATTAGTTCAGTTAGAGTTTCGTAATGTATCTCTGTTAAAAACATAGCTAAATATGTAATTTTGCTCCATTTTTATGTCTTTTTCCTCCAAAAACACAAAAGCCATAAAAATACAAGATCAAAAAGGATCCAGCAGAACACTTTTATCACGAGATTTCAAACCATAGGTAGACAATTTAAATTTCGGTCAAACTTTAGGTGGGTAAAATGTCAAATTTCAAATCATAAGTAGGCAACTTGAATTTTGACTAACCCACAGGTGGAGTAAGTTGTAATTTGCTCTTAAAAATTATGGTTGAAAATTGACATTTTTTTTTTTATAAAAATTTTAAAAAATAATCACATGGTTTGTTTATGATCAGAATCACATGGTTTAAGTGTTGATCAAGATACTCTACTGTTTTACTCAGGAAAAAAAGAAAAGAAAAGATATTGTTGTTCAAGATACGAAAAAAGATAAATTGTAAGAAAGTGTGTCTCATTCATATGCTGTATACACACACATATATATATATATATATTTATATATATATATATATATATATATATATATTTGTGGTAATAAGAGGTTGCATTAAATAAATTAGCTTCTTACAGCCCAAACATAGAGCAAATTAGAAGAGGTGAGTTAAAATTTTGATTCCACAATTTAAAAAAGAAAAAAGAAACATAAGGGATTTGTTCAAGTTAAATTGCAGAAGGAGGAAACTTCTCCTTTTTGTCTATGTTGTCAATAGAAAGAAAAATGGAAGCTTCTTTTCTATTTACAAATACTTGACGTGTGAGCTGATGTAGACAGAAGGAACCTATTCCCTGCCATAAATAGAAACCCTTTTTCACCCAAGAGGAAAAAAAGGGGAGGTGGGGAATAAAAGGTATGGCAAAAAAGTTCATAACTAAGAGGTTGTGGATCTTACCAAAACACAAAAATGCATGCTGCAGCAGTGAAGTCATGGTTAAAAAATTTTAGCTTCTTGCTATAGTGAACAGCTATTATAACTGTGCACTGTAGTAAGAAGCTAAAAAAAAAAAATTATTACACTTCTCAATTAAAATAATATTTCTTTTCTTTTTTTCTTTTCTCTCCCCGTTTCACAGTTCATCTCTCTCTCTCTCTCGTTACTTCCCTCTCTGCTCTCTCAGATCAAAGCTCATTTCTCTCATCTCTCTCTCTCATCTCACAGATCAGGCCCTGCCCTTGCCGCCATCGGTCACGCCCTTACCGCCGCCCTTGAATCCATTTCACCCAGTCCTCCACGCCGCCGACCTATAGGTCTTTTATACACACTCTCTCTTTGGGACTAGTCGGTCTATACTACTGGTATCTGATAAAATATATATTTTTTCTCTCTTTTTGGGGTTGCCGATTGGTTTGCAATTTTGGGTTGTTGGGTTTTTTCTTGATGGGTTTGGTAACAGTGGTGGGGGTTAGGTTGTGATCACGGTGGCTAGGCTATGAGTTTGGTGGGTCTCAGTGAGTCGATCTTGTGATGATGGGTTGTGATCATGGTGGCTAAGTAGTGGGTATTTGGAGGTCGCTGGGTAGTGGGTATTTGGAAAATTTGATCACTTTGTTCATCTTGGTTTAGAGAAAGAGAAAGAGACAGAGAGGAAGAGAGAGAAAGAGAGAATAAAAAATAATAAAGAAGGGATATTTAATTGAAATGGTAAATTTTCTCAATAAAAAAAATAAAATAAAATTGAAGTGGTAAAAAAATATCATTGTAGTAGTGGCCATGGCAGTGGAAGAGTCGGTGGCGGTGGTGGCGGTAGTGGCAGCGGTAGTGGAGGTTGTGATTGTTGTTTACTGTAGTTGATATATTATTTTATTGTGATATTTATATTATTTTATTGTGTTGAAAGCTAAAATAGATCCACTGCTGTGGGATGATTTGTAAAGTGAGTAGGTAAAATAGATAAAATAATTTTTTGTGGTGCCAAATAGTTAAATTTTTAGCTTCACTGCTGTGGATGCTCCAATTAACCATTTTTCCTACTACAAGCTCATCTCAAGTACTTGGTGCTGCTGAATTTTATTTTTTATTTTTACAATTTGATAGTTACATTGGTGAATGAAAGATTTGGTGAAATATTATTAGTATTGCTTCTAGTCTTCTACGCTTCATTCTCTATTATCGAAAATTTACCATCTGAATAATTATTAAAAAAATTGTGAAAAAGTTAATTTTAATAAGTAAGTAATTTTTTTTAATCACTATTATTTTATCTTGAAAACTATATCATGATTGTTAAGCTTGAAAATTTTGTAGTTTAGACTTCTTTGTTAATTAATCATCAACTTATCTCTTATTTGTGATCTACAATACAATTATATATATATATATATATATATATATATATATATATAATAAAAAAAAAAAACACAAGATTTGATGACGAAGTGAAAAATCAATGAAGTAACTCTTCAAAGGGGAATCCACTCTATGGATAGACGATTCTATAAAAAAATCCACTATGAATAAATAGTTATAAATAGTCAAAACTTACACAAAACTTTTGTAGCTTAAACAGGGGCAGCTTGATGCATTTGGGGGCTTAAGATGAAAATTGAAATTGAGGCATTTTATATATTTAAATATAATTTTTTTTAAAATAAATATAATTTAAATTCTATTAAAAATTATTACTAATTAACATGAACCACACATTTTTTTTTTTAAAGAAAGTCTATAGGCATAAAAAATTTGACAAAACTTTTCACACCGGTTAATGTGGTGGAATGATAGTGATAAGTAAATGAGTGATGTTGGTGGTGGACCTAAGTGAGAACTAGTTAAAGTTTGCCAACTCAACTATTTGAAAAATGTTGTAAATTTTTTTGTGTATTGCACTTTTTTTTAGAATTGTCACATTCACAATATTTTTCATAACAAATCCTAGGTGTTAAATTGTTATGGGTTTTAATTTGAACTCGTCACTGAAATTATTTTTTTACCATCAATAACTACCTGCTACTTAGGATTTGTTGTGAAAGTGTTATAAAAAATGTTGTGAACGTAACAATTCTATCTCTTTTTTTGTTTTGTTTTTTATTTTGATAAAAAAATATTATTTATTTATTAACTAATATTTGAGTTTAATTAAATTAAAATTTGAGAACTTTTTTATACTTGGAGCCTTAGACGACAATGGCTTATATAGTTATACTATTAAGCGGGCACTGAGCTTAGACATATAGCTTAGACTTTTGTAGCTTACAAATAGCTCTAGAGATTACACAAAACGACATGCTTGCCTTCCTACCACAATAGTTCTAGAATCTTTGAAATTCTCCGATACTGATTTTCGCCACATGAAAGCACCTTCTTGAAGATTTCTTCTACAGTGAACCTCACTATGTTCTAGAATCTTTGAAATTCTCTGATACTTATTTTCGCCACATGAAAGCACCTTCTTGAAGATTTCTTCTACAGTGAACCTCACTATGGTTTCATACAATCAAACACTCTCCTTGGGATCACAAGATGAGTAGACAAAGAATAAGGAATTTTCTATAAAGTTCAAGGAGAAAAGGCATAAGGCATTCTCTTTGAATTGCATAAGTTTCTTTTCTTTGTTTATGCTTAAAAAGAAATGGACAAAATAAAATTTGTTTAGTTTTGATATAATCTCATTTCTCACCTCTGAAAGTCATATATAATGTGCTTTATATAGGTGCACAACATATAGTTAAAACCTAAAGAAACCAATTTTCTAACAAAATTAAAATTTCAAAAGAGTTTTGAGCAAGTGCAATTGCTTCTTGCTCGATCAAGATTTTGAGATTTAACATTATTGTGGCACCTTTAAAAATCATATCTTTACTCATTTCAAATTTAAATTGAGTCAAATTTGTGCCCATTTTAATTCCTAGATTTCTACTTTTTAATGAAACAAGTTTCATTCAAATATTTATTACGGTACAAAACATATGGACAAAAGATCATTGATTCCTCATCTTTAAGCATATTAAAACTGTCTTTTCTAAGAAGTTTTTGACCCAGACTCAACTTTAATACTACTTTTTCAATACAACCTAATTTTTACATCTTTTGACACTGAGATTTGCCAAGACATCTACAAATTCTTTCGTGTACATGAATTCTTTACCCACAAAACAGACAATTTAAATTATCTTCAACAGGATGTAAGTGTAACACACAATGATCGCTAAAAAGACCGCATCAAACACTTTATGCATTGTAGTAGGCTTTTGGTGTACATTAAAGCATTTTTTTTTTCTTAATACTATATTTCTGCATGCGCTGAGGCACACATACACCGGTGATTTATGTGAGTAAGGATTCCAAATTTGTACTTTTCTTTTGAAGTTGCAAATTTGCAATCATTTAAAATACTGCATCTTTTTTTACTGTTTAGGCTACCTCACAGCTGGTAAAACTCAAATAAGAGTTGTAATGGATGTTTCGTGCCATTCTTTGTGAATAATACACATTCTATGGCAAATTATAGAATGTGTTTGGGCTACCTCACAGTTTTAGAATGTGAATAATACAGATTGTATGACAACATATAGAATGTGAATAATACACTTTATGACAACTTGGTAAAACTCAAATAAGAGTTGTAATGGATCATGGATGTCAGGATTTGTTATGCATATGCCCATTAGTTTTGTACAGTACACATTCTACGAAAAACTTATACCCTAGTCTAGGACAAATTCAAGGAATACCACTAATCACGCCACTATGGATAAATTAATTTGCATATTTGTGTACGGGAGAGGATTCGCTGTAACCTTGTATGTAGTAATTGTTACATACTGGGTAAGGTGACAGCTAAAGAGGAGTGACAGTAAATCATAGGTTAAGCTGATCATGTGCATTTCACATGACCCTTGGACACTGGTCACTTTCTTTTAGCTGCCACCTTATCTTATATGTGGCAATTGCTGCATACAAGGTTGCGGCAAATCCTCTCTCTTTGTGTACGACGTTCCAAATTGGGGATATAGCTGGAGTCGTCTAGGTTGTGATGTTGAGGGGTTTCTAATATTCCCAAATTATCTGGTGAAGATATCGGGGAATATATGTGTTTTGCTGGGACACTTTGATTATTGGAGTCGCGGGGTAGCCTTGGAAAGTTGGAATTTCCCAAATTTAGTGAATGTATGGCTGAATTGAGGGTGGATTTATTAATGTCTTTTGGATGTGGTGGTGGGGTGTCAATTGTATTGGTTGCATGTTGGTTTTGGTTAGACTTAGAGTTATTGGGTTCAGATTAGGGGGAGTGGTATGGGTTTGAGACATGGATAGGGTGATTATGGGTTTAATGGATTGGCTCAAAACTTACCTGTTTATAGTGTCCAACTCCTGCGATTGTGAACCAAAGGGATATACATTCTCTCCTCTCAACAATTAAACAAAATGTTTGAATTACCTGATTAAACACAGAAGAAAACCAAGTACAGTTGATTCATAATAAAGTGGTTATATTTTTAACCTGACTAGGAAAAAAGAAATCTAAAGTACTAGAATTCGTAAAAAACTATTTACGAAAAAATAAAATTGATCACATTGTTGTTACAAGAAGCTGATCATCTCAAGTACTAGAATTTTTGTTGTTGGTGAATTTTCATAATAAAATGAATGAAAGGGTTGATCTAATATTTATTTTGGTAATAATTTGGTTAATTGAGGTTTTAGTGGGAAGTTAGAATAATAGTGTTTTCGTAAAAAAAAAAAAAACTATTTGTAACATTGAATTTATAATTGATGATGTTCTTGTGGTTGAAGTTTATGATGCATGAAATATGTATGAGAATCCGATTTGAATTAAAGAGAGCAGGTTTTTATGCCTCAATAAAGTATAATTTTGGTGCAATTTTGAATTTTATTATTATTTTATTGTACTTTCATCAACAAGCAATTGTTGTTACTTCCGTGGTGGAATTAGAAAGTTTCCTTGGGAGACAAAGTTAACCTTAGTTTATATATATATAGTCCTTATAAATTGGAATTAATGAATATATCTAAAATGAATAAATATCACAAAACTATACTCTTAATAAAAAAAATTTGGCCATTATCATTTATACATAGAATTCATTTTATATTTTATGTATTTATTTAAAAAAATTTGTAGATTTAAAAAATATTATGAAAACAACTTTGACAGATTGAGTTCTCTCCCTCTAAAACCTGACAAACTCGACTTGACTGTGAATAACTAAAATCTAGCGAGACCTAAGCATTCCGGTGATGCTTCCATTGAAATCCAATGCGCAAGATCCACTCACTTTGGCATTGTTTTTAGCCCATTCTAGCAACAAATTTGGCGGAGATCCACCAGATCTAACAAGATCTTGGCCAGATCTGGTGAGTTTTCCGGCCTCCCTTTTTCGTTACCGATTTTGATTGAACCAACCACCACCCGATGAGAATCTGATCTTTCCAACTTGTCTTCATTGTCGCCAATAGGTGGTGGGTCTAATCTTTCTCCACCTGATTTGATCGGGTCGGGTGCGAGTTGGGCACAAATTGGACTCGAACCAATCCATGGACACTCTTAACAGTTCAACATGCACCAAACTATTAAGCAAGAAAATATAAAAGTAATAATACATGATTTGATGATGTAGCGAAAATTTGATGAAGCAACTCTTCAAATGGAAAACCATTCCAGGGATAGACAGTCCTCTGCCCGAACTGGTACACTCCAAGATACCTTCTTGAACATTTTTTCAGCAATAAACCTCAATGGAATAGGGTTGAAATCTAGCAGAAACACTTTTATTAACAAAATTAAGATTTCAAAATTGCTGCATTTTTGAGTGATTGCATTGCTTTTTGTTCCAGCAAGATTCTTGGATTCAACATTATTATAGCATCTTCAAAGTTCAAACGACCATATCTTACCCATGTTAAATCCAAATTGGATTAAATCTGTGCCCGTTTTGACGTTAGGATTCACTATGATTTCTTTGGCCACAAGCAGACTATTTAAAGTATCTTCAAGAGGGTATAACACACACATAATGATCATTAAAAAAGGCCACATCAAATCCTTTATGCTTTGGAATTGGCTTTTGGTTTATTTTTTCTGAATTCTAATCTGCTTGCATTGAGGCACACATACACCAGTGATTTAAAAGAGGTGAGGACTCCAATTTAGCCAATAGCTCGAACCCCTTTCCTCCTACATCTCCAAGTACTTTGTGCATCGGGAGGTGTCAATTAGACGTGGCAAAACGGACGAGTCGGGTTGGATCAATTGGGTTCGGGTTGAAAACGTGTTCCAGTAAAAAGACAAGTAATTTCAAGCAGGTTAGAAAACAAGTTGGGTCAATTAGGTTGCAAGTCAGGTTGATCCGTATTTTTCACATGATTTTTTTTTAATAAAAAAAACATATATTTGCTAGTAGGTTAGTCATATAGCAAATTACTTGGTGTGAAATACATTACTTTGAATTCACCACCCATATAAAAAAAGAGCTTAGATCAAAAAATTGATATTTGTTCAATAATTATAAAATTATACAAATCCCAACATTGTTAATCAAAATAAATAGCACAAACACAAAGGAGTCTAGACTACCTTTTGAAAATCTCATTAAAACAAACACACAAGTTTCATTACTACGCAGTATTAGCATCCCAAAATATAAAGCAAAATTACAAATGCCCAATTGGATAACTAATTTGACAAAGAATAATAAAACATATAAAAATTTGAAATCTTGAAAACTAATTTCATAATCTAATATCTTGAAAAAAAAAATTCTAATACTTGTGTTTAATTTTAGATGCACTATGGTTGACACTATTTCAAATTGGGAATATACATCAAGGGTTGATTGTTTATTTATTTTTACAAGGTTTTTATTTTTTTTTATAAATATCATATTATTGTTAAGCAATGTATACTTTAGAAAATATCATCTTCTATTTTTAAAAGCTTTTTATTATGGCTATGGACTGTTAAAAATAGGCTTAAACATCCATAATTTATGCCAATTTCATTGATATACTTTGGTTTTACTCTTTTTATACTTATGAATACTTCTCATACATATCTATAATTTAAAATATATGCATTTAAGTTTATTGCAACTAAATTATCTTGGCATGTACTTTATCATTTAATATTTAAAAATCTTTACTTATTGCATTATTCAAGCAAGAAGAATGCCTCAATCATCATTTTTCAATTCGTTTGCATGCAAGTAGATAAAAATCTCAACTGTTTTCTTGAGTTCATTGTATTTGAATGGAGTTAAATATAAATACATGTTTTTTTTTTAATGACATCATTTAAAAAATGTTTTAAAATTTTAATGTTATTTAGGGGGGAAAATCATGTGCAATATATTTGTCAATGTTTTAAAATTAACTTGGCGTGATTAATTAGTGTGGTATTCAAGCAAAAAAGAATCCCTAAGGGTGTGTTTGGTAAAGTGGATTTTAGGGAGGATGAAAAAAAAGAAAAAAAAAGAGAAAATGAAGAAGGAAAACTTTTTAGATGGTGTTTGGGTTGGAGGGAGGGAGAGAAAAGTGATGATGGGGCTAGGGTGTTTTCTCCTAGACCCACCCGAAATTAATTTTTCCAAAATAGAGAGAAAAGAGAAGTGAAAATGAGAACAAAGGGCCCAGACTGTTTTGGACAAAAAAATCCGGATTTTTTTATAAAATAACTATAAAAGCCAAACTATATTATTAGTTAGCCAAGGTTTGAAACAATTTTGGTATCTAACGACTCGAGTCTTTGAGACTCGATTTCACTGTAGCAAACCGAGTTTAAGAGACTTGATTTCTTTGTATCTTCTTCCTCCGTTCTTTTTTCTCCATTTCAGGTCCTGTTCACCATCTTCTTCCCTTCTTTCTCCATTTTAGGTCCTGTTCACCATCTTCTTCCCTTCTTCCAAGCCCCTAAAAATCCATTTCATCTAAATCCCTTCTTCCTTCTCCATCTAAATCCATTTCTCAAAATCCCAAACCCAAATCACGATCTCAATCGGAGCAAAAATCCAAACCCAAAAATCACGATTTCTTCTTGCGTTGGTGTTTTCTGGGCTGCGTTGCAGGGAAATCGAGTATTAGAGAGTCGAGTTCCAATGGAAATCGAGTCTTTCAAACTTGATTTGCTACAGTAAAATCGAGTCTCACATTCTTGAGTCGTTAGATACCAAAATTGTTTCAAACCTTGGCTAACTAATAATATAGTTTGGCTTTTATAGTTATTTTATAAAAAAATCCAAAATATCCTCCTCTAATGTTTAAAAAGTGTGTTGGCTTTTGTCATTTTCTTCCTTTGATTTTTCTCCCATTATTTCTTATACGGTTTTTGTTTTTTCATCTGTTACTTCTACAATTCAGTTCTTAAGTCTGTATTTTGATCTTACTTCTTCAGGTTTTTTTTTTTTTTTTTTTTTTTCTCATTTGTTACTTCTCTTTTTTTTTTTTTTCATCATTTTTTTTCCCTCATTTGTTTTGGGTTCTTGTGGTTATCTTCCTCTTTTATTTTTATTTATTTTTTAAATGAAGCGTCCTTCTATAAACAATTTTTAATTAAAAAAATAATGTGCAATTTTTTTTTTTAAAAATCTAACAGGGGCATGAGAGTAAATTTATACAAAAGAGTTTTCCATCCTTCCACTTTTCTATCCCTCCAACCAAACATACATGAGAGAAAATTAAATCTTTTCTATCCTTCCTGATGATGCCGAAAATACCACCAGTAAGTCACACGGTTCTCGCGCGCTACAAACGGCACCTGCACAACAACAAGAAAGAACCTAGCAGAGGATACCGGTGTGGTACCGGCCAAATACCCTCCGAAGGTTAAGTCAGAAACGTTCTCACTACTCTAGAGTGCTAGAGAGGGTAAATTATGCGTACCTCGGTTTGTGAGGGTATTGGGGCTTTTATAGTAGTAGAAAGGTTGACATCTCTTCCTTGGTGTAGAAGTTTTTTCCTTATAGGAGTCTCCTTGGGCGTATTTTGCGGGATTCTTTCCATATAGGAGTTCTTAGGTTTCATGAAGCGTGGGGAGCAAGTTATTTACTCATACACGCAAACGTGGTGATCAAGTATTTAATGACTGACGCCGTCAGTCTACGTTGTTCCGTCAGATTAAGCACCGTCAGCTTCAGGACGTCCAGCTTTATGGTACTCCATATGTGGAGTTCCTTCTCGCCACATCACCATCAGCTCTTATAGGAATGCTGATGGCAAAACATGTCCCGTCACCTTGTCCATTTATTTTATCCTTATCAGTTGCCCCCTACTTCATACCTCCGTCAGTTTTTATACTGACGGGTTATGGAGTTGATTATGTTATTTTTCAAAGAAGCGGGGTTATTGCTCTCATGGGTCTCCTCGAGTCGCTGTGTATTTAATGCTTTGGACAGGTGGCTCATTTTTATTGGCTTTGCTTCCGACGAGGCGTCGCTTCGTCTTCCGCGCCCTTTTATCCCATATATAAACAGCACCTCCCCTTCATTTTCCTCTATTTCAACCCTGCTGATCTTGGAGAGAGAGACCGTCGCACATTTTTCGTCAGCTTTACTTCCGTCAGCTATTCCGTCGCTGTCCTTAGAGCCATCCGGAAGGCCACCATACCAGTAAGTTTTCATCTTCTCTCTTCTTTCTTCTTCTTCCTTTTTTTTTATTTTATTTTTGCCTTATTAGTGAGGTCGTCAGTCTAGGTACTTAGATTGAATCCGTCACTTGTAGGTAGTCAGATGTCAAGTGACGCGTCTTGTGAGGAGTCGTCAGCCCGCGAAGGAGCGGGCTACGACGAGGCCTTTGGTTCTAGAAATGAGTCAGGGGACTCTTCAATTCCGTCAGAGAGAGAGACGTCGGCCCAATCTCCTGACGGCAATGAGAGTTTCGCTGAGGGAGATAAGGATGAGGAAAGAGGGGATGGAAACGTCGGGGATGAAATGGATGTTGATGGAGAGGATAGTGACGGGGATGAGGGATCTACTGAAGGAACCTCGGAGGGTCCTGGAGATAACCGTCCCTTCATTCTTCCTGAGGATTGGGCCGTTAACAAATTTTCGCCTAGAATGAGTGGTAAGGTTTTTAGGGAGTTGCGTATTCGTTACCAAATCCCAAACCACATTCCAATCCGTCTCCCTAGAGAGGATGAAAGGTGTTACTCCGGGCGGACTGCTGACGTTGGCATGTATGATGCCATGTTTGCTGCGGGCCTGAGGTTGCCTTTGACGGCTCTACACCGTCAACTTGTTGACTTTCTGGGCATATCCGTCACCCAAATTGCCCCAAACGCCTGGAGGACCTTCATAGGAGCTGAAATCCTGTGGGGCAGTTTTAGTGGAGGACACCGTCAGCTTACGCTAGACGAATTTTTTTATTGTTATAGGCCCCATCATATCGCCTCGTCTAAGGGGATATATCATTTCAATGCCAGGGAAAAAGGGTTACGGCTTGTGTCAGATATGCCGGATTCCAATAGGAACTGGAAAAGTAGGTATTTTTTCGTTGAGGGGACGGATTGGGTTTGCCGTCAGGAGGAGTGGGCGACGATGCCCCGCGGCTATTTTGACAACACCTGGGCCTTTGTCAGGGACTCAGGTTGATCCCGTCAACTATGTTCTTGCTTTTTTTTTGAAGTGACGCTACTAACACTTGCTTGTGTTTCTTTCAGCCTATACCCGTCCGCACATATCTGACGAGCAGGAGGAGTTCATCCAACGGATTCTGGAAATCCCTTTGGAAGACCGTAAGTGCAGGGATTTGATCACCCTTGACACCCTTCACTTATACTGTGGGGGTCCAGTACCGTCAGCGACAGCTCGAAGGTTGGAAGAGTTTGCACGTCGACGTGAGTAAACTTCTATCTTTCCCGTCAGTTTCATTCCTCCGCCCCTTGCCCTAACAGTCTTTTTTGTGTTTGTAGAGATGGAATCCGCGAAGCAAAGGATAAGGGTTGCCGCAGCCCATCAGAAGGAGGAGAGGAAGGCTAAGGAGGCTGGGGGGGAGGTCTCGTCAACCCCCAAGGCCGTCGCTAAGGCGACGAAGAGGAAGCCTGACGGGAGTAACAGCCGTCCCTCAAAAAAGGCTGCCGTCTCTCCTGGAGATGAACTACCGAAGGAAAAATCCCCTCCGAAGCCTAGTCATGGCGCGGGCAAGGGGGTGATGACTTCTACTGGTCCCGTCAGTGAGGGTCCCTGCCGCCTCCTGACCCATAAGGACTATGCCGTCGGGGAGGTTGAATCCCTGATAAAACCGACGGACATAGAGCCTTGTGACCAGGTGGGGACGGAGGATTTAGGGGCGTCGGCCCTCTTCGATCTCACCAGGGTATTTTTATTATTTTTTTGGTTGAACAAGCTTTATTTTGTTCATTTTTGGTTGACTGACGGATATGTTTTTTTTTTTTTTTTTTTTTTTTTTTAGGCCTTGGTGCGTGTTAAGGCCCTTCACGACCGTTGTGTGGCGAAGGAGGGGGTCGTCACCCGAGTTCGCAAACATAACGCGAACTTGATGAATCAGCAGGCTCAGTACAAGGACGCCGTCCGTATCCTCAACCAGGAGCTGCAGGATGTTAGGGAGAAGCTGACGGAGGTCACCCGTCAGAATGACAAGCTCCAGGAAGAGGTGACGAATCTGGGCGAAAAGTTACAGACGGCGGAGGCTGACGCGATCAGAGACTTTAAAACGTCGCAATCTTTTATTGACTCATGTGCCGGATATTATGGCACTGGGTTTGATGATTGCCTTCGGCAGGTCGCGTCGGCCTTCCCGGAGTTGGACTTGTCTGGGATTACCATGGATGATGAAGATGACGGCTCTTATCAGCCTACTCCTACTCCGGAGCATGATGATAGTGTAGTCCTAGCTCAGCTTGCTGCTAACCCTGCTGCTTCTGATTCTCCAGCCGTGATTGTGGATATTGAAGACCATCAAGCTGACGGCAACCTTGCCGACGCTCCTGTTGCTTAGTTTTTATTTTGCATTTTAGCTGTGTATTTATTTTGTAAACAATCGTTGCATTTTAAACATTTGGCAAACATTTGTAATTTTAAACAAAGTTTAAGTGCCCTTGTTTTCCTCGGGCTCTTTGTTTATATACAGTTGTTATGCGTTTATTTCCATTGCTTTTATATCTGTTAACCAATGATTGTGTCATACGAACCCTTAGTAACCATTCCCGTCTGTTTGGGAATCCGTTAATTTTTGAATGGTCGGAAGATTCCATCGGTACAACTGACGTTTTTCTTCTTACTTCGTTGGCTTTACGGGTTTCCGGTTGGATTTTTGGCCTTTTTCCAAGGTTCGTCAGCTTAGTGGCCATCTTTCGGGCTTAGTGTAAGGCCGTCGGCATTATACCGGTCCAATAAGTTTAATGAGACCGCCAACTTTTTGTTTTTAGCTTTTTATGGTCTTGATGAATTTTTCCTTGTTGTGGGCCCGTTAGTTTTTAGACCTTGTCCGTACGGTGACGGTTTCATCTATGGGGCCGTCAGCTTTTTAGCTTTGGCTTTGATGATCTTGTCATCTTTGTAGGTCCGTTAGTTTTCAGACCTTATCCATATGGTGACGGTTTCATCTATGGGGCCGTCAGCTTTTTAGCTTTGGCTTTGATGACCTTGTCATCTTTGTAGGTCCGTTAGTTTTCAGACCTTATCCATATGATGACGGTTTCATCTATGGGGCCGTCAGCTTTTTAGCTTTGGCTTTGATGACCTTGTCATCTTTGTAGGTCCGTTAGTTTTCAGACCTTATCCATATGATGACGGTTTCATCTATGGGGCCGTCAGCTTTTTAGCTTGTGTGTTATGGACATGGTTGTTTTGGTTGCTCACTTTTGTGAACTTAGTTGCCCACTTACGTGGACTTTGGATCCGTAGATAAAAATAGATACTTCAGCAATTTTGAATAAACTCCTCTTATTGCCATGCATTTGTAAATAAAAATAATTCTAAAACCGAATCCTGCCCTTTGGGCTTAAAACAAAAAAATAGATATTGTTGCGAAAAACTAAAGTAAATAATAAATCTGAGGAGTAGGGCTAGAATTTGCTGAAATGTGAGTAAAAAGGGTTGGTCTTCACACTGCTGCTCCTACTGGTAATACCTTCGTAGGTGCTCGGTGTTCCATGGGTGTGGCAGTTTCTGTCCTTCCAACGTCTCCAGGTGGTAAGTGCCTTTCCTCTGCCACGACATAACTCGGTAAGGTCCTTCCCAATTGGGGCCGAGTTTCCCTTGGGTAGGGTCTCTGGCGGCACCCATGACCTTTCTAAGAACAAGGTCTCCGATTTGAAAGTCTCTGTGTCGAACCCGAGAGTTGTAGTGTTTGGCCATGCGGTCCTGGTACCTAGCGAGCCTTTGTTCTGCTGCTGCTCTGATCTCGTCCACTAGGTCGAGCTGTAGTCGCATAGCTTCGTCGTTTTTGTTCTCATCATGGTTGTGCACCCTGTAGCTCGTGAGCCCAACTTCGGCCGGGATGACCGCTTCGCCTCCGTACGTCAGTCGGAACGGTGTCTCTCCTGTGGGCGTCCTTGCCGTCGTTCTGTATGCCCACAGTATACTTGGTAATTCTTCGGGCCATATACCCTTTGCCCCCTCGAGTCAAGTCTTGATAATTTTGAGCAAGGATCGGTTCGTGACTTCGACCTGGCCATTAGCTTGAGGGTGGGCGGGGGAGGAGTAATGGTTCTTTATTCCTAGCTGTGAGCAAAAATCCCGGAAAGGGTCGTTGTCGAATTGCCTCCCGTTGTCCGAGACAAAGACTCTAGGAATGCCAAACCTGCATATGATGCATCTCCAGACAAAGCTCCGCACGTTCTTCTCTGTAATCGTGGCCAAAGCTTCAGCTTCCACCCATTTCGTGAAATAGTCGATGCCTACTACCAAGAATTTCAGCTGTCGTATGGCTGTAGGGAATGGTCCCATAATGTCTAATCCCCATTGTGCGAACGGCCATGGGGCCGTCATCGGGGTCAGCTCTTCAGTTGGTTGTCTAATAATATTGCTGAACCTTTGGCATTTGTCGCAGGCCCTGACATAGGCTTCGGCGTCCTTCTGCATGGTGGGCCAATAGTACCCTGCTCGCACAAGTTTGTGTACCAATGACCTGGACCCTGAGTGGTTTCCGCAGATTCCTTCATGCACCTCTCTCATGACGTAATCTGCTTCTTCCGTACCCAAGCATCTCAAATATGGTCGGGAGAAACCTCTTTTGTACAGGACATCTTTTATCAGGATGAACCTCGTCGCCTGGACCTTAAGTTTCCTTGCGGCTTCTTTTTCGTCTGGTAAGACCCCATCTTTTAGGTATGAAACTAACGGCGTTGTCCAATTACTGTCGGAGCATATTTCCTGCATGTTGCTGAGATCTATTAGCGGAGAAAGCTGCACGAAAGAGAGTACATTACCAGGGATGGCCATTGGTTCTGCTGAAGCTGCTTTCGCTAGGCGGTCGGCTCGCTCGTTTTCTCCTCTGGGAATTTGGACGACTTTGGCTTCTAGGTCGTCCACTCTCGCCCTTACTTCATCAAGGTACTTCTTCATCTTTTCGCCCTTGCACTCGTAGTATCCATTTATTTGGTTAGTGATGACCTGTGAATCGCAGTAGATGACTACCCTCGCGGCTCCTGCTGCTTTGGCGAGGTCGAGTCCTGCTATCAGAGCTTCATACTCTGATTCATTGTTGGTGGCAGGGAAGTCGAGACGGACCATACATTCAATGGTGTCTCCTTCGGGCGATAGTAGCACAATGCCGGCCCCTGCGGCTTGTCTGTTGGACGATCCGTCCGTATATATGCTCCATTGAGGGGACTCTGCTGCCCCCTTGTCTTCGTCATGAGTGAATTCAACTATAAAGTCAGCGACGATCTGCCCCTTGATGGCGGTCCGCGGGCGGTACTGAATATCAAATTCGCTCAGTTCTATAGCCCATAACGCCAATCGTCCCGCGGCCTCGGGGCTGCTCATTGCCCGCCGTAAGGGTTTGTCAGTCAGGACGTTCACCGTATGAGCTTGGAAGTATGGTTTGAGCTTGCGGGCTGCCGTAACTAATGCAAAGGCAAGTTTTTCCATGGGCGGGTATCTCTCTTCGGCACCGTGAAGCGCTCGGCTTGCGTAGTACACGGGCTTTTGCACTTTCTCTTCTTCTCTGACCAAGGCCACGCTAACGGCTGTGGGGGAGACGGCTAGATAGAGAAAAAGCTCTTCTCCTGGCTGCGACGGGCTCAGCAATGGTGGGGAGGAGAGGTAAGCCTTCAATTCCTCGAATGCTTGCTGGCATTCGTCAGTCCACTCGAAGGATTTCTTCAATGTTCGGAAGAAGGGCAAACACTTGTCCGTTGCCCTTGACACGAACCTATTTAGTGCCGCTATCTTTCCGTTGAGGCTTTGCACCTCCTTCACATTTCTCGGTGGTGCCATATCCATAATGGCCCTGATCTTGTCCGGGTTTGCCTCGATTCCCCTCTGAGATACCATAAATCCTAAGAATTTTCCTGCCGTTACTCCGAAGGCACATTTTCCTGGATTGAGCTTCATGTTGTAGGAGTGAAGTGTGTCAAATGTTTCTTTGAGATCTCCTAGATGATCTTCCTCCTTCCGGCTTTTTACTAGCATGTCGTCCACGTAGACCTGGACATTCCTCCTAATCTGTTGTGCGAACATTTTGTTCATAAGTCTTTGGTACATGGCGCCCGCGTTCTTCAGGCCGAAAGGCATCACCTTGTAACAGAAGAGGCCCTGGCTGGTCACAAACGACGTTTTTTCTTGATCGGCTTCGTGCATTCGAATCTGGTTGTACCCCGAGAAAGCATCCATGAAGCTTAGAAACTGGTGTCGGGCCGTAGAATCCACTAGGACATCGACCCTCGGGAGGGGGTAGCTATCCTTGGGGTAGGCCTTGTTAAGGTCGGTGAAGTCCACACACATCCGCCATTTCCCGCTTGCCTTTTTAACCATCACTACGTTTGCTAACCAGTCGGGATAGTATACTTCCCTAATGAACTTGCTTCCTGTAGCTTTCTGACTTCTTCTGCTATGGCTCGGTCTCGCTCGGGGGCAAATACTCTCTTCTTTTGTCTGATAGGTGGAAAGGCGGGCGATACATTCAACCTGTGCACCATGATCGAAGGATCTATTCCCGGCATGTCTTCATGACCCCACGCGAACACGTCTCGATTACATCTGAGGAAGGTTATGAGCTCCTAACGAATTGTGGGGTTAGCGAGCGTTCCAATTTTGGTCGTTCGGCCAGGATCGGAACTGTCAAGGGGTATCTCTTCTAACTTCTCAACCGGCTCCGTTACCGCCCGGTGCTCTTCTATGCTTAGAGCCTGAACCTGATCCTCCATTTCCATCATGGCTACGTAGCATTCGCGAGCGGCCATTTGACTTCCGCGCAACTCTCCTACTCCGTAGTCAATCGGGAACTTTATCATCAGGTGGTAGGTGGAAGTTACCGCCTTCCATGAATTGAGCGTGGGTCGCCCAAGGATAGCGTTGTAGGCAGATGAGCAATCGACTACCAAGAATGTCACATCCCTGACTATCTGTTGAGGGTAATCGCCCACTATTACAGATAATGTGACCGCGCCCAGTAGGAATACCCGACTCCTGCCGAAGCCAACAAGCGGGGCATTTGTCGGGATCAATCGCCTCCTGTCGATTCTCATCTGCTGGAACGCTGGGTAGTATAAAATATCTGCTGAACTGCCGTTGTCAACCAGCACCCGGTGCATGTTGTAGTCTTCTACCCGTAAGCTGACGACGAGCGCATCGTTATGCGGATGGTGAAGGTGCCGTGCGTCCTCCTCTGAGAACCCAATTATGGGGCCTTCTATTCGTGCTATCTTCGGCACAACTCCCGTCAGCTGAACATTTTGTACCATACGAAGGTAGGCCTTGCGGGCCTTCTTGGTCGACCCGGCGACCGCCGTTCCTCCTACGATCATTCTTATGTCCCCTATCGGGGGCCTTGGTCGCTCATTATCCCATCGGGGGTGTTGGTCTTGTGCAGGTGGATCCGTTTTCTCCTTACTAACGAACTTCTGCAGTTTTTCTTGTCTGATAATCGCCTCTATCTGCTGCTTGAGGTCATAGCAGTCAGCCGTATTGTGACCATGGTCGCGGTGGAAACGACAATACTTATCCCTGGAACGCTTGTTGGGATCACTCTTTAGCTTTCCCGGGAACGTCAGAGCCTCCTCGTCCTTGATTTGCATAAGGACTTGATCTATCGGGGCCGTCAACGGAGTGAAGCTCGTGAATCTTCCCCCTAGAGGCTTAGGGCGCCTCTCATCCCTTTGGTCTCCCGTTCTTGGCTTTTTTCGGCCTTGGTCCTGCCGAGTGTCTTCCTGCCTCTCTCTTTTTCTTGGCCTCTCTTCTCGGGCCAACAGCGTGTCTTCGGCGTTCATATATTTCGTGGCACGATAAAGTACTTCCGACATGGTCTTTGGGTCGTTTTTGTATAGGGAGAACAAAAACTTACCCTTCTTCAAGCTGTTTGTGAATGCTGCGACAAGTATCTTATCGTCGGCTTCGTCGATCGAGAGTGCCTCCTTGTTGAAGCGGGATATGTAGGCTCTTAAAGTTTCATCCTCTCGCTGCTTCATACTCATCAAGCAAGCCGTAGACTTCTTGTACCGATGGCCTTCGATGAAGTGTGCGGTAAATTGAGCACTGAGTTCTTTGAAGGTACTGATGGAGTTCGGTGTCAGTCGGCTGAACCAAATTCTCGCTGCGCCCTTCAGTGTTGTAGGGAAGGCTCTACACATGATTGCGTCTGCTACTCCTTGAAGGTGCATTAGGGTCTTGAAGGTCTCCAGGTGGTCCAGAGGATCCTTGACCCCGTCATAACTGTCTATTTGCGGCATGCGGAACTTACTCGGTAGGGGGAAGGAGTTGACGGTGGCAGTGAACGGTGAATCAGTCCGGTTGACAAGGTCGTCAAGATCACTGGACACTCGCCCCTTGAGGGCGTTCATCATAACCTCCATTTGTTCCTTCATAGCCTGCATCTCTGCGATGATAGGTGGCGGAGCTGTATCTACGAGGGAAGGGAGACTCACGTTCTGTCGCTCTGGTTTGTTCGGGGCGTTGCTCGCCTGGGGTCCCTCCTGGTTTCTTTTGTCAGCGCTGGTTCCTTCTTGCTCAGCTCCTTGGTTGTCTGGCGCTGCGTTTTTCTGGCGTAACTGCTCTTCCAGGTTGAAGTTTTGTTGTGTGAGCCGTTCCACAGCCGCGGCGAGAGTCTTAACTTGCTTCTCGATGGCGGTCGTGGGTGGCTCCTCTTCTTGAATGTCGTTAGTGGTTGCCATTGAGCGAGTAAGCACCATGCGACTTTTGGTCCGGGAAGCTGTAATATGGCTACACGTTATTCCCACAGACGGTGCCAACTGATGATGCCGAAAATACCACCAGTAAGTCACACGGTTCTCGCGCGCTACAAACGGCACCTGCACAACAACAAGAAAGAACGTAGCAGAGGATACCGGTGTGGTACCGGCCAAATACCCTCCGAAGGTTAAGTCAGAAACATTCTCACTACTCTAGAGTGCTAGAGAGGGTAAATTATGCGTACCTCGGTTTGTGAGGGTATTGGGGCTTTTATAGTAGTAGAAAGGTTGACATCTCTTCCTTGGTGTAGAAGTCTTTTCCTTATAGGAGTCTCCTTGGGCGTATTTTGCGGGATTCTTTCCATATAGGAGTTCTTAGGTTTCATGAAGCGTGGGGAGCAAGTTATTTACTCATACACGCAAACGTGGTGATCAAGTATTTAATGACTGACGTCGTCAGTCTACGTTGTTCCGTCAGATTAAGCACCGTCAGCTTCAGGACGTCCAGCTTTATGGTACTCCATACGTGGAGTTCCTTCTCGCCACATCACCGTCAGCTCTTATAGGAATGCTGACGGCAAAACATGTCCCGTCACCTTGTCCATTTATTTTATCCTTATCACTTCCAATTTTCAATCCTCCCACCATTTTCACTCTTCTCACTTTTCCATCCCTCCAACCAAATGGATCCTAAAGACAAATTAAAGGAATACCACACAAATCACGCCATTATGGATAAAGCCATTTAGGCCTATAATCTGCATATTTGTGCAAGTTAAGTTCAAAGGAAAAAAATTTAGTTACAAACTTGGTTATAGCCAATGCTATGACTTCACTCAATATCTTTTTATTGGATGTAAATTTTGGAAAAATTCATCATTGAATTACATTTTTTTTCATATGTCCTTTATGCTTGCAAAATTTCCATAATATCAAAGATTAATAACTATATCATCAATTAAATATTTAAATTTCAAGTTTTTTTAGTCTAAAATTATGCATTAAAAATAAGTTTATAGGTCAAATAGTAATCTATTTCGGATTGGCACAGAATTTAACATGCGTATTAAGAATATAAAGAACATACAATTAAATAGTTAGATTTTTAAAATATAGAGTCATGTAATTTTTATAGTGGGAGTTGTAGTCATTGGTTACAACTAAGTTTGTAGTCAAATTTTGTCTATGTTCAAAATAATGACTACAATTAAGTTTGTAGTCAAACTTTACACATGTTTAAAATTGCCTGCATTATTTATTCAAAAAATAAAAAATAAAAACTGATGGCATTCTCTATGGGTGATTACTTTACTTTGCCATTGTCATTGTCATCCTCTATTAAATAAGAAAAAAGAGGTAGAAAATAAGGAAAATAGGGACACTATGATTGTACGGGTATTTTATTTATTTATTTATTTATTAATATTGATAAGCTTGCTCATTTGGAATGCTTTATTGACTCTAGCCCTCTAGTCAAAGAAGTTTTACATTAATTTTCTAGTGAAAATGGAATAATAGAGCATTCTCATCAAACACACAAAAATCCCTACTACGCTCTTAAATGCTAAAACTTTTGATACTCACTAGCAGCTCATTTTAGCTGAATGTTAAATGAAAATAATATTTTTTAATCCTCAACACACGTGCTAGCTTTCTCTTTTCTCACGCTGGCTCCTCCATTTTTCTTTTCTATTGGTTCTCTCAAACCACTTAGTGGCGAATCCAGAAAGTTTTTTAGGGTGGTGATTGAAAACATATTCAAATTTATAAAGTTTTAAAATTTTCTTTCACAAGTTTTCATATTTTAAAATTGTTGTGTGCCTTATCAAAAAAAAAAAAAAAAAAAAAATTGTTGTGTGATATGATAGTTTCACTATTAATATTATCAACTACATCTTTTTCAATATATGCAACCAAACAATTATTAAGCTACTGATTTCCTATTCAATTACTAACATATTGCCTAAATAAGTACTAATATAAACAAAATACATTATCTTTTTGAAAAAATATATCACATAAATCTAACAAATTCAGCTAAAGACTAAAGCAAATACTAACAGACTAACTATTTGAAAAGTGTGCATTTTTTATATAAAAAAATAGCAATTTTAAAATATGCAAGTTGAAACACAATTTAAAAAATCACAAATAAACGTTTGATTTGAGATTTTAAGCTAATATGTTTGTTTGAGCAATTTTTGAGAAGTGTTATGTTCATAGCATTTTTGCAACACTTTCACAACAAAACTTAGGTTGTAAGTTTTTACTGGTTTTAATTTGAACTTACCACTGAAATTATTTTCTATTCATCAGTAACAACTTGTTATTTAGGATTTGATACGAAAATATTGTGAAAATAACATTTCTTGCAATTTTTTTTTTCAACATTCAACAAACAAAAATTTTGGAGAGGTTGAATTTTATTTTTAATGGGTCCAATTGTTATTAAGGGTGTTCAAGTGTTTTTTTTAGGGTGGTCAAGTTTTTTTTTTTTCTAGAGTGGTCAAAAGATCCATATTAATTTAAAACTCATAAATTTTTAAGTTATATTAAAAAAAAAAAAAATTCAGGGTGGTCCTGTGACCACCCTGATTAACACTTGGCGCCGCCAATGAAACTAGCTTGCCTATAAATCCTTCCCTTCTCCCATGCCTAAGACCGAACCCAAGCTTGAAACTCTCTAACTGTCATGGGCATCGGCGTTAAGGTGAGATCGGCATGGGCATTAGCGTGGGCATCAGCTTAGAGATCTGTTGGTCATTAGTGTGGGCATCGTGGTGGTTGTTTGGATTTCGTGGGTTTTTGTTGGTTGTGGCATGGGTGGTAGGTTTGTGGTGGTTGTGGTATGGGTGGTGGGTTTTTGGTGGGTGGTTGGGTTTGTGTGGTGGGTTTGTGGGTGGTGAGTTTATGGAGGTTGTTGGTAATGTTTGAGTTTTGAGCGTGGTGACTATTGGTATTGTGGTGGCTGTTAGTATTGTGGTGGCTGGTGGTTGGCAGTGCGTAGGATTGTTGGATTGAGAGGGAGAGAGAGAAAAAATAATAGAGGAAGAGTAAAAAATATATTAAAAAAAGGAATAAAAAATAATAAAGAAAAAAAATTAAATGAAGTGGTAGAAAAAAATAGAAGTTTTGATGTTGGGTATATTGTAAAGTGAAGTATTAAATGCTATAAAGTGGCTTTTTGAGTTGCTAAATACTAAGACCCTGTTTGGTATAGTAGTTTAAGTGTTTAACAATATGTTTTCAGTTTTTAAACATTACACGTATTTTCACACACTTTTTCACCGATACATATTTAAAAAAAATACAAATAACGTTACTAGAACAACGTTACCAAACGGCCCCTAAATTTTTTAAAACCTTGATGTTTATGCTATAATAATCTAGCGAAAACAATGGACAACTAGCAGCATAAATAAAACAGTAAAAGAATTCGTGGAAGCCCATTGTCCCAAAATCTAATTTGCCCGAGGAAGTTTGTAATTTTGTTTTTGGACATATATGCCAGAATAGATAAAATTTCAGATGGAGATAGCAAATGTATTGACACTTTAAATAGATATAAACCAATATATCTTTGTATTGTCTTGTATAACTAGCTTTTCAACTGTGATGAAACCATTGCCTTCTCGCTGTTTAATTACCTATTGATAAAGTGTCTTTGCAGGCAAGTAGTTGGGTTTTGTAGAGAGTAATTGGCCTAATTCGTAAAATGTTAAGGTGAGGAGAACAATAAGGTGAAATGCATACCACCACAAAATGCCATCATTTGAGAAAGAACTGAATCTTTTGCATGTGTGGGCAGTGAGTTGAATACATATAACCTCTGGTTGCATTAAAGGAATAAAGGATGATAAATTTGGGTTTGTTTCCAGTATCCCCTTCCTTGTTTCAGCATCTTCTGAAAGCAAATTTATTACTTTATTCATTAATAAATAGTCTTATCAGATCTAAGATACATGTGGATTTATTGAAAACTGGTTTTGCAGTTAATGACTTGAGTCACTTGACTTTGCTCAATTTATTTTTCAGCAATATTAAAATCTGAACTAAAAAGTTTCTAAAGAAGATTAAATGAATGGGGCATTCCGAGAATCGAACTCGGGACCTCTCGCACCCAAAGCGAGAATCATACCACTAGACCAAATGCCCATTTGGTGATACTGTATTGTATTTTAAATTTACTCAACCATTTCCATTAAAGTCAGTTGAGCTTTTCTCCCCCTAGCTTTTCAACTGTGAGACCAAATTTCTCATGAAACAGTACGTAAAAAAATATTTGAGATTTCACCATTAACAATTAAAGGATAAAAAAGAAAAGAAAATAGTCATGTTAATAAATTCATAAGATTACCAACTGAACGCCTTTAGGAATTTCTCTAGAAAACCAACATTGAATCTCCATTGGCTTGCAGATTTCCCATGGCTTTCTATCTTCCCTCTGCTCCCAAGTATCACCACCGAACAAAAACTTGGATGATGGGTCTATTACAATCTTTTCTAGTGCTTTACAACGCTTAAGCACATGCAATGTGAGCTCCAACTCAATAATGTTACCACAAAAACCTTCAAGGTGTAAGATCCTCAAATTTTTATGGTTAGACTTGGTAGGCTTCCTAATTTGTCTAGCTACTTCAGCCTGTGTATTTAGCTACATGAAAAAAAAATGTTACTTTCCAACATTTTGGAATGATAAAAATTATAACCACAAAGAAGATCTAAAGAAAAAAAAAGCATATTTGAAGGCCACCATATGTTAAACTTTATGCATTTAGCTAAGATGATTGTAAATATGCTATGTGTGGCAACTCACAAATTGATAAATTTTTACAACATGAAAAAGAGAGAAGCAATTTGTTTTATTTGAGGAAAATTGACCTCACAGTTTCAGTCAAAAATCAAATTTTACTAAACAAACAAAATATTTAAATTCAAATTAAACTATTACCTTTTTTTTCCCTACCAATTGCTAGGGTTGTCCAACCGAATTCGACACCCAACAAATTAGTCTGACCCGGAGCCACCCAAACTAGAATCGACTCAATCCAAGCAAGGAGGTGGTTGACGGCAGGTCGAGTGATGGGTTTTGTTGTCTGAGACCTGAGAAACCAAAACCAACTGTAGACTTCGCCGTTAGCCTCCTCCTCCCATTACTATGAGCAAGAATTTTGTCTCCGTTTTTGTAGATCAGGCGAGATCTCCACCATATCTGGTGGAGATCTCAACAAATCTGTGGAGATCTCCCCCATATTCGGTGGAGATCTTATCGAATTTGTGAGATCTCCACTAGCTCATCGGATTTGCTGAGTGCTATAAAAAAATTGGCTTCAATTGACCCAGTTGAAGGAGTTTTAAGCACTTGTCAGTCAATTTCAACTTGAAATGACAATCAACGACGATTTGCCTCTATAGAATCCAAAGTTGTCAAGTTGAGTCTGGGTTGGGTACAAACCCGACTCGTGGACACCCCTACCAGTCGCCACCTATCATTTTGTCCTATTTCTCAAGGTTTTCAGATCCGAACCGGATAGAGAGGTCAGACCGTGAAAACCGAGAATCGGGATGAAAACCAGTTTTTTAAGCATAAAGAACTGGATTTTTTGTTAATTCCGTGAACCTCTAAAACCGGGGTTGGACCGCACGAACCGATGGCAAGAACCGTGAACCCCTTACCATTTTTTTTTTTAATTTATAAAAACAACTTAACACAATTTTATTCTACTTAATTAAATTATCAATCTCTTACAAGGAATAAAAAACAAATTATAATTAAAATCCTTCAAAGATATTCAACTTTACTTCAAAAATTAATTATAAATTTTAATGTTTTCATGGTTATTATTATTTTTTATTAACTTTTTTATTTAATTATTAAATATATGCTTGAAAATTATTAAATTTCCCTCACATATATAGATATATTGTCAATTTTGCTAGTTTTATAAATTTAATATCTATATTTAGGTTTTAATTAATTATTAAATTAATTATGATGTCATCACGGTTCGACCCCGATTCGACCTCGGTTTGACCTCAAAAACCTTGAACCTCTCTCTTTTACAGTTCAATGAACGGTCTGAGTCTGAAAATCTTGCTATTCCTACCCTTTTTTTCCATGGCAATTTCTTGTTAATGACCAAACAAAAAAAAATTTATATTTATTTTCTGTTCTCTCAACCAAATACTCACGGTGGAAATTTATATATTTTCTTTCTATCCTCTAACTTTCCTATCTTCTCAACGTTTTCCACCAACACAACCAAATAGAGTATTATCCATTTACTAAAGAGTAATGTTAGGGACTCAACTTTTTTCACCACCCACTTGGGTCTAAGATTCACACCACTGTATCATCAATTCTGAAAAAAAGTTTTTAAAATGTTAGGGACAACTTTTTCTCCACCTACATGGATCTAAGATTCACACCAATATCAATATATATATATATATATAAAAGCAATTATGAAATATTTTTCTTAAAAAATGTTATTGATTTACCCAACTCCTAATAACAAAAAAAAAAGGCACATAACAAAATAATTCTTACCACCAGATGCAGTTCTTCCAGCAAGGGCAAGAATTTCAACAGATATGCTATCCAAAGAATATCATTATCAAAGGAGTTAGCTGCCAACTCTAAATACTTCAGATTAGGAAATACTTTGAACGCTTGTGGTATGACATCAGAGCGGACAATCTGAAAAGCCAAAAAGAAAGGAATAAATTAATAAGGTAATATCTTCTACAATAACAATATGATATTTGTTGATAAATCTGAGTCATGCCAAATTTAATTACGGTTGAGATGAGGGATTGTGATTGGTGTACAATAAAAGTGATGCTAATAGTAGTTTTGTGTTAGAGTGATGTTATACTAATCATAATATGCCACTTTAATTATTGTGAAATTGAAAAATTATGTTTTACATTACACTATTCATATATATTTTACATTGTAAACTAAACAAATATGTACGATATTATATATATTTTGCATGAACAATGTACAATATTGTAGACTGTTCATGCAAATGTGTGCAATTAATTGTTCTATGAAATCTGTTATGTTTTTGTAGTATTGTAGATATATATATATATATATATATATATATATAATACTTGTGTAAGCATTCACTTATATAAGGTGTCCTCCCATGCAAGTTTAGAATTTCCAACTGAGGAAGACGATGTCCAAATTTTGTGAGGACATTTAAAACACCACCATAATCATCGTCAGTATTGCAATTGAAGCTCACGTTCACCAGTTTTGGAACATTCTTGAAAGAGCAATATTCATGTTTGCCGGCAAAGAAAAACTCATTCAGCTCCACAGCACCATTAATATTAATTCCCCTCAACCTCTCGCAGTCAACTATAGCCAGATATACTTGAGTTTAGAGAGGTCAATATTTAATTTACAATCACGGTCCATTCTCAATCTTTTGAGGCTTAATTGATCAAGTTCTAAACCATGACTCAGCATATCTTTTAAAAAACTTCCTGTCAGTGTTACAATGTCTAGTGCAAGAGATTTTAGGGAAACCAACCCATCAAAGCTACAAGATGGTGTCAAATTGCAACACTTCAAAGTCAAATGCCTTATGGTAGAAAATTTCTCTTTAGTAAGAAGCCTAGAAGGGAAGTCATAAAATTTTTCAGGGTTTCCATAATAAGCTTCACAATAAGGGTGCAACCCAAATGACAAGTTGATATCAAGTGTATGAAGGGCTCCCATATTGACTGCATCAGTGATCCACTGATCCAACTGAGGAGTAAACTCTTTCCCAAGCGAAAAATGGACCTTGAATACATTGACCTTTGAGCCATGCCAAAGACTCATCAAATTGTTAACTCTTATCACAAATAAAAGCCTTTTTTGTTGAAGTGGATCTTCATCAACAGTCTGTACAGTGAAAATACACCCCCTTAAGCTGAGTACTTTAACTCAAATTATAGTCAAAATTGAGGACGGGAGTCTTCATCCAAAAAAGCTGCCATCTCTTTGACAATATACTAGTTTTAACTGCATCTTTGATCGGTAAAATGAACACGATGGACTCTATAATATCATCTGGCAAACGAAGAAATAGATCCTCACTTTTGCTGCTAGTTATCTGTCAAAAAGCATCAAATGCAAAGATGCTTTTAAAATATGAATTAAGGAAACTAGTCAAGTACAGTCTATTCACATTTCAACAAGCATGATTCTCATGCATATGATATACCCAATTCCTTTATATATATAAAATAATAATAATAATAATATGCAGGTTTTTCCATGAAAACTTTTTATTCTCCATTAACAATTTGTTATTGAACACACCTTTTGATAAAAGTGCAAGGACAATTTATATAAGAAAGGAAAATTTAAAGGGAGGAGATAGCACTTATTCACCAGGTATATATTGAATGGGGAAGACCATTCTAATCAAAGTGCAATAATAATATTGAGAAAGGGAAGTCATACTTTTTTTTTTTTTTTTTTTATAATTTTATAATTTTTAAAATTTAAAATTTAAATTTTTTATTTATTTATTTTTATTTTTATTTTTTATGGATAGAACAAAGGGATGTATGTTAATTTTCAGTCTCTCCATACAATTCTTAAATTAAAAATTTGAAAAGGTTTAATATTGATTTGTTTATGTGGTTTTTCCTCTATAAACTTTCTCCATTTAGGAAATACATATATAAACATTTTTTTAAAATAAAATGTTAGGTAAACTACATATTTGGTTCCTAACCTTTACGATGTATGTCAATTTAGTTCATAACCTTTCAAATATGTCAATTTAGTCCCTAACCTTTTGATATTGTGTCAAAATGGTCCTTGCTGTTAAGTGACGGATGAAAAATGCTGACTTGACTAACAGTGACAATAAAAAATAATTTTTATGCCATCCAAACTGCCACATAGACTGCCACGTCGCTTGAATTAAAAAAAAAAAAAAAAAACTAAACTAAATTAGCTAGCTTAAACAACCCTAAAACCCAGGTGAAGCTTATCATCTCTCAACCTGATCAAATCATACCTCCATGGTTGAACATTCAATGCTTTCACCGCTCACCACCGCCTTCCCGGTGATGGCCTTGAACTTGTCATCCCTTTGTCACTCCCTCTATTCCAACCCTCTCTCTCTCTCTCTCTCTCTCTCTCTCTCTCTCTCTCTCTCTTTCTCTCTCTCTGCTCAAACCCAGATCGGTTAATCCAACCATATTCTCTCACCTCTCAAACCCAGGAAGGACTCGGCTGGAACCACCGTTGTTTGCACTTATTTTTTGTTCGCATTAGTTTTTGGGCTTGTATCAGAATTTGTGTTAACTGAGTCAAACAAGATAGGTTTTTGTTTTATGGTTGATTGTTTTGTCTTTGTTGTGGGTTTTAAAATTGGTATGTGGTATACAATTGCGCTTCAGTTGTATTGGGTTGCTTGACAATTCCTTGTTGGTATTGGCATTTGGGTTTGCATCAAAATTGTGTGCATCAACATGAATATTTTAAATATGATATTCTAAATTGAATATGGGAATTTATTAGTTGTTTTCAATTAGGCAAGCTTGGATTGAAAAGATACAATGATTTTTTGAGTAAATGATAGAAATTTAATTAAAATTGAATCATGAGTATATAGAAGTCTTGGAGACACAAAACTAGCCTAGGTTTGGCATGTCTAGGATAATAACAAAACAAAGAATAAAAACAAATAGAAGGTTACGGGACCAAGAGTGTTGTTGGCTTGCTGCTAACCTTTGATATTCCTCCAATAGTTTGGTAACTTCCTTGAAAATTAACTTTGGGTTTACTGTAGAATTCAATTTCCATTTCCATATTGGACTTGAATGAGAAAGGAAACAGAGTGATAGAGTAGTAGCAACAACGATGGTCTAGTCGAGTCCTTCCTGAGTTTGAGTGAAGAGAGAGAAAGGGTGAGAATAAAGGGAGCGAAAACGGGGACGATGAGTTCAAGGCCACTGCCATCATGGCAATGGAGATAGGTGAGAAGACCAAAGTATTGAAGGTTTAGCCATGTAGGTTTGGTTTAGTCAAATTGCGAGAGGGCTTTTAGCTTGGTTTAGTGTTTCAAAAAACATTTCAAAGTGTTTAAGTTATTTTAGTGTTTTTTTTTTTTTTTTCCTAAAAAAAATAGTTATTTTAGTTTTTTTAAATAAAAAAAATTGACATGGCGATATAGTTGTCTGTTGACATGGAATTTTTTTTTTATTTAGACCGTTTGCCACGTCAGCAATTTCTATCTAAGAGATAATGACAGTGACTAAATTGACACGACACTGAAGGCTTAAGAACCAAATTGACACAATTAAAAGATTAGGGATCAAATTGAAATATAATGTAAAGGATAGGGACCAATTTTGTAATTTACCCTAAAATGTTTAATAATATCATCTTATATTTTGTATATCTCTAAAAAAAATTATTTGTACCTCTGATCTTTATCTTAAGATAAATTCATATTATGTCATTATATGAATTATATAACATATATAAATTAATAGGCATAAAAATTAATTGTCGTCCCCTTCATCACAAGTATCTGAACTGGAGGGGGAACGCTTCCGTTGCGCACGACGTAGTTTCTTTTTTAAGTCGTTAATCTCTTGCTGTAGGGCTTTGTTATCGTCCTGCTTTTGGGATACGTGACTTCTCAACCTAGAATGGCTTTTGCCTGTATGGGTAGTCCGTACACTACCTTCTCGATGTTTGTCCTGATCTCTTTCCCGTTCAAGGTTAAGAAAGTTGTCCTACCGTTGAGAACCTGCAGACTCTGTTTGGTGTGGACCTGCTTGGTCTGGACTTGATCCCACCATGTTTAACCGTTGCACTCGTTGAGGCACAAGTTCTTCCCACAGACGGTGCCAATTATAGGGTCACAATTTGGGGTCCAAGCCTAAAATGTATGGAGTCTTGGTCCAATGAGCCCAATATAATGAATTTATAGAGAATGGGTCAAAGCACTAAGTCCTAATGAGTTGGACAACGGCTAGTATTAAATTGTATGGCAATCAAACACAAACCAAGGATGCTTATATCAATAAAATTTCAGTCCGAGGAGTTTAAATCTGTATATGATGATCACTCTAAAATATCAGAATGGTTCAGATTGCTATATTGTTTTTTCTCTCTCCTTTCTAATCCACCCTTCCATGAAGAGTCTTCCACCTTATATATCCTCTTTTGAATCATCTTCACCCTCCACTTGTTGATCATCCGAACCCTTACTTGAGTACTTGTCCCATCAGACACCTTCTCTAGCTCTCTGTGAGTTGCGGTAGCCAAGGTAGCACTGTTCAGAAGTCTTCTCCACATAAATGCGGCCAGTAAAGTAGCTGTAGTGCATTTAATGCGGTGGTGTCAGCCTTTCCTTAGATATTTTTAGGTTTTCTTACTTCTCACATGTCCGTGAAGCACATCCCTGTCATTGAACCTTCCTGAAGGTCACTTTAATTGCTGGATTATATATTTTGAACCATATTCATTAAGTCTGAGGAGGATGTACTCCTCGGACAGCCATTCATTTGCTCTCTACTTATGGAACTTGGTCTGAGAATATCTTAATAATTATTTGCTTCTTCTTGGACCCATTTATATCATCGGATAAAGCCCAAGGCCCACTATACGATCTTGGGCCCTTGCCCCTACAATAGCCCCTCAAAATCTCGGGTTTCTTTTATCCGAGAAGAAAAGTGAGGTTTTAATTTTTTAAAAACTAATACCATTTGATTTTGTTGCTCGCATGTGTGGAAGTTCAGTTTTCTGTGCATTATGATTATTTCTGACGTTTCACAGCCCACGAAGCGTCATTAATTACTCCAGGCAGCGTGTTGTCCCTAAGATCCAATGGCGAAACTCAGATCCAACGGTTGAGACTCTTCCTGGAAATTTGAGCTGGATAACTCTCACTCATTTCCGTTTCCTATATAAAGCCTTGAGGGAACGCGTTCTCTTTTTACTTTACCAATCTTCAAGCTCTCTAGTGATCTCCAGTGCTCCAAATCACAGGACTCTCTAATTTACAAAGCTTCCAAAACTTTTTCTTCGAAAATCTTTTAAAAAACAACAGAGACAAACACACTTATTTCCGTAAGTTCTTATTTCCTTATATTCTTCCCTTTAATCTTGGCCGTCCTCCTCGACCTTCTTTCTTTCGTTTTAGAAACTTCTTTCTAAGTCATTTCCGTTCACTTAAATGGGCAGATTCAAGTATTTGGTAGACTCTCCGGCTAGTATAGAGAGTTTTAGGGCTAAATACTATATCCCCCCAGTAGTAGGCTTAGAATACTGTTCCCCAGACCGTGTACTCACGGATAGAAAAGAAGGGGAAGTTGTCATTCCAATGATCGCCTTTATAGAGGGAGGAATGACGCTTCCTATGGGTAGGATAACTAGGGACTACCTGTTCAATCATAGGTTATGCCCACACCAATACGCCGCCAATATGTTTAGAGTTTTAGGATGTGTAGATGCGCTAAATGACCAGATGAACCTCAGTCTTACGTGGCACGACGTTGCTCATTTGTACGAGTGCCATTCCCTTTCGGGGGGATATTACCTCAAATCTCGGTCCAACGAGGTGAGACTGATATCCTGCCTCCCTAAGTCCAACAAAGGCATGAAGGACGATTACCTAGTTGTCTCCGGGGGATGGCACAATAGTCTTCACTGCCCAGTTAGGGCAGGAGCACCAGGTGGGGTACCCTAGGACCAGGTCTCTCGGCCGAGACCTTAGTTTTCTGAGTTCTCTTTATTCATTTTTAATAGTCTGTCTTCTCGGATAATGTTCATTGTTGGTTTAATAATATTTGCCTTCTCGGATGTTTTTGTAGATAAAGAGCACGTTTCTCCGAAGCTCAGCTTTGTCAACGTCCCTAGGATCAACTTTTTGCTGAGATCGGAGATATTCGTGAGCGAGGATAATCAACTGCGGGCTGCTTATCTTATCCTGGGTTACGAGCCTTTGTCGCGCATCTACCAGGACGCAGGCCAAGCGTTGAGATTAGGTAACCCACGTCTTGCTCGGATAGACATTTCCAAACCGGGGTTCCTTGCGAGGCGGGATCTACCTCCTGTGATATTGCCTGCTCAACAAAACCCTCCGCAATTTGCAATACTGCTTCAACAAGTTCCACCCGCAGTCGTAGCAGTAACGGAAGGGATAGCCTCTTCCTCACATTTGTCACTTGAGGAGGAGATAGAAAAATTTCAATTTGCCGAGGAGGAGAGAACTCCCGAGAGGCCTGTGGAGATTTTGGACTCCAAGACCGAGTCTGACAGGATTTCTACAGCTCATCAGCCAGGACAGGCCACTGCTTTTGTTGAAACAAGCTCCGAGGAAGCAGAGATCATGGACCTTAAGAAGAGGTCGAACTTGAGGGGTCTGATCGCTAACAGGGGTAAGGGAGCAACTCCACCTGAAGCTCCTAAGACCCAAACCTCTGCCAACCTTCCTTTTCCCCCTTGTCTTCCTCCTGTTGACCAAGGTCCGCGCGTCAATCCTGACCCGAAGAAGAAAAGACCACCTCAGGAGTTGGAAGAGGGGGAGATGCCTCTACAGAGGGGCGCGAAGCAACAAAAGACAAAAGACCCTCGAGACAAGAGGTCGAAGTTTGTGGAGAGCCAAGACGACGTTGAGATACACCGTCAGCAGTGCACGTGGGCTCCCGTGATAGAGATGGACGGGGCCCCTATTCCCTATGATTCCACGATAAGGGAATCCAGTAGGGGGCACTCCATGTACTTGGCCCAAGCCTTAGAGCAGCCCCTCCTCCTCCCAAAGGATATGGATGCCCTCAGGCGGATGAGGCAACCTGACCTGTTTATGTCTCTAAAAAGAGACCTCGTGATGGTGAGTGTAGTTTCATCGGCATTTCAATTCATTTCCCTTTTCCATTCACATATACTCTTTATGTGTAATCCTCTTGTTGTTTTATGCAGGTCACTCAACAAGTCTTTGTGGCTGAAGAATGCGTCAGAAACGCCCACAATAAATTCGAGGCCGAGCCTAATTTCTGGCGCGAGGTGAAGGTGCTCGAGTCTGTCAAGGAAGAGAAGACTCAGCTGACTGAGAAGCTTAAAACCTCTGAGCACAAACGTCTAAGCGTCGTGGCAGGGCTTAAGACCGCCGAGGCTCAGGCTGAGGACCAGCGCAAGCTTCTCTTCACCACGGAGCTGAATCTAGCCACGGAGAAGGCTACGGTTCTGAGCCTGAAGGCCGAGCTAGAAAAGGCTAAGGTAGAGGCCCAGGCGGTCAAGGAAGCTGCTCAGGCCGCAGAGATAGCAGCCTATGAGCGGGGGATGCTCGAGACAGAGCAGAGGTTGGCTGAAGAGGTGGCCGAAGTGTGCAGGGACTATTGCATTGTGACCTAGAATGAGGCCTTTAATAGTGCAGGGGTCCCGGCAAACTCTGAGCTGAGGAGGGCGGAGAAAGTATATTTTCCAGAACACATCAGAGAGATCCTAACCGACCATTCCTCAGCTGCTTTGCCTTTACCTTCTCTTGAGCAGGTTTCCAGCGCTCAAGATCTTACCATTGACGTTGGGACCTCTACTAGAGCAGGTATGGGTAAAAAGGACCTTCCTCCAGCTAGTGATGTTCCGTCCGAGGATACCCTCACAATTAGGGACGTGATCTCTCAAGCTAAGGTAGCTGAGAAGCCTAAAGATGGGGATGCCCAGTCCAAGACTGCCACTACCAAGAAGGATCCCCATCCAAAGAAAAAGTAGTTGTAAGATTTTACTTTTCTTGTTTTCTCTTCCCGAGATTTTTGTAGCTTGTAATATATTTTTGAAGTTAATGAATGAACCTTTCCTTTTATTCTTCGAATCTTTATTTTTGCGCTCTTAGAATTTATCAGTATTATTGCAGACGAGTTTAAACTGTTGTTGCTCTATTTCCAATATATCTTATCAACAAGTCATTATTGACATTCCTAAAAATCTATGTATGTATTAGCAATAGAAAGTTGCCATCTACTTATACCGTGAATTAATCCTCATACAATGAGTATTGAATCTAGAGGAGATAAGTAATATACCTTGTATCTCGGGTTCTATTTAACATTTATAAAAGTGCTCTTGTGTGTCAAAAGTAGTTAATTTCCCCTAAGCCTGTGGTCCGAGGATCCATGCGGGACTTTGGTTCTATTTAATACTTGGAAAGATGTCCGAAGTAGTTAATTTCCCCTAAGCCTTTGGTTCGAGGATCCATGCAGGACTTAGGTTCTGTTTAAATACTTGACTAGGTGTCTAAAGTAATTAATTTCCCCTAAGCCTTTGGTCCGAGGAGTCATGCAGGACTTAGGTTCTGTTTACATACTTGGCTAGGTGTCTAAAGTAATTAATTTTCCCTAAGCCTGTGGTCCGAGAAGTCATATAGGACTTAGGTTCTGTTTAAATACTTGGCTAGGTGTCTAAAGTAATTAATTTCCCCTAAACCTGTGGTTCGAGGAGCCATGCAGGACTTAGGTTTTGTTTAATACTTGAAAGGATGGCAAAAGTAATTAATTTCCCCTAAACCTGTGGTTCGAGGAGCCATGCAAGACTTAGGTTCTGTTTAATATTTGAGTAAATTGAGAGACAAGAAGCACGAGGCCTTCATACAACAAAAAAACTTATTTAGAAAGGAAATTTTCATTAATAATAGTACCTTTTCAGGTTGTTTACATTCCAAGGGCGTGGTATTATATGCTCATCTAAATCTTCTAGAAAATATCCCCCAATACCAGCCACTGAGGTGATGCGATATGGTTCTTCCTAATTTGGTCCCAGCTTTCCCTATGCTGGATTTTTTGCAGTGCCCAGGACTTTCCTCAACACTAAGTCCCTAGGCACTAGTGGCCTCAGCTTTACTTTGGCATCATAACCTTGCTTAAGTTTGTGTTGGTAGTACGCCAGTTGGACCATTGCCTTTTCCCTTCTTTCTTCAATAAGGTCTAAGCTTTTTTCTAGCAGCTCATCATTGTTGCTCGGACAAAATGAGCTGGTTTTTAGTGTTGGAAAACCCGTTTCTAGAGGAATAACAGCCTCGGCCCCGTAAGTCATCGAGAAGGGGGTCTCTCCAGTTGACCTGCGGGGTGTGGTTCGATACGTCCACAGGACATGTGGCAGTTCTTCCACCCATCTTCCCTTCGCGTCATCTAACCTTTTTTTAAGTCCGTTCACTATGACCTTGTTAATAGCCTTCGCTTGCCCATTCCCCTAGGGGTAGGCTGGGGTAGAATATCTATCCGTAATTCCCAATTCGCAACAGTACCTCCTGAAGGCTTTACTATCAAACTGAAGACTATTGTCCGAGATGAGAGAGTGAGGGACTCCAAACCGGGTAACAACGTTTTTCCAGATGAACCTTTTGACGTCCACATCTCTGATTTTCACTAAAGGTTCAGCTTCAACCCATTTAGTGAAGTAATTAGTGCCGACGAGCAGATACCTTTTATTCCCTGCTGCCTTGGGAAAAGGCCCGACAATATCCAAACCCCACTGAGCGAATGGCCAAGGGCTGGACAGTGGATTGAGGATCCCTCCTGGTTGATGTATATTTGGCGCAAATCTCTGACACTGGTTACACTTCTTCACGTATTAATGTGCTTCTTTTTGCATGTTTGGCTACCAGTAGCCTTGGGTGATGGCCCTATGAAACAAGGACCTGCCTCCTGTGTGGCTTCCACAAATCCCTTTGTGTAATTCCTCTTGGATTAGTTCTGAGGCCTCAGGATGTACGCAAAGTAAGTATGGTCCAGAAAAGAAACGTTTATACAGCTTTTGGTCCTCGGATAGCTAGAATTGAGAAGCGTTTCTCCGTATCTTATCAGCTTCGGTCTTTTCTTCGGGCAAGATGTCTTCCTTCAGAAACAGTACTAGAGGGTCCATCCATCTAAGTCCTACTCTAACATGGTGGACATGGATCACTTCTCTCTCCGTCACTGAAGGTTTGTATAAATCCTCCACAAGGATGACCGGGGGCAAACTTTGAGCCGAGGAGGTGGCAAGTGTGGCCAAGGAGTCGGCATGTGTGTTTCCACCTCCAGGGACATGCAGTAAGCTAAAAGAATCGAAACGTGATTGTAGGCATTTAGCTTGGTCTAAGTATTCTTGTATTCTTTTGTCTCTTACTTCTAACTCCCCATTTACTTGCCCAACGACTAGTCTTGAGTCCGAGAACATGTTTACTGCTTTCCGCCCACTTTCTGAACCATGGACATTCCCTCCAGCAGGGCTTCATATTCAGCCTCATTATTCGTGGCCGAGAAGCCCAGTCTTAGTGATTTTTCGATGGTAATCATTTCAAGGGAAATCAGAACTAGCCCCACTTCGGAGCCCTTTTGGTTTGCTGCGCCATCAACATATACTTTCTAGCACGTGGGCCCTTGTAGAGAGATTGCGCCAACTGATTTTTCATCCATGCCTTGTGCCCTTGCTTCTTCTTCTAGCGAGGGTTCAGCAAATTCAGCCACCAAGTCTGCGAGGACTTGGCCCTTGACGGAGGTACAAGGCATGTACTTGATGTCAAAAGCCCCTAGAATCGTGCCCCACTTAGCAACTCTCCCTGTATAATCAGCAATCCGAAGTATGGACCTGAGCGGAAGCTAGGTTAGAACGATAACTGTGTGGGCCTGGAAGTAATGGGGAAGCTTTCGTGTAGCTTGAACCACCGCTAGGATGGCCTTTTCTAGTGGTAGGTAGCAGATCTCAGCTTCATGCAATGATTTGCTCACGTAATAGACTAGTCGTTGTACGCCTTGTCCATTCGTATTAGCACTAGGCTTACTGCATGAGGGGCCACAGCGATATAGGCAAACAAAACTTCATCGACCTCGGGACTGAACATGATTGGTGGCTGAGATAAATATTCTTTAAGTTGTTGGAAGGCCAAAGCACATTTTTCGGTCCATTTAAATCTCTTCCATTTATTCAACAAGAGGAAGAAGGGTCTACACCTGTCTGCCGATCGAGAAATAAAACTGTTTAAGGCAGCAATCATGCTGGTAAGCTTTTGGACCTCCTTAGGATTGTGAGGTGGCTGCAAGCTGTTGACAGCCTTGATTTGATCGGGACTGACCTCGATCCCCTTGTGGGTCACCATAAAGCCCAAGAATTTTCCTGATCCTACCCTAAATGAACATTTGGACGTGTTGGACGCAGCTTGTGTCTCCTTAGAATTTCAAAGATGTTCCCGAGGTCTCTCACGTGTTCGGACACCACCTTACTCTTTACCACCATGTCATCTATGTAGGCTTCAATGCTCTTACCCAGTTGCGGCTCAAACATTTTGGTCTTCATTCTCTGGTAGGTGGACCCTGCGTTTTTCAAACCAAAAGGCATCACTTTGTAATGGTAGTTTCCAATGGGAGTGACAAAAGCTGTCTTTTCTTGGTCGTCTACGGCCAGTGGTATTTGTTGATATCCTTGAAAGGCATCCAAGAAGCTCATCCAAGGATGGCCTGTGGTTGCGTCTACCAACTGATTTATCCGAGGCATAGGGAACGGATCTTTTGGGCAGACTTTATTCAGATCCGTGAAGTCTACGCAAACTCGCCATTTCCCGCTCTTTTTCTTTACCACTACAGTATTGGCCAACCACTCGGGATAAAAAATTTCCTTGATAGCCCCTACTTTTTTAAGCTTCATCACCTCGCCCCTAACAGCGTTGGCATGCTCCTTCAATGGGCGCCGAGGTGGTTGCTTCTTGGGAGTAACAGATGGGTTAACGTTTAGGTGGTGGTAGATGAAGCTCGGATCAACCTCTGGGGCCTCATAGGCGTCCCACGCAAACACGTCCACATTTTCCTTGAGAAACCCAATAAGTTTTTCTTTCTCTTGGGGAGGTAGTTCCGAGACGACTTGAAAGAACTTTTTCGGGTCAACGCCAACGGCTACCTTTTCTAGATCTTTGTGTTTTGCCTCCTCAGCTGATTCATTACCAGGCAATGCCGGGGTGGCTGATTGCTATAAGCCCCTTCCAGTAGAGGTCGAGGACTCAGCATTGGGTTGGCGTGAGATGGCAGCCACCATGCACTGTTTGGCCATGGTCTGATTCCCCACAATCTCTCTAACCTGGCCCTCCGACGGGTACTTCACCTTCTGGTGCAGGGTAGAAGAGACAACCCCTAGGGCATGAAGCCAAGGTCTAGCCACAATAGCTGTGTAGGGCAAATAAGCGTCAACTACAATGAAATCTACCTCTACCACGTCCGAACCGGTTCGTATGGGCAGTCTGATCTGGCCCTTTGGAGTAACGGTCTTTCCCTTGAAACTTACCAGAGGGGAATCGTACGCCGTTAGGTCCTCGGGTTTTAAGTTCAGCCCCTTATACAGGTCGGGATACATTACTTCCACAGCACTGCCCTGATCTACCAGCACTCTCTTCACATCATATCCTTCAATCCTGAGTGTGACTACCAGAGCATCGTCATGGGATTGGATGGTTCCGATCTTATCTTCGTCCGAGAATCCCAGCACTGGTGAGGCTTCCTTCTTGGCCTTTTTGGACTCCCGATCATCCTCCTCGGTGGAAAGCCAAGCCACAAACATTACTCTGGAAGGACAAGAGCCGGTCCTTCCCGGAGCAGCAAGAATGACATTTATTGTGCCTATAGGAGGTCTTAAGGAGGTGTTTCTCCAGGCCTCAGGATTCGCCTGTCCTTGTTGACCACTGGAATGATGTAGGAGATGCCTTAATTTTCCCTCTCGGACCAGCTGGTCCAAGTGGTTCCTCAAGTTCCTACAGTTCTCGATGGTGTGCCCCGGTTCTTGGTGGTATTGGCAATACAAGTTTTGGTTGCACTTCATGGGGTCTCCTGCCATCTTAATTGGCCATTTGAAGAATGGCTCGTTCTTGATCTTCTCCAGAACCTAATGTACCGGATCTCGGAACACAGCATTAACTGCTTGTGCGTCTGCAGATCCGGATTGCCCTGCAAAGTCTCTCCTCGGTCAGTTGTTGTTGTTAAATCGGTTTGACCTGAAGTCCTCCTTTCCTGAGGGACAACCTTCGCTTTACCTTTTCCCAACTGCTGGTTTTCTTCAACCCTTTTATACTTGTCGATCCGGTCCATGAGTTGGCGCAGGTTGGTGATAGGCTTTCCTGTTAGGGATTTTCTTAAACCATGTTCAGTTGGGAGGCCACTCTTGAAAGTGCTGATGGCGATGTCATCATAGTTACCCTTTCGATGTTTGTCCTGATCTCTTTCCCGTTCAAGGTTAAGAAAGTTGTCCTACCGTTGAGAACCTGCAGGCTCTGTTTGGTGTGGACCTGCTTGGTGTGGACTTGATCCCACCATGTTTAACCGTTGCACTTGTTGAGGCACAAGTTCTTCCCACAGATGGCGCCAATTGTAGGGTCACAATTTGGGTCCCAAGCCCAAAATGTATGGAGTCTTGGTCCAATGAGCCTAATACAATGAATTTGTAGAGAATGGGTCAAAGAACTAAGTCCTAATGAGTAGGACAACGGCTAGTATTAAATTGTATGGCGATCAAACACAAACCAAGGATGCTTATATCAATAAACTTTCAGTTCGAGGAGGTTAAATCTGTATATGATGATCACTCTAAAATATCAGAATGGTTCAGATTGCTATATTTTTTTCTCTCTCTCCTTTCTGATCCTCCCTTCCATGAAGAGTCTTCCACCTTATATATCATCTTTTGAATCATCTTCACTCTCCACTTGTTGATCATTCGAACCCCTACTTGAGTACTTGTCCCATCAGACACCTTCTCTAGCTCTCTGTGAGTTGCGGTAGCTAAGGTAACACTGTTCAGAGGTCTTTTCCACATAAATGCGGCCAGTAAAGTAGCTGTAGTGCATTTAATGTGGTGGTGTCAGCCTTCCCTTAGATATTTTTAGGTTTTCTTACTTCTCACATGTCCATGAAGCACATCCCTGTCATTGAACCTTCCTAAAGGTCACTTTAATTGCTGGATTATATATTTTGAACCATATTCATTAAGTCCGAGGAGGATGTACTTCTCGGACAGCCATTCATTTGCTCTCTACTTATGGAACTTGGTCTGAGAATATCTTAATAACTATTTGCTTCTCCTCGAACTCATTTATATCCTCGGATAAAGCCCAAGGCCCACTATACGATCTTAGGCCTTTTTGCCCTACAGTAAGCTATAGAAATTAACACAATATTTTTTAATTTCACATATACAGAAGAGATATTTTTATATGAGTATAAAAATGAAAAGAGTTTCGAAAGAATATGAATTGTCTAAAGAGAATTTTTTTTTTTTTCAAATAATTTAGTAATTCTAGAATTTTTCATATCATCATATAACCTTGAATCAATTTTCTCACTTTGGCACATGGTCGTATTGACTAGTAGGCTTTTTGTTACGATGTTATTGGGCTTATTATAATTATAGCCATCCAACTAATCCCAGAAGGCAAATTCAGTAAAACTGAGAATCCCAGAATCCTAGGAGGCAAATTCAGTAAAACTGATAAAATTTTAATGCTTATGCATATATAATTTGTAACCTTTTGAACCAAAGGGATATGCATTTACTCTCTCATCTCAACAATTAAACAAAAAGTAGGAATTACCTGGTGAATTCCGAGATTTCGAATTTTCTTTGCTTTGTTTTTATGATCATCATAGTAATCATACTCCATAAGATTCGACCCAATTTATATAAGACAATACCTAGTTACCTACATCAAGCATTAATTTTTTTTATTTTTTGAGAGAGTTTCAACCTATGGCGTCCGCTCTTGATAATAACTCTTTATTATCATACCAAGACACCAATCGGTTTTTGGTGTAGGCGGGGATTGAACCTCAGATCTCTTATACAACTATCAGAGATTTTACCAACTGAACTAACTGGAACCTACTACATCAAGCATAAATTGATAAGACTAGGTTCAAGAAAAGTATAGTGGAAACAATTAAAGGCCTTAAAAAAAAAAGAGCTTAATTGATTATAAAGTATAAACCAAACTCTGAGGATTGGAACCATTAGGGTAATAACATAGTTATAAACCTCCATTATATCATTGCAAAGAAAATTTCTCCAAGATAAGCAGAGAAGAATACCAAATTAGTCAAAGTCAAAGTCAAAAAAAAAAAAAAAAAAAAAAACCTTAAGAAATCAAGATTAACAAATAATAGAGAGAGGGCTTGAAGTTTTATAAATTAATATAATGGCTGCGTGACATTAATTTATACGACCAGCAGTACCACGTAAGCTAGGATTTGGGAGGAGTAGAAGTTTGTTCCCAATAAACCTCTACAACCCAAATGATCACATACGCATTTTTATTTTTTACTATCTATAATTCTTATTTTGATGAACACTTTTGATTATTATTAAACTCTACTACCAATAATTATTTTTATTATTAAGATAGTATACTTTGGATGAGACTCTATTACCAATATATCAAATGGCTTATTATTAATAATAATTAAATTCTATTAAAAAAAACTAAGTTTTAAGAAATTTTCCTTAAAAAACCCTTAAAAAATTTAAAATCGTACTCCAACTAAAATTCTATCACAAAACTTTTAAGAAATTTTAAATAAATTTTGTTATTTATTTATTTAAATTATTTTGATGATACGTCATAACTTTGTATTTTAATGTAATAAAACTTACATATGTATATAACACATATGTTATTACACATTGTAAAATTAATAAGTTATTAAATAAATTAGACACATGGCTGTAATTTAGAAGGGATATTTAAGAAATAGTATCTAAGATACTGTATTTATATTTGGACCTTTTTGTGTCTCAAAAAAAAAAAAGTTTTGTCCTTTTTGTTATATGTCTCATTATTTATTATTAAGATAATTAATTGATGATTCTACGTGAAATTTTATTAAGATTTTAAATGACTCACTAATAATAATTAAGATAATGTCAATAATATTAGTAAAATATATTTTTTAATTCACACATAAATTTAAATTTAATTAATCCATGCATCATTCGATATACTAGTTTTAATAACAATTTTAGAAAAATGACGTGAAAAATATAATTCCCCACTAATGATAAATTCAGGTTTGGTATGGGTGGTGGTTTGATTAGAAGGATTAAGTTATTTGGGTTTGGGAAAAACTTAAATACGATTCCTTGAATTGTATAGTCTAGATTTTTCAATTAAATTCAAATATAACTATATAACCAATGTAATGCAAAAAAAAATTATTTTTTAATGATAATTATATTAAATGTAGTCATGTGTTTAAATTTAACTAGTCGCTAACCCGTGCGATGTATGGGAAAACTATTGTGTATAAAGATGTAAACTATTCTTTTTCTCTTCCTTTTTTATTGTACATTAAGATTCCAGTCTTATAGTTCCTATCCTTGATATGAAATATTAATCTTGATATGAAACATTAATTTACATAATGAAAAATAGAAATCAATCTTAAGTTTAAAATAAAATGAAGAATTAAATCTTTAACATTCTCGATTATCCATAAAATGTATTGATGATGCCAAAAAAATCAACAGTAAATCACACGGTCCTCACGTGCTCAAAACAGTACCTGCACAACAAAAAAAGAAGACCATACAAAGAGCACCGGTGTGGTGCCGACCAAGTACCCTTCGAAGGTCAAGTTAGAACTTCTCACAACTCTAGAGTGCCAGAGCGGGGTAAATTATGCGTATCTTGGTTAGTGAGGGTATTGGGGCTTTTATAGTAGAAAAAGGTTGACATCTCTTTCCTTGGTTTAGAAGTCTTTCCCTTATAGGAATCCTCATGAGCGTATTTTTCAGAATCCTTTCCTTGTAGGAGTCTTTTTGATCAACATTGGGCATGGGGCACAAGAAATTTCCTTATATGTATGCGTGGAGACCAAGTTAGGGTTACGTCAGAACCGTCAGCTTAGTTCCTCCCTTCATCATGGCGGCGTAAGCTTTCAATCCCCGTCCTAAGTTAATCCCGTCAGCTTTCTAGACTTACTATTTGTCATGTGTTGATAGAGGCAAGGCTAATGGGTTGGTTTGGGGCGTCACTCTACGCCTTGCCATGGGTAAGTCCCAATATTACAAAATTATCCTTACCAGCTACCCCCTACTCCGTAACCTCGTCAGCTAAAGTTGACGGGTTGTGGAGTTCAGTTTTTTGTGGCTTCCATTTATTTAATTTCATTTATTCAGGAATAAGGAAGAGGCATTTATGGGCATTTCCTCGAGCATCTTGCATTAATTGCTTGAACACGTGTCGCATTCCAACTGGACCCGTTTCTAGACGAGGGTGTTGCTTCATCTTCCATGCACCCTTTGATTCTATATATATCTCAGTTCTTTTGCATTCTCCCCATTTTATTGTCGATCCAGAGAGAGAGCTTATTGTTTGGAGAACTTCGCTCCCGTCGTCTTTTTATACTCTTCATTCGTTTGTTAAGATCGTTACTTCTTCTAGAGACCGTTTACGTGGTAAGTCTTCTCTTCTTTTCTCCTATCTATCATTTTATTGTGTTTTAGTTGATAGTGTAGCTTTTTAGTGAGGCCGTCAACTTAGGTACTTAGAATAACTCCGTCGCTTGTAGGTAAAAAATGTCTAGGTGAGCGATTAGTGAGCAGTCGTCAGTCCGTGAAGGAGCGGGCTACGACAAAGTCTACCAAACAGGACAGGAGCCCGAGGAGGGCCATTCTTGGTCGTCAGAAAGAGAGACGTCAGCCCGTTCTCCTGACGAGGATGGGGAAAATTATATAGGAGAGGAAGATGAGGAAGAGATAGACGAGGGAGAAGTTGATGGTGAGGGAGAGATTGAAGATGAAGGGGTAATGGAGGGTGACGGGGACGAAAATGACACGGATGATAGGACCCCCAAAGTTGGGAGTTCGGGAAACCCTAGAAGTGGGCACGCTTGTCCATTCATTCTTTCTCAAATGTGGACCATCAATGACTTCCTACCAAAGATGACGTCCAACATTTTCAAGAACTTAAGGGACCGTTTCTAAATCCTCTATCACATACCAATTCGTCTTCTTGGGAATTTCGAGAAGTGCTACTCTAAAGAGACGGAGGATACTGGTATGTATGACGCCACGCTAGCAGCGGGGTTGAGGCTGCCACTAACGGCGTTACATCGTCAGCTGGCTAACTTCCTTGGTTTGTCCGTTAGCCAGATCGCTCCTAATGCCTGGAGGATCTTCATAGGGGCGGAGATCTTGTGGGGTCATCTAAGTGGAGGGAACCGTCAGCTTACGCTAGACGATTTCTTTTGGTGCTATCGACCCCAACACATCGTCTCTTCATAAGGGATTTATCACTTTGCTGCTCAGAAAAAAGTGCTGAGGTTTGTATCAGACATGCCCGACTCCAACAGGAATTGGAAGGGCATATATATTTTTTGTCAAAGGGACGGATTGGGTATGCCGTCCAGAGGAGTGGGGCATAATGCCCCACGGCTTTGATAACACTTGGGGCATAGTTAAGGATTTAGGTTTAATGCCGTCATCTTTTTTTTTTTTTTTTTTTTTAAACCTTTTAGTTTTCTTGCAAATGTTCTAATGTCGTTGTCATTTTTCTATTTCAGCTAGGCCTATCCACGGGTTGGTCCGGCTCGGGTTTGTGCCCAACCCGCAATCGACTCGATCAGATCAGGTGGAGAAATTCCAGACCCGCCACCGACCTCGAAAAGCCATCGATCGAGTCGGATCGGGCGACAGGTGGGCAGCGGTCGGCTTTGATTTCGACCGAAATACAAAGATCAAGCACAAGTTTGATTCTGGAAGAACAAAATCAACAGATCTATAACCTAAAGAAAAGATCTACAAACCCAAAGAACAGATCCACAAATCCAAAGAACAAAAACCCAAAGAACAGATTCACAAATCCATAGATAAACGAACCTAAGAGATGAAATAGAAGGATTGAATCTGAGAGATGGAGGTGAAGATGAGCTAGGACGTTGCGGACGAAGAGCGAAAGTCGACGACGAAGTGCACAGATCGATGATGGAGAGGCAGAGATCGACGATGGAAAGGCAGAATCGATGACGAGCAGGATCGGCGAAGGGTAGCAGTGATCGTGACGTGAGACTGAGAGGAGAGAGTGAGAGTAAGAACTAAGAGTAACAAACTTCAGACCTTTAAACCCATTTATATGGCGGTCAGGTCGGGTGGCTCAGGTATTGGAGGAAGAGACTCGCACCCGATCCGCCGGAATCGGTTTTGAAAAGTAAGGACCTACCGCCGACTGCCGGAGTAGTCGGATCGGGCGGCGGACGGTTTGGGTCCGGTCGGTTTGGCCGGGTGGGTCGGATATACGGGTTGTCTAGACAACCCTAATTTCAGCTAGTGTTTGCCTATCCATTACCGGTGAGCAGGAGGCCTTCATCTAATGGGTTCTTGAAATTCCATTCGAAAAGCGCAAGTGCAGGGATTTGATTACCCTTGACACACTACACGCGTACTGTGGTGGTCTAGAGCCAACCCTGGCAGCTCGCAAGCTAAACTCTTATTCTCGCCGTCGTGAATGTCTTTTATTTTCCTCCGTCGCTTTATTCTTCTTCTTCTTACTTCTTAGGCGTCACTTAATTTATGCTCGTCACTTAATGTATGCAGAAATGGAGGCTGCTAGGTTGAGGGCGCAGGTGCGCGCATCCGCTGCTTAGCAGAAAAAGAAAGAAGAAAATAAGGTGAAGGGGGATGGAGCGTCCTCGTCAGCTCCAAAAGCCATCGGGAAGGGCGCGCATAAGATAAAAGTTGACGGGAAGGATGATCGTCCACCTAAGAAGCCTTTTGTTACCGTTGGGCACAAATCCTTAAAAAAGCCGACGCCCTCCAAGACTGGCCACGGCGTAGGTAAGGGTCTGATGACGTCATCGGGCCTTGTTGCTCAGGGACCGGATCGTTGCCTTCTCACGCACAAAGACTATGCCATCTAGATGGTGGGATCCATCATCAGAGATAAGGATGTAGACCCTTATGCTGAGTAGGGGACTGACGAGTTAGGGGAGTCAGGCCTCTTTGATCTTGCTCGGGTACGTTTTGCTTTGCGTTTAACTTTCTTACTCACTTGTCTAGTAGCTGACGGCTATTGTGCCTTGTAGGCGTTGGTGCGTATGAAAGCTTTGCAAGATAGGGGTGTCGCTAAAAAAGGAGTGATTGCCCGCTTGCATAAGCGCATAAAGCTCCTGATGGACGAGGAAGAACAATACAAGGGTGCCATTTGCTCTCTTAACGAGGAGGTAAAAAATCTGAAGGGTAAGCTGGAGGAGGAGGGTTGTCAGAGAAAGAGTGAGCAAGAAGCGAAGGAGAAAGTAGAGAAAGAGCTGACGACCCTCCTTGAGCAGGTGGAGACGGCCAAAGTTGACGTTGTAAATGAATACAAGGCCTCTCAGCTGTTCGTAGCTTTTTGTGGTGGATATTATGGTGAAGGGTTTGAGGACTGCCTTAAGCAGGTTAAGTCCCTCTACCATCACCTGGATTTTTCCAAGGTTACTATGGACGAGCCCCTACCGTCAACTCCTGCTGACGACACTGTCCATGAGGAAACTAATGACTCCACTGAGTCTAATCCAAAAGATGGTGATGTCGTCCTTGCCCAGCTAGCCACAGATGCCCTTGTCACCTCTCTGGTCCCGTCCATTGAGCTCGTGAACGTTGAGGACCCTGTTGCCGAGGAGAAGATTGACGGGAACTCTCCAATCCCTTTAGCCTTATAGCTTTATGTATTTTTCTTTTTGATTTGCTCTGTTTTTAAGACACTGTAAAATGCCCTGCTGTTTTTTGGGCTTGCTTTGTAAAGACTAAATCTTATGTTGATTTATATCCGTCGTTTTGGTCGTTTGTTTATTGGCACATGTATGTACCATGGACCTGTCTATTTTAAATTTTGATTCATCTGTCTTGAACTAATGCTTGAGAGTTAATAGACCTTACAATGGACTCGTCCACTTCGTGGACCTGTCCATAGGTTTATTCTATTGGTCTCGTCAACTTTATAATCTCGTCCACTTTATGGACTTGACCACCTTGCATACTTTATGGTTTTAAGCTTGTCTATTTACGAACTATATTTTTCATCCTCTTGGGATAAATTCATTTGTCTTGTGGACTGAGCAATGCAGTCGTCCACTATGTGGATTCGTCTACTTCATGGACTTGTCCACTTTATGTTTACTCCTCCGGAGATGAGGTCATCCATTTTATGGACCCGTCCACTCTTTGGATTTGATACTTGTCCATTTTAGGGACTTTAACAAATGTTCATCCTTTTGGGATGAGGTTGCCCATTTTATGGGCTTGAATAATAAAGTCGTCTACTTTATGGACTTAACAATGTCGTCCACTTTATGGACATTAATAAGCTTGTCCAATTTATGGACTTGATAATTTTTCATCCTCTTGAGATGAGGTCATTCATTTGATAGACTGCATATTTGGGTCGTCTACTCGTCTACTTCGTGGACTATTTTCCATAGATAAACACTTTAGCTATATCTGAATAAACTCCTCTTAATATAATAAACCATGCATTTGTAGAAAAAGTAATTCTTAAAAAGAAGAAGACCTGCCCTTTGGGCTTAAAAAGAGTTATTGTTGCAAAATCTAAAGTAAGGTAAATTTTCCATAGATAAACTGAGGAGTGTAGCTAAATTTAACTAAGGTATATTAAAAATAAAGGGGTGCTGCACTTCACGTCATCCTCTTTACTGGTAGTACTTCTGCAGGTGCTTGGCGTTCCATGGGTGGTGTAGCTTCCATCCATCCATCGTCTCCAAGTGGTAGGTGTCCTTCCTCTGCCATGACGTGACTCGGTAGGGTCCTTCCCAATTGGGGCCGAGCTTTCCTTGGGTAGGGTCTCTAGCAGCACCCATGACCTTTCTTAAAACGAGATCTCCGACTTGAAAGTCTCTATGTCGGACTTTGGAGTTGTAGTACCTAGCCATGCGGTTCTGGTATCGTGCGAGCCTTTGTTTTGCTGTTGTCCTGACTTCGTCAACTAGATCAAGCTATAGACGCATAGCCTTGTCATTTTTTCTTTCATCATGGTTGTCCACCCTGTAGCTTGTGAGTCCGACCTCGACTGGAATGACTACTTCGCTTCCGTACATTAGCCGAAATGGGGTTTCTCCTGTGGGCGTCCTTGCCGTTGTCCTATACGCCCATAGTATGCTTGACAACTCTTCAGGCCATATACCCTTTGCCCCCTCAAGCCAAGTCTTGATAATTTTGAGTAAGGATCGGTTCGTGACTTCAACTTGTCCGTTTGCTTAAGGGTGGGTGGGGGAGGAGTAGTGATTTATGATCCCTAACTACAAGCAAAAATCCTGGAACGAGTCGTTGTCAAATTGTTTCTCGTTGTTTGAGACTAAGACTTTAGGGATCCTAAACCTGCATATGATGGACCTCCAGACGAAGCTTCTCACGTTCTTCTCTGTAATGGTGGCTAAGGCTTCAGCTTCCACCCATTTCGTGAAGTAGTCTATGCCCATTATCAGGAACTTCAGCTGTCGCACCGCTATTGGGAACGACCCCATGATGTTTATCCCCCACTGAGCGAACAGCCATGGGGCTGTCATAGGGGTCAACTCTTCGGACAGCCGTCTAATGATATTGCTGAATCTTTGGCATTTGTCGCAGGTTTTGACATAAGTCTGAGCGTCTTTTTGCATGGTGGGCCAATAGTACCCCGCTTGAACCAGCTTGTGTGCCAATGATCGTGATCTTGAGTGGTTTCCGCAGATCCCTTCGTTGACTTCTCTCATGACGTAGTCCGCTTCCTCGGGACCCAAACACCTTAGGTATGAGCGGGAGAAGCCTTTCTTATATAAGACGTCCTTCATCAAGATAAACTGCGCTGCTTGGACCTTCAGCTTTCTTGCGGCCTCCCTTCCGTTTGGTAAGACGCCATTTTTTAAGTAAGAGATTAACGGCGTGGTCCAATTGCTTTCGGAACCTATCTCCTGCACATCGACGAAATCTATTAGTGGAGAAAGCTGAACAAAAGAGAGTACGTTATCAAGGGTAGTCATATGTTTGGCTGAAGCGGCTTTGGCAAGGCGGTCGGCTTGCTCGTTCTCTCCTTTGGGGATATGGATAATTTTGGCCTTCAGCTCGTCTACCTTTCTCCTTACTTGGTCCAGATATCTTTTCATCCTTTCGCCTCTGCACTCATAATCCCTGTTTACTTGGTTAGTGACGACCTAAGAGTCGCAGTAAAGAACCATTCTTGCGACTCCTGTTGCTTTGGTGAGATCAAGCCCTGCCACTAAAGCTTCGTACTTTGCTTCATTTTTGGTGGTAGAGAAGTCGAGGCGGACCATACATTCGATCTGGTCTCCTTCAGGATAGAGAAGCACGACACCTGCACCCCCGGCCTGCCTGTTGGATGACCCATTTGTATGTATACTCCACTGCGGACATTCATCTGCCCCCTTATCTTCCCCGTTGGTGAACTCTTCTATGAAGTCAGCGACGACCTGCCCTTTGATGGCGGTACGGGGGCAATACTGAATGTCAAACTCACTTAACTCTATTGCCCATAGTGCCAACTGGCCTGCAACTTCGGGGTTGCTCATCACCCGCCGTAAGGGCTTGTCGATTAGGACGATTACCGTGTGGGCTTGGAAGTACGGCTTGAGCTTGCGGGCTGCCGTAACTAAAGCGAATGCGAGCTTTTCCATGGGTGGGTACCTTTCCTTTGCACCACGAAATGCCCGACTAGCATAGTATACGGGCTTTTGAATCTTATCTTCTTCTCTGACCAAGGCCGTGTTGACGGCTGTCGGGGAGACAGCCAAATACAGGAAGAGCTCATCCCCCGGTTGTGAAGGACTTAGCAGTGGTGGGGAAGAGAGGTAGGCCTTTAGCTCCTCAAATGCTTGCTGACACTCGACAGTCCATTCAAAAGATTTCTTCAGTGTGCGAAAGAAGGGTAAACATTTATCTGTCGCTCTTGATACGAACCTGTTCAGGGCGGCTACATTATCGTTTAAACTCTGCACTTCTTTCACGTTCTTCGGGGGGGCCATCTGTACTATGGCTCTGATCTTGTCTGGGTTGGCCTCGATACCTCTTTGAGACACCATAAAGCCTAGGAATTTTCCCACTGTCACTCCGAATGCACATTTACTCGGATTAAGCTTCATGTTGTAGGAGCGAAGGGTGCCGAATGTTTCCTCGAGATCCTTCAAATGGTCTTCTTCTCTTCGGCTTTTTACTAACATGTTGTCGACGTAGACCTAAACATTCCTTTCGATTTGGTTTGCAAACATCTTGTTCATGAGCCTTTGATACGTCGCGCTCGCGTTCTTAAGGCTGAATGGCATTACTTTGTAACAAAAAAGACCTTGGCTGGTGACAAATGAAGTCTTCTCCTAATCCGCTTCATCCATCTGAATCTGATTGTACCCTGAAAAGGCGTCCATAAAGCTTAGTAGCTGATGCTAAGCTGTAGAGTCTACCAGTACGTCGACTCGAGGGAGAGGGTAGCTATCCTTGGGGCATGCTTTGTTCAGATTCGTAAAGTCTAGGCACATCCTCCATTTCCCATTGGCTTTCTTGACCATCACCATGTTTGCTAGCCAATCGGGATAGTATGCTTCCCTGATGAAGCCTGCCTCTTGTAGCTTGCTGACTTTTTCTGCTATTGCTCGGTCTCGTTCTTGGGTGAACACTCACTTCTTCTGTAGGACGGGTGGAAAAGAAGGCGACACATTCAGCCTGTGTACCATGACTGACGAGTCGATTCCTGGCATGTCTTCATGACTCCAGGCAAACACGTCTTGATTCTCCTTGAGGAAGGCTACGAGTGCTAGGCGAACAGTTGGGCTAGCGAGAGTGCCGATCCTCGTGGTTCTATCTAATCTAGAGCTATCGAGGGGTATCTCCTCGAGCCTCTCTACGGGTTCCACACCCGTCCGCTGTTCCTCTATGCTCATGGTCTGTAAATGGTCGTCCATCTCCAGCATCGCAATATAGCATTCGCGCGCAGCTACCTGATCTCCTCGCAATTCCCCTACTCCGTACTCAGTGGGGAATTTAATCATCAGGTGGTAGGTTGAAGTTATGGCCTTCCATGAGTTAAGGGTTGGTCGTCCTATGATGGCATTGTAGGCGAAGGAGCAATCGACAACAAGGAATGTAACATCCCTAGTGATTTGTTGAGGATAGTCCCCAATTGTTACAGGCAATGTGACCGCGCCAAGGGGGTATACTTTTGTTCCTCCAAACCTAATGAGTGGAGCGTTAGTTGAAACTAGACGTTCTCTGTCGATCCGCATCTGTTGGAATGCCGGGTAGTAGAGAATGTCTGCGGAACTTCCGTTGTCAACCAAGACCCAGTATGTGTTATAGTCTCCTACTCGGATGCTAACGACGAGTGCGTCGTCATGCGGGCGGTGAAGACGTTGAGCATCTTCTTTCAAGAAACCAATAATTGGGTTATCGACCCGTGGCATCTTCGAGACGACGCCTGTTAGCTGAACGTTCTAAACCATTCTGAGGTAAGTCTCTTGGGCCTTTTTGGACGAGCTAGTGGTTGCCGTGCCTCCCACAATCATCCTTATGTCTCCTAGGGTGGTTTGGGACATTCGTTGTCCCGTCGAGGGGCTTGCTCTTGAGGAGGCGGATCTGTTCTCTCCTTGCTGACGAACTTCTGTAACTTCCTTTGCCTGATAAGGGCTTCGATCTGCTGTTTTAAGTCGTAGCAGTCGATCGTGTCATGACTGTGATCACTAGGGTTGTCCACGGGTCGAGTCAGCCCGGGTTTGGGCCCAACCTGCACTCGACCCGATTAGGTCGGGTCACTGAAAAACGGACCCGTAATCAACCGAAATATGGGTTAAACCCGCCAGGTCAGATCATCGGTTCGAACGGGTCGGATCATCGGTTTGGCGGGTTGGACCTCTTATTGGGCCTTTTATGTAAATTTTATTGGATTTAATTTTTTTTGGGCCTTTTGGCCGAAATTATTGGGCTTTTCAAGGAATTAATAGTTTTTGAATCTTAACATATCAGATTGGGCCTGTTTTTTACTAAATTTCTTTTAAAATGGGCCTTCATCTCTACTAGAATTTGTCCAAAACTCCAAATTCATACTTCCCAGAATGTAAAATATCAATACATTATCAATTCAAAGTATGAATTCAAAGTATGTAAAATGGGCCTTCATTGAGTATGAATTCAAAATAAAATCTGGATACCTGTTAAATATCAATAGAATGTAAAAACCTAGGCATTAATCAAACATATAAAAACACAATTATCATTTTGTTACCCACCTGTTCATCATCCACACATTATAACAAATATTTTCCAAATTGCCTAAGCCTTAAGGCCTGAGCAGTACCATTTTGTTTCCACATTCATCAATAAAACACAATTACCATTTTGTTACCACCTATTCATCATCCACACATTATAAATTTATAACAAATATTTTCCAAATTGCCTAAGCCTTAAGGCCTGGGCAGTACCATTTTGTTTCCACATTCATCAATCTGTCAAGGTGAAAACATACCTAGTACCTACCAACCATTCCACACATCAAATAAATTTCCAGAACCACACAGGCTACAAGCACTACTAAAAATACATCATCTTCATAATTCGATATATAAAGCCATAGAGGCAGCAGAGAAGGCAGTTACTACACAAGGCAGTAAACTACCAAAGCAGTAGGCAATTCCCAGCAGTATATATAATTAGTTACAACTATGAAATACTATTAAGTATTCCCAAAAAATAGCTTTCCTAAGGCAGTAAAGAACTACTCTATTATCTATAGTTAACATGTCCATAACTTATAGAGAGGAAAGCCTACATAGATGCTAAGTTTTCCTTCCTCTAAGCAAGACAAGAGTTCATGAATAATTAGAAAAGCTACACATCTGTCCAAAAAAGCTTCAAAATATATCCAAAAAAACTGCCTCCTATACAAAAGGCGACCTTCCATCCTCCTACAATACAAGGGGAAAAATATTTATCAATAATATATAAAGACAGAATAGGAGCTATAGAATAGCCAAAAGGGACACCAATATGAACAAAAATTATAAGGGTAGAAACATACCCAATCAGTGATCATTCATCAATATTGACTGTGGTACGAGTACCACCTTTGTTTGAACATGAACTAGAACTTGCTGCTGTTGTTGCTTGATTTAAAACTAGAAAAGAAAAAATTGAGACAATAGATTAAATTTTGCTCAAGTATATGACACATTTAATAACACTTAGTAGACAAGAAGATTGGAAGTTAAACATATTACCTAATTCATGAAATTCATCCTCCAAGGCCTCCATCTCGTCCTTTGACTTGCGAAAAGAAATTGGGACATGGGCTTGCAGCCAGTTTTGAGCACAAACAAGATTTTGAACCATGAGAGGGGAGAGTGAACTTCGAAATGGATCAAGTATGCGCCCTCCGGTACTAAAAGCCGATTCAGAAGCAACCGTAGAAACAGGTACAACCAGCACATCCCTAGCCATTTTGGACAGCACTGGGTACCTATCTGAATTGGCTTTCCACCACCCCAAAATCTCAAATTTCACATCCCTTCTACTCTCACAATTTTCAACCAAATATTTTTCAATCTCATTGCTACACCCTATAGACTTTTCAGCCTCTAAAAACCGCTCACATCGTGAATTAACCATTGCATATGGATCACTACAACCAACTGTATCACCTTCCATGTGTGTCCTCTCATTCTCACTTGGTCGCACCACATTTGGTGAATCAACCCTAGAGTAATCATCATACAACCTAGCCATGAAATTCCCCACCAAGTCAACCATCTCATTAGCCACTTCATCCCCATAAATTTCAGAAAAAGAAAACTTCAAAAACCTCATTTTCTTCCTTGGATCAAGCACCACAGTCACATACAAAAGCTTATTAATTTTATCCCCTTTCCCCCGATACTTTTCAAACTTAGCTTCCATTTTAGTTGCCATGTTTTTCAAGAGATGATTTTGAGATTTAATTAAATGAGCAATATTCTCTTGAATCACAAACATCTCATCAAAGAAGGTATTTGAAGTCACATACAAAGAACCGGAGACCTTTTTTGTTGCATTGTAAAAAAGTTTCAAGAAACCCACAAATGTAGGAATGGCAACGGGCTGGGTTTTTGCATACCCGGACCCGACCCGTGGGCCAAGACCTGCGATCCAGACCTGGCCTGATTACTAATCGGGTTTTTTTTCTGGGGCCCAGACGTGGGGCCCCGCGGGCCCCGTTTAGCCACTTGGGCCCAATCTGGCCCAACCTTTTTTTTTTTTTTTTTTTTTAATTTTAAGCCCATTAAGATTTTTTTGCCAGATTCAAGCCCATTCAAGGCATTATTGGGCAGCCAATTCAAGCCCATTCAAGCAGCCCATTAAGATTTTTTTGTATTAAGATTTTTGACATTTTTTGTATTAAGATTTTTGGCATTTAGGCCATGTTATATGGCAGCCAATTCAATCCAAATCATATGTAGCCAAATCAATCCAAATAATAGGTTAATCATAAATCAATAAATCACCTATTAATTATACATCTATAAATCAATAAATCATAACTAAAATCACCAGCTAAACATAAAAATAAAATAAATCCAACAAGTCCAAAAACTAAGTATCACAAGTCCAACAAGTTCAAGAAATTAAAAAGTCACAAAACAAATCCCAGAAGTTTAAGAAATTAAAAAGGCTAAGAAATTACAAAATGTCTTATCCTCCACAAACCAACAAATTAAAAAGGTTAAGAAATTACAAAAAGGCTAAAAGGCTTAGAATAATTACAAACCAACAAATTAATCCAACAAGTCTAAGAAATTAAAAAGGCTACTAAATTGATCGTGAAAATGGCGAAGGAGACCGCATAGTTGGCAAGGGACAACGTCCGGTTCTCAAGGGAGAGCCACTTATCGAGGAAGAACCAGATTTGTTTGTGTCTATGTTTTGTGTCTTCCATCTCCGTTTTAGGATCTGCATTCCCAACAAACACAAAAAACAAACAATTTCTTCCATTAAACAAACTATGCAGAAATGAGGGAAAGAACAGGGGAATAGAATGCTTTGAGACTTGAATAAGGTGAAGGATATGTGTACAAAAATTCACTACCATATGCATTAAGAAACAAGTATATACTCTGTTGTTTCCTTGAAGATTATATGCATTAAGAAATAGGTATATACTCTGTTCCATGTTTATTCGCATGCACCTCACACTCTTAAATTTTCCTAAAGGAATCATTTTTTCAAAAAGAAATAAATTTTAAATACCATAAAACATGCAAAAGCATTAATATTGAACTAGTAAACAAATAAAAAATAACATATTAAACCTACAAAATTATAAACCAAATTGAAACATCAAAGAAGACCCAAAAAAGAAACTTCAACATAGTCCTTAACTGAACCCCAGGATAACAAGAATCAATCTTAAATTTACTCAACACAGAAAAAGCAAGCAAACTCAAACTAGAAAGGGAAATTTTTTTTTACGAAAACACTGTTAATTATAGAGTTACCCAAACACATAGTATATAACGAAAATGCTCACACATTAACCCCAATCAGACATGCAAGCAAGAACATTAATAATATCGCACATTCACAACAGCATATTACCTTAAAAAGCTAAAACAAACGGCTTTTCAAAGCCCAAGTCTCGGAGATTCCACAGTAAACTTTGCAAGCAAAACCTAAAACAGAGCAAATAAGCGCAGATCGAACCCATAAACCACAAAATAAACCTTTTTAAAAAAACCCATTATTTTTCAAAGGACACAAACATAAGACCACAACAATATTACTGCAACCAAGATCAGAAAATAGAAAAAAAAAATTTTAATTTCTTCCAGAAAACAAAAAAGTCTGAGCTAAACGACACAATAGACTGTCACTGAAACTTTCTTACCAGGCCTAAAAAAATTACTTTTTTTTTTCTAATTTGAAGAAGAAAATGAAAAAATCACAAGAAGGAAGATTCTTTCCAGAAGCAGAAATCGATAAAATAGTCACAGATCGAGCTCATACAAAGGAAATACCCAAAAAAAAAAAAGAAAAAAAAAAGAAGGAAAATGAAAGAAGAACATGGTGAGAGCACAAACCAGATGGGTTGGACTGAGTTGAGGGAAGGGAGCGTCGGACTGACTCTACTGAGCTGAGGGAGGGGAGTGTCGGACTGTGCTGAGGGAGGGTTAGACTGAGCTGAGGGAGGGGAAGGTCGGACTGAGCTGGTCGGACTGAGCTGAGAGAGTCGGACTGAGCTGAGGGAGGGGAAGGGTCGGACTGAGCTGAGGGAGGCTGAAGATTGAAGAATGAGGGATTATCAGATTAGGGTTAGTTTATAGGTATTATATATATAGAGGGTATTTTTGTAATTTAGGGTACCAGGTTTTTTAACGGGGCGGGTTTCGGGCCGGGTCTCGGGTTGGGTCTTGGGTTTTTTTATAAAACCCGAACCCGCTTCAGGTTTTTTTTTTTTAAAACCCATACCCGACCCTATTCCTAATCGGACCGGGTAAAATCCGGCCCATTAGGGTCGGGCCGGGCCGGGTACCCGCGGGTCGGGCGAAAATTGCCATCCCTACACAAATGTCCTACAATTTTGAAAATCAACCCCACAAGGAGATCCCAAACCACCACTATTTTCCTTGTTCAAAAAGTATGAAGAATAGCTATCATCCTCAAAGTCCATTCTTAGGAACACTTTCTCAAATTTTTCAGTAGTATCTAACATGAGATAGGTAGAGTTCCACCTAGTTGGTACATCAAGACTTAGTAAACACTTGGATTCAATACCTAATCTCTCCATAATACTCCTAAAAGTTTGATTTCTATTTGGTGAGGACTTCACATACCTCACCGCTTCACGCACCCTAGCAATGGACACATCAATTTCTTTCAAACCATCTCCCACAATCAGATTTAAGATATGTGCACAACACCTCATGTGCAAGAACTCATGTTCTAAAACAGTCCCCTTCCAATCTTTAGTTACTGTTTGTAAAAATTTAATGGTAGTACCATTAGAGGAAGCATTATCCACTGTCAAGGTGAATATGCCATCAACACCCCACTCACGCAGACACATCTCAATCTTTCTACCTATAGTCTCCCCCCTATGGTCTTCCACTTGACAAAAATTCAAAATTCTCTTATGCAAGTTCCAATCATCATCAATAAAATGACCTGTGAGGGACATATAATTCAGATTTTGAATACTAGTCCATGTGTTCGTAGTAAGGCAAACCCTACGACCTTTCAAGGCTTCCCTTAGTTTCTCTCTCTCAACACCATAAATGCTAATCACATCCCTAGCCACAGTTTGACGAGATGGAATATCTCTAATTTGCAACTTAGGTTGTAAGGTTGTTGAATATTTTTGAAACCCATACCCTTCAACAAACCTAAAAGGCAACTCGTCTATTATAATCATTTCTGCGAGTGCCTTCCTAGAAGCCTCAACAGTAAAGGTTGTTGGTACAAGCTTAAACCCTTCCTCCCCATTCATTTTGGGTTCAAATGCTAAGGTTTGTTGCCCTTTAAGTGAAGCTCTATTAGGGTTCTTAACACAGTTTGGTGTATGATTCAATAAATTAGTAGTACCATGACCCTTACTATTACACGGTAAGTTTTTTGGCAATAATGGCAAACAGCCTTAAATTGACCCTCACTCATTTTTATTTTTTCAAAATGATCCCAAGCAGTAGACTTTTTCCTATTATTACCACAATCAGCAGCTATCTCACTCACCTTGGTTTTATCACTAGGTCTAGGTGGAAGTGCCTCAGCATTTGTTGGAGTGGGAACAGGTTCAGCTTGGACAGTAGGTTCAGCTTGGGCAGCGGGTTGTTGTTTGGGATGGGGGGGCATCAGTAGAGGGTTCCATGACCTAAAGACATCAAATTTAAGCATTAGCAAACAACCATAAAAAAACTAATACTAAGAAAGATCATTGTAGTTGACCTCTTAAAGGGCAAAATCACATACATTGCAGCTTTGTAGAATAAGAAATATCATTATGCATAAGAATTTACTTCACTAGTACTGATTTCATTTAACACTCAGTGTTCTGTATCAAGGTAAATTACATGGCACTTCATGATTTCATTTAAATTGCAAGTATGTATGTTTAAGAGTCAAGACAAAACTAAGAACTGATATAACTATAAGCATTTGAAAGAAATTGTCCTTGTTCAAAACATGGAGGCCCAAAACATTTTCCCAAATCTTTTTTTTTTTTATAAAACCAGATCATAGACACAACTTCAGTTGAAGTAATCTGAGACTCTCATCGTCTTTAGTTCTCTTTTTTTTCTTTTTTTTTTTTAGATTGCTTAGTTACACATAGCCAATGGTTTTTGAACAAACTTCCTCAACATCACAGTGTTCTTACATGGAAAGGAGGTGCTTGAGCTCAAACTCACTGCAGATGTACAATAAAAGTAACGGTGCACTAATCATAATCCGTCACCTCAAATATTTTTTTACTTCAAAAAGTTACAAACTTTGTTTGGTGTCTGTATTATTCGTTAAATCCTCACCACTCTTTATACAATAAGGCAATCAAATAATCTTAAAAGCATCAAAAAACAATTAGAATTGAAGAATCTAAATAACTAATAAAAAAGAGAAAGAACAGATTTTTAAGGTTGTTTGTTTGGTGTCTGTATTATTCGTTAAATCCTCACCACTCTTTATACAATAAGGCAATCAAATAATCTTAAAAGCATCAAAAAACAATCAGAATTGAAGAATCTAAATAACTAATAAAAAAGAGAAAGAACAGATTTTTAAGGTTGTTTGAGCGACACGAACCAGTTGACGAGGAAAGCGAAACCGTGGTCGCCGTGCTTGAAGGCAGAGAGGCGGCGGACGATGCCCTTGGTGCGACGGACCAGCAATAACACTCCGATCCTCTGCTCAGCGGGGATACGTGTGAAGATGAGAACCAGCAAGGTTTGGTGTTTGGTCCGTTGGAGACTTGGAGAGTTGGAGTGAAGTCAAGTGTTTCAAAATATAAGAGAGATTTTGAATCAGCCCTTGAGACTAGAGAGCAGAGAAAAGTGGAACAGAGAGAAGAATCAGATTCATTTAAAAGAGAAAGAGATGAGGGTTGAGGGCCTCTTGAGGCTGAGGGAGGGTAACTGGCCATGGCCTGGGGAAGTGGAAAATTTTGATTATGATTTGAGGTGAGGGTTAGCCGTTCTGAACCTCTGAGAGTCTGAAGAGAGATTTTGTGGGATTTTCTTTGATTTTCTTTTGTGTGTTGGAACGATTTTGTTGATCTTTAGAAGGATCAAGACCGTTGATCACGCTCAAATCGCACGGCCATGGTTGCTTTGTGTGTAAAAGTCTTAGGAGCAAGTGGGCTGATTTGAGACTTAGCGTGTAAAACAAAAAAAAAAACTCAGTGCTTTAAGTCCAATCAGTCTTCTCTCTTCAGTCCTGGATAGCACTCTTCAGTCTTCACGGGTTCCTGAATTACCCTTTTTTTTTTTTTTAAATATCGGTCGGGTCGGGTAATACGGGTTTTTTTCTTCCTTAAACCGCTACCTGACTCGAATAATCGGGTTTTGAAAGAAGCACACCCGAATTCGACTCACTACAGGTTTCGGGTTCACCCGTTGGGATGTGGGTCGGTCGGACCCGATCGGTTTGGACGGGTCAGAGAACCGCTGGATAGCCCTAGTGATCACGGTGGAAACGGCAGTATCTGTCTCTAGACCATTTGTTGGGATCCCCCTTCAGCTTTCCGGGGAAGGTTAAGGCTCCTTCGTCCTTGATTTGCATCAGGACTTGGTCGATTGGGGCGGTCAGCGGGGTGAAGCTCGTGAACCTCCCCGCAGGGGGCTTAGAGCACCTGTCATCCTTTCACTCTCCAGTTCTTGCCATCTTCCGCCCTCTGTCCTATCGCGTGTCTTCTTGCCTCTCTTTCTTCTTAGGTTTTTCCTCTCGAGCCAGCAGTGCGTCTTTGGCATTTATGTACTTGGTGGCCTTGTAAAGCACATCCAACATGGTTTTCGGGTCGTTCTTGTACAAAGAAAACAGAAACTTACCTTTTCACAACCCATTTGTGAAGGCTGCTACGAGTATTTTGTCGTTAGCTTCATCGATCGAGAGCGCTTCCTTGTTAAAGTGGGCTATGTAAGATCTCAGCGTCTCGTCCTTTCGCTGCCTGATACTCATCAAGCACGCAGTAGACTTCTTATACCTATGCCCCCCAATAAAGTGCGAAGTGAACTAGACGCTTAGCTCCTTGAAAGTGCTGATGGAGTTAGGCGTCAGCCGGCTGAACCAAATTCTTGCAGGACCTTTCAACATTGTAGGGAAGGCCCTACACATGTTCTCGTCTACTACTCCTTAAAGGTGCATCAAGGTCTTGAAAGTCTCTAGGTGATCAGAAGGGTCCTTGGCTCCGTCGTAGCTTTCCATTTGTGGCATGCGAAACTTCTACGGTAGAGGGAAGGAGTTGACAGATGTGGTGAAAGGCGAATCGGTTCGGTGGACTAGATCATCAAGGTCGCTGGGCACCTGTCCTTTGAGGGCGTTCATCATAAGGTCCATCTGTTCCTTCATCATTTGCATCTCTGCGACAACGTGAAGAAGAGCCGTGTCTGTGATGGAAGGGCGGCTCATGTCCTGTCGTTCTGATCTGCTTAGGGCGTTGCTGCCCTCCGGCCCCTCTTGGTCTCTTCTCTTAACGTTGGTACCTTCTTGGTTTTCCTCTTAGGTCCCCATTGTTGCGTTCTTTTACCGCAACTGTTCCTCTAGGTCATGATTCTGTTTGGTGAGACGTTCCACTGCTGCTGTGAGGGTTTGGACCTACCTCTCCAGGGTAGTGGGTCGCAATTCATCTCCCTGAATGTTATTAGTGGTCGCCATCGAGCGAGTAAGTACCATGCAACTCTTCGTCCGGGAAGCGATAATATGGCTTACAAATCGCAGTGTTTCCCATAGACGGCGCCAACTAATGATGCCAAAAAATCAACAGTAAATCACACAGTCCTCACGTGCTAAAAACAGCACCTGCACAACAAAAAGAGAAGACCTTACAGAGAGCACCGGTGTGGTGCCAGCCAAGTACCCTCCGAAGGTCAAGTTAGAACTTCTCACAACTCTAGAGTGCCAGAGCGGGGTAAATTATGCGTACCTTAGTTAGTAAGGGTATTGGGGCTTTTATAGTAGAAAAAGGTTGACATCTCTTTCCTTGGTTTAGAAGTCTTTCCCTTATAGGAATCCTCATGAGCGTATTTTTCGAAATCCTTTCCTTGTAGGAGTCTTTTTGATCAACATTGGGTGTGGGGCACAAGAAATTTCCTTATACGTATGCGTGGAGACCAAGTTAGGGTTACGTTAGAACCGTCAACCTAGTTCCTCCCTTCATCATGGCGGCGTCAGCTTTCAATCCCCGTCCTAAGTTAATCCCGTCAACTTTGTAGACTTACTGTTTGTCATGTGTTGATAGAGGCAAGGCTGACAGGTTGGTTTGGGGCGTCACTCTACGCCTTGCCATGGGTAAGTCCCAATATTACAAAATTATCCTTACCACGTATAAAACACACATTTAAAGAACTACTTAATCAATATTTCAAATAAATTGAAAAATTGAAAGACAACTTTAAAGTGTTTTTTGCTACAGCTAAACTTACAAAGAATCAATTATTTTAAATATCATATATTGCATTAGGTTTCAATAAGTATAAGGTTATTCTCAAAAAATTAAGTATAAGGCTGAAAGAGTGAAATTTGTGAATTAAATTAATTGGCGGCGTTCCCATAATTTTTTTTTTTTTGGTAGTGTCAAGTTTCTTTTGTGAGTGCTACTACTCTTCCTACAATTCGGCACTTTACGAATTTACTTTCTCAATTTTTCCCAACTATTATTGAATCCAAACAATTTTAGTGTTTCAACATAGCCAACCAAGACCCCACATATGAATCTAGATTCCTCAGCAAATGAATTAAGAATCCTAAGCAAATCTAAATATCGCCCAAAAGAATGTATTAATTCCCAAAAAGATGCCAACACCAGCAAAAAAAGGACAGAAACTTCAATTCAAAAAGGAACTTTAATTGGAAGAAATTTGTAATGAGATGGGAGGAAAATATGGAAAAATAATTAAAAGCCATATGCTAACCTCCATGACCATCATAAACACCAAAGAAAGAGGTGGAACTATCCAAATTTGGATAAGCTACATGCTACAAAAGAAAAGAAAACACGGCAAGATAGCATAATCTATAGAAAATCATTGAGATTATGAGTCCACTCAATAGACCCATTGAAAAGGCGACCCAAAGAATTCATCGAAAAATACAAAACAGATTTTGGCAGGCAATGTTTACGAAACAAAAGCAAAACAAACAAAATATAAAAATTTTCAAACTCAAGCACTAAACAATTGATCACATTTATTTAGAACACCCAAAGTCCTTTTCACATAGTCATAGAAATCAGTATCTTTGTGAAGAAAGGCCAACCCCATCACCATGAATCTGAAAAAAATTGATTAAAAAAAGAAAATTATAGAGACATTGAAACCTGGTGATTACAAAAAGAAAATTACATGGAGAAAAAGCCATGTCGAATTGAAGGAGTTTTTCCCCTTACTTTGATGTTTGCTTTCTCCGTTGCCTTACTATTTACGTTTAGGTTTAGATTTAGGTTTTAAGATATTTATATATTACTACTTAGTAGCTGAATTTCCTTTGGGCCTACGTAATGTCAAAAAACTAATAAATTATATAAAATCAGAAATTTTGTTTATTTATTTATTTAAATAATGCTAATGTGGAAAATTGTGGAGAGATCAGAGGTTTCGGTTTATATATATATATATATATATATATATATATTAAAAAATAAAAAATATAACGGTTAAATGAAACAAACCCTAAAAGTTTTGCCCTTTGGGTTAAGGACTTTACAAACCTAGTGTGGGCTACTTAGAGATGATCTTAAGTCAGCAGCTAATTTGGGTATAATAATAATAATAATAATAATAATAATAATAATAATAATAATAATAATAATAATAATAATAATAATAATAATATTATTATTATTATTATTATTATTATTATTATTATTATTATTTCAATGCTTTTTTTTTTAAGAGAAAAGATAGAAATTAGTTCAAATCTTTTGAAATACTCAAATACATCATTCTTAACCACGAAGCTAATAAGTATGTGGATATGCTAGACCTTATCAATAGGAGTAGGGGTGGCAAAATCTGACACGACCTGCAAATCCGACACGACTAACCTGTTTATAAATAGGTCATCGGTTGAGGCTAAATGGGTTCGGGTCATATTCAGATTGACACGGCTAACCCATTTTATAAATGGGTCGGGTTCGTGTTCAACATGTGAACCCGTCTGACTTGTTTAGCTTATTAAGTTATTAGTTTATTTATTTATATTATAGCTTAATTTATGGTTGTTTTTATATGTTTATTACTATATTTATGGTTGTAATTGTATTTTAATTTTACAAATATAGAAATTGATAAAAATTATATAGGTTAGGTATGACCTATTAATCAAATAGATTATTAAACTGGTTATTTGTATTGACTTTTACATGATTTGTCAATTAAATTAAACGTGTCGGGTTGGGTTGACCTGTTTAATAAACAGGTCGTGTTCGGGTTGAGGATTCCTAACACGTTTACTAAATAGGTTGGGTTCAGGTAAACTCGTTTAGCCGAATACTCATGGTTTGACACGACACGAACCCAACCCGTGAACTCGAATTGCCACCCCTAAATAGGAGCCTTTTGTCATTTTGGATGAATTGCTAAACCTTCTAGTGACCATGCTCTCCTTTGATGCACCTAATATTTGTACTCTACTACTACCAAATAATGTTAGTTCATCCTTTTTAAAAACTAGTATGTAACCCGTGCTTACACACAAGAATGATAAATTATAGTGGTGCTATTGATGTTAGTTTGTGTTATTAAATATATAGGACATTTGGAGGTACTAAAATGATTTTTCCTTGCAATTTTAATGATATAAGTTATTCAAAATTTCACATTACACTGCTGTTATGTATATAATTTTGAAGACCACTATTGGATACTACATATAAGATATCAATTCACTATCACTGTCCATGAAATTTTACTAAATACAACACAAAATAAAAGAATAAATTAGTTCACTAGTATCCCCTAAATTGAATGAGGATAGATACATGAGATCTTCACATGCAAAATATCCAAATATAAACAGTATAAAAAATATACTCACTAGTTCAAAAAAAAAAAAAAAAAAAAACAGAAAAATTTCAAACAATTTAATTTGTATGAAAAGCTAATAAAGGCAAAATCTAATTTTGATTCTAATCAAATTTTCTCTAAGCTTTGGTTTTACCTAGGTTTATTTATATTGGACTCCTCGTTTTCTACATTGAATTGACTCACTTGGTATAAAATTTAAAAAAAAATTAGATTAGATGGGATACATGACGCAAAATTAAACTCTAATTGAAATCCAATTTATACTAAATTAACTCACTTGACACAAAAATTTAAAAACTTAGATTAGATGAGATACATGGTGCAAAATTAGACTCTAATTGAATTTAAATTTAAAATCTAATTGAATTTTTTCTTAGTTTTGACTATATATATTTATAAAAAGAAAGGGTTTTATGTACCAATATTAGTGATGCTTTGTATTCCTTTTACTCTTTTTCATTTGTCTCTCAATATTGTTACTAATATTCCCTTGTCTCATTTCCCTTTTTATTTTTATTTTTATTTTTTGGCGGAATGTAGCATTTGTGGTTTTTTTTTTTTTTTTTTTTTTTTTGAGAGGGATAGCATTTGTGGTTAAATAACTAGTTTGATCCTTCCTTAAAAAAAAAAAAAACTAGTTTGATCCTTCAACTATTAGGAATGCATCAAATTGGTCCTTCAATTATTAGTTGTATTAATTTGGTCCCTTCAATATAAATTGTGTCAATTTCAAAACAAAGTCACTTTCTTCTTGTTTGGGTTTCCTTTCGTCAAAATTCTTAAAATTCTTAACACGATTATCTGACTTGGCAAATAAAACACACATATAATATGCAAACTTATAATTATTTAATTTACTTTCATCAACACCAATGTCAGTAAATCTTGTTAAGATTTTACCAAAGAGGGGACTCAAGGATAAAATTGATTTTTTGAAAGATGAGTAATAAGAATGACACAATTAATAGTCGCATAATAACAAAATTGAAATTAATCCAACAGTTGGAGGATCAAATTATTAGTTTAACTTTCATTTAATTTATGTGCTCAAGCTATGAAAATTGAAAAGGGTGTCTCTGGGAATTGGTGAGGAGGAAATAAAACATGCAACTGGAAATTTAAATTAGCAATTAGAAGCCACGCAGGTCCTTTGAATCCCAATTGACTCAAATATCCAAAGTGCTAGCACCCCTGATCGAGTATCTCTTTAGAGTTTAAACTACTCTCTGTTGAGGGCTTATAGCCAACCCAAAATTTTGGGACAAAGGTTTGGTTGTTGTTCAAGTAACAGAGCTTAAAACTGAAGATGCAACAGCATATCTAACAAAGAGAAGACCTGACACCAATCAGCAAGTCCAGTCCCATTCCTTGTGTCATATACAGAAAAGTTTTGAATGTATATTTATTACATAAGATCATTACAGTTGATTGCATGGTAGTAAGAAAGGTCAGTCCAGACGCCTATTGGATTCAATGTTAAAACTTCTGGAAAATTGTCAGAAATTCAAAATAACTTTTCAAATGGACTGTATCTTATGTACAGAAAATTAATGAGTACATTACAAGACATTACATCCAATTTTATATTAATTAGAGGTATAAAATGAATTTCTATCTATGTACAACTTACTGCTACCAATTCCTAAATTATTTTTACATCGAACCATTGGGCGCTGTTGCATCAGATCCCAATTTACAGTCAGTTTGTAATGCAGACAACCAAGAGTCCACCTGAAATGGAAAAAGGGGGTGGGAGGGAGTAAAAAAAAGAATATCAGAATACATAGTTCATTAAAGTAAAATTTGCAGGATACACAATGAATATGCCACTATGCAAAAGGTAATCCATTATTCAATTTTAAAAAAGGACAAAATTAATATAACAGGAGTTCTTTCTTGGTCGCCCAATCGATGGGCTTCAACATAATTCCATAAAACACAATCCTGATAACCTATCCTCACAAATGACAAACCAATTTTTCCTGATATTCAGATTGTGGCTGCAAATGTCATTGGTTATTCATATGCAACTATGTATATACATAAAATGAAACAAAAGGGCAAAAATAAGTCTGTAAGCACAATCCTGAATGATGGATCATGTAAATGCAAGTCTACCAGTATGATCATATCGATGCAAGAATATCAGTGCGTATGCAACACACAACCATGTTTTGTAACTCTAGACCTATTAACTGCTATGCCTCCTCCCTAGCATTCCTGATCACTTTATTATGAACAAAATTTTAACATTAACATTACTATCAAGACTAGGATACAGTTGTCTAAATCATCTGCAAGACTGCAAAAGCTGTAACAGAAACCTACCCAAGTTTTCCAAAAGCTTGTTCGTCTTCTACGTAGCTTGCCAATAGGAATAGTTATATGTTAGCAACTGTGTGCTGAACATTTTCTATCACTTACGAGATTTGCATACGTTTAAACTTACACTACCAAATAAATATCCAGGTACTCAAGAGATTAAAGGAAAATACACTTTACAGACCTCAAACCATTTATAGAAATTGTGTGGACAATAAAATATAGATGATACTAAAGTAACAGTCAATTCAGCAAAGCAAATAACGAAGTACCAGACTTGCTCAAATTACTGGACATACCTGAATCTTAGAACTACTTGAGCACTCATATCGTAGTCCGAGGCGAGTTAGGATATAAAAAGCATAGTGTGTCTCCTCATCTTCTCGTGTGAAGCTTGGCAGAGGACCTATTTCAACAATGTCATGCAGGAGGGTGGAGTCTTGAGGGCTCAGATCTGCATAAAAGTTCTTTGAGCTCATTAGGAAGAAAATTAAAAATTGTTCTGGACAAAATTTTAACATTAACATTACTATTTTAGGTTTGAAACAGAACCCTGTCTTATCAACTGCAGACTCCAATTTGATATCCCATTTAAGGCTAATCATTGCTTAGCTAAAATCTATCATATTAGATCATTTTGGATAATCCTAACAATATTATAGCAGGAACGTTGTTTTGCTTTCAAACTTAAATTGGACAACAGTGAATGATACCCTTATGCATCACCAAAACAAGTGGTGCAACTAAGAGCTGAAGTAACAAATATATATATATATTTCTGTTCAGCAAGTTATGATGGTTAAAAAAAAAAAAAAACCTTGTATAAATCTTTCTGACAAGGGGAAGTTTTCATTGTTATTATATCTTATATAAACCATTGAGGTTCTCCAATGCTATAGTATCTTAATGGTGGCCCACTCTATGAAATACAAATTTTGCAAAGTCATTGGACACGAAGTATCGTGGCCCTGCCATATAGAAACCAGAACAGAGAAACCTCGACGCCACTTACTTTCATTACAATAACATAAAGGACAGCCAATTACCAGGAAAACAAAAAGTAAAGAAAAAAGGGAATACTGATAAAAAAAAAAAACAATTACCTGTTGACAATAAGTAGAAGAAAAGGCATGGTCCTTGAAAGACGACAAAGCGAGGAAGCCAGTCATCAACATCGGTATCATCCAAAGGGGGAGGTTCTCCTGGTAGTACTGCCCACCTCTGTAGGCAAACCATTAATTAAGCTGGTGAGGTGCTTAAAATGATACAGCATGAACAGATGCAAAAACACATTTGTGATGTGAAAAAAAGTCACTACAGTTCGAATGTACAAATAACCAGACAGACGAGCAGACCGCAAAATCTGATCAACATTTTCCAACCTGCATATGTTAGGAAAATTTTAATGTTAATACAAAGAAAATAGAAAAATTGCAACCTATTGTCTATTTCACTCTGAAAAGATGATGGTAAGAAACAAATAAATTTCTTCTTTACTTGAAGTAGAAGCAGTTACGAATATATACATATCACTCAAACTCGTAAGAATCACATAATCTTTTTTTTTTTTTTTGATAAGTGAGAATCACATAATCTTTAGGTTGTGTGGATGTGATTATGAGCTCTGACACATTGAAAGAACAAGCAAAGTAAAGTAAGACTCCAAAAAGCTAATCAACTTGTGTATAAGTTTCATTTTCTCGGCCACATTAGAACATAAAGACCTATCCTAACCCCACCCAACCCGTTTGACCCAAACTCAAGCATCAATTCTTTCTTACTGAGCTTTCAAGTGAGCTTCCCTCTCTTCTAATTCAGCAAGTTCTGATTTGAGTGATTCTACTTCTAAAGCAGACAGCACAACCTGCAACCAGAAATTTTGGTGGTCAATATTCATGGAAACGTCACCTTTATCAATTGGAAACTATTAACAAGCTGTTCGATCAACCTTTTCTTGACCATCATTGCTAGAAGACCATGGCATCCTTCGTAAAGTAAACAAATTCAACATGTAAGCAGCACTTCTTAATTTTCTTCGAGTCCAGCTACTAGATCTATGCTAAATCAGATAAAGAAAAAAATAAATTATACTCCTTGTTTTTAGTTTCAAAATTTAAAATCTCTAAACCTTGTTCTTAGTTTCTAACACTTCTTTTTTCCAAAAATAAATTAGAGTACCTCGGAGAATCATCAATTTGTGGTTGCGATACAGATGAAGTTAAGCTTGGATGAGAATCCGCTCTAGATGTTGAAGCTTTAAAGTGATTTGAGATAACCTTTATCTTCCCAAGACCATCATCCATGAAGCAATAACTTAACGTTCTAGAAGACAGTGCAAAACAAATATAAGAGAGGGGAGAGTAATGGATAACCAATCATTAAACAACAACTTCATATAGGCATAAGAAAATTAGCATTTCTTCAATTGCTACACTTTCTGAGAACCCTCTATTGATAGTGACAGATAATTATTTCTCCCCTTATAACCACAAAAAAAATAAAGCTGGAATATAGATTCTTTTCTTTTCATATATATGTTTTATCAGCACCCCAGGCACTAGCAGAGAGAGAACTAGCTGTGAAACAGAGTCCTAGTTTTCCACTTAACAGAGTGTGGCAATTATATGACTATAAGGCACTATTGCTTTACACAACCAAATGTTCATTACATTTCTATAAAGGTATGATGATCAAAGACTTTAATTCCTTACACAAAACTTCAATGTTGCAATTCCTTATAAAGGAAATATATATCTGAAAAAATGTAGTAAAAATCATAAATTGACGAGAGTTGCAAAAATTCTTTCAACTGATGCACTCTCATGATAGCAATTCTTCTCATGAGGCTGGCAATGCAACAATAAGATTAATGAAAGTGACTCAGAAAACATGAAAGGTACTATGTTTAGTGATAGCCACTCTTGAGGGAGTGGTGCACGTGCTAAAGGGAATCAAAAGAAGATACTGTTGTTAGATGGATGGAATCAGATCATAAAAAATGATGAAAATTCTAGCTACTTTATTGATTCTTTCGATCATACCTCAGCATTGATAATAAAAAATCTATCCTCCAAAAATGCATCAAATAAACACACGGGATTCGAAAATCTCACTACCTGACTATTCACTAAACATTAATGCTGAAATCCAGTTGTATGCTTGGGTGTTACATAGTTAGACCAAGAAGTCAAGAACACACAAGAAAGATCAAACTCAACCTAAATTGTTCCATCAGCTATGCAAATCCCCCCCTCCCCTTCCCATTCTTCCCCAAACCAATTTCCACACAATCTATTTGTGCATAAATCATTATTCTTTTTGCCCCTTCCATGACCCTACCATATTTCTTGCACTATTAATATCAAATTACATTAAATCAAGTAGTTCATTTGACAAGATCGACCATGCCCCCACAAATCAAACGAAAAGGAACCCAAAATTTTCCATGATGACTAATTACAAAACCCAGATATAGAATCTTTGCAACAAGGTTTAAGGAACTCAATTGCCAACACAAATCCAAACCCATCAAAAGTAAATGAATCAACCTCATAATTCTCCACTTTTTACATCTTAAAATTAACACCAACCCCCCCAATAAAAAAACCCCTCCCTTGAAAATTTCACCAAGTACTTCAACAAGATTTTCTGAAAAGCACAAGCTTAAACTAACAACAACAAATCAAATTGCAAACCATACAACAGCAAATGAATAACAACAAATAAAATAATCCCATGAATAACAACTATGTTTCTTTTTAATGAAAAAAAAAAAAACAAAAAACTTAGATTGATCAAAGAATATAGGCATACCATATATAGAAGTTGAAGATTTTCTTGCAAAGCAAAAGATAAGAACTTTGATGAAAATAAATATTATAAGGAGAAACTCGTACCTTTAGAAAGGGACCCTTTTTAAGTTAAAGGAAAAGAAGAAGCTAATGGAGGTCTTTCACTTCACGGAAAGCTTTTGACCTTGAGGAATGAATGGGAAACTCAAGTATGTAATGTAATCCTAATACATGTCTTGACTGTTCGGTAGTGTATAGCAGTTTGGTTTTTCTTGTGGTGGTTATCATGAAAAGACCATTTTGCCCCAATTCTAATCATTCTGGTTAACCTGAAATGACCCTTTTGCCCCTTTTATGCGGCAGCAAGACTGATGGGGGCTTGATGTTGGTATTTACATGCACATGGGTTTTACAAATTACAAAGTCAACACCAGAAATACACATATATATATCAACTAATTCCACATCAGATTCTCCAAAAAAATACTACAGCTTAAAGGGCATTTGTTTATTTGTTCTTGTTTTATCAAGTAGGTGAAATTCCTTTGAAGCATCTTAGCAAATGTACATGAGTATTCGTTGACAAAAACCTTTTCACAAGGGTTGAGGTAACCAATTATGACAAAAAATACAAAATGGCACACCCTACCCTTCCCTACTTTAAAGGAAACAACCAGCTACTAACACTAAAAAAAGGTTTTAAAAAGTTAGAGAAATGTTATGTTTACTATATCTTCACAACAAATCATAAATGGAAGGTTATTATTGGCTATTACTAGTGGACAAAAGAGTAATTTCAATAATGAATTTTTAATTAGAACTAGTAATAATTTACTATCTAGAATTTGTTGTGAAAATGTTATGAATATAACCTTTCTCAAAAAATTACTCCTCGTTCTAGAGAAAGTCCATACCAAATTTGTCCCATTATGTCCTCTCAAAAAACTTATCTCAAGTGTCCCTTATCTCAATTTCACCATTCTCATTAGTTAGTTGTGAGCTGGCAAAAAAAATCCTAAATCTTTCTTTATTTTTTTTATAAAAAAAAAATTAATCTTTTGACATTTTCAAAATTTTAAATTTTGAATTTTTGCTATAAACCCAAAATTTATATATTCATAACAATAGAGGAATGTAAGGCCCTTGGGCCCTAAGGTTCATTATTTACCCGTATATTGGGCTAGGCCTCAAGCCGAGGACAAGGACCCGCCCGAGGAGGAGAGGCCTTCGTTAGAAGAGACTGTGTTGAAAAATAGAAAGGTGGGATCTGGTCATAATAGTTCCAGAGAGTGTGCCGAGGATGAAAACGTCCTCGGCCAGACTAGGCCGAGGTCCGGGAAGATGGTTTGACAGCAAGGATGACAACCCCGGAAATTTAGTTGGGGGGACAAGCATTGCAGAGATATCAGATAAGGAGGAGCCCCAAAATATCTGGGGAGAAAACTGCTACCTCCGCATTAAATGCACTGCAGCTAACTCCCTAGCCGCATTAATGTAGAAGTGATACCTGAACAGTGTATTTCAGCCTTACAGCTACTACATAAGGACTTATGGGAAGTGCTGATGGGACAAGTATCAGCACTAACCATCTAGCATACAGGTGGAAGGTGGAGATGAAAATGAGGGGGAGTATAAAAGAAGAAGGAGGAAACGAGATTAAGGGATTGAGAAAAAGAGGAAAAAAAGAGAGAAACAGGATAGCATTCCAGAATCAAACTTATAATCGGACTTGTGAGTAATATAAAAGAACAGACCTCCTCGGACTTTGCCAAGGACGATTTTTTCAATACAACCCTTTTTCGTTTCATTCTCTTATCATTTGAATCCTTTCCAGTGTTCGTTTGATTAACTAAATCCCAATTTTCTAACTCACTCTCTACAAATTCATTGTTTTTGGGCTTTTTGGGCTTAAGTCCATTCACATAGTGGGCTGGGAACTCAAATCTGGCCCTTATAAGAAAGAATGCTGCATTTTAATTTTTTTTTAAAAAAACAATTAAGGCACTAATATGTGTGTACAACTTTGCGTGTATATTATATATTTTTAATTTTTTCTATATATATAAACTATACTTCTAACATTTTGACATTGATTTATTTTTTATTTATTTTAAATAATCATATTTAAAAAAAAAAAAAATCATATTAGATGTTTAAATTTTATGTAGTTAAATTAATCTCTTACTTTGATTGTTATTTTAATGATATGAACACAAAATTGATTACTTTGATTAACCACTACTTATCTATTTTGTTATTATTGATTAATATTTTTAACTTAAATTTTCTTTTAATATTTTCCTTTAATCTTGGTCCCCTAAACTGAAATCTTAGCCTTGTCATTATATATAATAAATGTGATATCAGTGATAGTTCCATGTGTGTGTAGCATTGGTATGACTTTAAAAAAGGAATTATTTTTGTTTAAAGAAGAAATTAGATTTGGAATGGTTTGATATAATTAAAGAGAGATGCTACGTCTACAACATTTTTACAACAAATTTAGTTGTTATTGGTTCAAATTTCAAACTAACGCTAAGATTACTTTTTTGCCCCAACAATAACAACTAGTAACAACTTGCCACTTAGGATTTGTTGTAAAAATGTTATAGACATATCATTTCTCATAATTAAAACCATTGAATAGCTTATGTATTTATGAACTTATTATTGAAATTTGATTTTAGGCTAAAATTCAAAACTGACCATATAACTTTCTTTAGATTTCATTTCAGTCCTTTAACTTTGTTTTCGTTCATTTCAGTCCTCTAAGTTTCAGATTTATTCAATTAAGGCCTTTCCGTTAACTTTTGTTAAATTTAAAAAAAAAAAATTTGGAAAATATTTTTCAATCATTAATTGAATTTTTTTTTTAATTTAAAAAATTTGAAGAAAATTTTATAAAATTGAAAAATTAACCACAACATATAACAAAATTGATGGAAAGCTTTAATTGAATAAACTTGAAAGTTAGAGGACTGAAATGAACAAAAACAAAGTTAGAGGACTGAAATGAAATCTGAAGAAACTTAAAGGGTCAGTTTTGCATTTTACCCTTGATTTTACATGGTTATATACCAATACATTGCTTGGGTTCACAGATATTTGCTTAGAGGTAGATCTTTGTGGGAAACCCTTACGTCTAATGAATAATGATTGTTTTATGGTTGGAGTAAGATTCTAATTTTATTTGAGGAGTGAAGCTAGGCCCTTGTTGGGGAATATAGTTGGTAACGGTGATCACATTTTTGTGTGACATGATAATTGGCGTGGTGATGGGGCCGTTGCAGCTAAAATATGGAATAGAATCATGATGAATTATTGTGGGTTTCAGTTAGCTCAACCGGTAAAATCTCTGATGGTTGTATAAGAGATCTGGGGTTCAATCTCCGCCTACACCAAAAACTGATTGGTGTCTTGGTCTAATAATAAAGAGCTATCATCAGGAGCGGACGCCATAAGTTGAAACTTCCTCTCAAAAAAAAACAAAACAAAACAAAACAAAACAAAACAAAAGAATCATTAATTTACTCCACAATACTTGGGGTATTAAATAACAGAAGAACCCTTCCCGTATAGTAGTGTGTTATTGACAATCCAAACTAAGCATTTATAGTGCCTCTTAGTAATAGCATTTCGTACTGGTTCTTGTGATGAAAGAGAAGTTCTTAATAAAGACCATGACACCAAACCTTAAAAGGGTTGGAATGTGATTGTCAGGCTTATTAATTAAACAAAATAGCAAATACAGAAAAAAAAAAAAAAAAAAAAGACTCAATTTTTAGCAACGGTGTGAGCTAATTTGGTGAAATTTCAATGTTGCAATGATGTATGTGGGAAAGTGATGATGTTTCTTAGCATTGCCATACCCTGCTAGTAATTATGTTTCTTTTGTTTTAGTGAATTACTAGTAATTATGTATAACTGCCTTTATATTGCCTTTTGATAAATGGGAAGGCCCATTGGAATAAAAAGTCTTTGCTGATTCACCTTCCACCATGAAATTGTGGATGACATTTTTCTCCAAAAGTTTCTGTCACTTTCCAATCAGCCATACTCTCAAGCACACAAACTTGGCACTAAGATTTATTTAGAATACTCCAAATAAGCAAAGATTCAGTTGCTTCTTACAAGAGATTTATAAGCACAAAACAAGAATCAGTCTTTTAATTATTATTTATTTAATTTTTTTTTGGTTTTGACAATTGAAAGAAAAAAAGGCATCTTCAACGATCCAATGCGCATGCATATGATTTAATTTATGAGGTGCAACTTGAATTGGTCCTGACCCACCCAATTTAACAAGGAAAAAGAAAAGGATGAGAAAATTCAGAATGAGGATGAATTCTAAAGTGATTGGCACACATATTACTTTGTATAAATCAGAGCTTTGTATTTTCCAATCCAAACTATTCTATGGTCCAAAGAACTTGAGTGTGGTCAATTAGGCTAAGAAAAATCTTTGCAAGCTAAATCTAATTGGTTACGCAGGAGAATACTGGGAAGTCAGATCAACCACAGCCTACATGATTGCATGATTCCGGCATTAAATGAATTATTAAAAAAATAATTATGCGGTTTTCTATGTATATTTTATAGGTGTAAATACATTTTTGGTCCCTACATTTTGGGCCGATTCTTGATTTGGTCCCTAAATTGATTTTGCTCCTAGGTCAATTCCTAATTTCAGAAAATCGTTTCTATTTTGGTCCCTGTCGTCAACCCAGTAACTAGAAAATCTGAGGTGGCAAACGGAATGCACTATGTGCACAGTAAATATTGATGTGGCTAATAAAATAATATTAAAAAATTTTGATTTTGCATTTTTTAAATGCCACGTTAGCATTTAAAATTCCACATTAGCATATAAATTAATAAAAAAATAAAAACAAAAAAAATTAATTTCTTGATTTTACTTTAAACTGGAAAAATTAAAAACAAAAAGCTTTATCAATTTTTTAATTTGATAAAAAAATTTATAACAATTTTCTAAAATTTTCTTAGTCAACCAGCATAACATCACAAAAATTAAAATTTCCAATTTTAAGACCAAAAAAAAAAAAAAAAAAAAAACCAAACTCACAATCCTAACCCAAATATCTCTCTTTGCCCCTTGAATTCTCTCACTCTTCGTTTCTCTCTTTGATTTGCTCCACTCCAAACCCTCTATTCCAAACCGAGAGACCTATGGCAAAAGACACCAAGCTTTAAACCCAGACACCCATGGCCAAATAAAACAAAACTCTTTCTTCAATCTACCCAGAAACCCACCTTGTTCTGCCTGATCAAGTTCATGAATTCCTTGGGGACTCTCTTCATGTTGTCGTGCACGTCGTAGCACTCGAAGTAGATCGGCACGTGCATTGCCTCCATCACACGAGACCAGCATCACTACATCGGAGCTCCATCGCCAGGTCGAGGCATGTGGGTCACAGATCGGGTCTGGTAAAGGGTTACGAAATTGAAGGAGATGATGATTTTTTTTTTTTTTTTTTTTTTTTTTTTTTTGTTGTTGTGTGTAAGGGTCACTTTTTGACAGTGTCCAGGCCCAAGCTTAAGCAAAGAACCCTGGGCCCTCTTCTTGTAGTTTGAAGGAACTGGGCTTGGTTCACCGCAACTAAATGGACTGTTTACGAACCAAGTGGTGCATAGAGCAAAGATCCTACAACACGTATACACTAGCAAGCAAAAATATATGTATTGAACAGCAAAGAAGCGCAGCAAAAGGAAAGCAATATAATAAGGAAAATCACAATAACTGTTAGGGATCCTCAAATCATTATGAAATATTTGATTATTTTCTTAATTATGGATTACAATGTGCTCACTAAGACATGTTACAAGGTCCAAATGAACTCAAAAATCACAGACTTGGATGGCTATTCAAGCCTCCAAGACTTGCAAAGTTTGAATCCCTTTGAATCCGAGTATGCTGTATAGTAGCTGTATTGGGATACCAGGGAGTATTTCTCTTTCTTTTACTACTCTCTCTAAACTTTTTATAGAGTTTTCTCAATGATTCTGTTATGGTTCACTCCTACCGAAAATTGTGCTATAATGTTGGCTGTCTTCCCCTTTTTATAGTGTCATTTTAGGGTTTGAGGTACCACTGGTCTCCCCTTTTTTGGCTCCTTGGGTACCTGAGCCCCTGTTATGCCAGCCACTCTGACGGCTGATTCTTTCTTCGTTTCTCATAGTTTTCCTCTTTTAGTCCTATTTTCCTGAAAGCCACTTGCTGACTTTCCGTTCCGAGGTGCTCTTTGGAGAGCGAACCTTCAATCTCTCTTCTTTCAATTTTTCCAAGCCTTTACCTTTTCGAACCTAGCTTTTGGCTGCCCTTCCTTTTTGTCATTTTTCCCCAGTAAGTCGAATCCTTCCCTGCCAAGTCGAAGGTTTTCTCCAGCTTCTTCCCCTTATGGTTCATCTTTCTGGGTTCCTCGAAGTACCAGCCTTTTGTTTACAAGTTGTTGCTTTCCAAGCTTTCTGGCTTTTTTACTGCATCACTGAGTGTTTGAGAATGACATATATGTCCTTCGTTTCTTGTCCTTTTTGGTTCCCCTTTTGAGTTGTCTTAATCCCACTTTGGTTGTGTTGCGCGTCCCAAGGATCCCGGGCCATTGGCGGTCTCTGGGATCCCGACCCAGTTCTTTCTACTGGACTCTTTTTAGTCCTTTGATCTTGGTAGGCTGGGCCTTTTTTTTCTTTCTTCCCTTTGTTTCATGGGCTCTGAAACCTGCCCCTTCATGGATCTTGGGTTTCAAATCTTTTAGGCCTATCGTCCTTTGCTTTTGTGAGCTCAACCTGTTTTCAATTTTTTGCTTTCCATGGAGTTGGCCCAAGGTGCTATTTCTTTGGGCTTTGTGTTATGATTTTTTTGAACCTCAACAGTGTGTTTGGCTGCTAAGAGAGTAGGGAAAAGAACTAATCAGACCACTCTCTCTGACCTGAGTTTGTTTTTTCCTGTGGGTGTTGATTTGTTTTAAATTTTTGGGTTTGTTTTGTCATGTGGGTTTGATGATTTTCTGGGTTGGAAGTTTCAAGGTTTGATGATTTTTCTGGGTTGGAAGTTTTAGGGTTTGATAATTTTTCTAGGTTAGAGGTTTGATGATTTTTCTGGGTTGGTTTTTTCATGTGGGTTTGATGATTTCTTCATGTTGGAGGTTTTAGTGAGGATAGAGATTTTGTATGAATTTGTGCATGTTTATTTTGCTAAGAAAATACAATAAAAGAGAAGAAAATCTTAGATTATTTTAATTTTCTAGGCAACCCGAAGAACATGAAGAATATGTTACCCTTGTTCTTTCGAAAATAATAAAAAGAAAATAAGAAAATAATTCAACGTTTGTTGTTTTTTTTTTTAATGTTATTAAATTATTTATTTTAATAACATTAATGTTTTTTTTTAATTTTTTAGTTTTCTGACTTGGATTTTTTTATTAATTTATATGTTGATGTGGCATTTAAAAAATGCGAAATCAAATTATTTAATATTATTTTATTAGTCATTTTAGCATTTACTGTGCACACAGTGCATTTCGTTTGCTACCTCAGATTTTTCTGTTACTGGGTTGACGGTAGGGACCAAAATGAAAACGATTTTCTGAAACTAGGGATTGGCCTAGGAGCAAAATCAATTTAGGGACCAAATCGAGAATCGGCCCAAAATGTAAGGACCAAAAGTACATTTACGCCTATTTTATATGTATGTATATGTGGGTGATAAAGAAAAAAGAATGGTAGTGTATATTATATGTGTACGTATATATTGAATGTTGCAAGTTTGCAATATAAAAGATTACTCTGAACACATCACTTTCAAACTAATGCAATGCCTGATTCTTGAAAAAAAAAAAAAAAAAAAAAAAAAAGAACTAATGCAATGCCAAGTTGGGTTTGGGAAGACTTTGAATAGAAGTGAAACCATGTTGCTGCTAGTCCAAAGACTCCAAACAAATCCACAATGTGATTTCTGTTCCCAAATATCTAAATAGGCCTATTGGACACGATTCTATTACTGACCAGGTGAGTTTGATAATACATATTGAAGAAAAGTTGAAGGTCCGTTTGGTACATGTTTTTAAACATATGTTTTCAGTTTTTAAACAACATTACACGTATTTCTACACACTTTTTCACCCACACGTATTTCTAAAAAATCAAACAACGTTACTAGAACAACATTACCAAACGGGCCCTGATGAAGCTCTCATAAACAAGATGCAGATAAATTCATATTATTCATAGCTATTTATTGTAACATAATATTGATGACAAGAAATCGGATACTAAAGCAAATTGAAAGGGATATTATTAATCCATTGCTCTAGCTGAAGATGTAATTAAGATCCTCCAATGCCTCCTTTTGTGAAAGTCAACTTTGACCCAATGAAGAAAAAGCTTGTATTGGTAGGAGTACAATCATCAGAGATTACATAAAGAAAGATTTAATTCTAGAAATCAAAAAATGGACACATTCACAATCATCAGAGAATAAAGAACTAGCAGATGTAGGAAGCAATTGAAAGCATTCTTGTTTGTGTTCCATGTAGTCAAAGACCTAACAACTAACAAGAAGACCTCTAAAAGCCCTTAGTTGCCTAAGATTAAGAAGCTCTTTGTTATGAAGAAGCCACACAAATAAATCAGAGGAAAATCAAGGTATAAAGTATATATGGGTTGGCTACAGGCGGCCCCCTATAGTTATGACATTATGCGTGTATAGATCCTTGACAACACAGAGGAAGTCGTGACGCATGCGTGTGTACTTCAAATGGCTTGGTTTAATCTGGCAACTGCAATACGAGGTCATCCATCACTGTCTGCTTTAGGTCCTCAAAAGATCTTTGACACTCTTCCAATCAGTGCAGTGCCATAATTGGTCCGTACGTCCTTCTTTAGGAGATTTTTGAGTGGAGCATCCCTTCTCAAGTAACTTACGATGAAAGATTACATAAAGAAAGATTAAATCCTAAAAATCAGAAAATGGACACCTTCACAATCGTCAAAGATTACATAAAGAAAGATTAAACCTAGAAATCAAAAAATATTAAACCTTAAGAAAATGAAACCAAAAAAGATTAACTATTTTGTCTGCTGTAAGCATTCAGCCCACACCCACTACGTATTATTCTAGTCGCGCGCAGGTGGGTTCATTCCACTACCTTCTGTCCACTAGAAGTGGGTTTATTCCCACTACTTGCTTAGCTACGAACTTTTTTCCACTTTTGGGAAAAAGTAAATCTGACCACAATACCACTGTCTCTCTCTTTCCCATAATAGCAAACCTTCATTAATCTCTCTTCTCCTTACTCTCTAACATGCATCAGACGATTCTCATCAATTTCCTACCCATTTTGGTAAGTATGCTTTCCCAACAAAGCATCTCCCAAAAGGAGTCTTGGCAGGATACCAAAACTAGATATTTTGCCCCTTTTCCCCTCTTCACCAAACCACACCTTCTGTTCCTCTCTAGTTGTGGGCCCTGCCTCCCTTACATAGGCTGGGTTGCAAGTCAATGGGACTCCAGCTACTCCCCTTCCCGTTCTTTGGCTTTTTCCTCTTCATTCATTTCTTGCTGCCTTTGATTTTGTCTTGTTTCCTCTTTATGTGTTTTCTGCTGCCTTTGATTTTGTCTTATTTCTCCTTCATGCATTTCCTACTGCTATGGCTTTGTCTTGTTTCTTCGTGCGTTTCCTGTCGCTGTGGCTTTGCATGGTTTCACCTTACTTTACTTTCGCCAAATCAGAGTTCATCCTTATCCCTTTATACAAGGGCATTTCGAGCTTTCTGCCATATATTGGGTTGGGCTTGCTGACCCAATTTACTTTATTTTCTCTTCATTTATTCACTACATTGGGTTGGGCATGCTGGCTCTTTTACTTTCTTATCTCTCCATTTATTCACTACATTGGGTTGGGTCTGCTGTTTTACTTTCTTTTCTCTTCATTTATTCTACTAGGCCTCACATATTGGGCTCTATTTTGTTTCTCTACCTTTGAGTTTTTATAATACTCATTTTACTCTTCAAGAAGGGTCTCTTATTACTCATCTTTATTCTCAACCTTACTCTTCAAGGAGGGCCTTCTATTACACCACTCCCAAAAAGGGCCTGTGGGCCTGCCTTTGGCTTTATTTTTCAATCTCAAAATAGTTTGATTTTTTAGGCCATCACTAGGACCTTATTTATGCATTCTCTTTTCTTTGGGCCTTTAGAATATAGCCCGATTACTATCTCTTTGTTCATGCTCTAACCCATCTCTTAGGGCTTTCTTAGGCTTTTCTCCTCATGGGCTTTTGGATGCAAATTTTCAAAAATACCCATCAACAAGTATCACAATCCATCTTACTATGATTTAAAAAATAAATAAATAAAAAAGTCTGAATTCAAATAAAAATTTGTTCTCATGTGATTATGCCTAATCCATAAAGTTTGGTAATAGCCCAATCAGTAGCTTACATGCAACAAGTCATACAAACTTGTTTCCTACCTTATTTTATTTATTTAGTTAGATGTATATTTTTTAGTTTTTTTTTTTAAGTGCCTAGGATAAATAATATTTTCTCTGATATGATATGATATCTACTCCAAGCCAACAAACCTTTTCTAGGATTATGGACTGGGTGCTTTTAATTTTCTAAAAAAATGAAAAAAGACTAGTTGCTAAGTGTACAACTCAAAACAAACCTTTTTTAGCAAAAATTGCATTAACTTTCAACAGATTTGGTTCTAGTTCTAGCAAGACAGCTTTATATCGTTTATGCATATCACGTTGGTTCTGTACTAATGTACTAGAAAAAAAGATTTTCCATAGTGCCAGAGTAGAGATTGACTGGTTTTCAATTCAATGAGACATCTAAATCAACCATAGGTAGCACCAGAAAGCACAAGTGCTTACTCTTAACTTCTGTGGTTTATAAGCTCAAAAGATCATTCATTGTTATTTGCTCATAGTGGTGCTTTCAAGTTTCAAAGATCGGTCATTGTTCTTTTACAAACTCTGCCTTCAGTTGCTGAAGCACAATCTTACACGTGCATGACTGACTGATTGAGAATCGACAATCTAAGACAGGTGCGACATGGACCTAGTTATGTTTCATAGACAGCAATTAGCTGTAAAATTTATGTAACAAGTTATATATTTCTTCTTTTCTTTTTTTTTGAGATAAAAGTTATTTGATATTTGCTAATGGATTGAGAATTGCAAATAATTTATATGTGTGTAGGTACTAACTTAGTTGAGATGTACAGTGATGCAACTATTCTCACCCTAATATTAACAATGAACACATCAATGTACTTATTTATTCAATCAATGAAAACAAATCAATGGCTTTTTTATAGTTCAATTTGACAGTTTTTGTTTTGTTTTGTTTTTTAACATACAATATAATTATAATTTTCAACAAATTTTATAAGCCCGTAAAAGGCCAGTTAAAAGACCAAAAAAGCCCCCATTAAAAGTCCATGGGTAGAGAAAATTCATTAATTAGGCCATGCCCACCAGCTCTAGCCTGCTAAAGGCCCAATGAGCATTGTCCATTGGCTAGGCCATAGACCAGAGTTTGTCACTTCAACCCAGTTTGGCCAGTTGACTAATCAACAACCCACTAGGCCTAACCTGCCCAACCCATTGATCAAGTAAAAACAGACCGGGCCATTGCCAACCCCAATGTGGTGAGGAGCCCAATCCAGCACAGCCTTAAAAGACAATGTTCGTGGGTATATATTAATTAAGAGTAATGCACACAACAGATTCACAACATTTGAGTGCAAGCATTATTTTATCATCTACCATTAAAAATTCGCCACTTGCATATATGAAATTTTTAGTGAAACTCTTTTTGGCTCTGGAGTTATTAATTAATTGGAATTAAAAAAAATTCTGCTATTTTCTGTGTATGTTTTTTATGAACGTATACGAGGGTGATATAGATAAAAATTGTACATATTATGTATGTACGTATATAGTGAATATTGCAACATAAACATTTACTCGGAAAACATCACTTTCAAGCTAATGCGATGCTCAGTTGGGTTTGGGAGGACTTTGAATAGAATTGAAACCATGCATGTTGTTGCTACTCTTGCTAGTCCAAACAAATCCACAATATGATTTTTACGAACCCAAAAACAGGACAGATCCACATAACTTTCAGAGTTGCAGGTGACAATTTCACCCTACAAGTTTTGCTTGTTGTCGCAATAAAAAGCATTTAATTGTATAAGCCTATAAATGAGTTTCATCAATGCCAAAAATGTTGGTATTTAAAACCTTAATTCTCGCCATTATAATTACAGCTTCAAAAGTAATAAACAAACCCTACTAAACTTTCTTTTTCAAGATCTTCAAAACACTGCTTGACATATATTACTAGAGTTAAAACCCATCACAAATTTACAAGCTAATCAACATGAAAAAAAAAAAAACCACAAGGCAAGAAAGCTGTAGAAAGCCAAGAACTTTGGGAAATCTAGTCATAGTAAATAGCATTATTGTAGTTGCACTTTGAGGCACTCTTGTTGGGGTAGACAGTCTTCTTAAACTTGACCTGGGTCTCGTATTCAGTGGTACTCCCCTGAACCTTGTCATTAACCTTGTGAGTGGATTTGTATGTGACCTGTTCTTTGAACCCCAACCTTCCACTATGTTTGTCCACGAACTCTTCAGCCTTATGGTGCTTAGTAAATTGCTCTGAATATGCACTGTGCTTGTCTTTGTAGATGGTACGGGATGACTTCTCCAATTCACTTGATTCATTCACCTTTCTTTTGTTTGAGCTGCCCCCACTGCCTGCTAACTCAACATATCCGACTGTGATTATCCGTTCTTCTGCCATTGTTGCTCTTTGTTTTCTTCTTTTGAGCGTGTACCCTATCAACTTTCATAAAATCACAGTCAATAATAACAAACCAATGATTCATATTGATATATAAATCATACTTACGAATTAGTAATTATGACTTCCTAATTAATAAATGCTTGAATTTTTTTTTTTTTTAAATTAGTAACACATCAATTTATAAATTTTATTACATTAATAAAATTTATAGTATATCTAGTATCACTCTTATCAATTGAGAAACTAGAGAATTTGCATGCCTAATTGATTAGGGGGAGTATTAGAAAAACAAAATAAGCATGTGAAGTACAAGCATATATGAACCAAGTTAAATGCTTTGCATCCTTTATTATAAAGTTAATGAAGGAGATATTTTGACTATTTTATAGAGATGAGAGTGCATGCTTATGCTTAACAATACCAGACGAGCTTTATGAAGAAGAAGATTTTGATTTGGCGAGTGGATGAGGGGGTGAGGATATTTATAGAAGGGAGGTGTGAGGTGGCGGATTTGAAATCCCCAATGGTTAAACCGTTTTGAATTGGGTTTCAAGTCCACTTAGTGCGATCCATTTATGAGAGAAGGAATCAATTCTGTGTTCATAACAGAGCTCTGTACCACAGTGACAGACACAGAGACTGTACTACTTTGTGTGAAGAGGAAACCTATTCTCCTTTATAGCTTGAAGAGAAGGACGCGAGAGCTGTGTTCTTGGGTGTCAATTCAAGCCTGCTGTCAAATGATAAATGCTAGTAGCTGATAGTGCGTGAACTTGTGGCTATTGTTTTCATCGAAAAAAATAAAATAGAATAGTTGTATTGTATGAATTATGGTGAACTTGTGAATGCCTAGGTAGAGGGGGTCGTGGCACGTGTCGCTATAGTGCTGGATGGAGCATATATGTGTCAACTTTTGGTTCAAAAGAAAAGTAAAAAAAAAAAATGGTGTAAGTTATATAAGCTGTCAACAAACTAAGTTTTGTCGGGTAGTGAATGTTTAGACTCGGCTCAACAGTAAAAGTAGAATGTTTAAACTTAATTTGAGTTTGATACGAGCATATAAATAATATTCAAGTTTGAGATTGTTGTAAAGTATAAAAGCTTGAATTTGACTTAACTTGGCTTGGCTTGATTCATTAGTCAAGCTAAGCCTGAGCTCAATATCAAGCTCAAACTCAAGCTTAATATCATATTTTCGAACTTGAGATCTAACACAAATATATTATCAAGCATATATCAAATTTATTATCTAGCCTATCTGGTTTAGATGAGTGGTCTCAACTTATAATTAATTAAAATTTTAGAAGGATATGAGTTTACTTGTCAAGCTCATACCAATTTTATTACCAAATTCATAATTAAGCCTAGACTCAACTTGTTTTGTTACTTTTGTATCGAGTTTTGGTGTTCACGAGATTGTTCATAAACAATATTTTTTACTCGGACTTGGCTCGTTTATTAAACAAGTTTAAAACTAAACCTTAAGCTTGGTTTGTTTATAAACAAACAAACATAAACGAGCTTTTTATCGAGTCAAGTCGGAGCTATTTATGAACGGTTCATTTACCACCCTAAAGCTATGTCTAAATATCATGTGAAGAGTACTCATTCCACTATTTATTTATTTAATTTTGAGATACTTCTTTATTTCCCTATCTTCTAAATCCGTTGTTCCAAAAATTAGACCCAAACAAAACCAAATAAACATTGATTTTTACATTGGATAAAATCTCATGACTTTAAAAGTCAAGAAATTATTTGAATGTTATGTAGATGTAAAATAAATCCTTATAATCTATATAACTTTTATATGACTACAAATAAATTAGAAGTCACGATTATTGATATCCTATTTCCTGAAAATCATCAAACAACATTTTGAAGAATCAATATTGACGAAATAAGTATTAGTTCATTGCAACATGATCATTGATTCTGTCCACAAATATGAGATTAAGATGTTAATGGATGTTATGAAGTTCAACGAACTTGTATTACAGCCTGGCCCCCTAAATTTGAATCCTAGTTCCATTCCGCGTGTCAAGTTGTAATAAAAATTGTGTAAGTTTTTTTTTTTGGTTAAAAGGCATTCACATTCAAACAAAAGGAGGGTTACACAGTCACAGCTACCATACTAGCAGCAGCTAGTCTAGCATAATACAAACCATTATTATCCTTAGCAACTAAAGTCTCAAGTTTAGCAGTAAAAGGAAATTCAAAAATTGTGTAAGTTTATGTGCTCCTAATAAATATATATATATATATATATATATATATATATGTACTCTTTACAAAGATTTGATTTCCTCTCTCCCTCACAAATATATATATATATATATATATATATATATATATATATATATATATATTTGTGAGGGAGAGAGGAAATCAAATCTTTGTAAAGAGTACATAGCAATCCCAATGTAGTCAATGCTCATTTTATTAGCGTAGAAAAATGCTTATACTAAAAAATAAAAAATTGCATAGCAAGTTGAGGCAAAAATTGCATAATTTTTGTGGTCCTTTGTGTAAATGAGGCCTGTTCTGTGACTGTGAATACGTACTGGCCCACCACTTTTGCACGAAGAAGAAGAATTCTAGTTTTTTTCCTTCTAATTTTATAATGTCTTTAACTTATTAGTTAATATGAAAAATAATGGACTCAAAAGTGAAGAACTTTTGGATACGTGGCGTAGAGTAAAAGGTTTTGAAACCCGGACCGTTCATTGAACCGTAAAAAGGAGAGGTTCAAGGTTTTTGAGGTCGAACCGAAATTGAAGCGGAGTCGAACTATGATGATGTCATAATTAATTTAATAATTAATTAAAACCTAAATATAGATATTAAATTTATAAAACTAGTGTAGGGACACGTTTTACAGCCCAAGCCCAAAATGTATAGGATATTGGCCTAGTAAGCCCAGTACAATAAATTTGTAGAGAATGGGTCAAAGAACTGGATCCTAATGAATTGGACAATGGCTAGTATGGATTTAGAAGATGATCAAGCAAAAACAAGAGGCACTAATCTGAATGAATTCACTGTCCGAGGAGGTAAGTCTTCATATAAATCAATTAAACCGATTGCAAGTATAATTTTGATGACTATAGTGTTCTCTTTCTCTTTTTTCTGATCCCCTCCTCATGGAGGGTCTCTTACATTATATAGCTCCCTTTGGACCATCTTAATCCTACACTTGTTGATCATTTGAGCCCTTACTTGAGTACCTGTCCCATCAGATACCCTCTTTGGCTTTTTGTGAGTTGTGGTAGCTAAGGCAGCACTGTTCAGGGATCTTCTCCACATAAATGAGGTTAGAAAAGTAGCTGCAGTGCATTCATCTTTGAAGGATTTTAATTATAGTTTTTTTTTTTTTAATTCCTTGTAAGAGATGGATAATTTAATTAAGTAGAATAAAATTGTGTTAAGTTGTTTTTATAAACAAAAAAATTTTAAAAAAAAATTGCTAAGGGGTTGGACCTCATGGTTCTTACCACCGGTTCTGCATGAACCGTGCGGTCCAACCCCGGTTTTAAAGGTTCACAAAATTACCACATATGCCCGGTTTTCTATGCTTAAAAAACCGAATTTCAATTCGGTTTTCGGTTTTCGGTTTTCTTGGTCCAACCTTCCGGTCCGGTCCACGTCCGAAGACAATGAGAGGAATAGCAGTAGAGGAAAGCCAAACCAATCCGGACATGATCTTTGGCGTGAAGACTGAAGAGAACTCTGTACACAATACTGCTGTACTGCTCTGCAATACTCTGTAGTGTTATATGGTGTAAAACACTCAGCTTTGAATAATGTTAGGCACAACTTTTGTGTGAAGAACCTCCCAACTCCCAAGTACGTCCATTGAAGAAACAGAGGTGTCCACAATTATTATCTTTAATTGATACTCTAAGGAAAGAAATTCCATTGAATAGTGATTTTGTTTATGCACTGAAAAGGACTCATTTTCATGTGCTGATTTGGAGGAATTAACCTCCAAAGAAAAGCGTATCAATGCTAGAATTAAAAATGCTCAATATATAGTGCTTATCTTTATCCATACTAAACCAGATTTGAGTTATTTGGCATCATAATTCACAATCCATCTTACTATGATTGTTTTAAATATTTTTTTAAAAAAGGTGAATTCATATAAAAATTTGTTCTCATTTGATAATGGCTAACTCATAAAGTTTGGTAATTGGTAGTTTACGTGCATGCGTTTGTTTGTTTGTTTTGTTTTTTGTTTTTTGTTTTTTTTTTTTGTATCAGAACTAGCTACTTATATATTAGAAACAACAAGTCTGTTACAAAAATATTAGCTTTATCAAAAGCTAAAAAGGCATCCACCACAGCCAGTGGTTCAACAAAAACAACAAAAAGAAAACTACGCCTACACCCCATTCTTGTCCATGCATCCGCGCATTGATTAGCTTCACGGTACGTGTGCTTAATCCGTTTGTTAGGGATGGCTCTCAGGAGGGTCCTGCAGTCAGACAAAAGATGTTCCATTAGCATGTTGACAAAATCATTATTCATTAGTTGGACTACACTCATAGCATCCATCTCAACAATAAGGCTATATTAAGATTGAGGTCCCTGGCCAGGATGAGACTATCTCTTAAAACCCACAGTTCTGCAATGAAGCTATTAGTGGAGCCAAGACTTCTAGAAAAGCCTATTATCCAATCTCCATTATGGTCCTGAATGAGCCCACCTCCTCCTCCATTATGGTCCCAATACGTGCATGCGTTTAGCCCAACTTTTTTTTTTTTTTTTTTTGCTATTTGCTTTTTTCTCTCATTTAATTTACAAATAATTTGACTTTTAACTAGTTGTCAATAAGTTAATTTTTAGCTTCCTTTTTTTTCATACAAAAATTATAAAAAACTATATTTTTTTAAAAGACGGCTACAACTCCCACTAAAAAGTTTAACATGGATACATATTTTGAAAATATAACAATTGAATTATATGTTTTTTATGTTCTTAAGACAAATCAAATTTTGTGACAATCAGATGTTATTTACTATTCAATTCATAGATTTATTTTTTATGCATAATTTTAAACTACAAAAGAAAATCTAAATATTTGATTAATGATATAATTATTGATTTTTGATTTTCTTTAAATTTTATAAGTATGGAGGATATAGGAAAAAAAAATAATCCATTAATAGAGTATTCAAAATTCACGTCCAATAAAAATATCTAAATATTTAGGTATAATTTTTTAGGTTCTAAATGATTTGTTTGTTGGCAAACCATGTACATAAACTTATTTAGAAATAGATCTTAGAGTCTATGAGTCATATTAGACATTGCTAAAAGTGCTGCAAGTCAAAATTCAAGAACATACAAGCTGCAGGTTCAAGAATTCAAAATCAGATTGGCTCGCTTGATCGCAGATCAACAAAAATTAGCAAACGTAAAAAGCCCATAACTTGTCTATTACAAGCCCAAATCGCGATCTGTTTGTTGCAGTATTTTAAGGAAATTATAAGCTAACCCTAGAAGGGGTTTTAGAGAGAGAAAAGTGTTTCCTGTGCCTCCTATTGTAGATCTAGGGTTTTTGTAATCAAAGCTCTCTCAAATCTTCTATCAGAAATATTCTTTAAAGAAACTCAAGATCTAGTATTTGTAGAAGTTGCTGCCTCATTCTAGTTATCAAAGGTGCTAGAGATCTAAACCTTCAAGAGTGGTCTTGGAGTCATAGACTGGAGGTCTATGTGGTTTAAAGTTTCAAATATCAAGTGTACTGAAAATCAAAGGCATGAACTGGAGGTTCATGTTGGAGCAGATCAAGTCTGAGGGTTTCAAAGCTAGATTTAATAGTCATAGTTAAGTTTACTACAAATTAAATATTTTTTACTGTAAAACTCTATTACGGCGTTTTAAAAACGTTGGTATAGGGCTTATTTCTATATCCTTAAATGACCTATACCGGCGGTTTTAAAAGTGCAGGCACAGGTAGCACATATTACAGTGGTTTAAAACCGCTAGTATAAGATATATTTCTATTTCCCTAAATACCCAGTAGGGGCGGTTTTAAAACCGTTGTTATAGGTACACCTACAACAGCGGTTTTCATTTTGAAAAAGCGCCAGTATAGGTCTTGAAACGACTGATGAAGAATGTCCCAACACTTAAAAAAAAAATGGTTGGAATAGGGTCTCAAAATCGCTGGGACCTATTCCGGCAGTTTTAAAATAACCAGTGTAGGTCAAGTGGACCTATTGCCACACTCGTTGCACAGTGCTACAAAGCGCAGAGAAAACAAGCGCCGAGATAAGACATTTTAGGCTATACCAACACTTTTTGGTGTTATTTCGGCGCTTTAAAAACGCTGGGGTAGCCCCTTTTTTTGTAGTGTGGGATCATTCCCCCCAAGTTTTTTACTTTGAAACTAATTTGTTTCATTAGTTTTTATGATTCATCATATCTTGTTTTATTTACTTTTCCGTTGCATGATATGTCTGATGAATGTTTAACCTAAGATTTACATAATTGACTTAAGTGACAATTTGGCAATAAAATTAAGTTAAACATTGTATGTTAAGGAGTCTAAAAACTAACAAAGATGTTTAATAAACTTATAACCATTAATTATAATCAAGCTTGTAGCCGAACTTTTTCTTTTTAAAAAACATTATACAAATAACCTACCACAAATAAATGATTCCAAACACTATATACAAACCAGGGCTGTCCAATGGGTCCAGGACCCAACCCAACCGACCGACCCGAAGCCCAACGGGTCGACCCGAAGCTCATGATTGGTCGAGTTCGAGTCCTTCTCTAAGAAAACTCGAATATTCGGTTTGGATAGCGGGTTGAGGGTTTAAAAACCCGTATAACTCGACTCGACTGAAAGTTTTAGAGTAAAAAAAAATATATGTATATATATATCTCGATTCTTTTGAGGTGAGCATGTGAGACTGAGGGATGATAAGACTAAAGCACTGTCAAATTAAGAACTACATGGCATCTAGAGTCTTCCATGCAAAAGAAAAAATCAAATCAGCAAAGCAAAAATCAAATCACTAGAAGTTCAGAACTACTAAAATTGAAATGGAAATCAATCTTCCAGAGTTCCACACGCAAACCTCAGTCTTCAATCCCATCTCAGACTTCAATCCCATCTCAGACTTCTCCCTGTTCTCAGTATCTCACTCTCTCATAAATCAAAATCTCACTCTCAATCTCAGTCTTCGTTCTCTCTACTCTCAATCTCAAGTCTCTCTAGTCTCAAGTCTCAACCCTTCACTCCATACCCTTCACAATCCACACTCCTTTGCAAACCCTAGTTATTCTTGCCACCACCTTATCACCACACTCAAGGCTTCGCCTCACTTTCCACCATGGGTTAAGCTTTCTCATGCTCACGGATTAGCTTCTTCATCTCAAGAGTCTCAGGTATATTTTCTTCCTTTTTCATCTATCTTTTTCTCTATTTTGAGATATGGGTTTTTCCTCTCGTTCAATTTATTGAAAACTTAAAGATCATAGTTGTGAGAAATTGTTTAGACATACTGCCATAGAGTTGAATGTGCTTGATTCCACTTCGAAACATAGTATTCAGTGTAGTCACTCTCTCTAGTCTCTATACTTTTATGTTTGATTCAAAAATTAGGGAACCAAAACAGACCAAGTGATTATGAAACCCTAATTGTCTTCATTTGATTTGTTGGGTCAAAGATGAACCCCTAATTTGAGTGTGCTCATTTGTGTTCTTTTTCTTCGTTTTTATCCTATTTAGGCTGGACCATGTGGTGGTCCTGTATGTATCTACCCAATTTTATTGATTTTTTTTTTTAGTGACCAATATACTTCTATAAGTTCTATCTTCACTGTAAAAATTAAAAAAGAAAAAAGAAAAAAAGAAGAAAGAAAAAAGATGAACCCCTAATTTTAAAAGATGAAATCCTAACACATTTTTATTTTGTTAATTTGATTGTATGTTATTGCTAATTTTTTTGATTCATTTTGTTTTCCTAATTTTAAAAATAGAAATTGTAATTTTATACAGGAGTTGAAATTTGTTCAAGTAGGCTACTCTTTTTGCTTCATCTTCAAGGTTGAATCCCTAATAGCTAAGGATTCTCTAAGATATCATTTATCTTCAGTTGTTTCTCTTTTAACTTGTTGTTTGTTTTTTACTTTGTTGTTGTTTGTTGCTGCTTTGACCTATTGTTGTTGTTGTGTCACTTGTGTGTGTTATTGTTACTAGGTTAGTAGTATCACTATTATGGTAGTTTGCTAATGCATAAATTTGATGTCTTTAGGTTATAAAACCCTCTAGTGATGCACCCCCTTCCCAAACAACACCTACTGCCCAAGCTGAACCTGTTGCCCAAGTTGAATCTACTGCCACTCCAACTAATGCTGAGGTTCCCCCACTTCCACCTAAAGGTAAGGGCAAGGTGTGTAATAATAGGAAAAAGTCTACTGCTTGGGACCATTTTGAAAAAATAGATATTGGTGAGTGTCATTTTAAGGCTGTTTGCAATTATTGTCAAAAAACTTATCTAGCTGATAGTAAGGTGCATGGTACTACTAATTTATTGAATCATACAACAATTTGTGTTTAGAACCCTAATAGAGATGCACTTAAAGGGCAACTTAGCGTTTGAGCTCAAATGGACGGGGAGGAAGGGTTTCAGCTTGTACTAACAGCCTTTAGTGTTGAGGCTTCTAGAAAGGCACTCGCTAAAATGGTTATAATAGATGAGTTGCTTTTTAGGTTTGTTGAAGGGTATGGGTTTCAAAGATATTCGACAACCTTACAACCTAAGTTGCGAATTAGGAATATCTCATCTCGTCAAACTATGGCTAGGGATGTGATTGGCATTTATGGTGTTGAGAGAGAGAAACTAAGAGGGGTCTTGAAGGGTCGTAGGGTGTGTCTTACTACGGACACATGGACTAGTATTCAAAATCTGAATTATATGTCCCTTACATGTCATTTTATTGATGATGATTGGAAGTTGCATAAGAGAATTCTAAATTTTTGTCAAGTTGAAGACCATAAGGGGGAGACTATAGGTAGAAAGATTGAGATGTGTTTGCATGAGTGGGGTATCAATGGCATATTCACTTTAACAATAGACAATGCTAGCTCAAATGGTGCCACCATTAAGTTTTTGCAAACTGTAACTAAAGATTGGAAGGGGACTGTTTTAGAACATGAGTTCTTACACATGAGGTGTTGTGCACATATCCTAAATCTGATTGTGGGGGATGGTTTGAGAGAAATTGATACATCCATTGTTAAGGTGTGTGAAGCTGTGAGGTATGTGAAGTCCTCACCAAATAGGAATCAAACTTTTATAGGTTTTGTGGAGAGATTAGGTATTGAGTCTAAGTCTCTTCTTTGACTAGATGTACCAACTAGGTGGAACTCTACCTACCTCATGTTAGAAACCGTAGAAAAATTTGAGAAAGTGTTCATACGAATAGACTTTGAGGATGATAGTTATTCTTCATACTTTATGAACAAGGAGAATAGTGGTGATATGGGATCTCCTAGTGGTATTGATTTCCAAAATTGTAGGACATTTGTGGGTTTTTTGAAACTTTTTTACAATGCAACGAAAAAGTTTTCAGGTTCTTTGTATGTTACTATAAACACCTTTTTTGATGAGATGTTTGTCATTCAAGAGAATATTGCCCATTTAAGTAAATCTCAAAACCACCTCTTGAAAAACATGGCAACTAAAATGGAATCTAAGTTTGATAAGTATTGGGGGAAAGTGGATAAAATTAATCATCTTTTGTATGTGGCTGTGGTTCTTGATCCAAGAAAGAAGTTGAGGTTTTTGAAGTTTTCTTTTTCTAAAATTTATGGGAATGAAGTGGCTAATGAGATGATTGAATTGGTGAGGGGTAACTTGGTCAAGTTGTATGATTATTATTCTTGTGTTGATTCACCAAATGTATAAGCACTAAGTGGAAGTGAGAGGACACACACACAAGGTGAGTCAATTGGTTGTAGTGATCCATATGCCATGGTTAATTCTAGGTTTGAGCATTTCTTGGAGGCTGAGCAGTTCATAGGGTGTAGCAATGAGATTGACAAATATTTGGTGAAAATTGTGAAAGTAGAAGGGGGGATGTGAAATTTGAGATATTGGGGTGGTGGAAGACCAATTCAAATAGGTATCAAGTGCTGTCCAAATTGGCTAGGGATGTGCTAGCTGTACCTGTTTCTACTATTGCTTCTAAGTCAGCATTTAGTACCGGAGGACGCATACTTGATCCATTTCGGAGTTCACTCTCTCTACTTATGGTTCAAAATCTTGTTTGTGCACAAGATTGGCTTCAAGCCTTGGTTCCAATTTCTTTTCACAAATCAAAGGATGAGTTAGAGGCCTTGGAAGATGAATTTCATGATTTTGGTAATATTTTAACTACCAAACTTTTTGTCTATTAAGTGCTATTAAATGTGTCTTATTCAAATGAAATTTAATCTAATAGCCTTCATTTCTTTCTCTTTTCTAGTTATAAGTCAAGCAACAGCAAGTGGTGGAAATTCAAGCTCAAGCAAATGTATCTCAATTAGTGTTGATGACTAATCACTAACTGGGTAAGTTTTTGCCCTTACTTTTATTTCTATTGAGTTTGGTTTTGCCCTCTCTATTGTTTTTGGTTATTACTATTCTGTATCTTTTGGTCTTGTCTTTATATTTCTATTGATAAATATCTTTTTGCCCATTTTCTTGTAGGAGGAAGGACACATTTTGTATAGGAGGCAGATTTTTGGATATATTTTGGAAGCTTTTGGACATATTGCTTTTCTAACTTATAATTTATAAATCAACTATTGCTTATAGGAAAGAAAACTTATTAAGTTTATAGGTTTTCTTTTCTATAAGTCATGGACTTAACTATAGCGTAGTTGCTCTTTAATGCTTTAGAAAAGCTATTTTTTGGAAATACTTAGGTATTTCATAATTGTAACTAATTATAACTAGCTACTACCTTGGTAGTTTACTGCCTTACACACTTGTAGTAATTGCCTTTCTGCCTTCTCTGACTCTATGGAAATATTGTAAGATGCTCTTATTATCTTTTGTTGCCATACTTATGGTGTGGTTGTGATTGATTTATTTCTTGGAATTTGTTTACTGGCTTGTGTTACATGTATGGAATGGTTGGCACAACTTGGCAGGTTTAATAGGTTGAGATGGACTTTTGTACTTATTAGACTTTCTTGATTTGTTTTTGGATTTTTAAGGTACTGCCCAGGTCTTAAGGCTAAGGCATTTTGAAAAATATTTCTTTCTTGTATTGTGTAGTTTTAACAGGCGGTTAGAAAGTGATATTATGTGCTTGCTAATTTTCCCGAGTTTTTACGTGTTATTTACTGTATTTGTTGTCATTATATGTGAGCTGGAAACATTAAATTTGGATTGATAAGGCCTGGAGGCCCAAAAGATTCAAAGTTGTGTAGTGTATATAAGTTGAGCTTGAAGGCCCAATTTGAAACAAAGGATGTGAAAAGAGACCCATATGATATATATACATGGTTAAAAAATATATAAATCTTTGTTAAAAGTAGGCCCATTAATTTGGGCCCAAAATGCCTGTCAAAAATTAAGTTAAAAAAAATTCATGTAAATCCGCAAAATTGGCCCAATTTGAAGCCCAAACCCGCCTAACTAACGAATTCGACCCATTTAATTGATAACCCAAACCACCGGGTCCATCTCATATATTCTTTCAATTGCAGGTCACATTTTTGATAACCCGACGGGTCAAGTCCAAACTCAAGCCGACCTAACCCATTGACCGTCCTAATACAAACTTATTGTATTTATTTAGTTAGACTTGTGTGTGTGTATATATATATATATATATAACAAAAACAAAAAGTGCCTACAGTAAATAATGTAGTTCTCTGTAGTCTGTATAGAAATAGACCTAGAAGGCAGGCCTAAGATGTGGCATGCACGTTTTATGTCAGATATGATATGATATTTGATATCTACTCCAAGCCAAGAGACCTTTTCCAAGGATTATAGCCAAGAGAACTTTCATCAGATTTGGTTCTACCAAGACAGCTTTATATCGTCCTAGTCTCTTTTCGTCGGCAAAGTCCATCCAAATTTGTGGAGAATGCTATCTTCCGCGTACATGTATATATATATATATATATATATATATTAATTACTTGTAAACGTGCGCGCGTTTGCTATTGCAATGTTTAAACAGATTTTACTTTTTATTATGGAGAAAGCAGTACCATAAAGAGTCATATTCTTATAAAATATAATAATAAAAGGAATAAATTGTATAATGTAACAACCATCAAATATAAAATGATAACACCTAAGTGAAAAATACTAATTGTGCTAAGAATATAGTTTTAGTGTATCCTTATTCTTGTTTGTCATTGTTCTTTATTAAAATATTTAGTTCTTCAGAGCTTGTTACTCGAGACAAAGCAACGTACAATTGGTCATGGCTGAACATTAGACTTTGTGAGTAGAGGCCAATGTTGTTTAGAATTTGTCATTGACTTTTTTTTTTTTTTTTAAATTATTGTCACGGCATAATGGATCTTTAAAGAAAACTGTCTTCTTTTTAGGATGAATGGTCTCTTGCACAAATATTCAATTCTTGAGTAGTGTTTTTTTTGCCTTTTGGAGATTGAATTTGTGGCTCTTTGACGTTGTTCATAATGAATCTGTCTTAATCTTGCACCTCTTGTTATTTAAAAGTTGTTCAACTATTTTAAGAAAAATGAAAAGTTTATGCCAAAAAACTATTAATTATTGGACTCAAAACACTTGAAGTAGATGAGTTTGTAATTCTCTACTAATTTATTATGTAAAATAAATGTATGACCATATTGGTACCTTCTGTTGCAAGAATAGTTGATTCTTGAATTGTGATTCATTGTCTTTTCTTGGCTGAATCTACAGATCTTGATTGTTGAAATTCATGATCAATCTTCGTTTTAATCTTGCAACTCTTGTTATTTTAGCATTGTTCAACTATCTAACCCAAAACTAAAAAATAAAGGCAAACTACTATAGTATACACAACCAAACAAATCATATGTATATTTGAAAGAAAAATCAAGTGCATGTAGAGTGTAAAAAATCTTGTAATTCAAAGTGAGACTAATAAATTAAGAAATAAGCTTTTATGATTTCAAGAAATTAATATAGCAATAGCCAGCAAGTCAAGTTGAATATAAAATAACCTCGTAGATTTAGTAAATAAATACATTTATGCGTACCCGAGTGATTCTATTGAGAGCATTGAAAGACTCAAAACGGCAAGGAGATGGATTTTATGAAATGATTGAGAAAAATTGGTGGCACTCTATTTGTTGTTCTTCTCTGGTTTATATATTATTATTAGCATTGGATGTTAGCAGCTCAAACGGAACTTGGCTTATAAAATAATCCAATTAAACTGTAGATTTATATTGAGGATATGTTTCATTCAATTACTTTAAGGATATATTCATTATCCATTGTAATTTTTATTAATTGATATATAAATATAAATCTTATATTGCATCTAAGCTAAATAAGAATTGCAATTGGAATTAACGTTAATCATAACTCTTTTTTTTAATTTTTAGGAAACGTTAATCATAATTCTATATTAAATTTTGGTGTTTATCCAAAGAATAAAAAAGCTAAGGGAAAAAATAGTTCATTATCCATTGTAATTTTTATTAATTGATATATATAGAAAATCTTAAATTACATCTAAGGCAAATAAGAATTGCAATTGGAATTAACGTTAATCATAACTCTTTCTTTCTTTTTTTTTTTTTTCTTTTTTAAGGAGAAAACGTTAATCGTAACTTTATATTAAATTTTGGTGTTTATCCAAAGAATAAAAAAGTAAAGGGAAAAAATAGTTTGATAAGTTAGAATGAACTTCTCAAGAAGTTGATATGAAAAAGAAAAAAAAAAAAGAAAAAAAAGAGAGAGAAGAAGATAAAAAGAAAAAGAAAAGAGTCCATGAGGCGTTAAATTAGAAAAGATATAGATGAGCAATGATTACACATTAATTTAGTTTTTGCTATTCAAACTGATTAGGTCCTCTCTTAGGTATAGTAGTTGTATGCCACCAAATAATTAAATTTAATTTTTTAAAAAGAAATTTAGTAAATTTTCTGCAATTTGGTGTAGTCATTTGGCGCAACCACGACTTTTAAGCCAACTTTTATTATATAGTACTAGCATTATACCCGTGCGATGCACGGCTTAATCAAAATTCATCTGTAAATAATTTTTTTTTATTAATTTACTTACAAATAATAATAAAAATAAATAAATATTTTACTTTTAAGTTATATAATGAATGCATATTGTGTGAAACTAAGGTATCATAATATATATATATATATATAATTGAATGGAAGATGGTAGAAATATCTAAAAAAATATAAAATGATTTTCAATAATACATTGAACTTTAGATTTTTTGTTTAGGTTGTGTGGAAAAAAATATTATCTCTTGGAAAGCAATAAATAATGAGAGAGATGAGAGAGATAAAGAGAGAAAGAGAGAGAATGCTAGTATTAATTAGGTAATAAGGTGGAAGCAATCATATTTAATGATTTTTTTTAACCGTTAGATCTTTTAGAAATCTACGGTTTAAAAAAGGTGTAACTTGGACTCTCTCTCTCTCTCTCTCTCTCTCTCTCTCTCTCTCTCTCTCTCTCGTGTAGTATAGTAATTAAATAAGGATTAGATAGATCATAAAAAGAATTAGAATTGTAATTAAATTAAGATATTTTTTAAAAATCTAAAAAAAATTTCTGCAATATGGTGTAGCCACTTGGCGCAATCATGACTTAGATGGATTAGATGAAGAATTTGAGAAGGATTAAATTACACTATATTGTTGCTTTTTCTTTTTTCTTTTTTTATTTTATTTTTTATAATACAAGTTGCTACCTTTTTTTTTTTTTATAAATGTTTTTTTTTTATTTTTTTTTATGTGTAGTATAGTAATTAAATAAGGATTAGATGGATCAGATGAAGAATTTGAATTGTAATTAAATTAAGATATTTATCAACTTAAAAATTATAGGAGAAGAAAAATTATATATTTTTTAAAAAATATAAAAAAAAAAATTATGCAATATGTAGTAGCCACTTGACGCAACCACGACTTAGATGGATTAGATGAAGAATTTGAGAAGGATCAGATTATACTACGTTGCTGCTTTTTTATTTATTTATTTATTTATTTATTTATAATACACGTTACTACTTTATATATATATATAAATATATATATATATATATATATATATATATATATATATATATAAATGTTTTCTTTTACATGTAGTATAGTAATTAAATAAGGATTAGATGGATCAGATCTTTTGTTTTTTATGGGATATAAATAAAGATTAGATGGATTAGATGAAAAACTTGAGAAGGATTAGAGATTACACTATGTTGCTGCTTTATTTTTTATTTTTTATTTATATATATATATATATTTATATTAGGATTAGATGAAGAATTTGAGAAGGATTAGATTACACTACGTTGCTATTTTATGTTTTATTTTTTTATAATACACGTTGCTACCTGTAGGGTCACGATTTTCAGCCTAAGCCCAAAATGTGTGGGATACTGGCCCAGTGAACCCAGTACAATAAATTTGTAGAGAGTGGGTAGAAGAACTAGGTTTTAGTGAATGGGATAGCAGTTATAATGAGTTTCCAAGACAATCAAACAGAAACGAACCAAGTTTGTACAAGAAAGTTTGTCCTCGGCATAATCCGAGGAGCTCTGTTCTAGTATATATTGGATGATAATGGTTATAGAAGTTGTTGAGATTGCTATAGTGCTTTCTCTTTTCCTTTTCTTTTTTTCCCTCTCTGGGGTCTCTACTCTTATTTATACTACATATCTTCCTTCATCTCTACCCTACACGTGGATAGTTGACGGTTTATGCTGATACTTGTCCCATCAGCCCCCTCTAGAGGTCTTCTGGGGTGGTTGTAAGGCTGCAATAATACTGTACAGAGGTCACTTCCTCATTAATGCGGCCAGGGAGTTAGCTACGGTGCATTCAATGCGGAGGTGATAGTTTCTCGTTGAACTGCTCCTACACCATGCTCCCATGGGTGTCCTAATGTACTTGTCCCTTTTTTGGGGGCACTCTGGGAGGCTGCCTTTGACAGCGTGACGTTCTTTCCACCTAGGATCTGGAATGCCGAGGACAGGATCGTCCTCGGCAACGTTTCTAGGCTATTTGGGCTTTCTTTGCTCGTCCTTGGCCATCTCTTCCTCCTCGGCGTGGGCTTTGGGCTTAGTATAAAGTGGGCCGGGGTTGTCAAATTCTTTGGCCCCACAATAGCCCCTCAAAACTCCGGTTTTTTCCTCTCATCCGAGGAAAAAGGTGGGGTTTTGAATTCTTAAGAGTTAATTCTGTCTTGATCCTTTGGTTTACACCCGGGGGAGTGCCGTTTCACACGCCCCATATTTGTACTGTAAATTGCTCCTTTTAGAGCTACCAATCTGAGGAGTTGGTTATAATTTTGGGTCTGTCTTGACACTTATAGAAAGATGCTATGTGTGTTAATTTTCCCAAAGCATGTGGTTCGAGGACTCATGCATGGCTAAGGTTCTTCTTAGCAGGAGGTCTGAGGAACCCGACATAGCTAAGGCTCTTCTTAGCAGGAGATCTGATGGACCCGACATAGCTAAAGCTCTGTATAACGCTTAGCAGGAGATCCGAGGGAATCCGACATAGCTAAGGTTCTTCTTAGCAGGAGGTCTGAGGGACCCGACATAACTAAGGTTCTTCTTAGCAGGAGGTTTGAGGGACCCGACATAGCTAAGGCTCTGTATAACGCTTAGCAGGAGATCCGAGGGGATTCGACATAGCTAAGGTTCTTCTTAGCAGGAGGTCTGAGGGACCCGACATAGCTAAAGCTCTGTATAACGCTTAGCAGGAGATCCGAGGGAATCCGACATAGCTAAGGTTCTTCTTAGCAGGAGGTCTGAGGGACCCGACATAACTAAGGTTCTTCTTAGCAGGAGGTCTGAGGGACCCGACATAGCTAAGGCTCTGTATAACGCTTAGCAGGAGATCCGAGGGAATCCGACATGGCTAAGGTTCTTCTTAGCAGGAGGTCTGAGGGACCCGACATAGCTAAGGCTATTCTTAGCAGGAGGTCTGAGGGACCCGACATAGCTAAGGCTCTTCTTAGCAGGAGGTCTGAGGGACCCGACATAGCTAAGGCTCTGTATAACGCTTAGCAGGAGATCTGAGGGACCCGACATAGCTAAGGCTCTGTATAACGCTTAGCAGGAGGTCTGAGGGACCCGACATAGCTAAGGCTCTTCTTAGCAGGAGGTCTGAGGGACCCGACATAACTAAGGTTCTTCTTAGCAGGAGGTCTGAGGGACCCGACATAGCTAAGGCTCTGTATAACGCTTAGCAGGAGATCCGAGGGGATCCGACATAGCTAAGGTTCTTCTTAGCAGGAGGTCTGAGGGACCCGACATAACTAAGGTTCTTCTTAGCAGGAGGTCTGAGGGACCCGACATAGCTAAGGCTCTGTATAACGCTTAGCAGGAGGTCTGAGGGACCCGACATAGCTAAGGCTCTTCTTAGCAGGAGGTCTGAGGGACCCGACATAGCTAAGGCTCTGTATAACGCTTAGCAGGAGATCCGAGGGGATCCGACATAGCTAAGGTTCTTCTTAGCAGGAGGTCTGAGGGACCCGACATAGCTAAGGCTCTGTATAACGCTTAGCAGGAGGTCTGAGGGACCCGACATAGCTAAGGCTCTTCTTAGCAGGAGGTCTGAGGGACCCGACATAACTAAGGTTCTTCTTAGCAGGAGGTCTGAGGGACCCGACATAGCTAAGGCTCTGTATAACGCTTAGCAGGAGATCCGAGGGGATCCGACATAGCTAAGGTTCTTCTTAGCAGGAGGTCTGAGGGACCCGACATAACTAAGGTTCTTCTTAGCAGGAGGTCTGAGGGACCCGACATAGCTAAGGCTCTGTATAACGCTTAGCAGGAGGTCTGAGGGACCCGACATAGCTAAGGCTCTTCTTAGCAGGGGGTCTGAGGGACCCGACATAGCTAAGGCTCTGTATAACGCTTAGCAGGAGATCCGAGGGGATCCGACATAGCTAAGGTTCTTCTTAGCAGGAGGTCTGAGGGACCCGACATAGCTAAGGCTCTGTATAACGCTTAGCAGGAGGTCTGAGGGACCCGACATAGCTAAGGCTCTTCTTAGCAGGAGATCTGAGAGACCCGACATAACTAAGGTTCTTCTTAGCAGGAGGTCTGAGGGACCCGACATAGCTAAGGCTCTGTATAACGCTTAGCAGGAGGTCTGAGGGACCCGACATAGCTAAGGTTCTTCTTAGCAGGAGGTCTGAGGGACCCGACATAGCTAAGGCTCTGTATAACGCTTAGCAGGAGATCCGAGGGGATCCGACATAGCTAAGGTTCTTCTTAGCAGGAGGTCTGAGGGACCCGACATAGCTAAGGCTCTGTATAACGCTTAGCAGGAGGTCTGAGGGACCCGACATAGCTAAGGCTCTTCTTAGCAGGAGGTCTGAGGGACCCGACATAGCTAAGGCTCTGTATAACGCTTAGCAGGAGATCCGAGGGGATCCGACATAGCTAAGGTTCTGTTTAATCACTTTCTCCGGGTGCCTTATAAGGCTCAGCCTCGAGTACAAAGATGTCACCGTATGTTAATTTCCCCTTAGCATCTAGTCCGAGGACTACAGGCATGACTAAGGTTCTGTTTAACCGCTTTCCCTGGGTGCCTTATAAGGCTCAGCCCCGAGTACAAAGATGTCACTGTGTGTTAATTTCTCCTTAGCATCTGGTCCGAGGACTGTAGGCATGACTAAGGTTCTGTTTAACCATTTTCCCCAGGTGCCTTATAAGGCTCAGCCCCAAGGGTAACCCCTTGAAGGAGTCTATGGAATTTGCTCTTAGGCCGTCGAACCATCTCACTGCCACGGGTCCCAGACTCTATGTCGCTCCTAAGAGATGCGACTTCCAACTCAAGAGTGGCTTTTGCTTGTATGCGTAGTATGCACGCTGCCCTCTCGATTCCTCCTACGCTCAAGGTTGGCGAAAGGATTTTCACATTGGGATGCCGTGGACTCTGCCTGGTGAAGACTTGAACCCACCATAGTTGACCGTTGCACTCACTATCACACAAGCTCTCCCCACAGACGGCGCCAATTGTAGGGTCACGATTTTCAGCCTAAGCCCAAAATGTGTGGGATACTGGCCCAGTGAACCCAGTACAATAAATTTGTAGAGAGTGGGTAGAAGAACTAGGTTTTAGTGAATGGGATAGCAGTTATAATGAGTTTCCAAGACAATCAAACAGAAACGAACCAAGTTTATACAAGAAAGTTTGTCCTCGGCATAATCCGAGGAGCTCTGTTCTAGTATATATTGGATGATAATGGTTATAGAAGTTGTTGAGATTGCTATAGTGCTTTCTCTTTTCCTTTTCTTTTTTTCCCTCTCTGGGGTCTCTACTCTTATTTATACTACATATCTTCCTTCATCTCTACCCTACACGTGGATAGTTGACGGTTTATGCTGATACTTGTCCCATCAGCCCCCTCTAGAGGTCTTCTGGGGTGGTTGTAAGGCTGCAATAATACTGTACAGAGGTCACTTCCTCATTAATGCGGCCAGGGAGTTAGCTACGGTGCATTCAATGCGGAGGTGATAGTTTCTCGTTGAACTGCTCCTACACCATGCTCCCATGGGTGTCCTAATGTACTTGTCCCTTTTTTGGGGGCACTCTGGGAGGCTGCCTTTGACAGCGTGACGTTCTTTCCACCTAGGATCTGGAATGCCGAGGACAGGATCGTCCTCGGCAACGTTTCTAGGCTATTTGGGCTTTCTTTGCTCGTCCTTGGCCATCTCTTCCTCCTCGGCGTGGGCTTTGGGCTTAGTATAAAGTGGGCCGGGGTTGTCAAATTCTTTGGCCCCACACTACCTTTTATATATATATATATATATGTATGTTTTCTTTTATGTGTAGTATAGTAATTAAATAAGGATTAGATGAATCAGGGAAAAAAAATTGAATTGTAATTAAATTAAGATATTTATCAACTTAGAAATTATAGGAGAAGAAAAATTATATATTTTTTTAAAAATCTAAAAATCTAAAAAAATTTCTGCAATATGGTGCAGCCATTTGGTGCAACCACGACTTAGATGAATTAGATGAAAAATTTGAGAAGGATTAAATTACACTACATTGCTGCTTTATTATTATTATTATTATTTATAATACATGTTGCTCTTTTTTTCTTTTTCTTTTTCTTTTTTAATTTTTTTATAATACACGTTGTTACCTTTTTTATATATATATATATATATATATATATATATATAAATTTTTTCTTTTACGTGTAGTATAGTAATTAAATAAGGATTAGATGGATCAGATGAAGAATTTGAATTGTAATTAAATTAAGATATTTATCGACTTAAAAATTATAAGAGAAGAAAAATTATATATATTTTTAAAAATTTAAAAATCTAAAAAAAAATTATGCAATATGGTGCAGCCACTTGGTGCAACCATGGTTTAGATGGATTAGATGAAGAATTTGAGAATGATTAGATTATACTACGTTGCTGCTTTTTTTTTAATTTTTATAATACACGTTGCTACTTTTTTATATATAAATGTTTTCTTTTAAGTGTAGTATAGTAATTAAATAAGGATCAGATGAAGAATTTGAATTGTAATTACATTAAGATATTTATCAACTTAAAAATTATAGGAGAAAAAAATTATATATTTTTTAAAAAATCTAAAAAAAAAAAAAAAAAAATTTATGCAATATGGTGTAGTCACATGGCGCAACCACGGCTTAGATGGATTAGATGAAGAATTTGAGAAGGATTAGATTACACTACGTTGCTCTTTTTTTTATTTATTTTTTTTATAACTTTTTTTTATAATACACGTTGCTACTTTTTTTTTTATTATATATAAATGTTTTCTTTTTAAGTGTAGTATAGTAATTAAATAAGGATCAAATGAAGAATTTGAATTGTAATTAAATTAAGATATTTATCAACTTAAAAATTATAGGAGAAAAAAATTATATATTTTTAAAAAAATCTAAAAATCTAAAAAAATTTCTGCAATATGGTGCAGTTACTTGGCGTAACCACGGTTTTTAAACCCAACTTTTATTATATAGTATATAATATAATATGATATTTTATATATATATCACGTTGGTTCTTTACTAATGTAGTAAAAAAAAAAAAAGATTTTCAACCGTGCTAGAGATTGATTGATTTTCAATTCAATGAGACATCTAAAATCAACCATATATAGCTGATAGCACCCGAAGCCACAAGTGATTACTCTGTAACTTCTGTGGTTTATAAGGACAAAAGATCATCCATTGTTGTTTGCTGGCAGTGGTCCTTACTCCTTAGACAGGGCAAAACAGGTCGATATTCGACGGCCCGACCCAAATCTGAATTCAATTAATGGATTAAAAAAGTTCACTAAAATTGTATTTTATATTTTAGTTAAAAATAAATATAGTTGTAACAAATGTAAAAACTGTTAGAATATAGGATCAAAGTGTGAGGTACATACATAAAAATTTAGGTTTTATTTATTTATTTTTTTTGGGAAAAAAATGATTAGAGGGGGTGATCAGTGTAACTTTCCTATCTGGACATAATCATAGTAGCACCATAATCACTCTCAAGCTAAGACCCTACACCACAGTTGCTGATAAACAACCTCCAGGTGGGGAATAAGAAGCCGCAACTAGTTGCTAATTGGGGAACTCAAATTCATGCCACGAGGTATGTTGGCCCAAACCATTACTACATTCCTACCAACGTGTTGGTGTAAATTTAGTTGATGATGGTGTTTTTTCGTCTTTTACATTCTTAACTTGCATTTTAAATTTGATTTGTGTGTGGCGGTGACAAGTGGTATTGTTAATATGGTTTTGTCATTTAATCCGCATTTCTTTAGGTTGATCTAATTGGTTTGGACTTGAATCTATTATAATTCAAAGTACGAAGAGATACAGCATTTGAAATAAAATATGAATTATTTTTATTTTTAATGAATTCAGAAATTTTTTTAAAAGAAGATAATAAGTCACCAGCTATGGTATACAAGAAATCCAAAGAAAAAGAGAACAAAAATTAAATTATAAGCACTTTAAGCTCCCTCTTGTATGTTGGCCCAAACCATTACTACATTCCTACCTACGTGTTGGTGTAAATTTAGTTGATGATGGTGTTTTTTCGTCTTTTACATACTTAACTTGCATTTTAAATTTGATTTGTGTGTGGCGGTGACAAGTGGTATTGTTAATATGGTTTTGTCATTTAATTCGCATTTCTTTAGGTTGATCTAATTGGTTTGGACTTGAATCTATTATAATTCAAAGTACGAAGAGATAAAGCATTTGAAATAAAATATGAATTATTTTTATTTTTAATGAATTCAGAAATTTTTTTAAAAGAAGATAATAAGTCACCAGCTATGGTATTCAACAAATCCAAAGAAAAAGAGAACAAAAATTAAATTATAAGCACTTTAAGCTCCCTCTTTTCTTTTACGGGGCCAGGGGCAATTAACTCCCATGACCAATAAAGGATTCTATTGAAAAATATTTTTCCCAAGACCAATTACATTATATTGTAAGGCTTAAGTCTAGTGTATCCGCTTACCAAAAAAAAAAAAAAAAGTCTAGTGTATCCAGTACATTAGATTTGTTGAGATAATGACACATGTTATTATTTCAACAGCAACCGGATACTGAACTCAAATTTCACCCATTCTATTATGCCATGTGGCTGCCATTACTTATTGGTCAAAATAACAGCACAAAAGTTGACCAAAATATGACACTTTACTGATATTTATAATGAAGTCTTATTATTTAAATTAAGATTATTGTTTGTTTATAAATAAAACTAGTGGATAAGTGTATGATCGTCGGTTGTTTAATAATTCAAACTAAATGAGAGATGGTTAGTCCATTGCTAATGATATAGAGACCTGTGGGACCATACCAATTTTTGAAGAAGTACTTGAAGTGGCCTAGGACATCACAAATGAAGAAAAGTGACAAAAGAAGTGAAGGAAAGAGGATAATTGATGAAGATAGAGTGGAATATCCAACAAAAACTCCCATGTGGTCAGGATTAAAAGTGGAGGCTTTAGTACTTCTTCCCTTTGATAGACCTGCCACAGTAGATACATGGCTTCTTTCATCATTTTTCCAAGTACCACAGGCTCTCCTCTGAAATCCCATTTCCTTGGGAGAAACCACCTCTCCCAGCATCTTCAAAAACAGTCTTTTCTAATTCATAACAAGCCACCAACCCAACACTCTATAACATGTGCAAAATTTGACCTGTCTGAAATCATGGGAGGCAGAGGACTCTGCAATGGGGAAGAAGGTCTACAGAAGGAGCTAAACAGAAACATTGAAGAACAAGAATCAGCAGCAGCTGATACAAAGCAAGAAAAATCAGATAGTTTGGCACTATCAACAATTGACAGTGTTTCAGAAAATGCTTTTGAAAAGGAGCTGATGGGACTAACTGGTGGATTTCCTGGTGGTGAAAAGGGTTTGCAAACATTCATTGAGAAGAACCCACCTCCAAAGAAAACAACAGTTACAGATTCCGGAAACTTAGGAGAAATTATTGGATCAAGGAAGCCAAAACCGCCAGAATTGCCACTATTGATGCCTGGTATGATTGCCATTGTTAAGAACCCAAATAACCCATATCATATGTACTGTGGCATTGTTCAGAGAATCACAGATGGAAAGGCTGGGGTTCTTTTTGAGGGAGGAAACTGGGACAGATTGATTACCTTTCAATTGGATGAGCTGGAACGCAGGGAGAAGGGCCCTCCAATGAAGAACCCAAAGTCTTGCATCCTTGAACCTCTGCTTGAGACAGAAGATTCCAAATGACTCTTTTCATTATCTGTTGAATGCATGTTCACTTATATGCCATATGTTTAGTTTTTATGACAACTTAGGCGGCAGAACTTCATGTTTAAACACTTTCTTTCATTATCAATGTCAATAAAATAAAACCAAAGAGAGTATCTCAAGTATGTCTTTCATATTCATAGCCGTTTATGTATTCTCTGCCTTTGTAATTGTCATTAAGAAATTGTTCCATTCAAAACCATTACAATACAACAATGTTTGTAGAAAGTGAACTTTGAGTATTTCAAAAACTAAAGAAGGGTTAAGAAAATGTCCGATGCCTTGCCATCCCTTCTCAGAAGCTCCAGTATGAGATCAAAAGCAGCCACCCAACTGCCAAAATATTGTCAAAACAAACTAGTATGTAACAACTGAATAAAAGAGACAAAAACTTATAAGTAGTAAGAAAAAAAAGAGACAAGAGATAAGAAACTTAAATCTCAACAGTTTGTATCATCATAATCATGGTTTAATGATTTTGTGCAGAGAAAGGTTGATCTGTCCAGTAGACTCCAAATTTAGGTACACACACTAATATAGATTACAAACAAAATTTCCAGCACGCAATCCTAAACATCAAATAATGGATTATTGAGTCACTCCCTTTTACCAAAAAAAAAAAAAAAATCACACATCTCTAAGAACTTAGTTAAAAAGATGAGTAGAACACAACATTGCTCCACACTTAGTAAAGATGTAAAAGTGAGGGTTTTTTTTTTTTTTTTGGTTTGGGGGGGAGTTGAAATCATTAACTTCAAGTTAACACAACTAGCTGTCTGCCTGTCTCATTAAATTCTAATGAAAATTTTGTTCCAGCTCAATCACTTCCTACACTTTAGTCACCAGACAATTAGACTGGACGAAGGTAGCATAGTTCATTGCATAAGAAGAGTGAGAAACAAATCAGTAAACATAAAATCCCTGCAACAACCTATCATGGAGGTTTATACATACCATTATAGCCTCCATCTCCTCATTGGTCATTGGTGTTCGTTTTGGCTGAAGAGAAGCTTTCCCTCCCACAGTTGTTGAGGCCTTTGAAGTAAAGAAGAAAGTTAGGTCAGCAGCACCAGCTGTAGAAGTTGCTTGAACCTGTGATGCAGAATCTGCAAGTGATTTCCTTATTATTTAGTAGTGGCAAAAATAAAAACTGACGGAGAATGTTACATAACGGGATTTTCACAAACTTCAAGTCATACTATTAACTAAATTATGCGTAATATATACATAATGGTGTCTGGTAAGGTTATCAGGTAAATGACACTTGTTGAAGCACCCTTTTGTATGGAAAGATAGCTACAGAATGGTGTTGAAAGATAGCTATAGAATACCATTAACTAAATTATGTGTAATATATACAGAATGGTGTCCAGTAAGGCTATCAGGTAAATAACACTTGTTGAAGCACCCTTTTGTATCGAAAGATAGCTATATAATTCTCATTTAGCATCAATGGAAAGAAGCATAATTTACATCGAAATAAAAGTTCATACATTATTACAAGATGGCAAAAGTACCGAATGACGGTTCAAAAGGAGCAGGGGAATTGAGATAATTGAGCAAAATGGCTAATGGGTATACAAACCACACACATAAACACACACACACACACACACACACACACACACACACACACACACAAAGAAACAAATTGAATCTAAAGCTTGCTTGTAAAATCTCCAAATGCATATCTAAACACCAGATGAGCTGGGGAAGAAGAATGGAAATTCCCTACCAATTCATTGTAGCTGATAAAACACGGACACACACACATGGATCAAATCCTTTTGATTTCACTAAACTGTCCATTCAGTTTGCACAACTTAAATTTCAGGACTTATTTGGCTCACTTTTAAAGTGAGGTTTTAATAACAAATAACTTGTACCAAGAAAAAATCGATGCTTTTAAAAGCGGGGGTACTGACCAACATCCCATAATAAACAAACAAACACTTAGCCAAAAATCCAAACAATGGTCACCACAAGTAATGACTGCAGTGTTAGTGCTACATTGTGGAGTGGCAAACAAATCATTCCTATTTCTCATTAGAAACTGCCAAGACTAATTAAACCCACCAGCCCCAACTGCAACAAGTATTTGTGTTTCGATCTGGCTAATCATGCTCCGATACTAATATATTTAGGTCAGCACAAACTGGCAATGGCCCCAACTTAACATATAAGCATCACATTGTCCAAAAAGAATATATATATGTGAAAAAAAAAAGTGCTTCACTCTCTTCCACGAATTACAAAGATGAATTCCCATAATTTGACGTTACATTAATCCATAATACCCAATACAATAGCCTCCAAAAGACATAAAAGAAACTTAATAGTGGTTTAATTATGACTAAACAGACAATAATTTCATAAATATAGACATCAAAGAATGCTCAAAAAGTTAAATTTAGAGTGTTGCTGCACAGGATGGAACTAAAGTCTCTCACAGAAGATCTGAGTCAACAATCTCAGTACTCAAACTAAACACATCATCAAAAATCAATAAATCAACAAGACCCATCAATCAAACAAAGACAATAGTTCAATAACATAAAACAAAAACACAAGTATTGATCAAAGAATTGGCAAAGGTCAAAACTTTCCATATATATCTTTCAAAAGAGAAAGAGAGAGAGAAAAACAGACCTCCAGAGGATTTGGGATGCCTTTGAGGAAACTTGATACGTGGGATTCTCTTCAAAGCTTGAGTTGCACCCATCTTTCTCTCTCTCTGTTGCTTTCTTTGACTGTGTCTGTCTCTCTGTGCAAAACGAATAGAGACTTGTCCAAGTGTTGAAGTTGACGGCGAGTTTTGAAGGTCTTAACTTCGGAATATTAAAATGTGCTTTTGCGTACTGTTACATTTTTCTCTCTGAAAGATCTCTACCGCTGATCATGCTGAAACTTTTGAGAACAGTGTTTTGGGGTCCAGTCAGGATTGTCGCAAGAAATTCTTTCCATAACGAAGCATTGCCGTTGTAATAAATGTTTTTGGTACATGAAAATCGCTACCAGAATTACTTGTAAAGACGATGCTGTCGTCTTAAAAACCTAAACAGCTGCCTTAACAACTATCTTTCTGACAAAATAAAGGGGTTTCCTAGAAGCTTTTTGGAGGGACGATGGACGATAAATTTTAGGAAAGTGCTATGTTCATAATATTTTTATAATAAATATTAAGCGGTAAGTTGCTATTGGTTCTAATTTAAACACATTACTAAAAAATTAAAAATAAGAGTGTGCATGGGTTGTGTTGGGTCAGGGTGACGGTTTTTTTTCAACCAAACCCACCATGGTGGGATAAAAAATATTCAACCCAACCCATATGGGTTGGAAATTTTTTTTTTAATTACTATTATTATTATTATTAAATCGAACATTAAAAGAACACCACCACAGACTATTTTAAATTTTAATAGTGCTTCAAAGTTCAAGCCAACACTAAGATAAGAAGGAGATTGAAATGATGAGAACTTAGTTTGTGTTTTATTTAGGAAGAGGGGTAAAAAAGAAAATAAAAAACCGTATAATATATATTAAATATATTTTTTAAATTTAAATATATGTTAATATAGATGAGTCGGGTTGAGTTAGGTGAGTTTGTGAATCTTATGATTTGAATCCAAACCAACTCATTGTAAAATAAAATTTCACAACGCAACTCACCAACTCCGAAAAACTGACCAAACCTGGCGGGTTGGATTGGATCAAGTCGGTTTTGACGAGTTGGCGAGTTGGCAGCACACCCCTAACTAAACCACAAAAAATAACCAACATGCCATTTAAAATTTGTTATGAAAGTTTTGTAAACTATCTTTTATCTTCTCAAATTAATCCATTACAGTTTTTCAGGATTTCATAAATTCTTTCTAGGAATTTTTTTTCTTAAAAAGCAAATTACATAAATCCCCTCAAATTCGCATTCTTCATATATATATATATGTGTGTGTGGGCATTAAACCAATAAGTATACATAACCATCCCAGCCCATATCAATTTTATGACCAAAACCCGATAGGAAGTCATGAGTCTCTAGTTTATAATCAAAGCAGGTTGCAAGATGCTAAAAAAGTTGGCAATTGTTTAACTAAAACCTTATAGTAAGTTGTTGTTGACTCAATTATGCAACTACTAATTTCATTGTTCTTATAATCTTATCACAAGGCAAGTCAATTAGGCCTAGAAAAATTGACGTGGACCCGTTAACCCGCTCAAACCCAAATGAGAAATAGGACAAGCGAAATAGAAATCACAACCCATTTTAGTCCGATTTGTTTATAACCCACTCCCAATTTTGGCCCAACCCAACCAGGTTAAGCCCATACTGGATCCAACCTATTCGTCAAGCCTTTACTATAAAATTTTAAACTCAATTTTTTAATTTTAATTTTCAATGTATGTTTGTAACATTGTATACTAAAGTTATATTAATTTTTTTATATGGTAGATAAAAATACTAACGACATTACTTGTTAACTTGACTAGTAATTCCGTAATTTCATTATAGTTTTTCTTCCTAATCATGCACCTTTTTTTATTTAATTAATACGTTATATTTTTTTTTGATAAGATTAATATGTTATATTTTATTCTTAAAGATGTATATAATTATATATTGTATGATTTTGGAACTTTGGATTTTTTTTTTTCCTCTTAACTTTTCATCATATGTATAGCTTTTTAAAAGCCTCAATTGTTTTTAGTGCAACTATAATTTAACCAAATTTTAGCAATTAAGAAAAAATTTAATCCAAAAGCACACTTTAGTTTATAGGAGATTAAACTTTATTTCATATTTCATGTATAATATGTATAGGTGTTTTATTTTATTATTTTGTGCAATTATTAGATTAGTAGACTAATAAAATTAACCATCGGACTATTCAACATTTTTTTTTTTTTTTTTTACTTTTTATTTGTATCAAAAGAATTAAGAAAAAGAAAGCGGTTAGAAATTATGTCAAAGGTTTTTTTTGGTATGCGGAAAAAATATTGGTTACTCTAAATTGACCTAACCCATCAAAAATTGGTAAAAAGGGTCATAGGAATTATGCAATCCATCTTATTTCAATAAATTTCTGACTTAAACCCAGCCAAAGTGGAACCCCAAACCTCATTGACCCGACTCGTTCCTTAAGATTCAAAGTTAATGTAGTGCAATCTTACCATGAGACGGGTTTAACAAGAATGATTTTCCAATCTGTATCCGTTTATAAGTTTATAATTTTTGGGTTTATAATAAAAACACAGTGTTTAAAACATTGAAAAAGTCAAAATATAAAATAGAAATTATATAAAAAAAGAAAAAAGAAAAGAAGAAGTAGTGGATGCTTTAGGTTTTTAATACCGTACAAGAACATTAATTTTGTTAAGAAAAAAATTATTATATTATGTTAATTATGGGACCCAATAATGAATTTTCATGAGAAAAAAAAAATTTGGAAAAAAAAATGTTTAGATTACTACAAATTTTACTACAAAAAACTAAAAAATTGATGCAATAAGAATGTGATTAGTAGTGCTACTAGTCAAAATAATAAATAATTATATGAATTGATTTTTTGAGATGGTGATACATCAAATTAATGTAGTAAAATTTGTAACATTCGTAGCATCACCCAACAAAAAAAGTGATATGAATAGTAAAAAAAAAAAGGAAATAAAACAAAACACTGATGAAATGGGTGAAAATGTTAGACAAGATATAAAAAAGCAACTTTAAAAGAATAGCGTAGAGGCAAAAAGTAATATGCTTTTATACGTGAGGAAGGTTTTTTTTTTTTTTTTTTTCCTTTGTTATGTTGGTGTCAGGATCTGGAGTGAGAGTCTTTTTTTTTTGTTTTATCACCATGTTTGGTAGCATACTACTTATAAAGGGTGAGCTTTAGGTCCAGTGCATTCAATGCATTAGATCCGTTTTGATGGTGACATGTGTCAAAAAGTGAATACATGTCAAAAAGTGAGTACGTGTCATTATTTCAATGGGTTCAATGCAATTAAGCATTGGACCCAAACCTCACCCCTTATAAAAACAGAAGTAAAGATTTTATTTTTTTAATTTTTTTATATAGCTAAAATGCAAAACTAACTCTCTAAGTTTCGATTTCCTCAAAAAAAAAAAAAAAAAAAAAAAAAAAACTCTCTAAGTTTCGCCTTTTGTCATTTCAATCCTCAAAGTTTTAGTTTTGTCATTTCAATCATCTAAGTTTCAAATTTTGTCAATTCAGTCATTCATTATCTTTTTGTTAGGTGCTGCTGTTTACTAACCAAAACGACGCCGTTTTGGATGATTTTTTTTTTTTTTTTTAAATTTCTTAATTTAATTTACTGAAAAACATTAATTATCAAAAAAAAAAAAAAAAAGACATTAAAGGAACGACATTATGAAGGAAAATGCCCCTGGGACATCATCAGCACAATCCCAGCCATAACTACCCGACTTCAGATCCCCTTCCTCTGTCACCTTGGCCCTTAGTGGCTGGAGCCTGAGTCCATTTCCCCAACTCGGAACATCAATCGAAGTGTTCGTTGATGTGTACTCGATGAAGGTCCCAAAGGGCATGATGGTTCTTCAAGCCTGCAAAATTGCCAGCATCGATATCCCTTGATTTTGCTACCATAATCGCCTCTCTATTGCCAGAAATTGCAGCATGTGCCTCGTCGTTCAAGCTTGGGATTGTGTCGATGATGTCCCTGGGGCATTTTCCTTCACATGTCATTCCCTAAGCATTTTTTTTTGTTTTGGTAATTAACGTTTGTAAAATTAAATTAAGAAATTTTTTTTAAAATTCATTCAAAACAGCGTTGTTTTGGTTAGTAAATGGTAGCACTTAACAGAAGGGTAACAAAGGACTGAATTGACAAAAGGTAAAACTTGGAGGATCAAAATGGTGAAACTGAAACTTAGAGGACTGAAATGACAAAAAGGTAAAACTTAGAGGGTTAGTTTTGCAATTTAGCCATTTTTTTTAATAAGTCATCTTAACAAGTTATAAAAAATTACAAAATATTTTGCATCCCTATAACATTGCTTCTTACTACAGATTCATTTGACTAAATAGTAAATATAGTAAATACATCTCTCAACCATTATTTTTCCTTGCTTCTTTTTTTTTTTTTTCCTTATTTTATTGTGGAAATTACATTTTATCACCCTAAACTATACCATAGGTCCGTTTGGGAACAATTTATTTAGCTGAAACTGAAAACTTTTTACTAAAAGCACTGTAGATAAAGATAAAAATTAGCTGAAATATAACAGTGAGACCCATGAATAGTACCAAAAAGTACAATAGGGCCTACGAATAGTAGTAAAAATAAGCTGAATAATTGTAAAAATGAGAAAAATAGAAAATAAGCTGACTTTAAACTCTAATCCCAAACGCAACCCACATATTACACTTTGCACCCTAAATTTTTTGAGTACACGTTTTGAAAACTTTTTACTGAAAGTACTATAGATAAAGGTAAAGGTTAGCTGAAATAGTACAATGGGACCCATGAATAGTTTCAAAAAGTGTAGTAGGACCTATGAATAGTAGTAAAAATAAGATAAATAGTAAAATAAGTTGACTTTAAACTCTAATCCAAACACAACTCACATATTACACTTTACACCCTAAACCAAGGAGGGAACTACTCAAGGGCTAAGGGGGGCCATGCACACCCCCCCCCCCCCCCCCCAACCTTTAAAAAAAAAAATACTAGTATGTATATTAACAAAAAGAATTTTAATTCTGACTCTTAAATTTATATTCTTGGCCCCCTTCCCCAAAAAATTTACAAATTGACCCAAGAAACCCAACAAATAGATAACATGAAAAATCTATAAAAAAGAAAATGCTCATACCAGGATAATAAGAAAAATCTTTGGGCAAATCATAAATTCGGTCTAAGCAAAAACAATAACAACAAATCAATTACAAATCCTAGCAAAAAAAATCACAGAAACCTAATAACCTTTACCCAATTTCTCCCTCTCACTTGAGAGTTCCATACCCCTCTCAAATGACTCCACCCTCATAGCCATAGAGACAACACCAATGCCATATATTGATCGCTCCATCCACACATTAGTTAGACTTTGAAAATATTAAGACGTGTCAATTGACTTACAAAACTCTTGATTATGAAATCCTATTATTAAATTTTTTCAAAAGAAAAAATACAGATAATAATTAATAAATTAATGCTAATAATGCAACTTTGTCAACCTCTAGTATTAATATTTTAATTTTTTAAAATCTTTGAACAAAGAACTTCGGCCCCTCCTAAGTTTGAATCCTGGTTCCGTCCCTGCCCTAAACTTTTTTAGTACACATTTTGCACCCTAAACTATAGTTCTTGTTACACTTTGCACCCCGACGTTAAGTTTAGTGTTAACTTGGATGGAAATTCAAAGTTTAGGACGCAAAGTGTAATAAGAAATATAATTTAAGGTGGTAAAGTGTAATTTTTCATTTGTTTTTAATAGATTGAGAAGAGGGGTAATTAGGTATTTTCACATAGTGTCATACTTTTCCATCCAAGTTAACACCAAACTTAACGTCAAGGTGCAAAGTGTAACAAAAGTCATAGTTTATGGTATAAAACATGCATTCAAAAAGTTTAGGATGTAAAGTGTAACATAGGATATAGTTTAGGGTGGTAGATATGATTTCCTCTATTTTATTTACATAAGGGAAGGAAGGAAGTAAGGATCACAGAAGAGTGGTTTGGGAGGCAACAAGACACTGAGGATTGCTTTGGAAGTTGGCAAGTAAAAAATTGCTAGCTAGCAATATTTTAATAAATAAAGTGAATGCTCGAATATGTTTTTGATCCAAAATGTGATTGTTTTTTTAGCGTGTTTAGGGACGGAGTTTACCCTCTTCTTAGCGTGAATTATTCACTCCTATAACAGAAGTTGTCCTTCCTTTCATAGGATGTGTGGACCCTCCATGGACCCCTTACAAAGACTCGCAACTTGTTGTGGGATAAGATAAAATTCCTCATATAGGAGTAAATAATTTCTCATTGATAGAATCATAGCTCACTTTCTAAAAGCTAGATCCAAATATCGTGTTGATTAACTATAATTAATCCTCCTATAGCTCACTCTCTAATGGCCTGTTTGGAAGTTAAAAAATGGAGGGGGAGTAGAGTAATTAAGGAAGGAGGGGGAGGGATTTGGAGGGGTTTCAACTACCTCTAACCCTTCATTTTTAATTCCCCAAATTGGAGAGATTTGAAGGGAGAGTAGAGTAGATAAATTATTAATCAAATAAATTTCCTAATTTACCCTTTCTTAATTAACAAAATTACAAACATATAATCTTTGTTTGTTTCATAAGAAAATAAATAATTTAATGCTAAAATTTTAGAAATTCAGAACTAGAAAAGCCACCAAAAACAAACACTTTTCTGTTTCAAAAAGTGTAACTATGAGTTTTATTTTCTAACAAACAAAATACACAATACTCAAATTTCAATTCCTTTCCCTTTTCCTCCATTTTCAGAGCACCCAAACAGAAGTTAAAGCCACAAAATTTTTCTCAGAATCTCACAGCTGTAACCTGAAAAAAGCACAAGAAATCAGACGCCGCCGAGTCGTGGGTCGTCGTCGACGACATCCAAAGGACCATGACGCTCACAAATCGGCGGTGACGACGTCAAAGGTCCACGACGCTCACAACTCGACGGCGACGACGTCCAAAGGTCCATGACGCTCACGACTCGACGATGATCTGGATTAAGCTCAGGCCCTCAAGCTCGATCGAGCCTCGAGTCACTTCGTCGCCGATGAAGCACGACGGCAACTCTTCCCTTCTTATTCCGGAGAACTATCCCGACGACGACGAGGATCTCGCTTTGCTTGCTCTTCGTTCTCTAGGATCTCGCTTTTTTTTTTTTTTTTGGTTGTGTGCGTTTTGGGGGATTTGGTTTGTGTTTCTGTGAAATTTCTGTTTTTTTTTTCCTCTACTTGTGCCTGTGTTTGGTTGCTCAGAAAATGTGGAAAAGAAATGGGAATTTGGATTTTGGTTGGAGTTTTAAAAAACCTACGAAATTTGGCAATGTTTATAATTTATTAATACTGATATGAATGTTTTGTTTTCAAACATTCAGAAAACAGTTCAATTTTGACGGATTTTTACTCTTCTTTTTTAGTTTTTAGGTATATAATTTATTTTGTTTTATTTTTTTTAATTTTATTTATTCTTCTCAAAAAAAAAATTACTAAAATATTCTAAGATTTGGACAAATGATAATCAAGTTCAAAACTTTATAAAATTGATAAATTAATTATAGACTAATGTTACAAGTTCATTTTCAAATAGGGATAAATTTGTCTATTTTAATCATTTTCTCTTCTCTCCATCCTAATTTTTAAAACATCCAAATAAGGGGAAGGGCTAATTACTCATTTCCCCCTTACTAATTTTAAAAACATCCAAACAAAATGGAGGGGAATTAATCCCCTCTACTCTCCTCCCCACTACTCTCCTTCCCTCTACTCCCCTCTACTCTCCTTCCTCTCTAAACTTCTAAACAGGCCATAAATGCTACAGCAACATGAAATACCCTTAACAACCATATGTAAGCCTATGTGAAACCAATAAATCAACGGTTTGGTTAATAGATGTTTTTAAGACATTTGTTAATGAGCAATTTTAAAAAAAAAAATTGATATCACTTCTATTAAAAATATAAAAAGTTGTAAAAAATATTAATTACTTTTTTTCTTTTCCCGCATCCATTACCTATAAATCAAACCCTTCAACGGGGTCATGGTAGTTAGGATTTTTTTTTTTTTTTTTGAGGAACCATGGTAGTTAGGATCTGAACGTAAATTGGTATTAAATTCAGTACCGCAAACCTTGTAAAGGCTTTTGGAGTCTACCCAGGTGAAAATTGATTAGATTAAAATCAAAGTTCATAACTTAACAATTGGTCCTTCCACAGGAAGCTTCTCTTTGAAAGTATATCAATTCAAGACTTCAAGTCATAGCATCAAGTTTTGGGTAATTTCTCAAGCCTAGAGAGGAAAGTCTTGCCGTGCATTCTAGGCTATTTGTTCCTTCAGAGGCCAGCAATTAGCTGTTGCTTTTTATTTTTTATTGTGCAACGTGTTTCCTCTTGTATGTTCAAAGTCCAAACAAAAGAACCCCACAGAAAGATTCTCGAAAAAAAACTTTTGATGATTTTCAGGTCTATGCCAATATGGGTTGAAGTCCTTAAAACGGTAAAAATTTCCTGTCGAAATTATGGCAATATTCAAAATGATAAAATTGACAGTAGGGTCTCACTCACGATTCACAAATTCAAGTCAAAACGCGTAATTAGATTTGTTAAGCATTTTAATCAAGGTTCTCAAAATCGGAATCCTATATAGGATCGTGGATTGTAAGATCTTACATATTTTCAGATTTATACCAAAAAACACATTGATAATGACTTTATATGTTGAATAATCACATAAATTGTGAATTTATCCATAAAAAACAAAGATTTGCATCATATGTTGCAATTTGCATGTCATACATCACTACGTTTATACTATCGAAACAAATATATTTAAGTTTTGATCTAATGTATTTAAAAATTTAAATAAATGTTTAATTAGCAACTAAATATCAAAATATTTATCAACACATATGGAAATATTTTCCAAATTTTAAGTTCCAAGTTCCAAATTTAAAATCCCAAATAAGTTATCAAATGGAAACTTGCTAACTAAAATATGAAATCCAAAAGCAAGATGAATATTAAGGTGAAATGAATATTTAATTATTCTCATTCTAGGGTTCCTATAATCACTATCCTAATTATCATCATCCATTTCATCGTCTATGTAGATATTGTATATTTGTATACTAGAGCTACAAAAGAGATCAAAATACAACTTCACACTTAACTATTCAAGTTATACCACTCAGCAACAATTATAGAGCATGATAAAAAAAATCAATCAATCAATATACAAATACAAGCATACTAATAAAATTATATATAAGAAAAACATTTTAGTAATATTAGAACACAAATTAGTATATTGATCAAACAAATTTAACAATAATATAGCTTAAAAGGTAGCAAAGCCAATACAAATTCTTCATTTAGAAATGATAAAGCATTCCTTTATTTTGATTACAAGTGAACTAGAAACTAGAAAATATTTGCTTAGGTTAACATAATTATATAAAAATAAATAAAAGTCATACCATCATAACATAGAAAATAAAAACCCTTAAAGTTTCATCAAAACCAAAAATTTATCCCATAAAAAAAATAAAAAAATAAACCAAAAACAGATGTTTTGGTAGGATTGGTAGAATCGGTAGGATTCTATATGATCCTACAATCCTACACGATCCTACAATTTTTACGATCCTACAATTTTTACGATCCTATTGCGATCTTAAATGTTTTGGTGAGGTGGAATCATAAAATAGTGCGATCCTATGATCCAGATCGCGATTTTAACAATCATGATCTTAATTCAGTCGTTTCATTATCTGTGTACGTGTGTTTTTTGTAAGGCCCAAAATGAGGATCACTAGTTCTCTCAGGATAGTTTATTTGCTTAAAAGTGAGCTTGAAAGTGGTTTTAACCTGTCGGGACCACAATTTGACTCCCTACAATCACTCTAAAAACAGGCCCGCATAATATCATTATCTTATAAGAATATAATGTAAAATTTATAGGTTAAAAATAATGTATGTGTTATTTAGAAGTTTTATTTTTTATTTTATAAGTTTATGTAATAAAACATATAATTTATTTTGCATTCAACAACATACATAGTGATTAGTGATATAATATATATATATATATATATTAATAAAAATATTTAAATTACATAACTATAATTTTTTTTTTTTTTGTAAATGAAGAAGAAAAAAAAATGTACACCCTTACATCAAGGGCATGTTTGGTATACTATAAAAGGATTGCGACAGGAATGATAATTTTTTTAACTGGGAATAAAACGTGTTGTAATGGAAGGAACATATGTAACATGTTACATTAAGGGCACATTTTATAATTGTAGCATTTTTTTATCCTTTCCAAATAAAAGTATAATGCCTATATTATTGAAACTTACATTTTAAGGCAATCTTTTGAATATTTATCATTTTTATTACTTTTTTAGGGCCCATGTCTCTAATTTCTAATATCTATTGGCTATTTTGTTTATATTTTTTAGCCCAAAACTAAAAGAATCAATTTAATGTCCAATTAGTCCAAATTAAATGGACCGAAATGGACCAAAGACAAGGAGAACTGAATTGGGCCAAAGTGGATGAATGGACCGAAATAAACCAAAGTGAACCAAACTACACTAAAGAGGACTAAACGGACCAAATGGACCGAAGTGGACTGAATTGGACCGAATTGCTTCGTTGATGTGTTTTAAAAGGAGCGTAACAACAATAATTAATATTGTGGGGCCCAATATTTTGAGGCCCTGGCCCATTTTCACATTGGGGCCCAAGGCCCGAGCTGAGGAGGGATATAACCAAGGATATATAATGGAAGTCCAAGCAGTAATTGAAATGTAGCCGAGGATGATTCTGTCCTCGGCATTCCCGAGGTCCTCCTAAAAGAAAGGGCAAGAGCGGTATAGGCATAGTTTTGAGAAAGAAGCCCAAAATATCCATGTTGATAGAGAAATAACCGCTGGACAGTATGGAGACCAAGGACAAAGATAAAGCTACCATTACTGCCATTGAATACTCTGCACCTGACAAAACCATGCTCTACAGCTTTTACAACCACCCCCAACCACTTTAGGTATGGGCTGATGGGACAAGTATCATTCCTGAAAAGTCGAACCTACACATGGACGTTGGATAAAAGATACAAACGAGTATAAAAGGAGAAGTAAGCAATCTAGGAAAGGGGCTTGGAAAAAAAGGCCAAAAACCAGAGCCTCCCAGACCGTATCGAGGAGAACGACTCCTCGAGCGAATACGACCTATTTTTGTATGAACACCATGACCAACCACCGTCCAGTGACCAAGGCCTAGCCTTTCAAACCCACACTCTATAAATTTTATTGCAAGGGCCTTTTTACGTGCGAAGTCCATATTATTTGGGATCGTCACATTTTGAGTCCTTACAATTGGCGTCGTCTGTGGGGAGGCTTGCGTGTTGGCACAGGCGGTGGGTCGAGAAAGTCCCCCCATCACTTCCAATAGCCCGTGGTAGCGCCCTAACCTAAAGTTCCACTAGGGGCTGCGTTTCTCACTAGGGGCTTGGCCGAGGGGTTAATCCTCCCAAACCAATGTCCCACATCTTGGCCTGGGGGCTAATATCCCCCAAACTATTTGAAACTCTAAGTTTTGGACAGAACCTAGGTATTGCATAGTCCTCGGACTCAAACCTATGGGGAAACCAAGTACATGAGATTGAAACTCTAAGTTTTGGACAAAACCTAGGTATTGCATAGTCCTCGGGCTCAAACCTATGGGGAAATCAAGTACATGAGATTGAAACTCTAAGTTTTGGACAGAACCTAGGTATTGCATAGTCCTCGGACTCAAACCTATGGGGAAACCAAGTACTTGAGATTGAAACTCTAAGTTTTGGACAGAACCTAGGTATTGCATAGTCCTCGGACTCAAACCTATGAGGAAACCAAGTACATGAGATTGAAACTCTAAGTTTTGGGATAGAACCTAGGTATTGCATAGTCCTCGGACTCAAACCTATGGGGAAAACCAAGTACATGAGATTGAAATTCTAAGTTTTGGGACAAAACCAAGGTCTTGCATAATCCTCGGACTCAAACCTATGGAAAAACCAACCATTTAAAGAGAATTCTAGATTGCTCAGTCCTATAGGATGATTATCTGCAAAAAATTGGATTACGTCCTCAACGGAATAAAGGTCCCAACCTGTCCTCAGATCCTCAGTTTTAAGGGAACTGGTGAAAACGAGCGTTTAAGTTCGGTACGATCGCACCTCGGTCCTCAGACCGGATGCTAGAAAGAACTAGGACTATGAGGGTCGTTTGGAAGGTGGCGAAGCACCCTGGTACTTGGCGACTCGCATGGTCTGTTCCTTTTGGGTTACACATCCTCGGATGATTACCTCTTGCACAGCATCGAGCATCCAGCGGCCCTCTCGGTTAGTTTGGGGGTATGCAACCCTTTTTCATGTCGGCATTATTGTGCCGAATAGTTTCCATAAATTCAGAATAATATCTCTTTCTTAATAAGGGTTTCTGCCCTAGATATTGCTTTTTCATGTCGGCATTATTGTGTCGAATAGTTTCAATAAACTCAGAATAATATCTCTTTCTTAATAAGGGTTTCTGCCCTAGATATTGCTTTTTCATGTCGGCATTATTGTGCCGAATAGTCTCAATAAGCTCAGAATGATATCTTTTTCGTAATAAGGGTTTCTGCCCTAGATATTACTTTTTCATGTCGGCATTATTGTGCCGGATAGTTTCAATAAGCTCAGAATGATATCTTTTTCGTAATAAGGGTTTCTGCCCTAGATATTGCTTTTTCATGTCGGCATTATTATGCCAAATAGTTTCAATAAGCTCAGAATGATATCTTTTTCTTAATATGGGTTTCTGCCCTAAACATCGTTCAGAACATGAAAGAAAATTATATGATCGTACATCTATTTATGGCATAACCATCGCAGGAAAGAAAGAATACATAGAATAAGACAATGTCAACTTTTATTGATGTAAAGAAGCAGTACAGCGTATAATGAGGGGCTTAAACAAGCCTATACAGAAAACGAACTGCAAAAACAATAAATAAAAAAACAACAGAACAAACAAACGACTAGAAGTCTTTTTAAGCTCTGTTCCGAAGTCTTTCCAAATTCTGCCCCAATAGCACCCATATTGAGAGGAAGACCTCCCTTGGTGGAAGAGGAGAAGAAGAGGAAGAAGGAAAAGCACCAGGATGGATCTGGTGATGGGAAATAAGGAGAAGGGGAGGCAAAAGGAGGCACCAGTGAAGGAAGAGAGGAAGAAGCAGGGAGACTTAGTCCCTGCATCAACCCTGACTCCTAACCCGCTGGTGCCATATTAGCTATGCTCATAGGAGAGCGGGTGGTACTGATAATGAGCAACCCCAGCTCGATCGCACCAAAAACTTGATGTGATTAGTTCCTGCTTCGGATTTTGGCTGAAAGAGGATGAGAAATATCTTCAGTCTCTGCCAACCCTGCCCTGACCGAGCCATCTTAAGCTTCGGAGGGATACGGTGCTTTTGGAAAGGGTGTGGTCTCTTCATCCCCGTTTTCACCTCAGACATATCACACTATAAGATTTGACTGTGCTGATAAGGAAAACTTTGAGCGCAACTTGAGGTTTAAGGCTTCAGAAAGGTTAAAGGGTCTTTATGCAAAGGAATACCCTCCCATCTGGCTTCTTATATGGAAGGTAAGCCCAATGGCATTTAATCCGTACAAATTTCCAAGAAGAGCTACAAAGGATATAGCGTCTGTTCAACTCCCCGATGTCATCTATAACTGTCAGATTTGACTGGCCTCGCAAAGGAAATTTATTAAGGACGTGCCTCGTACCCTGAAACGGCGGGAGCGCATCGTGTGTAAATTTAGAAGAATGTCTCTTAACTCGGCGCGTTTCCTAAGCAGATAAAGAGACGCCAACATTAATGAAGGGCAAAGCTAAACGAACTGTAATCAAGTCTTGGCATCATCAAAACCCTCCTCTCGGACCAAGAGGTCCGACAGCAGGATTTTGAGGGGCTATTGTGGGGCCCAATATTTTGAGGCCCTGGCCCATTTTCACATTGGGGCCTAAGGCCCGAGCCGAGGAGGGATATAACCAAGGATACATAATGGAAGTCCAAGCAGTAATTAAAACGTAGCCGAGGATGATTCTGTCCTCGGCATTCCCGAGGTCCTCCTAAAAGAAAGGGCAAGAGCGGTATAGGCATAGTTTTGAGAAAGAAGCCCAAAATATCCATGTTGATAGAGAAATGACCGCTGGACAGTATGGAGACCAAGGACAAAGATAAAGCTGCCATTACTGCCATTGAATACTCTGCACCTGACAAAACCATGCTCTTCAGCTTTTACAACCACTCCCAACCACTTTAGGTATGGGCTGATGGGACAAGTATCATTCCTGAAAAGTCGAACCTACACGTGGACGTTGGATAAGAGATATAAACGAGTATAAAAGGAGAAGTAAGCAATCTAGGAAAGGGGCTGGGAAAAAAAGGCCAAAAACCAGAGCCTCCCAGACCGTATCGAGGAGAACGACTCCTCGAGCGAATACGACCTATTTTTGTATGAACACCATGACCAACCACCGTCCAGTGACCAAGGCCTAGCCTTTCAAACCCACACTCTATAAATTTTATTGCAAGGGCCTTTTTACGTGCGAAGCCCATATTATTTGGGATCGTCACATTTTGAGTCCTTACAAATATGCATAAACTTTTAGATGTTATATAGATTTGTGATTTGGTATTATAATTGTGGTTGAAGTAAATTGCTTGTAATATTTGTGTGGAATTCATAATAAACTTGTTCAATAAATCAATTAATTCCATTGCTTAAGTTGTTTAGGGGGTCTAAACTAGATTTATTAAGTTGTATCAGTCTTAGAGCTTATAGGGGTTATAGTAGATTTTTTAAGAGGCAGAAGATTTCTAATTTATAATTTATTTATTTATTTATTATTATTATTATTTTTTTTAAGTTTTCAAGTTTTATTTAGCCGGTACATTTTGTAAGGGATTATATTCGTAAGTGTGATACTTAACCCAACTCATCTCAAGAATATTCTGATGATAACGAAAGTGGACTTCAACAAGCATAAAATAAGCTTTTTAAGTTACGTATTAAATTGAAGAAAGTTTTTAAGAATTCTTTAAAAAATTAAATGACATTGAACATGACAGTATAGTCAGGGTCCGTATTGAGGGGAAGTCGTTCTTCTGCTTCTTCTGATTTTTCAAGAAATTCTTAGAAAAATTAAATAACATTGAACATGACATGACAGTATGGTCTAGGTCCACATTGATGTTTGATGTATTTTCAAATTTTTTTTTTGAGAAAGGATGTATTTTCAATTAATACAGTCATATGTACATAAAATATAATGGAAACTGATTTTTTCTTTTTTTCAAAAAAGAAAAAAAAGAAAAAGAAAAAGAAAAAACTATACTTATGCTCTATGCCTTTTTTCAAGTCTCATGTAATAGAAAGCAGATCTAGTTATTATTTGGTTTATGAGATTTACTTTGTATTACATCGAGTCATTTATATTGTGATGTTTCATTATTGGATTGCGAAAGGAGATTATTAGGGTTCATAAATGTGTTAGAATATTATAGTGCCATAACATATCAAATTTACGTTGTATTAATAAAAATATAAAATTCTGTTTTCTTTTATCTCAAAAAAAAAAATAATAAAAAAAAAAATTGTGTTTGAGTTGAATTTGGTTCAAAAGTTGCTTGCACATAGGAAAAAATTGGCTTTTACCCATTTCAAAAAAACAATCCAGCATTTTGCCCTCTTTCCCAAATTAATTAAGAAAATGCCCCTCTTTTGAAACTCGATTTTCTCAAAATCGAGTTAAGCCCTATAGTGATGTTTTTAAGGATCCTGTAGTGACGTTTTAAGGACTTATAGTGACGTTTTGTAATCCAATTTCCATGAAGTCGAGTTATAGGTAAAAAAAAGAAAAACAAATTGCATGTAACTCGACTTCTGGAGATCGGATTACAAAACGCTACTATAGGTCCTTAAAACATCACTATAGGCTCCTTAAAACGCCACTATAGGGCTCCAGGATTTTTTTTTTTAATTTTTATAACTCGATTTTGAAAAAATCGAGTTTCAAAAGAGGGGCATTTCTCTAATTAATTTGAGAAAGGGGGCAAAATTGCTAGATTTTTTTTTTGAAAGGGGCATTTGCCCATTTTCTCCTTGCACACAATGAGGTTTTGATCAACTCCAAGATCATAATTTGATGATCTTCTACTTGTATCTGTTATAACATAAATAATTTTTGACCGAGACTTGTTTTATTAGAAATTTGGCATTTGGGGGTTCAAAATGGATAAAAAATTTGTTTCAATTTGAATTTTAAAATGAGTGAGATATGATCCTTTAAAGACTTGACCATACGACTTAAAATAATGATTTTACCCGATTTCATACCAATAAATCAAAAACCCTTCTACGTATTCATGGTAGCTGAGGATCAGGATCTGAATGTAAAATATTAGTTGAATTCCAAGCCCACAAAAAAGGCTTTTGGATTCTATGCAAGTGAGAATTAATTAGATTAAACTTAAGACTTAACAAGGTCTTCCTCGATCAGTTCCAAATGATGTTAATTCAAGTCTTAGCATCATGATTGTTGGGTAAGTTTCTCACGCATTGAGTAAAGTCTTGCCGTGCATTCTTGTCTAGTTTGTTCCCTCAGAGGCCAGCAATATGGAATATGGTTTTGCTTTTGTTTTTTATTGTGCAATGTGTTTTTCCTTGTATGCTCAAATAAACAAAAGAAACCAACTCAGAGAGTACTTGCCATATGCATTAATTGGAATATTCTCGAGTGATAAAAGCAATTTTTGGGTGATTCTCAGCTTAATGACAAGATGGGTTGAAGTCGTTTAAACGGTATGAATTTCTGGATGGAAAATTTTCAAAAAATGATAATTGACATTATTGGAACTCAAATACATTGACTAGAGGGTCTCATTCACGAATTCAAGTCCAAAACGCGTGATTATATTTGATAGTCTTTATTCAGTCATTTCATTTTCTGAATAGGCGTAACGTATGGTTTATATTTTGGTAGCTTATTTGCTTAAGTTGAGGTAGAAAACGATATGATTTGCCGTTGGATCATATAATTTTCTAAAAGTTGGATTGGAATGTCAGGAGCTCAAAAAATTGATGGAACATTTTGCATGGGAGTAAACCTTTTCACGAATCAGCGAAATGTTAAGTGTTTGATTAAGTATTACTTGGAAAATTTGAAGCATTAGAGTATTGAATTTATCGTTTGCAGTAATAGTTGTACAGTAGTCAAGGTCTTACCAAGTAATGGTATTCCTTAATCCCTCCAAAAATGTAGAAAACAACCAAATTAGAACTGTAAACTCTGTGAGCAAGTTGTATGATTTGGATGCCTATGAAATTCTGTATAATACAAAAGTAGATCGCACATGCGTGATGAAATGGATATAATACATCATTCTTGGGCCCCCACATGCTAACCCTACACGTCTTTTATCCTCCATGGAACCTCACACTTAATTGTTGTCTAGCACCATGACAATAATACTCCTCCTTTGTTGGGCTTTTTTCTAAGATTGTTTGTGTGAATTTTACGGGCTTTTTTGGTGCAATATAATGTCACCTTTGCCCCACACTCCACCATGAACTCTAATACCACTTGTTGGGAAGACAACTTGAATAATTAATATGACATATAAAAACACACTTTAACCCAAAAAGTATAAGTCCAATGAGTATGTACTCAATTATATTATATTAACCACTCATTCTTCATTTCAAAAAAACAAAAAAAAAAGCCACTCATTCTTCTCATCATTATTCAATATGAGACTTTACTCATACGTATATACCCAACATTACTGCCATAGTTGTTCAGTAGTCAAGGTCTTACCGAGTAATGGTATTCCTCAATCCCTCCAAAAATGTAGAAAACAACCAAATTAGAACTGTAAACTCTATGAGCTAGTTGTATAATTGAATGCCTGCGAAGTTATGTATAATACAAAGTAGAGCAAAAATAAATTGGGGGGCGGGGGGCGGCCATGGCCCCCCCGCCCAAAACTTTTGAAATCCTCTTATAGTGCTGTATAAAAATAAATTGGGCCCCTACAAATTATAATGATTGGCCCCTCCAAAAATTTTACAGAACCTTCTTGCTGTCAATGGAAGAAAATTGGTCTAGCGTAGTTGGATAGGCCACTCAATTTAAATCATAATAAAAGAGAAATTAACCAAGTGGCCCACCTACTTGCACAACATGCCAAGAAACTGGAGTTTCCAAACTATTGAATAAAAGATAGTCTCTGGTTTTAGAGTTCCAATTAGCTATGAATATTCATCATCTTCATAGTTCATGCTTTTCTTTTTTTTTCTTTTTTTTTCTTTTTTACTGTTGTTTTGCTTAATTTTCTCTTTACTTTGAATTTGGATAATGACTTTCCTTTAAAAAAAAATGTCATAGAGATCTGATCATTGTTAGTTTTTATGTTATTTCCCTTTAAAATATAACAATGATTGCATTTAGCCATTTACAATTCCAATATTTAGTTAGTTTCTCAAGTAGACTCCACTCAAACAATACACACACTTTTACCAAAATCTTATAAATCCCTAGACTTTTACCAAAATCTAATAAATCCTTAATCTCTAGGTGTCTTTCTTTTTATTTTTTCTAAGAATAGAAAAAGGACGTTGTTCCTATTGTTTTCAATTTTTAAATGCAATGCGCGTTGCTCGAATTGGTGTGTTTTTCTTTTCATTCTTAGCCTTCAAATTCATTTATTCTGGTCCCAACATCATAATTTTTTCACAAAATTTGATCATTTTCTCATATTTCCAATTTTTTTTCCTCATATGTTTTTCTCTCATTATCATCATCTCATTTTCATTAACCCCCTCCCAATTTGAAAAAGGGGAAAATTGTTAAGAATTTCACTATGAAAATGATAATGAATGGAATTTATTTTATGAATGGTCATCATCAAGCACAATTCTAATAGGAGATGCTAAGGCTTTAAAAAAAATTCTTTTATATGTTTATAGCAAATTGAAAGAACTCCACCACAAAACTATTTTAAATTTTAATAGTGCTTCGAAGTTCAAGCCAACATGTGAGATAAGAAGGAGATTGAAATGATGAGAACTTAGAGTTTGTGTTTTATTTAGGAAGAGGGGAAAAAAAGAACTTAAGTTTTTGGGATGGGAATTTCATTGTTCCTATAATCTTATCACAAGGCAAGTCAATTAGGCCTAGAAAAATTGACGTGGACCCGTTAACCCGGTCAAACCCAAATGAAAAATAGGATAAGCGTAATAGAAATCACAACCCATTTTAGTCCGATTTGTTTATAACCCACTCCCAATTTTGGCCCAACCCAACAGGTTAAACCCATACTTGACCCAACTTATTCATCAAGCCTTTACTATAAAATTTTAAACTTAATTTTTTAATTTTCATTTTCAATGTATGTTTGTAACATTGTATACTAAAGTTATATTAATTTTTTTATATTGTAGATAAAAATACTAACGACATTACTTGTTAACTTGACTAGTAATTCCGTAATTTCATTATAGTTTTTCTTCCTAATCATGCACCTTTTTTTTTTTTTAATTAATATGTTATATTTTTTTTTGATAAGATTAATATGTTATATTTTATTCTTAAAGATGTATATAATTATATATTGTATGATTTTGGAACTTTGGATTATTTTTTTTCCCTTTTAACTTTTCATCATATGAATAGCTTTTTAAAAGCCTCAATTTTTTTTTAGTGCAACTATAATTTAACCAAATTTTAGCAATTCAGAAAAATTTAATCCAAAAGCACACTTTAGTTTATAGGAGATTAAACTTTATTTCATATTTCATGTATAATATGTATAGGTGTTTTATTTTATTATTTTGTGCAATTATTAGATTAGTAGACTAATAAAATTAACCATCGGACTATCGAACATTTATTTTTTGACTTTTTATTTGTATCAAAAGAATTAAGAAAAAGAGTTTACCAGGAGGGAGGGAGTCATGTCTCTCTGTCTCTAGGAAAGTTGGTTCTCCCTCCTCTCTTAGGCAGTAGAAGTTTGTTTGTCCCTTCTTGATGAAGGAGAGTTTTGTTCTCTTGAGACAACAGGTTTGTCTCTCGAGCTTGTGGTTTTGTTTTTTCTGGGTTACAGGGAAACATTTTTCTTATTTGGTTGGCTTTAGTCTTCAATTATCTATTTGGATTATGGAGGACCTTACGAGAATATGGGGGAATTTGAACCTATCCGAAATGGAAGATATTGGTTTTGTTCTTCAGAGTGATCAGCGGTCTAGAGAGATTATAATAGCGGCAACGTTTCTCTCTTCACGATTCTTGAGCATGGAAGTGATGGCTAAAACTTTCAAGCAGATACGGCGTCCCACAAATGGCTTTTAGATACGTAACCAAGGTGATCATTTCGTCCTCCCTGAGTCTCAGCAATTTGGACCGAGTCTTAGGGCACCTCCCTACCGTTCTGCAGGTAAGGATATGTTTTTTGTTTCGGGTTTTTTTTGAAAAAGGCTCATCTGAGCCATCGTGGAGAGACAAGGTGTTGGCTAGGAATTCAGTGAGGATAGACAACGGTAGCGATAAGGTAATTACGAGGGGCGACCAGCAATTATTGGAAACCGAATTTGATGGGAGTGCAGTAACTACAGAACCGTTTCAAAATTCAAATCCTAACGTGGAATTGATATTTAAGGAAATTGATTTGGAGTCAAAAAGGGAAGCTTTCAATCTCTTTAAAAATTCAAACGTTAAGGAGCAAGATTCAGGGAAAGGAGTTATAGCGCAAGAGGAAATTTTAAATGCTATAAGGCCACGTGACAGCTCACCAATTATTGCTCCTATTAATTCTAATTCCCAGCAATCCCAACGGCAAGTGTTTAAGATGGTTAATATTCCAGAAAAGGAAAAACTCTCAACAACAGCAGTTAAGGGTAATGAGCAGGATCAATCCAATCAGCCTCCACACCGTGCCATCTAGAAACCACCTCCATGGCCGATCCTGAAGGTGAACTCTGTGAGAGTGCCTTTTTTTCGTAACACTCAGGCCCAAGGATCCCGGGCCGAATAGTTGTGGTTTGGTGGACCGGGTTTTGATTCACCGCAGCTAACAGGTTGTTTAAGAATCAAGTAGTGCACAGGGCATGCTTCCTACAATACATGTAAACTGACAAACAAGGATACTTGTATTGAACGACAAATCAAAACAGCAAAGTAAATGCAGAGAACAAAATAACAAAAGCACAAAGTAACGTTATAAGGATCCTTAAAGCAGTGGAAAGTATTTCATTAAATTTTCCTTTGTCATGGTTACAGTACGCTCACTAAGACATGATACAAGGTTCAAGCAAACTCAAAAATTACAGACTTAGATGGCTATCTAAGCCTCTAAGACTTGCAAAGTTTGATTCTTTTTGAATCCGAGTATGTGCATTAGTGGCTTTTCTAGGATACCGGGAAGTAGTGTTACTAATTTTTCCTGAGTTTTCTCTTCTTTACAGAATTTTATCAATAGTTCTTTCACTCTTCAATTCTCCCTTCTTTGCAACCTTTCCCCCCTTTTTATAATGATATTCTGAAGTCCCAGGGGAACCACTAGTTCCCCTGTTTTGTCCTTTAGTCAACAGGGCATGTATTGTGTCCATCGCTCAGCAGGTCCCGTTTCCCTATTTTTCATCCTTTCCTTTCTTTAGTTTTGATTTCTTTGAAAGTCTATGGCTAGCTACCTATTTCGGGACACGCTGAGGTCACGCTTTTCTCGATCCCACTTTTGGCAGTTCTTCCTCTTTATCTTTTTTCTCAGATGGGCGGAATCCCGTTCTGCTGGTTTGAAAATCTTCCGCTGCTATTCCTTTTTTTTTTTCTTCATTCTGGTTCCCCGAGGCGTTTCCCACTTGCGCCATGAGAGATCGCTGATTCTTTCTTCTTTTCTTGCTGGGTCGTTTGGCGCTTGTGGCTTCTCCTCTGTTTCTTGTGTTTCTTTTTTGTCCTTTTCTTTCGAATTGTCTTAATCTTTTGTTGACTGTGTTTATACGCCTAGGAGGACCCGCGCCTTTTGGTGGTCGCTGAGGATCTCGGCTCAACTTTCTTCTTCAATCCCCTGACATGGGCTTCTCTTCCTTTTCTTTCTTCTTGATGCTTCTTTTGGGCTTCAAGCCTTTTGGGCCTGCCATTTCTTCTCTTTCGTGGTCCCCTTGCACTTGTTTCTTTGGGCTTGGCTTACTTTCTTTGGGTTTGACTTATTTCTTTGGGCTTGGGTACTGTGATCTTTTTTTAGACCTCAACAAACTCTAATGATGCTATTTTTCGAGAAAAAAATTTTGTGGGTGTAGGAGTTGTAATCCGAGATGATAAGGGTCAGGTTGTAGCTTTCATGGACGAGATAATCACTTTGCCCTACACGGTTACTGATGTGGAACTGATCGCAGCTAATAGAGCACTCAGATTGGCTCTAGATTTCGGTCTCTCACCTATTGTCCTCGAGGGTAATTCCAAGAACACTATAGATGCCCTAATGTGTGAGGTATCATTACTGGCGGACTATGGAAACTTGGTTGACGATGCAAAGAGGTTAGCAAACCAGTTTGATTTCATGGTGTTTAGTCATGTAAAAAGAGAGCGTAATAGTGCAGCTCAAGACATTGCTAGACATGCGAAACATGTTAGTGAGTTATCGGTGTGGATGGAGGATGTTTCTCCACACCTCTCTACTGTAATTCAAGCCGAATCGGCTTTTCATTAAATAAAATTACAGTTCTCTTGCTAAAAAAAAAAAGCGGTTAGAAATTATGTCAAAGGTTTTTTTTGGTATGTGGAAAAAATATTGGTTACTCTAAATTGACCTAACCCATCAAAAATTGGTAAAAAGGGTCATAGGACTCATGCACTCCATCTTATTTCAATAAATTTCTGACTTAAACCCAGCCAAAGTGGAACCCCAAACCTCATTGACCCAACTCGTTCCCTAAGATTCAAAGTTAATGTAGTGCAATCTTACCATGAGACGGGTTTAAAAAGAATGATTTTCCAATCTGTATCTGTTTATAAGCTTATAATTTTTTAAGTGACACTTGCCAAATAATGTGATCCTTCTTCTTTTTTCTTTTTCTTCTTACCCACACCCCGTATTTCTGTTTAATTCAACGGAATTTTTTTTTTTTTTAACCAAAAAATAATTTTATACCATATAACTATCTGAATGAAGGTTGTTCTTTTTAATTAAAAATCAATCATCCATGACACCAATGGCGGAGCCAGGATTTCAATCTAGGAGGGACAAGATTAAAAGTCAATATTAAAAGAAATTATCTAAAAAATATTAATTGATAAGAAAAAAATAATTAAACAATTGTGAACAAATGTATATATGTTTCATATCATTAAAATAAAGAAACAAAAACAACCAATTCAAAGTTACTAACAATCAAAGTAAGAGATTATTTAAATATACAAAATTTAGACATATAATTTGATTTGTTAAACTAAATTGAGAAATCAAATTAATCCAAAAATGTTAAGAGTATAACTGCAAAGTTTATATACACACACACACACACATATATATATATATATATATTCTTCAAAGTAATTAAAATTTGGGTTTATAATAAAAACACTGTTTAAAACATTGAAAAAGTCAAAATATAAAATAGAAATTATATATAAAAAAAAAAGTAGTGGATGCTTTAGGTTTTTAGTCCAAGAAAAAAAATTATTATATTATGTATTAAGGGACCCAATAATGAATTTTCATGAGAAAAAAAATTTTGGAAAAAAAAAAGTATAGATTATTACAAATTTTACTACAAAAAGCTAATAAATTGATGCGGTAAGAATGGATTAGTAGTGCTACTAGTCAAAATAGAAAATAATTATATGAATTGTTTTTTTGAGATGGTGATACATTAAACTAATGTAGTAAAATTTGTAACATTCGTAGCATCATCCAACAAAAAAAGTGATATGAGTAGTAAAAAAAAAACGAAGTAAAACAAAACATTGATGAAATGGGTGAAAATGTGAGACAAGATATTTTTTTTTGATAAACATGTGAGACAAGATATAAGAGCACTATCATCAGGTGTGCGGCATTTGGCACACCAAACAACAAAAATAGACCCTCATGAGGTGTGCCAAATGCCAAAAAATTTGGCACACCGCTACAGTACCGTCTCAAATATGAGACGGTACGGACACATGTGTTATAAATTTTTTTCCTTATTTTATTCTCTTCTCTCTCTCCGCAGCAGTTCTCTCTCTTTCTCTCCTCTCTGGTCTCCGTCTCTCCTCTCCATCTCTCCGTCTCCACGCCTCTTTCTCTCTCTGTTTTTTTTTTTTTTTTTTTTTCCTGAGAAGGCGATTCCGATCTGAACCTCTGCTCGTCGATTGAAGCTCGCCAATCTGAACCTCTGCTCGCCGATCTGAAGCTCTGCTCGCCCAGGGGTGGTCGCCGATCTTTGCTCGTCGTCCTCCACAGTCGCCGTTCTTTGCTCGTCGTCCTCCACAGTCGTCGTTCTTTGCTCGTCGTCCTCCACAGCTCTTGCCACCGATCTCGTTGCCGATGGTTGGTTGAGTTTGGTCATTGATTGATCTGTTGGGTTGGGGTTTTGTTGAAGATTTTGAGTTTTTTTTTTTTTTTTTTTTTTTTGGTTGAGGTTTTTGGATTGGAAATTTGTTGGAGGATCCGGTGATTGTGGTTGTTGTGGCGGTGGTTGTAGCGGTGGTTGTTGTTGTGGCGGTGGTTGTAGCGGTGGCTGTTGGACCCGGTGGTGGCTGGGCTGTGCATTTGTATTTTTGCTATGTTTTGGATAAATATATTATTTTAATGTATAGGAAATATTATTTTAATGTATAGAATTGAAGTATAGAACATCTGATAAATGATATGTTGTAAAATGATGTTCTAAAATGATAAAGTGGGTTTTTGATGTGTTAAAATGACATTTTTTTTTAGAGAGTTGCTGAGAATGCTCTAACAAAGGTAGATATAACAAAGCTACCTACCCCCTACCCCCTAACCCCCCCCCCCCCCCCCCCCAAAATAAAAAGATATAAAAAAGCTACTTTTAAAAGAATAGCAAAGTAGGCAAAAAGTAATATGCTTTTATACGTGAGGAAGGTTTTTTTTCTTTTTTTTCCTTTGTTATGTTGGTGTCAGGGTCTGGAGTGAGAGTCTTTTATTTTGTTTTATTACCATATTTGGTATCATACTATTTATAAAGAATGTGGTTTAGGTCCAGTGCACTAGATCCAGTTTGATGGTGACACGTGTCATTATTTCAGTGGGTTCAGTGCAACTGGGAATTGGACCCAAACCTCACCCCTTATAAAAATAGAAGCAAAGATTTTTTTTTTTTTTTTATAGCTAAAATGCAAAACTAAGGGGCTATTTGTTAGGGTGCTTTGAGCAACAGTTTTCAGTGTTTAAATAATATTACACGTATTTTCACACACTTTTTCACCTATATGTATTTCCAAAAAATACACATAACGTTACTAAAACAACATTACCAAACGGCCCTTAACTCTCTAAGTTTCACCTTTTATCATTTCAATCCTCTAAGTTTTAGTTTTGTCATTTCAATATTTTAAGTTTCAAATTTTGTCAATTCAATCATTCGTTATCTTTCTGTTAGGTGCTACTGTTTACTAACCAAAATGACGCCGTTTTGGATGATTTTTTTTTTTTTAATTTCTTAATTTAATTTTACTGAAAAACATTAATTACAAAAAAAAAAAAGACACTAAGGGAATGACGTCATGAAGGAAAATGCTCCTGGGACATCATCGGCACAATCCCAGCCAGAACTCGACCCGACTTCAGATCCCCTTCCTATACCTTAGCCTTTAGTGGTTGGAGCCTGAGTCCATTTCCCCAACCCGGAACATCAATCGAAGTGTTCGTTGACGTGTACTCGATGAAAGTCCCAAAGGGCATGACGGTTCTTCAAGCCTGCGAAATCGCCAGCGTTGATATCCCTTGATTTTGCTACCATAATCGCCTCTCTATCACTAGAAATTGCCGCATGTGCTTCGTCGTTCAAGCTTGGGATTGTGTCAATGATGTCCCTGGGGCATTTTCCTTCACATGTCGTTCCCTAAGTTTTTTTTTTTTTTTTGGTAATTAACGTTTGTAAAATTAAATTAAGAAATTAAAAAAAAAAATTTCATTCAAAATAGCGTTGTTTTGGTTAGTAAATGGTTGCACTTAGCAGAAGGGTAACAAAGGATTGAATTGACAAAAAGTAAAACTTGGAGGACTAAAATGACAAAGCTAAAACTTAGAGGACTGAAATGATAAAATGTAAAACTTAGAGGGTCAATTTTACAATTTAGCCATTTTTTTTAATAAGTCATCTTAACAAGTTATAAAAAATTACAAAATATTTTGCATCCCTATAACATTGCTTCTTACTGCAGATTCGTTTGACTAAATAGCAAATATAGTAAATACATCTCTCAACCATTATTTTTCATTGCTTTTTTTTTTCCCTTATTTTATTGTGAAAATTACATTTTATCACCCTAAACTATACCATAGGTCCATTTAGGAATAGTTTATTTAGCTAAAACTGAAAACTTTCTACTAAAAGTACTGTAGATAAAGATAAAAACTAGCTGAAATAGTATAGTGGGACCCATAAATAGTACCAAAAAGTGCAGTAAGACCTATGAATAGTAGTAAAAATAAACTGAATAATTGTAAAAATAAGAAGAATAGAAAATAAGCTGACTTTAAACTCTAATCCCAAACGCAACCCACATATTACACTTTGCACCCTAAATTTTTTAAGTACACGTTTTGAAATTTTTTTACTGAAAGTATTGTAGATAAAGGTAAAAGTTAGCTGAAATAATACAGTAAGACCCATGAATAGTACCAAAAAGTGCAGTAGAACCTATGAATAGTAGTAAAAATAAAATAAATAGTAAAATAAGTTGACTTTAAACTCTAATCCAAACGCAACTCACATATTACACTTTGCACCCTAAACTAAGAACGAAACTTGATAAGGATAAAATTGTAAAATTAACACTCACCAATGGAAAGGCATAAGGCGACGTTCCAAACAAACCCGTCGGTCTTATTTGTGTCCATTGGCAAGTGACGATAGTAGGAAGTCTACGGGTTTACCTCGAAGCTGACGAGAGCACCTTTAGCAAGGAAGATGGAAAGCTGACGCCAATAGGCTGAAGGGGGTATGCGAGACTGACGGTTCTAACGTGGCCTTACTTGGTCTCCACGCATGATGTATATGGAAATATCTTGTGCCCCACGCTCAGTGCTAATCAAAAGGACTCCTACAAGGAAAGGTTTCCGCAAAATACGTTCATGAAGACTCCTATAAAAAAAAGACTTCTAAACCAAGTAAGAGATGTCAACCCCCTACTACTATAAAAACCCAAAACCCTCATAAACTAAGGTACGCATAATTTCCCCCAGTTCTGGCACTCTAAAGTTGTGAAAAGTTCTAACTTGACCTTTAGACAGTATTTGGCTGACACCACACCGGTACTTTCTGTTAGGTTTTCTCTTTTCGTTGTGCAGGTACTGTTTCGAGTGTGCAAAGACTGTGTGGCTCAGTGGTGAATTTTTCGGCATCATCAAAACTACTCAAAGGCTGAGGGAGGCCATCCCCCCCCCCCCCCCCCCAACATTTGAAAACAAAATATACTAGTATGTATATTAACAAAAAGAATTTTTAATTCTGGCTCTTAAATTTATATACTTGGGCCCCCTCTCCAAAAAATTTACAAATTGACCCAAGAAATCCAACAAATAGATAACAATAAGAAAAATGCTCATACCTGGACAATAAGAAAAATCTTTGGACAAATCATAAATTCAGTCTAAACAAAAACAATAACAACAAATCAATTACGAATCCTAGCAAAAAAAATCACAGAAACCCAATAACCTTTACCTAATTTCTCCCTCTCACTTGAGAGCTCCATACCCCTCTCAAATGACTCCATCCTCATAGCCATAGAGACAACTCCAATGCCACATATTAATCGCTCCATCCACACATTAGTTAGACCTTGAAAATATTAAGACATGCCAATTGACTTACAAAACTCTTGATTATAAAATCCTATTATTAAATTTTTTTCAAAAGAAAAAATACAGATAATAATTAATAAATTAATGTTAATAATGCAACTTTGTCAGCTCTAGTATTGATATTCCAATTTTATAAAATCTTTGAACAAAGAACTTCGGCCCCCCTAAGTTTGAATCATTGTTCCGTCCCAACCCTAAACTTTTTTAGAACACATTTTGCACCCCAAACTATAGCTCTTGTTACACTTTGCACCCTGACATTAAGTTTAGTGTTAACTTGGATGGAAATTCAAAGTTTAGGGTGCAAAGTGTAATAAGAAATATAATTTAAGGTGGTAAAGTGTAATTTTTCATTTCTTTTTAATAGATTGAGAAGAGGGGTAATTAGGTATTTTCACATAGTGTCATACTTTTCCAACCAAGTTAACACCAAACTTAACATGCAAAGTGTAACAAAAGTCATAGTGTATGGTATAAAACGTGCATTCAAAAAGTTTAGAATGCAAAGTGTAACATATGATATAATTTAGGGTGGTAGAATGTGATTTCCTCTAATTTATTTACATAAGGGAAGGAAGGAAGTAAGGATCACAGGAGAGTGGTTTGGGAGGCAACAAGACACTGAGGATTGCTTTGGAAGGTGGCAAGTAAAAAATTGCTAGCTAGCAATATTTAAATAAATAAAGTAGATGCTCGAATATATTTTTGATCCAAAATGTGATTGTTTTTTTAGCGTGTTTAGGGACGGAGTTTACCCTCTTCTTAGCGTGAATTATTCACTCCTATAACAGAAGTTGTCCTTCCTTTCATAGGATGTGTGGACCCACCATGGACCCCTTACAAAGACTAGCAACTTGTTGTGGGATAAGATAAAATTCCTCATATAGGGGTAAATAATTTCTCATTGATAGAATCATAGCTCACTTTCTAAAAGCTAGATCCAAATATCACGTTGATTAACTATAATTAATCCTCCTATAGCTCACTCTCTAAATGCTACAGCAACATGAAATACCCTTAACAACCATATGTAAGCCTATGTGAAACCAATAAATCAACGGTTTGGTTAATAGATGTTTTTAGGACATTTGTTAATGAGCAATTTAAAAAAAAAAAAAAAAAATTTGATATCACTTCTATTAAAAATATAAAAAGTTGTAAAAAATATTAATTACTTTTTTTCTTTTCCCGCATCCATTACCTATAAATCAAACCCTTCAACGGGAGAAAAAATTAATCATTTATTGAAGTTATCTGATGTGGTTTTTTGAAACAGGTGTCATTCATTTATTGGGTAGGAAATACCAAAACGGATGCTGAGTTGATATTACCGAAACATAGTATACTTTCTCCTTCAACGGGGTCATGGCAGTTAGGATTTTTTTTTTTTTTTTTTTTTTTTTTCCTTTTGAGGAAGAGAAATGATATGTCTACAACATTTTTACAACAAATCCTAAGTGGCAAGTTGTTACTAGTTGTTATTGTTGGGGCAAAAAAGTAATCTCAGCGTTAGTTTGAAATTTGAACCAATAACAACTAACCACCTGTGATTTGTTGTAAAAATGTTGTAGACGTAGTATCTCTCTTTGAGGAACCATGGTAGTTAGGATCTGAACGTAAATTGGTATTAAATTCAGTACCGCAAACCTTGTAAAGGCTGTTGAGTCTACCCAGGTGAAAATTGATTAGATTAAAATCAAAGTTCATAACTTAACAATTGGTCCTTTCACAGTTCTAAATTAAGAAGCTTCTCTTTGAAAATATATCAATTCAAGACTTCAAGTCATAGCATCAAGTTTTGGGCAATTTCTCAAGCCTAGAGAGGAAAGTCTTGCCGTGCATTCTAGGCTATTTGTTCCTTCAGAGGCCAGCAATTAGCTGTTGCTTTTTATTTTTTATTGTGCAACGTGTTTCCTCTTGCATGTTCCAAGTCCAAACAAAAGAACCCCACAGAAAGATTCTCGAAAAAAAACTTTTGATCATTTTCAGGTCTATGCCAATATGGGTTGAAGTCCTTAAAACAGTAAAAATTTCCTGTTGAAATTATGGCAATGTTCAAAAATGATAAAATTGACAGTAGGGTCTCACTCACGAATTCAAGTCAAAACGCGTAATTAGATTTGTTAAGCATCTTAATCAAGGTTGTAAAAATTGGAATTCTACGTAAGATCGTAGATCATAAGATCTCACATATTTTCAGATTTAAACCAAAAAACACATTAATAATGACTTTATATGTTAAATAATCACGTAAATTGTGAATCTATCCATAAAAAACAAAGATTTGCATCATATGATGCAATTTGCATGTCATACATCACCACGTCTATACTAACGAAAACAAATATATTTAAGTTTTGATCCAATGTATTTAAAAAGTTAAATAACTGTTTAATTAGCAACTAAATACCAAAATATTTATCAACACATACGGAAATATTTTCCAAATTTTAAGTTCCAAGTTCCAAGTTTAAAATCCAGAATAAGTTATCAAATGGAAACTATCTAACTAAAATATGAAATCCAAAAGCAAGATGAATATTAAAGTGAAATGAATATTTAATTATTCTCATTCTAGGGTTCTTATAACTACCATCCTAATCATCATCATCCATTTCATCATCTATGTAGATATTGTATATTTGTATACTAGAGCTGCAAAAGATATCAAAATACAACTTCACACTCGACTATTCAAGTTATACCACTCAGCAACAATTACAGAGCATGATAGTAAATAATAAATCAATCAATATACAAATACAAGCATACTAATAAAATTATATATAAGAAAAACATTTTAGTAATATGAGAACACGAATTAGTATATTGATCAAACAAATTTAACAATAATATAGCTTAAAAAGGTAGCAAAGCCAATATAAATTCTTCATTTAGAAATGATGAAACATTCCTTTATTTTGATTACAAGTGAACTAGAAACTAGAAAACATTTTCTTAGGTTAACATAATTATATAAAAATAAATAAAAGTCATACCATCATAACATAGAAAATAAAAACCCTTAGAGTTTCATCAAAACCAAAAATTTATCCCATAAAAAAAATTAAAAATTAAAAAAAAAAAACCAAAAACTGATGTATTGGTTGGATTGGTAGAATTGGTAGGATCCCATATGATCCTACAATCCTACACGATCCTACAATTTTTACGATCCTAATGCGATCTTAAATGTTTTGGTGAGGTGGAATCATAAAATCGTGCGATCCTACGATCCAGATTGCGATTTTGACAACCATGGTCTTAATTCAGTCGTTTCATTATCTGTGTATGTGTGTTTTTTGTAAGGCCTATGTTTGGAGAAATTATAAGGTCCACATGGTGGACAAATGATGTGGTCCACCATTCCACTAAAAAACTTCCACCTGTTTAAAATTATTGGTTAGAAAAAAAATTTAAACAGATATTAATTACTGACTCGGAAATTTTAAACAAATGGAAGTTTTTTAGTGGAATGGTAGACAAGTGACGTGGTCTACCAGAGGACTCTATAATTTCTCCTATTTTTGGTAGTTTATTTGCTTAAAAGTGAGCTTGAAAGCGGTTTTAACATGTTGGGGGGACCATAATTTGACTATCTACAGCCATTCTAAAAACAGGCTTGCATAATATCATTATCTTATAAGAATATAATGTAAAATTTATAGGTTAAAAATAATATATGTGTTATTTAGAAGTTTTTTTTTTATTTATTTATTTATTATTATTATAAGTTTTATGTAATAAAACATATAATGTATTATGCATTCAACAACATACATGGTGATTAGTGATATAATATATATATATATATATATAAATATATATATTTATATATATATATATATTAATAAAAAAATATTTAAATTACATAACTATAATTTTTTTCTTTTAATGTAAATGAAGAAGAAAAAAAATGTACACCCTTACATTAAGGGCACGTTTGGTATATTAAAAGAAAATTACGATAGGAATGATAATTTTTTTAACTGAGAATAAAATGTGTTGTAATGGAAAGAACATATGTAACATGTTACATTAAGAGCACATTTTAGAATTGTAGCATTTTTTATCCTTTCCAAATATAAGTATAATGCCTATATTATTGAAACTTATATTTTAAGGCAATCTTTTGAATATTTATCATTTTTATTACTTTTTTAGGGCCTATGTCTCTAATTTCTAATATCTATTGACTATTTTGTTTATATTTTTTAGCCCAAAACTAAAAAAAGAATCAATTTAATGTCCAATTAGTCCAAATTAAATGGACTGAAATGGACCAAAGACAAAGAGAACTGAATTGGGCCAAAGTGGACCGAATGGACCGAAATAGACCAAAGTGGACCAAACTACACTGGGGAGGACTAAACGGACCGAAATGGACTGAATTGGACCGAAATGATTTGTTGATGTGTCTTAAAAGGAGCGTAGCAACAATAATTATATATATGTGTGATTTGGTATTATAATTGTGGTTGAAGTAAATTGCTTGTAATATTTGTGTGGAATTCATAATAACCTTGTTCAATAAATCCATTAATTCCATTGCGTAAGTTGTTTAGGGGGTCTAAACTAGATTTATTAAGTTGTATCAGTCTTAGAGCTTATAGGGGTTATAGTAGATTTTTTAAGAGACAGAAGATTTCTATTTTATAATTTGATTTTTTTTTTTTTAATTTTCAAGTTTTATTTAGCCGGTACATTTTGTAAGGGATTATATTCCTAAGTGTGGTACTTAGCCCAACTCATCTCAAGAATACTCTGCTGATAACGAAAGTGGACTTCAACAAGCATAAAATAAGCTTTTTAAGTTACGTATTAAATTGAAGAAAGTTTTTAAGAATTCTTTAAAAAATTAAATGACATTGGACATGACAGTATAGTCAGGGTCCGTATCGAGGGGAAGTCGTTCTTCTGCTTCTTCTGATTTTTCAAGAAATTCTTAGAAAAATTAAATAACATTGAACATGACATGACAGTATGGTCTGGGTCCACATTGATGTTTGATGTATTTTCAATACAGTCTTATGTACATAAAATATAATGTAAACTGATTTTTTCTTAAAAAAAAAAAAAAAACTATACTTATGCTCTCTGCCTTATTTCAAGTCTCATGTAATAGAAAGTAGATCTAGTTATTATTTGGTTTATGAGATTTACTTTGTATTACATCGAGTCATTTGTATTGTGATGTTTCATTATGGGATTGCTAAAGGAGATTATTAGGGTTCATAAATGTGTTAGAATATTATAGTGCCATAACATATCAAATTTACGTTGTATTAATGAAATTGTGTTTGAGTTGAATTTGGTTCAAAAGTTGCTCGCACACAATGAGGTTTTGATCTACTCCAAGATCATAATTTGACGATCTTTTTTTGTTTTTGAAAAAAAAAAAAAAAAAAGATCGTCAAATTTGACGATAATTTTTGACCGAGACTTGTTTCATTAGAAATTTGACATTTGGGGGTTCAAAATGGATAAAAAATTTGTTTCAATTTGAATTTTAAAATGTGTGAGATATGATCCTTTAAAGACTTGATCATACGACTTAAAATAATGATTCTACCCGATTTCATACCAATAAATCAAAAACCCTTCTACGTATTCATGGTAGCTGAGGATCAGGATCTGAATGTAAAATATTAGTTGAATTCCAAGCCCACAAAAAAGGCTTTTGGATTCGATGCAAGTGAGAATTAATTAGATTAAACTTAAGACTTAACAAGGTCTTCCTCGATCAGTTCCAAATGATGTTAATTCAAGTCTTAGCATCATGATTGTTGGGTAAGTTTCTCAAGCATTGAGTAAAGTCTTGCCGTGCATTCTTGTCTAGTTTGTTCCCTCAGAGGCCAGAAATATGGTTTTGCCTTTTGTTTTTTATTGTGCAATGTGTTTTTCCTTGCATGCTCAAATAAACAAAAGAAACCAACTCAGAGACAGAGAGTACTTGCCATATGCATTAATTGGAATATTCTCGAGTGATAATTGATAAAAGAAAATTTTGGGTGATTCTCAGCTTAATGACAAGATGGGTTGAAGTCGTTTAAACGGTATGAATTTCTGGATGGAAAATTATGGAAAATTTTCAAAAAATGAAAATTGACATTATTGGAACTCAAGTACATTGACTAGAGGGTCTCATTCAGAAATTCAAGTTCAAAACGCGTGATTGTATTTGAAAGTCTTTATTCAGTCGTTTCATTTTCTGAGTAGGCGTAACGTATGGTTTATATTTTGGTAGCTTATTTGCTTAAGTTGAGGTAGAAAACGATATGATTTGCCGTTGGATCATATAACTTTCTAAAAGTTTGATTGAAATGTCAGGAACTCAAAAAATTGATGGAACATTTTGCATCGGAGTAATCCTTTTCACGAATCAGCGAAATGTCAAGTGTTTGATTAAGTATTACTTGGAAAATTCGAAGCAGTAGAGTATTGAATTTTTTGTTTACTGTCATAGTTGTACAGTAGTCAAGGTCTTACCAAGTAATGGTATTCCTCAATCCCTCCAAAAATGTAGAAAACAACCAAATTAGAACTGTAAACTCTGCGAGCAAGTTGTATAATTTGGATGCCTATGAAATTCTGTATAATGCAAAAGTAGAGCGCACATGCGTGATGAAATGGGTATAATACATCATCTATGGGCCTCCACATGTTAACCCTACACGTTTTTTATCCTCCATGGAACCTCGCACTTCACCGTTGTCTAGCACCCTGACAATAATACTCCTTTGTTGGGCATTTTTTTAAGATCGTTTGTCCAAATTTTATGGGCTTGTTTGATGCAATATAATGTCACCTTTGCCCCACCCACCACCATGAATTCTAATACCACTTGTTGGGGAGACAAATACCTTGGAGAAACAATTTGAATAATTAATATAACATATAGAAACATACTTTAACCCCAAAAGCATAAGCTCTATGGATATGTGCTCAATTATATTATATTAACTACTCATTCTTCATTTCAAAAAAAAAAAAAAATCACTTATTTTTCTCATAATTATTCAATATGAGACTTTACTCATAAGTATATACTCAACATTACTGCCATTGTTGTTCAGTAGTCAAGGTCTTACCGAGTAATGGTATTCCTCAATCCCTCCAAAAATGTAGAAAACAGCCAAATTAGAACTGTAAACTCTGTGAGCAAGTTGTATAATTGGATGCATGCGAAGTTCTGCATAATACAAAGTAGAGCGCACGTGAATGATGAAATGAAATCTGTATGAATTAGAGTTTTATGAATCAAGTGCCTTGCATTTTAATTCGGAAGTAAATTGGTAAAAGTCTTTATAATATAGAAAATATTGCCCATGAAGCTCCAAGATAAAAGTTGTCACAGTTTGGGAGTCATCCCTATTCCCTACTAAACAGCTCATGGTCTAATCCCTAATTTATCTGTAACATTTTTTTTTTTTTAAGTAATATTTTTTTTGTCTGGCAATCACTAAATTTGAAACTTTTGTAATTGTATAATATCAAATTGCCAAATCTTTAGCAAATTACAAAGATAGTCATTTCAAAAAACATGTAAAGATTTGACGTAAGGCTTTGCAAATTGCAATATAAAGTTTTTATGATGATGACATGGAAGAGTTTTTTGATCATTTAAGCAAAGAATTTAAAGGCTATTAAGAGGGTGCATCGATTTGATCAACCAGGCTGAGATGATGGCGATCCATGAGCAATAAACCATGCCTTTTTCTTTTTTTTTTGGTGATTTTCAGCTCTGTGACAAAATTGGTTGGACTCCTTCAATAAAATAAGTGAATACATCCAATATGATGCTTGTTAGTACAGTAACTCTACAAAATTGACTTAGTCGAGGGGTTAGGCACCAATTCAAGCTTAAAGCGCGTAACTAGCTGGGTTGATTAGCCACTCAATTCAATCATATCATTGTCTAAGACCAGGTCTGAGCATCAACTTCAAAAAGACCTGGTCGTAACTAAGTTGATTTATTTATTTTTGATAACTTTACTAATTACAAGCCTTCACTTTTCTGGTGGCAAACTATACCATAGAAGAAAATGATTCATCATGATGTCGAAATCACAGAAATGATCCACTGTTTATGTACCAAACTCTAGTCGAGAAGGGGGTTGTTTCTTTAATAAATATAGTCGACGATGTCATTTGCTAATAGAATTCTGCTTCTATAATAAGATTGACTGTTATGTCATTACTTTGTAGGTTACAGAGTTAGGTAGTATTTTTTTTATTTTTTATTTTTAGAGAAGTAGATTCCAATTAGCTTAATTGGTAAAATCTATTGTCATCAAATAAAATTTCTGAGATTGAATTCCGCCAAAAATATATTTATTTGTATTTTGGCTTAATAGTAAAGAACAATAATTATGAGGTGGACGCTATAGATTTTATTTTTATCATATAATAATGATAATAATAATATGTTAATACTCTAAAGTTTTCTCCAAAAAAAAAAAAAAAAAGTTGAGATATTAGATTCTCAAAAAAAAAAGAAAAAAAAGAAAAGAAAAGAGATATTAATATTATGTACCAAACTTATAGGGGGGAAGATGGTTGTTTATATGATAACCATCATGAATTAGCAGTGCTTAAGCACGAAACTATTGAGTAGTGATCTTTTGTCAAAGGTCTACAATATAGCATTAGCTATGATCATCATCATCTTACACAGTACTGGCATACCTCAAGCCCCCAACATAAAGAAAATGAGCAATTTACATAAGTAGCCTCTACTATGATGATGATCATCATTTGTATACCAATAGGGGGCCTCTATTTCTATGGCTCTAATATTCTAATTCATACACCACTCCCTTTAAAAGATACACTTAAATTATACAACTTCTTAATTTATGAGACTTTGAATGGTGAAAACTTTCTACCCATTATGGATTACATGGACTCATAACGTTTCGTCGATCATTCACAATTATAACAGTTAGCAAATTGTAAATTTAGTGTCTTTCTACCATTATGGATTACATGGATTCATAATTTTTTGTCAATCACTCACAATCATACCGGTTAACAAATTGTAAATTTGGTGTAAAAATGGGTGCGTAGATAATATTGTTGCTCCCTCTATGTTGGCCAATATGAGGTTGCCTACTCTCAATGGCAAAAGACCAATAGAAACCTCATACAAAAAAGAGCACTGACTTATTCAAAAGTTGAATATCAGTCTTTGTCCAACTCTCCTACGTCAGGTTAGGCACTAAAGACATGCGCCTATAGGTTCCACTCTTACAATTTTCCTCCACAATAAAAGTAGTTATGCTAATTAAAAATTAAAAGTTCTACTTTGACAGTCAAAGGGTCCACTAGAACTTGTCTGATGAATATATATTTTTTTTTACTTGTCTGATGAATATTGATTGAACTATTGGAGACTTTTCCAATATCGTATACTCTACGCCCAAGTTCACCAATGTTATTTGCTCCTGGTGTCCCAGATACCACTCCCATGCTCTTGTCACTATCTCCCCCCTCTCTCACAACTTCCTATAAATTCACAATTCATTCTTCATTCTCCATATCACTACCTCTACCTCCATTCCTCTTAATACACTAATATACACACCCAACACCTCTTTCTCACACACTCTAAATATGTGGAACTCCTTTGCCTTAGACAGAATTTCATTTCATAAACTACTAGTACCTAGAAAACCCAATACCTATTCAAAAACCATATACAGAGATGAGTTAGACAAGAAGGTACAAAGAAAGAAGTCTGCAGAGAAGAGTCGCAAAGATCATTTTGCATATTTAAAAGTACCATTGATTCCAAAAGAAGAAGATGGTAAGGATTTTGTGAAAGGAGCTAGCTGTGGCAGTACTAGTGTTGAGAAAAAGGAGATGATTAGAGTAAAGGTCAGGATGACAAAGCAAGAGGCAGCTCGAATGTTATCTAAGTGCAAGGATGGAGGTGTCCTTGAATTCAAGGATGTAGCACTTGAGCTTGTGCAAATACCAACAAATCAAATTTGTGTTATGTCAACTAACACTGCTCCAGTGCTTGAGAGCATCCCAGAAGAGTTATAGATTTTTTTTTAACTTTTTTTTTTGTTCCTTAGAACAAGCCCAGGTGGATTGGAACCAGATTTGAAGAAAATCATACAATACCACAAAGCCATGTGGCTCTAGATGTATTTTCTTTATTATTGTTTCCATAGAGCTAGGAAGAACTGTTTGGAAAAATTGAATTTGGTTATTAGTTTAATTGACTCTTATATTTGGCAAACATTTAGAAATTGGGTTTGTAGAACACTTGGGACTGAGGTCTTCGACAACAATGGACCACTATACATATTCTCAGCTTGGATTTTTATTTTAGATAATCCCATTCTGTGGTAGTAGTGAACCACTCAAATGTGTTTCATACTCATGAGTCATGAATAACATGACGTTCAAAAATACTACTCTGATACTAAAGTCCCAGCCTCAATTGGAATTTGCAGAAATCCAGTATATGTTTTCTGATGAGCAAGTGAGCAACTTTCATTAAATGAAACAAATACAACAAGATAACAACTTACAACAAACTCTGCCGAGCAACACAATTGACCGACTAAGTAAATACCACAGGTGCAAATAAAAAAACTGCAATACACAAGACCTGCACCTAAATTTCCAGTTTACCTTAGCATTTATTGTTATTACGCATCTATTAAACTATATTAGCATAGCATTTTGGGCCATTCAATTCATTTCGGTTCATTCAATCTATTTGTTCCATTTTAGTATCAACTCGGTTCATTCAGTCCATTTTGGACTAATTGGGCTCAAAAATTCATTTTTTTCCTTAATTTTTTGGTTGAAAAGTATGAAATTTTATTCTATATATTTAGACCAAACTCTTTATTTTCAAGCCAAAAAATACAATAATAAAAAAAAAAAGCATTAGAAACTAGAAATATGAACCCTAAAAAAGCAATAAATATTATAAATACTAGACAATGTCCCGCGCTAAGAGAATTGAAGTTTTTACAATCAGATTTAACCCTAAATCTATTGCTACCTCAAATAGTAACTTACTGATACGATCACGTGCAAGCTCCGAATCAACAGATTTCTCCTTTTGGATTTGCACCACACAAGCACCCATGCTTGTGATTATGAGATCCCACTCAAAGGTTTAGCAACACAAACCCTCCAGTTTGTGACTTCAAGACCACCCTTGAAAGTTTAGATCATTAGTAGTTGTTGATCTTGTTGCAGCAACTTTAGATCTACCGGATCTAATGATATGAGAATGATTTTTGGTAGTGACTTTGAAAGAGAAAGGCACAATACCTTTTAGATCTCATAAGAGCACCTCCAAAGTGTTCTTAGATCTATGAAAACGTAGTTACGGTTTTTCTTTTATACCTAGTAGTGTTGGATTGAAACCCTAAATGTTTTCTCGGGCTTGAGCCTGATTTAAAATTCTGTAGAAAAATCTTGTCTGCGATTTTCGATTAGTCAAGCCTGATTTTCGGTCGGTTGAACCTAGCATGTTTCAAATTCTTCTTTCTGCAGCTTGTATGTTCTTGTATTCTAACTTACAGCATTTTGAGCATTATTTAATCAAACCTGAGGATTTAGGAATCTATATATAAACAAGTTTGTGCTCACGATTTGCCAATTATTCTAAAGTTTTAGAACCTAACATGTATGTTTGGCTTAATTTATGTTACCAACTACTTCTATAGTTACCTGATGTATTAGTGCTCAATTTTTATTTATTTTTTAATAATTTGTTTTCATGCATATTTCCATTCATAGATAGAGGAATGTTAAAAATTATTGAGGTGGGATAAAACAAAATGCAACTTTTCGAAAATTATGAAGTTATATAATAATCTTTTATATTGTTTATGACCAAAACCATGCAAAATGGACCTTCAACCCATTGTCTATTAAACTATAGAAATGGGTTGTGTCATACCAATTCATTTAATAAATGGTAGTGTTAGGGTTGAGAAGTTTAATAGGTGAGGCCCAGCATGTAGGAATTTACCTGATGTATTAGTACTCAAATTTTTTTTTTTTTTTTAATAATTTGTTTTCATGCATATTTCCATTCATAGATAGAGGAATGTTAAAAATTATTGAGGTGGGATAAAACAAAATGCAACTTTTCGAAAATTATGAAGTTATATAATAATCTTTTATATTGTTTATGACCAAAACCATGCAAAACGGACCTTCAACCCATTGTCTATTAAACTATAGAAATGGGTTGTGTCATGCCAATTCGTTTAATAAATGGTAGCGTTAGGGTTGAGAAGTTTAATAGGTGAGGCCCAGTACGTAGGAATTTAAATGGGAGGTAGAGTGGAGGAGATAAGGATTGAACTTAGGATCTCATGTTCCAATACCATGTTAAATTACCGATTGTTCTAAAAGTTTAAACTATTGGAATATGATAAATTTAATCATTTAACCACATACTTCTAACACTGGTTAGGATTAAACAATGTATTCAAATATCCTTACTACCTCAACATGAAATAAAGACGACCAACTATCACGAGTTGCCATTAAAATTGCAACTCTCAGTTGCACAAGACCAATAAAACCCCATACTGAGAAAAACACTGACTCATTCAAAAGTTGCCAACTCTTTAGCTCTCCAGCATCAGGTTTTGCTTTCAGGCATAGGCTCCACCTCCAAATCCAATCATACAATTTTCATCACCAAAAAAATAAAAGAAAATCAATAAATAAAGTACTACTCAAGCAATTTCACTCTATTACCCAAAATTAATCACAAAACAAAATCAATAATTAAATTCAAGGACTCCAGTCTCCACTTTGACAGTCAAACGGTCCACTAGGGACTACAGTTTGTGTGGTGAAGATTCTCTTTGAACAATATTAAAGACTTTTTCTATGTCGTACACCTGAAGCCCAGGTTCACCCGCATTATTTGCTGTGTGTAAGTGTGTTATGTTGTGCCCAGATAACACTCCGTGCTCTTGTCACTTATCTTCCCCATCTATCACTTGTCACTACCCTCTATAAATTCACTTTGTTCATGCTCCATGCTCCATATCACTACCTCTACTTTTATTCCTCTTATATACAATACACACCAACACTTCTCTCTCTTTCTAACTAGCTCGAAATATGTGGAACTCCTTTGCTTGCGATATATTTTCATTTCACAATCTACTCGTACCTAGAAACCCCATTACTGATTCAAAAACCATATACAGAGATGAGTTAAACAAGAAGGCATCAAGAAAGAAGTGTGCAGAGAAGAGTGGTAAAGATCATTTTGCATATTTAAAAGTACCATTGATTCCAAAGGAAGATGATGGTAAGGATTTTGTGAGAGGAACTGGCTGTGGTGGCAGTACTACTGTTGAGAAAAAGGAGGTGATTAGAGTAAAAGTCAGGATGACAAAGCAAGAGGCAGCTCGAATGTTGTCCAAATGCAAAGATGGAGGGGTCCTTGATTTCAAGGATGTAGCACTTGAGCTCGTGCAAATACCAACAAATCAAATTAGTATTGTGTCCCCTAGTACTTTTCCAGTGCTTGAGAGCATCCCAGAAGAGTTTTAGGTTTTTATTTTTTGGGTCCTTATAACAGAGCCCAGGTGAATTGGAGCCTGATTTGAAGAAAATTAGGCAATACCACGAAGCCGTGAGACTCTTATGGTTGGCAAACATAGAAATTGGGCTAAATATGCTGTACTTTTTTTGTTTGTTTGTTTTTCTGAAAAATCAAATATGCTGCACTTTGTAGGAGACTTGGGACTGAAGTCTTTGACTATGGTCAACAGATGAAATGTTACAAATAGCTTCTTTCTTCTTTTAACGATACAACAATGGACCACTATAGATTTTTTTTTTGATAACCAGGACCACTATAGATTTGCTTAGCCTGGAGTTTGATTGTATATAATCCCTGTCCCCATTCAGGAGGTAGAGCATTTAATCGTAGTGGTGAACCACTCAAATGTGTTTCATGCTCATGAGTCATAAATAACATGACTTTCTAAATTACTACTCACACTGAAGTCTGTGCCTCATTTGGAATTCGCAGAAATCCAGTATATGTTTTTTGATGAGTAACTTTCATAAAAATAAGTCAAATACAAGAAGATAACAACCTACAACAAACTCTTCAGAGCAACAAAACAAAATTGACGGACTAAGTAAACGCCACAGGTGCAAATTAAAAAATTGCATTACACAAGAGTTGCACCTAAATTCCCGATAAGGTACATTAATCTATCTATGTCATATCATATCATATGCTATATAATAAAAGTGGATTTTTTTTTTGAGAGAGAGAAAGACTTTCAACCTATGGCATCCGTTCTTGATGATAGTTCTTTATCATCAGACCAAGACACCAATCGATTTTTGGTGTAGGCGGGGATTGAACACCAATCGGTTTAACAAATGTTTAATTTAAATTAAACTAAAATTCTATTATCAAAATTTTCTAAACTTAAATACCACACAACTCATGAATCATATCATATCATATACTATATAATAAAAGTTGAACTTAAAAGCCGTGATTGTACCAAGTGGCTACTCTTATGAATTAGTTAACAATAACACCAAATTAATGTCAAGATTATAAAAAAAAAAAAAAAAAAAAAAAAAAAAAAAAAAAAAAAACTAATTTATTAAAATAACTTTTTGAAACCAAACAAGCCCTAACTATATAATAAGAGTTGAGTTTAAAAGTCATGGTTGTACCAAGTGGCTACTTTCATTAATTAGTTAACAATAACACCAAATTAATGTCAAGATTAAAAAATAACTAATTTATTAAAATAACTTTTTGAAACCAAACAAGCCCTAAATATTCTATTCAAACTAAAAGTCTATTATAAAAATTTTCTAAACTTAAATCACATGCGACCCACTTTTTTGTTTTTTGTTTTTTTTTTTTCCCCTCAAGTTGCATCTTACTAAATTTAACAATAATTTAATTTGGATAAAATTTTATCATCTAAGTTTTAGAAATTTGAATAATACTCCAACTAAAAAATTTATTATCAAAATGTTTACAAATTATATATATTTTCAACCATGGCTTTTCAATACAATCTCTCTTGACCAATAAGTCATCCCTATAGTTAAATCCCACACAATACACCCCATGTTGTTGTATTTTTTTTTTTTTCAAACAACTTATGCTTATATTCTAATCTTATAAATTCATCTCACTTATTGTTCTTTACTTCTGAATTTACGTGTAGGATATTATGCCAAGGGAAGTTTGTTATAAAGAAGCAAAATAATGGACACCCATTTAAGTTCTTGGTTCTCTTATATAAGTTTTTTTTTTTTTTTTTTTTTTTTTTTATTCTCAATTTTTGAACTCTTTTGTGTATAATTTGATTTTTAGTTTTGGTTATTGTATTTAATTTGTGAGTGTCTTGATTTTTTCAATTAGACTATCACTAGGAAAAAAATTTGTATTGAGGAACTATTTTTATTTTTTATTATTTGTGTTGGTTAGGGTATAGATTAAACATAACCTGAATTAAGAATGATCAAACTTATTCCATATCTCATATTAATAAATTAACACAAAGTACAAAGAGAATTTTAAAATATAAAAATAGATAAACACTAATAAAGTCCAAACGCTAAACAATCAAAACTTAATGTAATTTTTTTAATATAAAAATTACTTACTTATTGTAGAATTTATTATTAATATTTATTTAATTATTTTGTTTTAATTATTTTTTTTAAAAAAATTAGTTTATATATGAATCTCCATCAAGGTGTGCATCGCACATAAATAATACTAGTAATATCTAAAAACTGAAGTATAACATTTATTGTTACTAGTTTTTGTTAAGCCACATCACTGTAGCATTTTAGTCCACTTTGGTCATTTTCAGTCCCATTCAGTCCACTTTTCTCCACTTCGGTCCATTCATCCGATTGCAATCTACTTTGGCAATTTTGATCCGCTTTGATTTTTTCGGTTCATTTTGGATTAATTAAGCCTAAAATTGATTATTTTTGTAAGTTACTTTTTTTAGTTTTGGGCTCAAAAATTCTTTTTTTTTTTTCTCATAATTTTTTGTTTGAAAAGTATGAAATATTATTCTATTTGGGCGACTCCCATTTGTTTTGGGCTAAAAAAATACAAAAAATAGGCATTAGGCCCCAAAAAAGCAATAAAAATGATAAATATTAGCAGGATTACCTTTGGCATTTGGTATGGGGAAATCCACATTGTCCCTTCATTTAGATTCTTAGGAATGTGATGTCTTGCAATCTGAATGCCTAAGAATGTAAATATTTCTATGTTTGGTTTAACTAGGAATTTAAGGGTATGTGAGATTCTTATGTTTGGTTTATTCCTAGGTGTCTTAAAGGAAATGTTTATTTTTCCCATACCACCCTTAAATTTGTAAATCCAATATCATTTTTTTTTTTTTATCTTCCTCTAAAGAAATAATGAAAAACAAAATATAAGCTATAAATTATAACAAATTCATTAAAACTATAGTCTAACATTTCAAAACAACATGGGCTTCAAAAAAAAAAAAAAAAAAAAACATTTCAAAACAACATGTATAATTCAAAATAACTATTTAAATTATTGTTCTTTATGGAAATCACAACATCATGTCCTGTTAATAAAAATAAATATTTTATTATATTTTAGCATCTAACCAATCTCAAATAGGAGGTATAAATAACAAAACAACCTAACAATGTTTAGGTATATAAAATACTAACAGTAGCAGTCTATCCTGTTTACGTTGTTTTGGAAGGAAGAGATAAAGATAAGGAAAAAGATGCTGATTATTTATTTTATGTTTTATCTCCATTACTTAAATAATAAGGAAAAATGATAAAATTGTCAATTTATAAAAAATACAATTTCCTTTAAGTTTAAGAATCTGAATACCTACCTGTTTTAAAGGGAATGAACATTCCAACAAAAAGGGGGTTGAGGAGGAATCCAAATACCCCTGGCATCTCTGGTATAATTTGCAACTAAACGTAAGAATCTTTCAACATTCACAGGAATCCAAAAACTTTACCCTGTACCAAACGTCACATTAAATTCAAATTTCAATAATTTAGGCATTAAATTTATATTTAGAAAGAAAGAAAGAAAAAATGCTACAATTCGAAACTTATATAATAATTTAAACTTAATGTAACATATGTTCCATGGAATATGGATGTACATTTTTTTTAATATTCTTAGATATGTTCAGATTAATCAACCGATTATAGTATATTTTTTAAGAAAAATCCTTTTAATAACATTTTGGCGAAAAGCACCTTTTAGTCCCTACATTTTCAAGCGATTCCCAATTTAGTCCCTACATTTTATTTTTACCGCTTTTAGTCCCTATCCTGAAAAACGCTTCACGTTTTGGTCCCTGCCGTTACATCAGAAACGGAGAAAGCTGACGTGGCAAACGGCAAGAATAAATGATACTAAATTAATGTCCACGTGGCCTAAATTAATAATAATAAATGTTTTTTGGCATTAAAAAATGCCACGTCAGCATTTAAATTAAAAAATTAATTTATTAATTTTAACTAAATAAAAAAAATTAAAAACTAAAAATCAAATGAATTGAGATTTAAGTGTGTCTTGAACAAAAATAACAAGAACACAAACTCAGATCCAAGAATACAAACCCACGCCCCAAATCACAAACCCATGGTTGACCCGTGACTGCCTTCAAATCACAACCAAAAATCCACCGAAATCCGCCACATAACCATCAACAATCCACCACAAATCCAAAACAATAAACCCATCCACTACCCACACAAACCCATCGGAGCAAACTACCCCACCCAAATCTGATTTAGAAAAAAAAAAAAAACAAAAACAAAAACAAAAAAACTTAGCTAGTCCAGCCACCATTCCTCTCCAATCTGAGTATGAAACCCATCACCAAACTCCGATCTGTGAACGAAACCCACCACCAAACTCTGATCTGTGCCATCATCAAAACCCACCACCAAACTCCAATCTCAGCCACTGAAACCCACCACCAAACTTCAATCCAGCCACCAACCATTATCGATCCAGCCACCGAACGATCATGCAACCCATCACCGACCGACCCAAACTCCAACCACAACCATCAACCCAAACTCCGATCTGTTCCATCACCAAAACCCACCACCTAAAATCGTGAGGATCACGAGGGAGGGTTGAGAGAGAAAAGAGTTTTGGAGATTGAGGCCAAGGAGAAGTGTAGAGAGTTGAGAGAGGAGAGTTTTGGAGTTTTGAGAGGCTGGGAGAAGCGTAGTCAGAGAAAGCGTAGGATTGACTGATTATAGTTTCTGGGTTTGTGTTCTTGGATCTGGGTTTGTGTTCTTGTTGTTCTTATTCAAGACACACTTACATCTCAATTCATATGATTTTTAGTTTTTAATTCTTTTTTTAATTTTTTTAATTTAGTTAAAATTAATAAATTAATTTTTTTTAATTTAAATGCTGATGTGGCATTTTTTAATGCCAAAAAATATTTTTTATTATTAATTTAGGCCACGTGGACATTAATTTAGTATTATTTATTCCTGCTGTTTGCCATGTCATCTTTCTCCGTTTCTGATGTAACGGCAGGGACCAAAATGGGAAGCGTTTTTCAGGATAGGGACTAAAAGCGGTAAAAATAAAATGTAAGGACTAAAATGGGAATCGCCTGAAAATGTAGGGACTAAAGGTGTTTTTCGCCTAACATTTTTCTATTTATATAAAAAAATATTATAATTATATTTTTCAGTTACATATCACTATATATTGTTGTTGAATGCAAAATACATCTATATTCCATTACATAAAATTTCATATTGGCTCTTGTTACCGTCACTGTAAAAATCACCTACTTTTTCACATTTTAATCACATAACACTAAGAAAGTAGTTGATTGGACCCACCACAAAACAAAACACAATAGATAATGTAAAAAAGTCGGTGAAACTCTTAATTTAAAGAAACATTTCCATTCAAATATACTAGATGTCGTGTAGAAATGTGATTGGAAACAACGATACTAAACAATAATTATCTAATTCATTAAGCATATGCATAATTCACTCTTAACATGTGAACCCCACTAACAATATGTAGATTCCATGGTTGAGTTGTGAGGTTGACATGTAAGATATATACTGCATATATATAACAAATGCACATGAGACTTTCTCAACATTAGGATGTGATAAAGTTTAGGAACATAACTTTTGTATCACAACTTTTACCACAATTCTAACATGATCAATTGTAGAATGAATGCGAGAAAATGGTAGATGAATATGAAAGCGGTTGTTTACTTCTCTAAGTTGACCACACTTTAGGAAATTGTGGCAAAAATTGATTATAGGAATTGTTAGAACCTAGGACACGTGCTACGTGCAGCTCAAGACCTGTTAGAGGAACTTCTTAGCAGCAGCTTCTGCCTTTGCTTGGAAACAGCTGATAATAAATTATAGTATTACTATTACAGGGTAGAAGTCAAGATGACAGAGAAAGAGGTAGCTTCATTCAATGTGATTCAAGTGCAAAGATGGGGTCGGGCCTCTGGCGGAGGTACATATAGTCTTGGGGGGGACCATGGCCCCCGCCCCCCACCACCACAAAAACTTTTGGGCCCCAACAAATTATAATGATTGGTCCCTCCAAAAAATTTCATAGAACCTTCCTGTTGTCAATAGAAGAAAATTGGTCTAGCGTAGTTGGATAGGCCACTTAATACATGAGTCTAGACTACTCTTAACTCAATTTAAATTATAATAAAAGAGAACTTAACCAAGTGGCTCACCTACTTGCAGAACATGCCAAGAACCTAGAGTTTCCAAACTATTAAATAGAAGATAGTCTCTGGTTTTGGAATTCCAATTAGCTATGAATATTCATCATCTTCACAGTTCATGTGTTTTTTTTTTTTTTTACTGTTGTTTTGCTTAGTTTTCTCTTTACTCTAATTTTGGATAATGACTTTCCTTTAAAAAAAAAAAAAAATGTCATAGAGATCACTTCATTGTTGTTTTTTATGTTATTTCCCTTTAAAATATAACAATGACTACATTTAGCCATTTACAATTCCAATATTTAGTTAGTTTCTCAAGTGGACTCCACACAAACAATACACACACTTTTGCCAAAATCCTATAAATCCCTAATCTCCAAGTGTCTTTTTTTTTTTTTTTTTTTTTTTTTTTTTAAGAATAGAAAAAGGACGTTGTTCCTATTGTTTTCAATTTTTAAATGCAATGCGCGTTGCTCAAATTGGTGTGTTTTTCTTTTCATTCTTAGCCTTCAAATTAATTTATTCAGGTCCCATCATCATCATTTTTTCACAAAATTTGATCCTTTTCTCATATTTCCAATTTTTTTTTCCTCATATGTTTTCCTCTCATTATCATCATCTCATTTTTTTTTAGTTGATTTTTTGTTTCCCTTTTGATTCCAGGTGCCTTATAAATTGTACCAACATTGATATTGTGGGAGGGTTTCTTGTCTCAGCCCCCAATTAGTAGGTATTGTCCGCTTTGGCTATGCCTCACGGTTTTGTTCAATCCCACCGACTATTTTATATAAAAAATAATTACTATAATAATTATGAGTTATGACTAGTATATAAATATATAATTCGGCCCCCCCAAGTGAAAAATCCTGGCTACGCCCCTAGGTCGAGGGTCCCTTATTCTAGAGGACATGTTTTGTTTTCTTTTGCAAATACCAACAAATTGTGTTTGCCCTTTTAAACTATACATCTTTTACACTTATCCCCTAAATTATGAAAATGCATACTTATTCCCTTAAACTATCACCCGTGTAATACTTTGCTCCAATGCAAAAGTGCAAAGTATTACATGAGTGTTAGTTTAGAAAAATAAGTGTTGACCAAAACCATGCAACACAGACCTTCAACTAGTTGTCTATTAAATAATAGAAATGAGGTGTATTGTGTCAATTTGTCTGATAGAAAGATTGTGTTAGGATTGTAGGATTTTAGCATAATTATTAAATGAGTCTGAGTTAAAGTTGAACAATGTATTCAAATATTCTTACTTCAACACCAAACAAACACGGCCACTAACACGAATAGCCACTAAGATTGCAACTCTCAGGGACCAATAAAACCTCAGACTGACTCATTCAAAAGTTGAATTAGTCTTTAGCTCTCCGTCATTAGGTTTTGCTTTCAGGCATAGGCTCCACCTCCATCTTACAATTTTCATCCCCAAAAAAAGTATAAAAAAAAATGAATCAAAAAATAAAGTACTACTCAAGCAATTTCCCTCTAATTATCCCTTATTACCCAAAATCAATAATTAAATTAAGGGCTCCACTTCGACAGTCAACCGGTCCACTAGAGACTACAGCTTGTGTGGTGAATAGTTTCTTTGATTTGAAGACTTTTTCTATATCGTGCACTTGACGCCCAGGTTCACTCACGCTATTTGCTGTGTGTTGTGTTGTGTTGTGCCCAGATAACACTCAATGCTCTTGTCACTATCTTCCCCATCTCTCACTACCCTCTATAAATTCACATTGTTCATGCTCCATACACCATATCACTACCTCTACCTCCATTCCTCTTATACACAATACACACCAACACCTCTCTCTCTTTTTCACTAGCTCTAAATATGCGGAACTCCTTTGCTTGCGACATGTTTTCATTTCATAAACTACTAGTACCTAGAAACCCCACTACTGATTCAAAAACCATATACAGAGATGAGTTAGACAAGAAGGCATCAAGAAAGAAGTGTGCAGAGAAGAGTGGTAAAGATCATTTTCCATATTCAAAAGTACCATTGCTTCCAAAAGAAGATGATGGTAAGGATTTTGTGAGAGGAGCTGGCCGTGGTGGCAGTACTACTGTTGAGAAAAAGGAGGTGATGAGAGTTAAAGTCAGGATGACGAAGCAAGAAGCGGCTCGAATGTTGTCCAAACGCAAAGATGGAGGGGTCCTTGATTTCAAGGATGTAGCACTTGAGCTTGTGCAAATACCAACAAATCAAATTAGTATTGTGTCCTCTACTACTGTTCCGGTGCTTGAGAGCATCCCAGAAGAGTTTTAGATTTTTTTTCCCCTTTTTTATGTTTTTGTTTTTTGGGTCCTTAAAACATAGCCCAGGTGAATTGGAGCCTGATTTGAAGAAAATTGGGAAATACCACTAAGCCATGTGGCTCTTATATATATTTGGCAAACATAAAAATTGGGCTAAATATGCTGTACTTTTTTTTGTTTGTTTGCTTTTTTTTTTATAAATCAAATATGCTGTACTTTGTAGGAGACTTGGGACTGAGGTCTTTGACTATGGTCAACAGATGAAATGTTACAAATAGCTTCTTTCTTCTTTTACGATACAACAATGGACCACTATAGATTTGCTCAGCCTGGAGTTTGATTGTAGATAATCCCTGTCCCCGTTCAGGAGGTAGAGCATTCTATCGTATTAGTGAACCACTCAAATGTTATTCATGACTCATGAGTTTGATTGTAGATAATCCCTGACCCCGTTCAGGAGTTAGAGCATTCTATCGTATTAGTGAACTGTGAACCACTCAAATGTATTTCATGCTCATGTCATGAGTCATGAATAACATGACTTTCTAAATTACTACTCACACTGAAGTCTCTGCCTCATTTGGAATTTGCAGAAATCCAGTATATGTTTTTTGATGAGCGAGTAACTTCAATTAAAATGAGACAAATACAGAAAGATAACAACCTACAACAAAATTCCATAAAAAAAAAAAACAAAAAAACAAAAACAAAAAAAACAAAAACAAAAACAAAAACAAAACAAAACAAAACAAAAAACAGCCTACAACAAACTCTTCAGTGCAACAAAACAAAATTGACCTAAGTAAACGTCACAGGTGCAAATTAAAAAATTGCAATACACAACCTGCACTGCTGCACCTAAATTCCCCTATGGTACATTAATCTATCTATATCATATCAAATATTATATAATAAAAGTTAAGTTTAGAAGTCGTGATTGCACCAAGTGGCTACTCTCACTAATTAGTAAATTAATTTTATATTATTTGTTAGGATATATTTCCTCAAATTAAGAGATAATTTTTAACAATTGTTTAATTTAGGTAAAACTTTATCATTTATGTTAGGGGCCATATTTTCTATGTATTGGCTTATCCTTTGACAAATTGCACTTTAATTATAATTGGGTAGATCTAAGATGGATTTAAGGTATCAAGAAGTGTGTTGAACAAACATAACAAATGGTATCATCTAGGAAGCACGGACACGGCAAAATTGCTAACGTACTAATGTCGGATATGTATCTGACACGACACGTATCTGACACGGACACAAACGTGTCAAGTACACACTCAGAAAGAAAGAAAAAAATTTTAATTCAGTTGTTCTATTTTGATGTTAAGTCAAGTTGCATCTTTCTAAATTTAACAATAATTTAATTTAGATAAAACTTTATCATCTAAATTTTAGAAATTTAAATTCTACTCCAACTAAAAATTTATCACCAAAATGTTTACAACTTATATATATTCAACCATGACTTTTCAATACAATCTCTCTTGACCAATAAGTCATACCTATAATTATTCTTTACTTTTGATTTTGCGTGCAGGATATTGTGCCAAGAAAAGTTCACTATAAAGAAGCAAAAGTTTACTCAATTTTTGAACTCTTTTGTGTATAATATGATTTTCAGTTTTGGTTATTGTAGGCTCCGGAAGTTAGGCTGTTGGGCCTGGGTACACTTGGGCTAACAATTTATTTGTAAAGTGGGTTTTAGAATTTCCTACTAAGGGTCGTTCTCGGCAGAGAGACTCAATACAATATTCACACTACTCTCCTTTTTTCTGAACCCCTTTCTCTTCCCAAACTCCTGCTATTTATAGCCAAGGTTAGTGGAGGGATTATGATTGCAGCTGCCAATAGTGCTATTGAAGGTCCAATATCGTTTGCTTTAAGTGGGTGTTTAGGTGAAGGTGGGTTGCAGTAATTGTGGCCTTGGAACTTGGTTCCAGCCTAGTCAATTGTGCTCGGCAATGCAGTTCCCCGACCATTTCGTGACCCCCCTGGACGGGATTTATGAGCTTGTTAAGAAATACTCATGCCGAGCACCTCCCAGGATCCGTGACCCGAACTCTGCCCCTGCACGAAGGCAGTTTCAAGGACTCCGGGCAATTGGGCCGCTACGTTGGGCTTGGGCCCAGGGCCCATACAAGTCTAGGGATCCTGGTACCGTACATTAGCCCCCCCTTGATTCATCCCCGGTTACCGGGAAGAATCAAGGAGCTGGACGGGCCTCTTTCTCTCGGGGATCCAAGGGCCTGGGACTCGTGATTATGGTTTCCCATTAATGCTCATCTCAAAAGACGTGCCGTTTCGCGGCGTTAGGTACAATCATCATTATTACCTGACGGTTCGAGAACCGAAGCGACACGCGAATGGGCTTCCTTTGGTATTCGCAGGGCCGTTCGTAAAGCGTGCCCATTTATTGTTTGATTAACCGTCTCTTCGTCCCTCATCCTGATCCTATAAATAGTTTCCCTTAGAACTTTCTCTCATTTTTCCTTCATCTCCGATTTTTTTGAGCTTACTCTCTGCCGACCAACTCTCTCTGCGCTTTCTCACCTGCTCAGTGTTCCTTTTCTCCTTAGAGCCCCAAGTAAGTTTTCTTCCCCTTCCTATTCCTTTAGCTTTATTTCTTCAAATCCCCTTTCACAGTATTAAGCGTCAGGGATGGGTTACTCTTACCTTTTAGAGACCTCGGCTGCCTTGGCCACCTTTAGGAGCAAATTTAGCATCCCCGATGACGTGGAAGTGGCATACTGCCATGAGAGTGACATCGCTCTCCACCGAGGACAAGGCACAGTCTTTTTTCCTTTGATGTCAATCTTAGAGGGCGGGGTTAGGTTTCCCGTGGACCCCCTTCTCACGGATACACTTAGGTACTATGGACTGTGTCCCGACCAGCTTTCCCCCAATTTTTACCGGGTAGTTAGCTGCGTCAGTAGGTTGAATCACACCTTTAATTTACAGTTAAATCATCATGACATTAACCAAATGTATAGCCTCTGTGGGAACAAAGCTACCAACTATTACCTAAAGACAAGAGATAATCGGGTACGGTTGATATCATGCCTGCCCGATTCGAATAGGAACTCCGCCGGGGAGTTCGTTCGCGTGCGCGGCAATTGGTTTGCCGGGGACGTCCCTTGCCCCCTTTCACGGCGTGAAGTGGGTTCGTTCCATTCCCTTAATCTAACTGCTTTCCTCCCCTTTTTCATTTCTGTTCATTAAGGTAAAGCTTCACTAACAGATATTGACATGATGTTTGCTCTTTTGCAGACGGCAAGGTTTTCGTTCCGGATCTCAGAGCCGTCCACGTCAAGGATTTGAACTTCACTCTTCGCTCCGAGATATACGTGCATTGGGACGGCCAACTCCGGGCCTCGCACCTGATCCTCGGAGTAGAACCGGTCTACTCCACCTGGCAGAGTTTTAAACAAGCACTTCTGGTGGATAGTCCCCTGCTCTCATACATTGACGTTCGGTACGTCAACTTCCTGCCACCGAAGCTTACAACCGGGGAGGCGAGGGAATTTGGACGGCGCTTCACCGCCTCGGACGAGCTAGCTCCTTTGCGAGACGAGTCCGCGGAGCGCGTTTCTCGGCGCCTCAGGGAGTTAGCCCACGAAGCCATCCGAGAAGAGAATCCCGTGCAGGAGCAGGTGCAGCCCGAGAACCAAAACGTCGAGCCCCAGCAACCAGCGTTTGAAGCGGCTACCTTGTCGGCTGAAGATACCCGGTCTGGAGGAAGGATGGTGTCAAGGAGGGTCATGACCATCGATCGTTTCGTGCCCGGTGCACGGCAGCCCACGCAGCCCCCGCCTCCATCTCAAACTGGACGGGCCAAGAAGAAACAAAAGGTCACCGATCAACCCTCCACGGGGCCAGGAGATACAGCCGTCCAGACCCCTCCGCACCCAACGGGGGGGGTTGTCATTCGTGAGCCGCAGACCCAGATTGGCCCGAGGGCTGCGTCCTCCTCTCAAGCGGCTCCAGCGTGGAAGCCTAAGTTTCTGTTGGACGGCAAGCCTTTGCCTTCAACTGCTTGCGTGCGGATATGGGACAAAGGCGAGGGTGGTCGTGTTGCCCAAACCCTGGCCGAGGGCCTCCTTCTTCCAGAGGACGTGCACGCCTTTGAGGAAGGATCTGAGGAGTCTGTGGGGCGCCGATTAGAATGGCATGCTATCGCGGTAACTCCTTAGTCATCTATTTTATCCCGTACATTTTATTCCTGTTTTATCGCTAACTTTTTGTGATTGCTAGGCTGCTCAATTGGCTCACATCATGGCCGGCCGGGCACGAGATCTCGCCGAGGAGGTCGAGCGCGAAAAAAGTGCACGGGAGTCAGCGGCCAGATCAGTGAAAGAAAAGCTTAAGGCAGCTGAGGACGCCGAGAATAAGGCTGCCGTAGCGGAGCAAAACTGGGCGCTGGCAGAAAAAAGATGTGCCGAGCTTCTGACCAAGCAGAATGAAACTGACGTGAAGCTGGCCGAAGCCATCAGCCTGAACACTTCAAACGCCGAGGAGCTAGCTGACCTAAGGGCGGCCCTGACGGAGTGCGAGCAGAAGTGGTATAACGAAGGCTTCGCTGATGCCGAGCAGTCTGCAGAGCCGGTCGTGACTCAGGCACGGAAATTGGGTTTCGAGGCTGGGTGGTATGCCGCTCTTCATGCAATGGGAGTTGCCCAGGATTCCCACCTGAGAGATCCCGGCCAGATTCCCTTTCCGAGAGATGTGATTGCCGCGCAGGATCCCCCGGTCACTGTTGACGAGGAGGAAACGGCAAGCATGAGGGAGCTTGTTGAACAAATTGACGCTCATGCCGAGCCAGAGGACATGGAGGCCACCAGCATCCCAACCGTGCAGGACCTTCTCGGCGAGGACTCGTGCTACCCCCTCACCGACCAGACAGAAGTGAGAGATCCGACCCGACCTTCCAGCTGAATAATTTTACGCTTTCATTATTTTTCATTGCACTTGTAGTTTTCATGTTTGTCGGTTTATTTGCCTATGTCGCCGGGATGTGGCGGACGAACAATTTACGGTTTTAATTTGCCCATTTGATCGGTAATCAACTTCCTTGCTTAACTTTGGTCTTGGTTTGTTGAATGAATTTTTATCTTCTTGATTGTTTCGCTTTGACTGTGTCAATGTTTATGCCGTGCATGTGATGATACCCAAAGCCTATCATGCCGTTCCTTGAATAGTCCGAGATGAATTTTAATGCTCGGAGGGTTGGGGTTTCCATATGCTTGGTGGCTTGACCCTGCCGAGGAATATGATTTCATCTTTTGATCCTTTACCTTTTTGCCTCAAAGGCGTTTCCCCCCGCTCGGTGTTTCTAATCCTGTCGTGGGCCGGGTCTTTGTCCTTAGAGCTTTTAGCGATAAGGTTTACACCTGCTCGGCGATTGTAATCGAGCCGAGGCCAGGTTTCCGTCCTTTGAATTTTTTAGAGATAAGGTTTACACCTGCTCGGCGATTGTGATCGAGCCGAGGGCCAGGTTTCTGTCCTTAGAATTTTTAGAGATAAGGTTTACACCTGCTCGGCGATTGTGATCGAGCCGAGGGCCAGGTTTCTGTCCTTAGAATTTTTAGAGGTAAGGTTTACACCTGCTCGGTGATTGTGATCGAGCCGAGGGCCAGGTTTCTGTCCTTAGAATTTTTAGAGATAAGGTTTACACCTGCTCGGCGATTGTGATCGAGCCGAGGGCCAGGTTTCTGTCCTTAGAATTTTTAGAGGTAAGGTTTACACCTGCTCGGTGATTGTGATCGAGCCGAGGGCCAGGTTTCTGTCCTTAGAATTTTTAGAGATAAGGTTTACACCTGCTCGGCGATTGTGATCGAGCCGAGGGCCAGGTTTCTGTCCTTAGAATTTTTAGAGGTAAGGTTTACACCTGCTCGGTGATTGTGATCGAGCCGAGGGCCAGGTTTCTGTCCTTAGAATTTTCAGCGATAAGGTTTACACCTGCTCGGCGATTGTCATCGAGCCGAGGCCAGGTTTCTGTCCTTAGAATTTTTAGCGATAAGGTTTCCACCTGCTCGGCGATTGTGATCGAGCCGAGGGCCAGGTTTCTGTCCTTAGAATTTTTAGCGATAAGGTTTCCACCTGCTCGGCGATTGTAATCGAGCCGAGGCCAGGTTTCTGTCCTTAGAGTTTTCATTTGCAGTTCTCTTGGTGCGTATTGACGGGAACAAAAACAGCATATACAAATGAACTTCATCATAATCTCAACCTTAGCAAAATACAAGCTTTCGACTTACATGTAGAACTTCTTTAAGTTGCTAGCGTTCCACGGCCGAGGAAGCGGCCTCTCGTCAAGGTCCTCCAAGAAGTAGGCCCCCGCACCAGCGATGGCTGTAACTCTGTACGGTCCTTCCCAGGTTTGACCAAGCTTGCCTGCAGATATGTCTCGCATGCTTCCCACAACTTTTCTCAAGACCAATTCTCCGGCACTGAACTCCCTTTCCTTTACATTCCGGTTGTACCTTTGGGCTAATCTTTGCTGATACTCGGCGAGCCGTATGGTCGCCGCCTCCCTGCATTCCTCTAGCCAGTCCAAATGCTCCATCATCAGGTCGGCGTTCTGGACGGGGTCAAACCCTGCGACCCGTGCACTGCACAAGCTCACCTCGGTTGGTATCACGGCCTCTGCTCCGTATGCCAAGGAGAACGGGGTCTCGCCCGTAGATCTTCTGGGGGTTGTGCGATAAGCCCATAATACACTGGGTAGCTCTTCTGCCCATCTTCCTTTCGCCCCGTCCAACCTTCTCTTTAACCCGTTCAAAATAGTCTTGTTCACTGCCTCAGCCTGGCCGTTGCTTTGTGGGTAAGCCGGTGTTGAATACTTGTTTTTGATGCCAAGCTCGCTGCAGAAGGCCCGAAAAGCTTTGCTATCAAACTGTAGCCCATTGTCGGTTATCAGAGAATTCGGCACCCCAAACCTTGTGACTATGTTCTTCCATACAAACCTTTTCACGTCAGTATCTCGGATATTGGCCAGGGCCTCGGCTTCCGCCCATTTTGTGAAGTAATCTACTGCCACCAATACAAAACGGCGGTTCCCCGTTGCTCGGGGAAATGGTCCGAGGATGTCAAGCCCCCACTGCGCGAACGGCCACGGGCTGCTGACGGGGTTTAGACGACCTGCCGGCTGATGGATCAAAGGGGCGTGCTTTTGACACTGTTCGCAGCTCCGAACATATTCAGCGGCATCCTTCTGCATCTGTGGCCACCAGAACCCCTGAGTCATCGCTCTGTGTGCTAGAGATCGTCCCCCAACATGGCCGCCACACACTCCCTCATGTAGCTCGGTCAGAAGCTCTCTGACTCTTTCGGGATGTAAGCATAAAAGGTAAGGGCCTGCAAAGGACCTTCGGTACAGTTTGCGGTCCGAAGAAAGCCAGTACCGGGGAGCCATCCGGCGAATCTTGTTGGCCTCGCCTTCGTCCTCTGGAACCTTATCCTCGGCCAGGAAATCTATGATCGGGTTCATCCAACACGGCTTGGCCACTGCTACCTCCGCGACCTCTATTCTGGCTTGGTCGGGGATGCACTTCTCACTGATACTTGGCTCTTTTATGAGTTCTATTGTGACTAGTCGGGGTGTATCCTCGGTTGCTGACGAGGCTAACGTGGCAAGTGAGTCGGCATGTTTGTTTCGTGACCGAGCCACCTGGGACACCTTTACCTTTCCGAACTGACCGATAATCTGCTTGGCTGCACTCAGATAAGCTTTCATTCTGGAGTCCCGAGCCTCGAAGTCCCCTGTGATCTGGTAAACAACCAGTCGTGAGTCCGAGTAAACCTCAACATCTTTCGCACCCAGATGCAATACGGCCCTCAAACCGGCTAGTAGGGCCTCATACTCGGCCTCGTTGTTTGAGGCTTTAAATCCCAACCTGAAGGAGTGTTCCAATCGTATGCCCTCGGGGGTGATAATGACTATACCAGCCCCGGCGCCCATAGCATTCGAGGCGCCGTCCACAAATACCTTCCACGGGCGCATCTCTGCACTACAAATTACCTTGCCGTCGTTTTTGGGTGTGAATTCTGCGATGAAATCTGCGAGAACCTGTCCCTTCACCGAGCTTCTAGGTCGGTATCTTATGTCAAACGACCCCAGCCGAGTCCCCCATTTGGCAATTCGGCCTGTGAAGTCTGATCTCTTTAACAGTGACTGTAATGGATACTCGGTGAGGACGAACACCGTATGAGCCATAAAGTAATGTGGCAACTTTCTCGTGGCGTGCACCAGGGCTAAAACCAACTTCTCCAGGGGCAAGTACCTTGTCTCGGCATCAACTAAGGTTTTGCTTATGTAATACACGGGCAATTGTACTCCTTGGTCCCTTAGTAATACAGCACTTACGGCATGGTCGGTGACTGCGAGGTACATAAACAAATCTTCCCCGGGTTCCGGGGCCGTCAACTTTGGCACCTTTGCCAAGTATTCCTTCAGCTCTCGAAAAGCCTCATCACATCCCTCATCCCAGCAAAATCCCTTCCACTTCTTCAGAAGTTGATAAAATGGTCGGCAGCGATCGGCAAACTTTGAGATGAACCGGTTCAGGGCGGCTAACATCCCAGTGAGCACTTGCACCTCCTTGGGATTGTTTGGTGGTTTGAGGCGATTCACGGCCTTTATTTGGTCGGGGTTAGCCTCTATCCCCCGAGTAGAAATCAGATAACCCAGGAACTTACCAGCCCCCACTCCGAAAGTGCACTTCTCGGCGTTCAGGCGCAATTTATGCCGCCGCAGTATCTCGAATACTCCCCGGAGGTCTTCCGTATGCTGTGGCTCTTTTCTGCTTTTTACCACCATGTCGTCAATATATACTTCAACCGTGCCTCCAATTTTTTCCCGGAACATTCTCGTCATCATTCGTTGGTACGTGGCACCGGCGTTCTTCAATCCAAACGGCATGACCTCGTAGTGATAGTTTGCTCCCGGGGAGATAAATGCGGTCTTTTCCCGATCCTCGGGTGCCAAGGCAATCTGGTGGTAGCCCTGAAAGGCATCCAGGAAACTCATTCTCGGGTGTCCATACGTGGCGTCTACTAGTTGATCAATCTTGGGCATCGGGAACGGGTCCTTTGGACATGCCCTGTTCAAGTCTGTGAAGTCCACACAAACTCGCCATTTACCGTTCTTCTTCTTCACTACAACAGTGTTTGCTAGCCATCTCGGGAAGAATATTTCCTTTATGACTCCGGCTTCCTTCAGCCGCTGGACCTCCAGGTTTACTGCATCGACATGTTCCTTTGATGCTCTTCTCGGTTTCTGCTTCTTCGGGGGGAATGATGGGTCCACGTTGAGTTTGTGGACAATGAACTCGGGATCTACACCGGGTACTTCATACGGGTTCCAAGCGAAAACATCTACGTTCTGCAAAAGGAGCAACAACATCTCTACTCTTTCCCGGTCATTCATGCTCGTACCTATCTGGAAATACCTGTCAGTATCTGGAAGAATTTTAACCCTCAATACCTCCTCGGCGACGTCCGCCCCCGTCTCCCCTCGGGGGTTCTGTAATTGCTATGAAGTTTCTTTATCAGCCTGCTCAGCTTGCCCGAGCTGTTCATTTTTCCATCTGACCGCGGCAACAAGACACTGCCTCGCCACTTGTTGGTTGCCCCTTACCTCGGCAACACCATGTTCAGTAGGAAATTTTACTTTCACGTGGAGTGTGGACGGAACAGCCTTCATGGCGTGAATCCATGGCCTCCCCAAGATCGCGGTATATGGTGAGAATGACCGGACTACTATGAAGGTAACAATAACTCCCTTGCCTTCCATGTCTACCGGGAGAGAGATTTGCCCCTCGGGAATTACGACTCTCCCGTCAAATGAGACCAGTGGCGTGTCATATTTCTCCAAATCCCCGGTCTTCAATCCGAGCCCCACGAAGAGGTCCGGGTACATGACGTCAGCTCCGCTCCCTTGGTCGATCATTACCCTCTTCACCAGGAACCCGCCTATCCTGGCCGCCACCACTAAAGCATCGTCATGAGGTTGGATCGTTCCCTTAAGATCGTTATCTCCGAATGAGATGGTCGGCCTTTCAACTTTCTTCTTCTTCCCGGCGGATTCTCCTCCCGCGCACGCCACTGTTAATACCCTCTTTGCCGCTGCCGTTCCTCTTGGTGCAGCGTGGATAACTTCGATTACCCCAAGCGGGGGCGGGAGGGGGTTCCTGTTCTGTTGGACGCCCTGGCCGGTTTCTCGGTTGGTGGAGTCTACTACAAACTCTTTTAGGTATCCCGCCTTCACTAGCTGCCCGAGATGATCTTTTAATACCCGACACTGCTCGGTGGTGTGTCCTTTGTCCCTGTGATAGGTGCAGTACAGGTTTTGGTTCCTCCGGGACGGGTCGCCTCCCATTTTGTTTGGCCACCTGAAAAATGACTCGTTCTTGATCCGCTCCAAGATTTTGTGTACGGGCTCTTTAAACGCCACATTAACCCCTTCAATTTGCACCTCTGGTTCCTGCATTCTGAAGTCTTTTTTGGGCCTTGCCGGCACAACGCCTTGCCGAGGCTTCCCTATTAATGGGGCTTTCCCCCTGTTCTGCAGCCGGTCGTCTTCTAAGCGTTTGTATTCCTCTATGCGTCTCATCAGCTGCCTCATGTTCTCGGGGGGTCTTCTTGTCAACGACTCCCGTAATTCAGAGTCTTCGGGAAGCCCTATCCTGAAGGTGCTTGCCGCAATTTTCTCATTCCCTCCACCAATCTCGTTGTAGAGCTCCCAGTATCGGCTGGCATAACTCCGAAGGGTTTCTCCATCCCTCATCTTCATGGAAAGTAGCGCGTCAACCGGCTGTTGCACTCGGCTGCATGTCACGAATCTACTGCCGAACTCTTGAATCAACTCGGCGAAGCTGCTTATGGAACCTTTCCGTAACCCATTGAACCATCTCAGGGCTGTTGAGCCGAGACTAGAGGGAAATACTTTACACATCAGCGCATCATTGCGTGCATGCAAAGACATCATGTGAATGTAATGACTGACATGCTCCACGGGGTCTGTCTTACCCTCGTAGGAATTGAATGGCGGGCGCGTGAATCTGCTCGGCATTGGGGCCCGTTCAATCTCATCGGAAAACGGCGACCGAGCGGCCAATCGTAAGGCTCGGCTCATGGCGTCCATGGCGGCGTTGTGGTGCAGCTGTTCCTCTGGCGATTCTGACCCTTGGTCACCGTGTCCATGCGACCGTGACCGGTTCCGCCGACGATGTCTCTCCCGGGATTCTCGGCGTGACTCACGAGAGCGTGAGCGGTCTCGGTAGCGGTGCGCAGTAGATCGGCTGGAACCTTCCTCGCCCTGATTTCTCCTTTGCTGGGAGTTGCGATCCCTCTCCTGGCGCTGATTCCGTGCGTCCAGCTCCAAATCCATTACCAACCTGCGCAACCGCTCCAGCTCTCGGTCTCTATCATCATGCTGCTGATGTGTCGAGACGCCGGAAACCGTTCTGTGTGTCTGGTCCGACCCTTCCTCTCCTCTGGGTTGCAGTCTATCCTCCTGCCGTTTCTGCCTTCTCTCCCTCCACGTCGAACCCCGAGAAGATCCTGCCGAATTGCTCGGGGCACGCTCTCCCGAACGCTCTTCAGACATTTCCCTTGTTTGAGTCTCGGTTGAACCACAGCTTCGTAGGAGGGCCCCACGGTGGGCGCCAATTGTAGGCTCCGGAAGTTAGGCTGTTGGGCCTGGGTACACTTGGGCTAACAATTTATTTGTAAAGTGGGTTTTAGAATTTCCTACTAAGGGTCGTTCTCGGCAGAGAGACTCAATACAATATTCACACTACTCTCCTTTTTTCTGAACCCCTTTCTCTTCCCAAACTCCTGCTATTTATAGCCAAGGTTAGTGGAGGGATTATGATTGCAGCTGCCAATAGTGCTATTGAAGGTCCAATATCGTTTGCTTTAAGTGGGTGTTTAGGTGAAGGTGGGTTGCAGTAATTGTGGCCTTGGAACTTGGTTCCAGCCTAGTCAATTGTGCTCGGCAATGCAGTTCCCCGACCATTTCGTGACCCCCCTGGACGGGATTTATGAGCTTGTTAAGAAATACTCATGCCGAGCACCTCCCAGGATCCGTGACCCGAACTCTGCCCCTGCACGAAGGCAGTTTCAAGGACTCCGGGCAATTGGGCCGCTACGTTGGGCTTGGGCCCAGGGCCCATACAAGTCTAGGGATCCTGGTACCGTACAGTTATTGTATTTAATTTGTCAGTGTCTTGATTTTTTCAATTATCACTAGGAAAAAGAATCTGTATTGAGGAACTATTTTTTATTATTATTATTTGTGTTGGATAGGGCATAGCTTAAACATAACTCAAATAGGAATGATCAAACTTATTCCATATCTCATATTAATAAATTAACACAAAGCACAAAGAAAATTTTAAAATATTAAAATAGAGTAATACTAATAAAGTCCAAACTCTAAACAATCAGAACTTAATGCAATTTTTTTAATATAAAAACTACTTACTTATTTTAGAATTTATTGTTACTATTTATTTAATTATTTTTTACAAAATATTTGGCTTACGTATGAATCTCCATCAAGCCATGCATCACATAGGAATAATACTAGTAATATCTAAAAGTTGAAATATAACATTTATTGTTACTAGGCTTCTATTAGCCACATCAATGTAGCATTTCAGTCTACTATGGTCATTTTTAGTCCAATTCAATCCACTTCAGTCACATTCAGTCCACTTTGGTCCATACAGTCAACTTTTCTCCATTTCGTTCCACTTTGGTCCATTCATTCCATTGCAATCTAATTTGGTCAATTTTGATCCGCTTTGATTGTTTTAGTTCATTTCAGTCCATTTTGGATTAATTTAGCCTGAATATTTTTGTATGTTGCTTTTTTTAGTTTTGGGCTCAAATTTTTTTTTTCTTAATTTTTGGTTTGAAATCTTATTCTATTTGGGCGACTCCCATGTGTTTTGAGCTAAAAAAATACAAAAAAAAAAAATCATTAGAAATTACAAATATAGACCCCAAAAAAGCAATAAAAATGATAAATATTAGCAGGATTAGTTTTGGCGTTTGGTATGAGGGAATCCATATTACTCCAGCATTTAGATTCCTAGGAATGTAATGTCTTGCAATTTGGATGCTTGGAAATGTAAATATTTCTATGTTTGGTTTAACTAGGAATTTAAGAGAATGTGAGATTCTTACGTTTGGTTTATTCCTAGGCATCTTAAAGGAAATATTTATTTTTCCTATACTACCCTTAAATTAGAAGATCCAATATCATTTTTTTATCTTCCTCTAAATAAATAATGACAAGAAAAATATAAATTATAAATTATAACAAATTCATTAAAACTATAATCTTACATTTCAAAATAACATGTATAATTCAAAATAACTATTCAAATTATTGTTCTTTATGGAAATCACAACATCATGTCCTGTTAATAAAAATAAATATTTTATTTTATTTTAGCAACTAACCAATCTGAAATAGGAGGTATAAATAACAAAACAACCGAACAATGTTTAGCTATATAAAATACTAACGGTAGCAGTCTATCCTGTTTATGTTGTTTTGGAAGGAAGAGATAAAGACAAGGGAAGAGATACTGCTTATTTATTTTATGTTTTATCTCCATTACTTAAATGATAAGGAAAAAGGATAAAATTGTCAATTTATAAAAAATACAATTTCTTTTAAGTTTAAGAATCTGGATACCGACCCGTTTTAAAGGGAATCCACATTCTTACAAAAAGACGGGTTAAGGGGGAATCTAGATACCTCTGGCATCTCTGGTGTGATTTGCAACTAAACGTGTGAATCTTTCAATATTCCTAGGAATCCAAAAACATTACCCTATACCAGTGGCGGAGCCAGGAATTTAGGTCAGGGGGGGCAAGATTAAAAGATAAGATTGAAAGTAAAAAATTAATCTAAAAAAATTAATCAATATTAATAACAAAATAAATAAACTACTATATTATAATGTAATTTTCATACAGAATCTAACATAAAGTGTAAACTTTAATTTATTTTTTTACACCTAGCTTATTTTACTCAATTGCCCTCGATAATTTTTCATATTTTGAAACCGCTGCATGATTTCTTCACACTCAATAGTCTTGAATATATTTTTCTTAATATATGTGATTAAGCAATCATTCATCTATTAATCTCCTATTTGATTACGTAATCGATTTTTAATTATGTTCATTGCCAAAAAAGCTATTTCAACAGTAACTGTTGCAATTAGTAAGATCAATGCCAAAGTCACTAATGAGTAAACTAATGAATATGAAACATCTTTTTTTTTATTTTTTTTAATCATTACCAAGTGGGACCCATTGTTTTATATTATAGTTGTACATTTTTGTTTTTAAAAGTCCATCAAGCTACTGTGTAGTGTGTTCAGACTCTTATCCTATTCAATGTAGAGATTTTTTTTTTTTTAATCATTATTAAATGGGACCCATTGGTTTTATATATTAGAATTGTAGTAGGAGGAGAAGTCAGGAAAGGTATCGTGAATTGAATTTTTTTTTTTTTTTTGGTCTTCTGTGTCAAGGGGGGGCAAATAAGGCATTTTAGGTCATTATAATATTAGAAGTAAAAAAATTTGAAAGTTCAGAGGGGGCACCTGCCCCCTCTCGCCCCCCCCCCCTCCCTCCGCCCCTGCCCTATACCAAACGTCACATTAAATTCAAATTTCATTGATTTAGGCATTAAATTTATATTTGGAAAGAAAGAAAGAAAAAAATGCTACAATTCGAAACTTATATACAATAATTTAAACTTAATGTAACATGTGTTCCATGGAATATGGATGTACATTTTTTTTTTAATATTCTTGGATATATTCAGTCAACCGATTATAGTATATTTTTTAAGAAAAATCCTTTTAATAACATTTTTCTATTTATATAAAAAAAAATATTATAATTATGTAATTTAAATTTTTTTATTAAATTATATTTTTCAATTATATATCACTATATATTGTTGTTGAATGCAAAATACATTCTATATTCCATTACATAAAACTTCATATTGGCTCTTGTTACCGTCACTGAAAAAATCACCTACTTTTTCACATTTTAATCACATAACATTAAGAAAGTAGTAGATTGGACCCACCACAAAACAAAACACAATAGATAATGTAAAAAATTTGGTGAAACTCTTAATTTCAAGAAACTTTTCCATTCAAATTTACTAGATGTCATGTAGAAATGTAATTGGAAACAACGATACTAGACAATAATTATCTAATTCATTCAACATATGCATAATTCTCTCTTAACATGTGAACCCCACTAACAATTTGTAGATTCCATGGTTGTGTTGTGTGAGGTTGACATGTAAGATATATACTGCATATATATAATGGATGCACATGAGACTTTCTCAACATTAGGACGTGATAAAGTGTAGGAACATAACTTTTGTATCACAACTTTTATCACAATTCTAACATGGTCAATTGTAGAATGATTGAGAAAAAATGGTAGCTCAATATGAAAGTGGTTGTCCACTTCACTAAGTTGACCACACTTTAGAAAATTGTGACAAAAACTGTGATAAAATTAGGGTGTCATAGGAATTGTTAGGACCTAGGACACGTGCTACGTGCAGCTCAAGACCTGCTAGAGGAACTTCTTAGCAGCAGCTTCTGCCTTTGCTTGGAAACAGCTGATAATAAATTATAGTATTACTATTACAGGGTAGAATTCAAGATGACAGAGAAAGAAGTAGCTTCATTCAATGTGATTCAAGTGCAAAGATGGGGTCGGGGGTCCCTTATTCTATAGGAATTTTTCTGTTTTCTTCTGCAAATACCAACAAATTGTGTTGGTCTTATGTCCCTTTAAGTTAAAAAATAGAACTCGTTCACATAATAAATTGTGCTCCTCTGGCTTCTACGTTCCTGAAAAAATTGAATTCACATGTTCGGCAAATTTTTTCTAAAATTAAGAACTCTGCTCCCTCCCTCTCTCACTCTGTCTCAGACATTGTTTTTGACTTTTTGTGTATGTTTTGTTTTTTAATAATTTTGTTCACCATTTGATCAGTTATTGTTCTAATAAACAACAGGGTTTGGTTTATTTGCCCTGGTACTACATTATCTTGCCTTCCAGTTCTGCAGGAATTAAGCTTGTCTTTTTGTTCCTCACAATCACATATCTTGCTCCGGGATTTTGTCATTAGCTAATAGTTCACGGACTAACCATGAAGTACAAATCTCTATAATAATATATTGAACAATTCCAAATCACGAATAAATCTGTGTTAAAGTGAAGAAAAGAAGATGACGTGGAAGCTCAAATTGAGGAAATGCTAGACGAATAAGAGAATATAAAATACTTGGATGAAACAAGCTATTTTCATGTTTAGGCTATAGATGAATCGGATTGTGTCATTGTGCTTTAGTTTTAGAATAATTTGAGTTTGTCAGACTTACTAAGCAAAAAAAAAAAATTAAAATAATAATAATAATAATAATTCCAATTACGAAGTTAACTACACAAGTTGTATGTTGGCTTAATTTATTAGTGTTCAATAATTATACGGAAATTACTCCTCCTAAACTATACCATTACCATATTTGCACTTACTCTCCGAATTATAAGAATGCACATTTACCCCCTAAATTATACCACTTTTATACTTACCTTATAAATTATGAGAGTGTACACTTTGCCCTTTTAAACTATACATCTTTTACACTTACCTCTTAAACTATAAAAATGCATACTTAGGGCACGTTTGGTACACTGTAATGATTATTATATGGGAATAAGAATAAGTATTACAAGGAATACATTAAGTTGGAACGTAATAAGTATTATTATTCATTAGTTTGGTGACCATTTAGGAATAGAATTCTGAATATGCATCCACAATTTAGTAGAGTATAAAAAGAATGTGTAATTAAATCATTTTTAAGACAAATTTTCTAAAATACACTTATTTTACGGTGTTCAAAATAGAGCTAATAATTAATAACAAGGAAAATTTATTTTCTTTCCTTTTGAAGATGTGGCAACTAATGGCTTTTTAGGAAATTTTTTTAAAAATTTATTACATAAGGTGAAGGAATAGATATTCAGTACTTTTGATAAGGAATAATTATTTCTTATTTTGAAGAATAGCTATTCATAAGGAATAACTATTCATTGTAATAAAAAAATAACCAAACAACCAAATAGTTATACCATAGGAATATTTATTACATTAGAATGTCTATTACAATCTACCAAATATGTCTTTATTCCCCTAAACTATTACCCGTGTAATACTTTGCACCAATGCAAAAGTGCAAAGTGTTACACAAGTGATAGTTTAGGGAAATAACTCAATAAGTGTTGACCAAAACCATGCAACACACGGACCTTCAACTAGTTGTTTATTGTATCGTGTCAATCTGTTTGATAGAAATACTGTGTAAGGACTTAGGATTGTGGGATTTTAGCATAATTATTAAATGAGTCTGAGTTAAAGTTGAACAATGTATTCAAATATTCTTACTTCACACCTCACAAACACGGCCACTAACACGAATAGCCACTAAGATTGCAACTCTCAGGGACCAATAAAACCTCATACTGAAAAAGAGCATTAACTCATTCAAAAGTTGCATTAGTCTTTAGCTCCCCGACTTAGGTTTTGCTTTCAGGCATAGGCTCCACCTCCATCTTACAATTTTCATCCCCTAAAAAAGTAAACAAAAATGAATCAAAAAATAAAGTACTTCTCAAGCAATTTCCCTCTAATCCTTTATTCCCCAAAATCAATAACAAAACAAAATCAATAATTAAATTAAGGGCTCCACTTTGACAGTCAACCGGTCCCCTAGAGACTACAGCTTGTGTGGTGAATACTGAATAGTTTATTTGATTTGAAGACTTTTTCTATATCGTACGCTTGACGCCCAGGTTCACCCACGTTATTTGCTGTTTGTTGTGTTGTGCCCAGATAACACTCAATGCTCTTGTCACTATCTTCCTCTCTATAAATTCACATTGTTCATGCTCCATACACCATATCACTACCTCTACCTCCATTCCTCTTATACACAATACACACCAACACCTCTCTCTCTTTTTCACTAGCTCTAAATATGCGGAACTCCTTTGCTTGCGACATGTTTTCATTTCATAAACTACTAGTACCTAGAAAGCCCACTACTGATTCAAAAACCATATACAGAGATGAGTTAGACAAGAAGGCATCAAGGAAGAAGTGTGCAGAGAAGAGTGGTAAAGATCATTTTCCATATTCAAAAGTACCATTGCTTCCAAAAGAAGATGCTGGTAAGGATTTTGTGAGAGGAGCTGGCTGTGGTAGCAGTACTACTGTTGAGAAAAAGGAGGTGATGAGAGTTAAAGTCAGGATGACGAAGCAAGAAGCGGCTCGAATGTTGTCCAAATGCAAAGATGGAGGGGTCCTTGATTTCAAGGATGTAGCACTTGAGCTTGTGCAAATACCAACAAATCAAATTAGTATTGTGTCCCCTACTACTGTTCCGGTGCTTGAGAGTATCCCAGAAGAGTTTTAGATTTTTTTTTTTTTTTTTTTTTTTTGCTCAGCTTGGATTTGCTCAGCTTGGAGTTTGATTGTAGATAATCCCGGCCCCCATTAAGGAGGTAGAGCATTTTATGGTAGTATTGAATAATTAACATGGCGTTCTAAAATTTAAAAACTGGAATTTGCAGCCTCATTTCTTCGATTTTCTTGATTAACGGTGTTGGACAATTTGCTATCTCATCATCCTCACATACAAAAATTGGAATTTGCAGTAATCAAGTTGCAGTAATCAAGTATATGTTTTTTGATAAGCGAGTAAATTTCACTAAGATGAAACAAATACAAAAAGATCACCGTAACAACTTACAACAAACTCTGCAGAGAGCAACACAACTGACTAGCTAATTATAGACCACAGGTGCAAATTAAAAAATTGCAATACACAAAACCTGCACCTAAATTTCCTGTATATGTTACAATAATTGTTATAAAAATGCCTTATATTTTCCAGCACAATTTTGAAAGAAGAAGCTGTAATTTCTCTCTAAGCTAAACTTTTGTTTCTTTAATCAAAATTATAAAGGAAAAATTATGTTGCAACTTGCAACACCGCCTAGCCAAGAGTGCCGTTTTGAATTTCGGTTGGTTGGACCAGCCTAGTGTATCCTGCCCATAGGTTTCACTCTCTACATTTTTGTCTAGTTTCCAATAATGGCATGCTATACAACTTCAAATTGAGTCATGCCGACACCAAAAATAATTCACTTACTTTTTCAAATATTAATCACGAGATGGTACACCATGCATCTGATGCATGTATCCCCCTCTCACATGAGAATGGACCCCACATGTGTGGAGTCCACCCCCTTGTGAGAGGGAAAAAACATACACTAGATACATGGTGTATTTTTTTTTAATCACATAACATTTGAGTCAGTGCTTGACAGGACCTACCCAACACAAAATGCATAGATGATGTGAATAAGTCAGTGAAACTCTCAATGTCAAGAGACTTTTTCGTTCAAATTTACTAGATAACATGTAGAAATGAATTTTGAAACAACAACATGCGACGCGACAATAATTATCTAATACATTCAACATATGCGATATTTCTCTCTTAACATGTAAATCCCAATACATAGATTCCATAACTATGCAAGTAGGAGTGGCAAAATCAACCTAAACCAATTTGCCCACCCAAACCCGCCCACTTAAATGAGACCCAAACTCACCCAATTATTAATTAGGTTAAATGGGTATTAACCCAATTAAACCCAATTAACATTAATGTTTATTGAGTTTTAATTGAGTACTCAATTAGACCTAATTATGATCCAACTATCATTTTTACAAATCACCCAACTCTAAAATGCCCCAAAACCACTAAAATTACCAAAATACCCCCTCAACCTAAAAAATGACCAAAATAACACCTAAACCTAAAAATGACCAAAATACCCCTAAAACCTAAAAAAAGACCAAAATACCCCTTAAACCTAAAAAATGACCAAAATACTCCCAAAACCTAAAAATTACCAAAATAATCCAAAACCTACAAAATGACCAAAATACTCCCGAAACCCAAAAAATGACCAAAATATCCCTCGAAACCCAAAAAATGACCAAAATACCCCCCAAAACCTAAAAATGACCAAAATACCCCCAAAACCCAAAAAAGACCAAAATACCCCCCGAAACCCAAAAAATGACCAAAATACCCCCTGAAACCTAAAAATTACCAAAATACCCCTGAAATCCAAAAAATGACCAAAATACCCCTAAAACTTAAAAATGACCAAAATACCCCCAAAACCTAAAAATTACCAAAATCCCTCTAAAACCTAAAAAATGGCCAAAATAACCCCAAAGCCTAAAAAATGACCAAAATAATCCCAAAACCTAAAAAATGACAAAAATACCCTCGAAACCTAAAAAATGGCCAAAATAACCCCAAAGCCTAAAAATTGATTAAAATAGTCTAGAAACCTAAAAATGACCAAAATACCCCCTAAACCTAAAAAAATTACCAGAATACCGATGAAACCTAAAAAAATTACCAAAATACCCTCAAACCTATAAAGTGACGAAAATACCCCTAAACCTTTGAAATGACCCAAATAAACCCAAAACTTCTAAAATGGCCACAAACAACCTGAAACCTCTAAAATTACCAAAAATACCCTGAAACCCCTAAAACGACTAAAATACCCCTCAAAATATCTAAAATGACCCTCAGGGGTATTTTGGTAAATTTTAGGTTTTGGGGGTATGTTGGTAATTTTTTGGGTTTCAGGGGTATTTTGGTAATTTTTTGGGTTTCGGGGGTATTTTGGTCATTTTTTGGGTTTGGGGTATTTTGGTAATTTTTAGGTTTCGGGGATATTTTGGTCATTTTTTAGGTTTTGGGGGTATTTTGGTCATTTTTTGAATATTTTAGAGTACTTTGGTCATTTTCACTTTAGTGGCATTTTGGTAATTTTGATAATTGGGCAATTTGGTGGGTTGGAGTTTACCCATAATAATTGGGTTGGGTTGGATTTGGGTTAGAGGCAATTAGTTAAATGGGTTTTAATGGGTAAATGAGTTTTATATACCCAACCCAATTATGCCCACCCCAAACCCACCCATTTGCCACCATGCAACAGACTTTCTCGATATGGAGATATGAAATAGTTTTAAAACGTAACTTTTATGTCATAAATAACTCGAAGTCAACATGCTGTGACAGAAATGATATCAAAAGTTGTGATTGTAAAAAAACTGTCAGGACTCTGGACAATTGGTGCGTGCAGCTTGAGGCCTGTGGGAGGAAAGACTAGAAATTAGAATTACAGAGTAGAAGTCAAGATGACAGAGCAGGAGGAAGCAACTTCATTGAATGTCATTCAAGTGGGTGTCGGAGGTCCCCTTATTTTCTAGGACGTTTTCTGTTTCCTTGTGCAAATACCAACAAATTGTGTTGGTCTTATATTCCTTAACACGAGGAAAATGTTTCAAGTCAAAACAAATGTGAGTCACAATCTTGGTTGGAGTAGTTTGTCACGATGACAAAGTAAGAAGGAGGTCCCTAGAATTCAAGGACATTGCGCGTGAGCCTTAAAGCAAATTTTCTGTCTTACTCTCATGTTCCCCTATGACAGGTAGTGATCCAGGGATTAAGAGCATTCCAAATCAATTTTAAATGTATTATCATTAATTCATTATTATGTGTAATATACCATTCATTATTCTTTAGGCAGAAATATGAGAAAATAGTGTTATTGATAGATTGATGTAAAAATGATGTTGCTCTAATCACAAATTCACATGTTTCTCCTCATCAGTTGTGAAAAATATTATGGAAATTTTTGTATCTCTAATATTACTTTTTCTTTAAATCCTGAAAGAAAATTATCTTCTTGCATCACATAGCCAAGAGGACGAATTTGTTAGTGGCTTGATCCAGAAATTAAATTAGGTTTAAGTTTTATTCTGCTTTCCTGGACACAGAACCAAGAAACTAGTTAGATATAAATGGAAAATATAGAGTTTTCCTTTATTTAAAAGCCAAGTTTGAGAGATGCACTACTATTATCCGATATTATAAATATTTCATTTTCACGTCCTTCTTGAATTGACCCCTTTGCATTTGCATCAACCTAGCTCTTTTCCATCATTAAGGTACTTATATATTTGGCAAAAGAATCGCTTTGTAGTAGCATTTGTTGTGTATGTGCTTATAAGAGCCAGAAATCGGCCTGTCTGACCTGCTTTACTCGGCCCATAGGCTTGGTAGGTTGGGACTGGCAGGCAAGCCATCAACCAGTCAACGAACTGGGTTGAAGAGAAAAACCTTGGGCCATGACCCAGCCTAGGGACAATGCCCTTGGGCATTTAGCAGGCTGGACAAGTGGGTTGGACCTAACAAGCCTTTAATTGGCTTAGAAAATTTAATAAATAAATTAGAAGTATATATATATATATATTTTTTTTTTTTGATAGGAAGAAGTATATATATTATATTTATATGCTACAAAACACTAAGTGTCAAATCCAACTATTAAAGATACTTATAAAAACCATTGATTAACTTTTATTATTTCGCCAGTGTCTATAATTTGCAAATTTTAATTTATTTGCAAATATCAATTTTAATTTTAAATTTTGACCATTTCCCACTTGCCAATTGTCCAATTTTTTATTTTTATTTTTTAAAACAAAACTCCTAACTATAAATATATATTTGTAACTCACAATTGGGCTAGGGTGGCAAGCAAGGCAACTGGGCTAAAATAGTGAGCTGGCCTAATGGGTGCCCATGAGTAGAAAAATCAACCCATTGCCTAATCTATTGGGCTAGTGGGCTACCCATGGACCTCAACACTACTAAGTCAGGCTGCCCGCTATACCAATGGGTCATTCAGCTTTTTGCTAACACTTATATGCATGAACACCATAAATTAGTGAGAAAAGCATATTGCGATCAACATATTATATGTGATTCTTTTCTTTTTTTCTTTTTTTTATATAACAAGTCAAGGAGGGTATTCGAATTCGAGTTCTCCACATAAATATAGTAGAGTAATGTTATTTAACTACAAGACTCTTGTTAGATTTGTGAAAAATATTACATGATCTCTTCTAACAAAATCAATTATATTTCGAGCAACAAGAGAGGGCTTTTGCACCCAAGCCAATTCCACTCCTCCATTTCTTTTCTTTTCTTTATCTGATACCTTTCACTTTTCTCTTCTAAATCATACAAAATATTGTGTTACCTAAGAGAGAGAGAGAGAGAGAGAGAGAGAGAGAGAGAGAGAGAGAGAGAGAGAGAGAGAGAGAGAGAGAGAGAGAGAGAGAGAGAGAGAGAGAGAGAGAGAGAGAGGGCTTTGATTGTGTCACACTCTCCGTAGACATCATTAATAATTGTGTTAAATGTGAATGTCTCATATGAAAATGTGTGTATTATATGTGTGGCAACCAGGCCTAAAAATGCCTGAGGGACTTCAAAGACTGGCTCCTAATTTACTTGTTTACGGTAGGCAAAGTATTTCCTACAATGGGAAAGCCTTTTTAGGCTAGCCTGACGGCCCAAGGGACAGAATCTTGGGCTCAATATGAACTCTCTTCTTGGTTCACTCGATTAGCCATCTCTAAACCCAATAGAATGTTCTTTACAGAAGTAGGATTTGTGTCCACAGGAGAGAAAGGTCTTCTTCTTTTGCCATTAGGCATTCCTTGCTCATATTTGAATTGCCTTAAGAGTCTATCTCCCTTGTAGAAAGTTGCCCTCCGCAACCTAACAAGGAAGATGTGATATGACCCTAGAGACCTCAGTAGAGGGGGTGGGCACTTCCACCAATAACAGTCCCATTGAATTGAGGTATTGAATTTCTTGTCTAAGAATTTCACCAGTCACTCTCAGTTTGGCACTCAGTTTTAATTACAGCCCTGCTAAGAACTGAGCTCCTCTTTAGTTGTTTCTCTCTCTCTCTCTCTCCCCAATTTTTCCAACCCCTTCTCTCACTCCTTCAACCCCTATTTATAGACTTCCCTCAGTGGGGTTGTCATGATGATGGGAGGGGCTTTTTATGCTAGTAGGGCCCTTCTAGGATATATTCCTAATTGGAAGGGACCCATTTCTCACGATAGATGTGACTATCTCAAAACTTGCACCCATCACCCCTGTCGCCAAACAGTGTTCGACAACCAATTTCCCCCAAGGCACTACCGTTACCGTTCTGTGCGGGCCCCAACCTAGTATTGATCCCCGAATTGATCGATATGGACCCCGATCTACCACTAGGCCCATAATTTTTAGGCATACAGAGGCTAATGGATTGGCCCCATACCCGATGCCCGCACAATATGTATTGAGTGTATATATATAAGGTAGTTTGATTTAATAATTTTCCCTAATTCACACTTCTTATAAAATAAATAAATAAGAGATAGAGAGAAATTGGTAAAACAAATGTACGAGACCAATTTATCTTTATCGAAAGAATATAATGAGGCAAGGTGAGTAACAAAATATAATTGGGATTTTGGTCTTCGGCCTATATCTATAACATTCCAAATAAAAAATCAAACAAATGAAGAAGAAATAGCCTGTAGCATACCCTGGGTACTCTTTTAAGCAACATACAATTAAAAAATAAAATTTTTTAGTTTATATAGTATTAATTTATATTGTGCACACTTGTTTAACTTTAATCTACTCCTCTGATTACCCTTAAAAGTAGAGTTTGTCAACCACATCAAAATTGAAAATCCTCAGAACTCTAAAAAAACAATGGAGAAAGTAAGAAAGAAACAAAAAAAAAAAACAAAAAACAAAAAAAAAACAAATGTAGGGCCTATCTCATGCACTTTTGGGTTATCTATGAGTTATTCTAGGACCACGACATTTACCACTCTTTCTCACGATTATTTTTTGCGACAAACTGTGACTCATTGCTTAACATTTTCACATGAACATACCATTTTTTCTCTACAACTCACACAATACCACATCAAAATTGTAACACAAAAAATTATAATCCTAGATTTACTCGTTATCCAATATACACTCTCCCCTTCAACTATCATTCCCCCCGTGGCTAGTATCTCTTCCATTACATTTTCCAACCTCTTTAGCATCAGCCACTCTGCTAATCAGTCATTGAAAGCAATTGCACATTGGGTATTACACCTTATCTTAGTTCGATCAATAATCAGGAAAATTATTATTTCTTCGGTTTTTCTAGTCAACCATCTTGTGCCAATCATAATCAAACAAGATATGGCCACTGGCGGCTCTACTTGTATGTGAGGGTGGTCCTAGGACCACCTTCACTTGTCAAAAAAAAAATTTATACATGCAAAAAAAAAAAAAAATTATATAAAAAATTATTTTAAACTAATATGTTTTGTGACCACCCTGACTTGAAAAAAAATATATATATATATATATTGTAGGGACACGATTTTTAACGACCCAAGAATGATATTGAGTTCGTGTGTAATAGGCCCAAACAATATAATTTGTAGAGGGTGGGCTAGAAAAGGCTTGCCCTTGGGCGCTGGGAAGGAGTCTGGTCCTGGTTTCGTGAGAACTCATACAAAGGTAGGTTTGGACTGTATAGATGAGTCTTACATCGATGTGGTTCGAAAGGTTTGGCTCCTCGGAATTAGTCCGAGGAGCATTACATTCTCACCATTCTACCTCCCTCTTTTTCCCCCCCGCCCCTTCTTTCCTCGCTCTCTTTCCTTTTTATACTAGTATTTCCCTCCCGTTCTTCATCTACGTGTCAGTTTTTCCTAGTTTGGGGTAATTACTCATCCTATCAATCCATACGTCAGAGTGGTTAGGATAAGCTGGATAGCATGGTATGGAGTATGGGTTTGTCAGGCGCTGGGCTCTACGTTATGGTGTTGGCAGCTTTCTCGCTTGTACTGCTCTTGTACTGAGTTTGTCCTTTTCTTCAGGCGTTTTGTGAGGTGTTGAGTGTGAGATTGTCCTCGGCCACATCCTTGGGCCATTAAGGGGTTCTCATCATACATCCTCGGCAGTAGGGCTCCTCGGCTTGGGCTTTGGGCCCTTAATGTGAAGTGGGCCGGGATTCCAAATTTCAGGCCCCACAATAGCCCCTCAAAATCCTGCTTCCCGACTTTTTAGTTGGGAAGGAGGGTTTTGGTGATGCTGAGCCCACCTCGTGACTTGCTCAAGTTCCGTACCTTACTGCTGCTTGTGTTCTTCCATTTGCGTGGGAGATGTGCCGAATTAAGTAGCATTACTTTATTCTTCACCCGCGCAGTGTCCTTTGACGTTTCAGTATTCGAGGCGCGCCTTCACGAGGACCTTTAAATCTTGTGGTGGCGGATAGTGTTGGAAATCGTGCCAGAGCAGCCTTGTCCGCAGCGTTCCTTGGGAATCTGCTCAAATTAAATGACATCACCTTACTCTTTATATAAGTAGGATAGGTGGTTATTCTCCGGGCGTACAAACCCTTCTGCTCTCTTCAAGATCATAACCCTTTATCCATAACCAGTTCCTACATCCAGTGTCGTTTTCCCTTAATGCAATATGTCTGAGGCTTAGGTGGAGATGGAGGAACTTCACCCGCCACAGAGGCACCAGACCCTTCCAAGACTTAAGGTGGTGTGGTCTGGGCAGGGGAGGCACAGGTTTAAGGTAACCTCCCGCTTGGATAAGGTGGGGACGGTACCCCCACCTCTTTCAGTCAAAATCCGAAGCAGGTTCTGGTCACATCAGACTTTCGGTGTGTTAAAAGAAAGGTTTTCCGCCATCAGCGCCGTCTGCTCTTTCGCAGGCATGGTTCCGTGGAGGCTCATCAACTTGTGGTTCCCTGCACCTTTTCTTCGGCAGGGCTAGCCTCGAGTTGGACTCCCGGCACCTTTTCTTCAACGGTGCCGACCCGAAGTCGGGCTCTTTTGCTGCCTGAGTTGTAGGCATGTAAAAGTATTGAGGAATGGCTCTCCTAGACGAAATTTTGAAGCGGTAGCACGTCTCTCTCCTGCACTTATTCTACGGCTTTTTCTTAATTCCTTTGTACTTTCTCTTTTTGTTTTGTGTAGTTAGTTTCAGTATGAGCTTATTCGAGCTCTTTCAATGTACGCTATACTGTTTCTTTGTCTTAATAAAAGATGAATTTATTTCTTTTTAAATATTTTTCCTCTCTGCGACAATTATTTTGTGCATGGGTGTGCTACATGCGTGATTTCCTTAGATGATACTTGGAGCAGGAAACCTTGAAACAGGAACCTACTAATTCTAGTTTATCGATATTACCAAGCATAATAATGATAATTCCCATAAAATTAAAACTCATAAAACTGACCGGGATAATGGCTGAGTGCTTCGTAATGCATGCCAGGCGACCATCCGAGAACGATAAACTCTAAATAATTCATCCGAGAGGGTAGCCGAGCAGTGAGGGACTTCGGCTCTGTGTTTTTGGCAACATACTGCCTTATATTGCATCAATCCTCTTGGTATTGAGGATTCGAGGATAGACCGGGGAATCCATGTAGTTTAGGGATTAGCCCAACTATCAATGGGGAATTCCCCTCGGATAGATTCTAAGAGCCATATAACGTCCAAGTAGTTGGTTTCCCCATAGGCTTGAGTTCGAGGACCATGCAAGGTCTTGGTTCTGTCCAAAACTTGTAGTTTTTTCTTTTGAGCACTTGGTTTCCCCATAGGCTGGAGTCCGAGGACCATGCAAGGCCTTGGTTCTGTCCAAAACTTGTAGTTTTTTCTTTTGAATACTTGGTTTCCCCATAGGCTTGAGTCCGAGGACCATGCAAGGCCTTGGTTCTGTCCAAAACTTGTAGTTTTTTCTTTTGAGCACTTGGTTTCCCCATAGGCTTGAGTCCGAGGACCATGCAAGGCCTTGGTTCTGTCCAAAACTTGTAATTTTTCTTTTGTGTACTTGGTTTCCCCATAGGCTTGAGTCCGGGGACCATGCAAGGCCTTGGTTCTGTCCAAAACTTGTAGTTTTTTTTTTGAGTACTTGGTTTCCCCATAGGCTTGAGTCCGAGGACCATGCAAGGCCTTGGTTCTGTCCAAAACTTGTAATTTTTCTTTTGTGTACTTGGTTTCCCCATAGGCTTGAGTCCGAGGACCATGCAAGGCCTTAGTTCTGTCCAAAACTTGTAATTTTTCTTTTGTGTACTTGGTTTCCCCATAGGCTTGAGTCTGAGGACCATGCAAGGCCTTGGTTCTGTCCAAAACTTGTAGTTTTTTCTTTTGAGTACTTGGTTTCCCCATAGGCTTGAGTCCGAGGACCATGCAAGGCCTTGGTTCTGTCCAAAACTTGTAATTTTTCTTTTGTGTACTTGGTTTCCCCATAGGCTTGAGTCCGAGGACCATGCAAGGCCTTGGTTCTATCCAAAACTTGTAATTTTTTCTTTTGAGTACTTGGTTTCCCCATAGGCTTGAGTCCGAGGACCATGCAAGGCCTTGGTTCTGTCCAAAACTTGTAATTTTTCTTTTGTGTACTTGGTTTCCCCATAGGCTTGAGTCCGAGGACCATGCAAGGCCTTGGTTCTGTCCAAAACTTGTAGTTTTTTCTTTTGAGTACTTGGTTTCCCCATAGGCTTGAGTCCGAGGACCATGCAAAGCCTTGGTTCTATCCAAAACTTGTAGTTTTTTCTTTTGAGTACTTGGTTTCCCCATAGGCTTGAGTCCGAGGACCATGCAAGGCCTTGGTTCTGTCCAAAACTTGTAATTTTTCTTTTGTGTACTTGGTTTCCCCATAGGCTTGAGTCCGAGGACCATGCAAGGCCTTGGTTCTGTCCAAAACTTGTAGTTTTTTCTTTTGAGTACTTGGTTTCCCCATAGGCTTGAGTCCGAGGACCATGCAAGGCCTTGGTTCTGTCCAAAACTTGTAATTTTTCTTTTGTGTACTTGGTTTCCCCATAGGCTTGAGTCCGAGGACCATGCAAGGCCTTGGTTCTGTCCAAAACTTGTAGTTTTTTCTTTTGAGTACTTGGTTTCCCCATAGGCTTGAGTCCGAGGACCATGCAAGGCATTGATTCTGTCCAAAACTCGTAATTTTTCTTTTGTGTACTTGGTTTCCCCATAGGCTTGAGTCCGAGGACCATGCAAGGCCTTGGTTCTGTCCAAAACTTGTAGTTTTTTCTTTTGAGTACTTGGTTTCCCCATAGGCTTGAGTCCGAGGACCATGCAAGGCCTTGGTTCTGTCCAAAACTTGTAATTTTTCTTTTGTGTACTTGGTTTCCCCATAGGCTTGAGTCCGAGGACCATGCAAGGCCTTGGTTCTGTCCAAAACTTGTAGTTTTTTCTTTTGAGTACTTGGTTTCCCCATAGGCTTGAGTCCGAGGACCATGCAAGGCCTTGGTTCTGTCCAAAACTTGTAATTTTTCTTTTGTGTACTTGGTTTCCCCATAGGCTTGAGTCCAAGGACCATGCAAGGCCTTGGTTCTGTCCAAAACTTGTAGTTTTTTTCTTTTGAGTACTTTTTCCTCTGTATTTATTTGTTTTTCGAAGGTCAGCCCCTAGACCAGGGCGGGGAGAGTTGGCTTGAGGCCGGACGCCCCTAGAGCTGCCCGCGCCATTGGCACTGCAAGGCGTAGCCCCTAGCAAAAGTTTATGTCGGAGCAATAATTGCATGTCGCCGGAGATGGAGGAAACCCCGCGAACCCCTGCTTGCTAGAGAGTTGACTCCACCGCCACCTGTGCCAATGCGCAAGCCTTCCCACAGACGGCGCCAATTGTAGGGACACGATTTTTAACGACCCAAGAATGATATTGAGTTCGTGTGTAATAGGCTCAAACAATATAATTTGTAGAGGGCGGGCTAGAAAAGGCCTGCCCTTGGGCGCTGGGAAGGAGTCTGGTCCTGGTTTCGTGAGAACTCATACAAAGGTAGGTTTGGACTGTATAGCTGAGCCTTACATCGATGTGGTTCGAAAGGTTTGGCTCCTCGGAATTAGTCCGAGGAGCATTACATTCTCACCATTCTACCTCCCTCTTTTTCCCCCCCGCCCCTTCTTTCCTCGCTCTCTTTCCTTTTTATACTAGTATTTCCCTCCCGTTCTTCATCTACGTGTCAGTTTTTCTTGGTTTGGGGTAATTACTCGTCCTATCAATCCATACGTCAGAGTGGTTGGGATAAACTGGATAGCATGGTATGGAGTATGGGTTTGTTAGGCGCTGGGCTCCACGTTATGGTGTTGGCAGCTTTCTCGCTTGTACTGCTCTTGTACTGAGTTTGTCCTTTTCTTCAGGCATTTTGTGAGGTGTTGAGTGTGAGATTGTCCTCGGCCACATCCTTGGGCCATTAAGGGGTTCTCATCATACATCCTCGGCAGTGGGGCTCCTCGGCTTGGGCTTTGGGCCCTTAATGTGAAGTGGGCCGGGATTCCAAATTTCAGGCCCCACATATATATATATATACTTAGAAAATATATATTATATACTAAATTAACATATTTTGACCACCCTAATAAAAATGTTGAACACCTTTACTTGAGAATTGTAAGAATTTGAATTCAATAAATATAAGAATAATGCTACATCCACAACATTTTCACAATAATTTCACAATAAATCTTATGTGGTAAGCTATTATTAATTCTAATCCAAGTTCAATATTGACATGTTTTACCCACCAATAACAGGCTAACAACTTGTTGCATAAGATTTGCTATGAAATTATTGTGGTCACTTTAATATTCTCATATCAGTATTTTCAGTTTGTACTTTATCTTTTATTAGTCTATTTTTTTTCTTATTCTCTTTGTTAGTACAAAAAGAATTATAATATTTCATGTATTTGCCTTCTTTTTCTTTTTTTTTGTGACGTTAATATATTCAAATTGTCTCTTTATAAAATTTTGTATAATTTAAGTTTCTTAGTGACTATCCTAAAAAAAATTCTTAGAACCGCCACGTGACATGACATTTCTTTCTACGTTTATTCACTTTTAGCATGGGATTTTTCTTTTTGTACGTCTTCAAGTCTTTGCACGGGCTAGAGTATCAAAGAGAAAACGTGGGAGCAAGTGCTCTCATTCACATAGACTTTCTTAGAAATTAGATCCATTTAACTTTTTATCTTTTGATATTGCTACTTCTGTTTTTTTTGTCTTCGACTCTTTTTTTTTTGCTGAGATTTTTCTTCGGCCCTTTTGATGTTATGATAAATTGATAATACATCTCGCTTTTTCCGCATGAAAATGTGGCATAATCTACGTTCCCTTTGATTTTTCATTTGAAATATGCTATTACATTTACATACATGTCAAGGATTAATAATTTTCTATCAAAATTACCACTAGAAGAAATAAACACTATCATCAGGTCTTTATCATAGTTTACTTTATTTCTTTCTGAATTAGTGTTTGACAAAGTCTTTAGGCTGGTTCAAGTTTTTCTTTGATCAGCACCTATCATGCAAAGCCACTTACTGTTGACGGCAAATTTTAGTGCACAATTTATTTCGCACCGTTTTCATACCTTATTAAAATGATAAGTTTTGATCGCTTGTAATCGGTGAGTAAAAAAGTCCCAACTGTCTCCCATATTTGTTAATTTGTCACTTGACTTGCTTAATATGTTTTTTTATTTTTCATTTCAAGACAACAAAATTTGAAGGAAAAAAAAAAAAAAAAAAAAAAAAAAAGCTTATACTGTCTATAGGTCGAAGAAGCCTAATTGCATAAGTGATCAACTCGCTCTTGCTTGCGTTCAATTTTCACATTAAGTGATGTTTGGTACTTTAGTTTATAAAGTAATTCTAAAAGAATAAAGTGTATAAAGTGAGATTTATGACTTTTTCAACAAAAAAAAAGGGTAAGATTTATGTGCTATGTTGAACAATAATAAAATTCAAGGTTATGCATTAATTAAATGTTGATTTTTTTTTTTTTTTTTTTTTTGGTTCTTTCTCTTATTATTCTTTGTATATTAACATTTTACACAAACATGTGAGGTTTGAGTAACATGTATCTTGTGCTGCAAGGAATAACACATTTTCTTTTTGTTGTTTGGTGGTACTATACCATATCGCTCTTGTTTGAGTCCCAATGCTTATGTAAAATGTTAGCGACTAGGAGAGAGGTTCAATTTGTCCACTAAACTGGTTTCCATCAATCCTCTTTTGAAAGTGAAGTCGGAGATTATAATAAATTTTCAACGATGTGGAGAAATGTCATTTTCTTCCGTAGGCCATCTTATTAAAGACACTATGTCTTACGTTAACTCTTTACATAATTTTTCCTTCTATCATATACTATTAGGTAAGGTAATACAATTGCACATGCCTTAGCTCAAAGAGCAAGGCTTTTTGTTCTACTTATAGTTTGGATAGGGTCCATTCCTCCAGATATTATATTTCTATTATGGCTGATTTACTAGCCTTGGAATATTATTCATGATGAGTTTCTTCTTAAAAAAAAATAAATAAAATGTCTGAAGAAGCACTTAAAAAGAAGACATACCTAATACAATTTGAAACATGTCCCAGACATTAAATCATGATTAATAGACGTTAGGTCTCTCTTATTTGGTCATGACAACATATATGATGTTAATTTATCAACACCCCCCCCCCCCCCTCTTCAAAAAAAAAAAAAAAAAAAAAGAGGAAAAAAGATAACTGGATGTTAATTTATTAACCCCCCCTCTCTCTCAATTCATCAAAAAGTAAAAGAAAAAAGATGTAATCGTGACAACATATGACGTAAATTTATTATTTATCACATGATAAGATCAAAATTAGAGTGTGACAGATATCATTTATGCACCTTACCCTGTACCCTCAGGGTAATTGTTGACAAAAACCTTTCCTTTTGGTCCATGAAAGATTTTATTTATCCTATGCTTTTAATGCAGGTACCTCAACAAATGAAATCCAGTGAGTGTTTTATATTATTTTATTTTTATGATTAAATTATGTTACCTTTAAGAAAAAAAAAAAGTCTTTGCTCAATTCACAACAAACGAATTTAAAATTAGAAATATGGTTCGCTTTCATAGATCTTGTGGAAATGATAGGATCGATGGTAATGCGAGCTCGTTCGACAGTCTTCCCAAGTTTAGGTTTGGAATTCATGGAAAGTAGAAACACTTTTTTTTTTTTTTCGCTTTTTCTGGGAGCAACAACAACCTACTCTTTGTCCTCACTCGTTAAAGAGTGTTGACAAATTGCATACAAATTGAGAAGAGTCTGAGTCAATTAGAAAAAAATTATGACCACCCAATATCACAAAGCAGTAAAAAAATAAAATGAAATGATGGTGAAAGAAAAACACAATCTGATCCCATATGCAGTTTTATATTTCAATGGTTGTATAAACAGCTTACATACCCAAAAGAAAAATGAGCTAAAAAATATTTGTATCAATTAGTTAATCATGCTTTGGATATTGGTAGATTCGGTTAGTTGGATATGGATGCAGCTGATTTTTCAAAAGCTTTTACATGCTTTTTTGTTACTTAAAGGCTTAAAGCATTCAATAAGTAAAATCATAAAGGGGGTCAGTCTTTAAAGCAGTATGACTTTGGCAACTTAGGAATAAAACAGCTGAGTGGAGCCGTTTTTAGTACAGGAAATGGTTTCACTTCAACAATTACATATGGTCTGCAACTTTACTACAAACGCCACCCCATTTCACAACTTTTCAAGAGACAAAGTTGTGAGCGATAGATAATCACTTTTATATGATTCACCATTCACACACGACATAAGCTTTAGAATAAAACAGTCTTTTCTTCAATGGTTTCCTAGACGCTTACAATATCATCAAGTTCTTTTAAAGTTAATAAAAATGCCTCACACGTCTAATCAAGGTAAGTGCGACAGGAGGATAAAACACATGCTAATTTCATGTTTTAAAGGTATATATACCACAGAGATAACATTTGTAATTAACTCTAAATAAATTTATGATAGGTATTTGTAATTAAAAATTGACACATCAATTCCTAAACTTATCTAGTACAGTATATAATAACTGTAGTATAGTTCAATAATTGATAATAGCTTTAACATTTTCTTTGAACACATTGTACCACACATAAAACACTTAATGTTTAAAACCATACCATCCATACACGAAAAACCTGTGGCTTTTGCTTTGTAGGATATAAGGTTCCATTTCAGAGTTTCAATTTGTGTCTTTTTTCTTTTTGAATTAGGTAGGAAGTCACGTAGGAGCCTCATGCATTGATTGATTTAGCTGAAATGCGGGCCATCAATTAAAGGCCGTATCTTTTGGAAGCAACGGGCTCATAAGAGTAAAATACATTTTTTTGGCCCCTCAAATATGAATAATGTGTTCAATTTCGAATTTTCAATCCCTTAATTTTAAAAAATAAAATTTCTAATTCTATCTCTTAGAATTTCAGAAAAAGAACAATTTCGCCACTTCCTCTACTTTTCATCTATTTCTTACTCGCATTTTTGGCTCCTTAAAATATACGTTTGTTCTAAATTTGGTAGTTTAAATATAGTTTTGGTTAGATTTTGATCACTTAAAAATGAAGTGTCTCAACATTTTATGTGATTAACGTGTAACATTTAAAAATTTAAGGGATTAAAATCAAATGCCAAAGGCCTTGTAGCTGAATTGGCACATCCCCATATACAAAGTGCTGCGGGGTTAGTAGCATGTCCATATTTAAATAACCAAAACCAAAAATGAAATATGCAGTATATCTCCAAAGGCTGCTGTTCGAATCACATGTCAAATAGGAAGCATCTTGTTCATGTGAAATCACATGTCAAATAGGATAATACTAGATACACGAAATTATGAATCTGATCTCCTTACATCTCAGAAACATGACACACACAAAAAATACTAAAAAAATATGGTGTAATATAAAATATTTTGGGAGTAGAATAATAGCGTATTCCTTCCTCTCATATAATAGTATGTTCTAGTAATTGAATTCGTGATAAACCTCGCTATTTATGTGAGATGAATAAATACGACATTATTGCATTATTATGAGAATATCTAATATTTTTTTCTTAAAAATATATTTGATTCTCACGTTTCTAGATTGTTCAGAACCTTGGATCGGTAAAATTCAATATATATACATATCTAAACTCTTCAGACTAAATTTAAAAATAAAGTTGTTCTAACAAATACCACTTCTCAGCTTCAATCCATACAAAGCAATGAAGCACTTACCTCATTTTTTTTTATAAAATATATATATTAACTGATTATTTTTACTAAAAAAGGATAAAGTATGATACCATATACAACACCACAGAATGACAATTCTAAAAAAGGGAAATGCTAACGAATGCTTTTAGGGTATTGGTTAATAATCTATTTAAAGAAAGTTTTTATGAAAAAAGAAAAAAATGCAATTAATGTTTTGATAGCTTTTTTCATTTCCCATAAAAGTGATTAAAACTTTCATAAAATAGATTGTTAACCAATGCCTTAAGGGCACTCGTTAGCATGAACCTTCTAAAAATTAGGAAACGATATAATGTGGATAAAAAAAAATTATTGTATTAGCATATAGCTTCAAATATATTATTTTTATTTTTATTTTTATTTTAAAATAAATGATGACTATCAAATTTTTAAGAAATATATATTGAATTAAAGGGACTTTCAAATAAATTAAAAAATCTATATTTATTTTTTCGTTCAACGGACAAAAGACATGCATGTGAGGGTGTCCTCAAAGGTGTCCATGTTTGACCCCCCCCCCCCCCCCCCCCCCCAAATTTTATTGAGGCTGTACTTCTGAGCATCCCCAGCCGACAGAATAGTTAAATTCATTTTCTCTACGCAAAACAACAAATTCTAGCCGTAAATTTTTTATTTATTCTAATTTGAATCTACTACTGAAATTATATTTTTCTCACTAATAACAGCTAATAACATCATATTACTTAGGATTTATTGTGATAATATTATGGATATAATATTTTTCAAATTTTGGAAAACCATATCTTAAAGAGCAACATTATATATACAAAATTTTAGAATAATTTTCACAATAATTAAGTTGATAAGTTTTTACTGATTTTTACTTAAATCTATTATTGATATCATTTTTTTACCTATTACTAAAAATTTGTAATTTTTTTGTCAATTTTTTTTTAAAATTTGGTCTACAGACTTTCACCGTCTTAAAATAAACTTCAATGTATTAATTATCAAACAATCATTTTTTCTAATTGCTACAACCACTGTAGATGAGTTATATGTTTTTATTCAAATAAAATATTCACCTCTCTCTTTACATTCTCTCCCCCAATTTTCTTTAAAGAATAAATAAATGATAAAAAAAAAATTAGAAAAAAGTTTGGGTAACGTGCTCAAACCTACTATATGGCAATTGAAGAAACCATCCGTATTTATTTTTAATTATATGATCTTTGTAATGAAATCATGTAACTTGTTTAAATAATACACATAAATAAACTAATAATTTATCATGTAATTAGTTGGAAAATATAGTTTCAAATAAGTTTAGAGCTAAACTTTGTCCATATTATAATAAAGACATGAGGAGGACTTAAAAAGTTTGTTGGAGATTGATTTGAAAAAAGTGATTAAGTAAAATAGAAAAAATTGATTTTTGCTTTAAATTTAGGTGAAACTTGGTAACCAATTGCGATCCAATGTGTTTCACATAAATTTTTATTCTTTTGATTTTTTAACAAGTTTATTTATATTTAGTACTTTTTCCAAACACAACCATGTACTCAACAAATAAACTTTCAGTAAAAAATTACATTCAAATGAACTGTTACCTAAATTCAAGAGTCATCATCCAGATTAGAAAAGAAAAATCTCACGAACTATGAAGAAGAAGAAGAAGAAGATTGCAGTTGAAGTACTTAATATTTATCTCATCAACTGCTATAAGGTTGTCTAGTAAAGAAAGATTTAATTACAAAATTGGATCATAATACATATCAAAGAAAGAAAGGCTGCAATTTGAAAATAGAAACTCATCTTTCCATATCATGGACTTCAGGAGTTTCCATGATACTCTCCAAAGAAGGCTTCCATCCCTGATCAGCTTTCTCTCTTCCTTTTTCAATTTCCCTGAAAACATCTTCCAAACTCTTTCCTTCTTTGTCTTTCAGCTGAAGCATCAACCACTCTAGCTCCTCCTTTGTTAGTACAATCTTAACCCTTATGCCACTTTTCCCAAAACTACTTTCCTGCACAAAAGGAAATGCTCTTTCTCTTTGATCACCTTGCTGCTGCTGCTGCTGCTGCTGATGCTGCTGTAGCATTTCCTTTGCTTGTTGCCATGTGTTGCATGTCTCCATGCAATTTCCCATGATTTTGGATCACCTAGAACTCGCTTTTCTCTTGGGAAAATATGATTCTTCGGTGGATCTAATTGGTCCCGGAAAACAAAATTAGAACAACTTTTTTTTTCAAGGTTTCAACTATAGTGCATGTGAGGTGTGGGACTTGGGAGTGAAGGGAAAGCAACGAATTTATAGAGCTAAAGACGTATGAATAATAAGAAAAGTTAAAAAAAGTACCAAAGGTTTTTTATTCATCAAGATTGATTCTTCCACTTGCTAAGTGACAAAACTTGTACCTCATAATACTGTTACAATAAGTTTACACATAAATTTTTTATAAACTAACATATTTAATGTCGGGCGAGTCAACTCTTATGACTCAATTGATTGATATTTTGCAGTATTTATAATAAAAACATTAGAATGCAAATCCACAAAATCCCAACTATTGATGTATCCACGCCCAAAAAAGAAATGTTTATTTATAATGTTTTTAAGTGTCATTAATCACATTTAGTTTTACGTTAAATTGTAAATTTTTTTTAATAGTAATTTTTTTTTTTTTTTTTGAGAAAGTTTTTTAATAGTAAAATGACTAGTAATTTTAGTTTTTTTTTTTAAAAAAAAAAATTATTTATGAAGATTGATTCTTCCACTTGGCAAGTGACAAAACTTGTCACCCATAATTGTGTGATAGGGCCCGTGTATACCTTTTAAAGACAATTGTAAACCACGAAGAAGAAACCAACCATGTCATGTCACTCATATGCCCCTCTGTAAATTGTATCAATTGCATTTCAAAATGGAAATATATATCAGTTGGTACCATTAGACTATTACTCCCGTGATATCTGCAAGACAGCAATGATATAAATAAAATTTGGCCTATTCTTATATGATTTTTTTATATATAGAAAAGTATTTTATGTGCATTAGACACAATCACATGTAGACATGAACACGTGTCTGCATCTAACCTTATCATAATTGCACAAAAAGACACAATCCAAATCCAATAAAAAAATATTTTATATCTAACAATATCATAATTTATTTTATTTTTTTATTAATTAGTCCAGAAAAGAACAAAGTTTATTCTTAGATTTAAGAGCAAAAAATCAAAACGCGGATTAAAGTATATCTGGCATCCAATATCGAGGCTAGTGTAGTTGACAATTAACCATTCTCTTTGTTTATTTCTGAGTTGCTTAATTAATAACTTTACTTGCCAAGAAGAAATTTGCTTAATGACTTTTCAAGTAATGAAATTAAAATTTAATTAAAACCTACCATTTGATTAATAGAAAGTTGTACTTGTTACACATCCTAATTTCTGAGCAACAGACATGTGGCGACCCACAGCAGCTTTTATTCCTCATTGTACTAATTTAGCAAATTCTTAGAAGAAAAGAAATCATCATTAGATGCTTTTTTTTTTTTCTTTTTTCTTTTTTGAGAAAACATTAGATATGGTAATTTGATTTGCATTATTTACGGTATCAAATTTAACCCATTCTAAGTTCATCACATGCAAGTATACCATTCTATATTCTTTTTTTAAAAAATATTTTAAAGTATACTATTATTTTTTAGATACCGTTAATAGAGTGTCTTTGGGGTATTTGGCATTTATTAATTAACTATTTTAGAAAAAATTTAATACTATTTTTATGAAAAATATAAAAACTTATCTAAAAAATAAATTAGATTTTTGTTTCTCCATAAAACAATTTATAAAAAATTTCTTAAAGTCCCTTTACTTTTCCCTTATTTTCCTATGCTAATCTCTTTTTTTAAGAAGCAGAATTCTTTTTTCTTCAGCTGATGAGCTAGGAGCCTTGGATACTGAAATCGAAGTTTCAAGTTCTTTGGACTAGATCCCATTCCCACACATAGTCACGGGACAACAAACTATAAAGCAGAGTTTCCACATCCGCCGCCCTCCCCCACCAAGATACTAAAAAATAAATTAGGTTCACAGTTTTGTTGCAAAAATAAATGCACTTTCCACACCTTGCACACTAAATTAAGGAATTGAAAACGAAAGTAATTAAAACTACAAAAGTTGTAGTGCCACAAACTCAGCTACAACTATCCAAGTAATTGTAAGTAGTGAAAAAAAAAAGTGATGGATCTATATAAAAATAATAAATAACCAAACACAATTTACCACATAGAATAATTGGGATTTTGTTTATTATACTCTATAATTACTCTTGTAAGGGCGGTTTTTGGATCCTAAGCCCAAAAGGTAAAAGCATTAAGAACCAAAGAGCCCAATACAATGAATTTGTAGAGAGTGGGTTGAAAACTAGGTTTCAATGGATTGGACAACGCTCACAATGGGTTAAAAATGAAAATAAAACAAAGAAAAACAAGTTTTGTGCGAATGAATCCTTCCTCGGCAAAGTCCGAGAAGAGTAGTTCTTGAATATTTTTCTTAGGCTTGATTACAATTCCAATCTTAGTGCTACAGTCTTTTTCCTACAGATTTTTTGATGATCCATTTGTAATGGGCGCCCTCATTTTTAGCCCATTGTGTGCGTTGTCCAATCTATTGAAACCTAGTTTTCAGCCCACTCTTTACAAATTCATTGTATTGGACTCTTTGAGCCTTAACCTTTTACCTTTGGGCCTAGATCCAAAAACCGCCCTTACAACTCTAATAATTATATTGATATATATGAATTTAAATTTAAAATATAGATGTAATAAATTAGTATTTTCCATTTGGCCTGTCTTCAAATTTTATAATCCTTTGTTATAAATTTGGATTCCATTGTTGTAAGCTATGGAAAACATTTTAAATCATTACTTTCAAAAGATTTTTACAAATAAAGGTAACAAATATCTTATTCAAATAAAAGTTTGATTCAATTTTTTATTTTTAACTTAAGTTAAAGTTATATTTAAGATAAAAAAGAACACTTATGTTTGGTTCTTTAATTTATTCGAACTTCTGTCCCCTGATTATAGAATATATAAACTATTGGAAGTTTTTCCCAGGAAGCGGTTCGACCACATATTCCATGAAACAAATCGTTGTGTGGTTGTTGCATTTGCAAAACTTGAAACTATTCTTCCATGTATTTATATTAATTTTGACAACCCACCGCCTATGATGAAACCCTATTGGCCCTTGATATGGAGAGACTTTTGTAAGAGACTTATTTCTTCTCAATACACTATTCTTTTAGATGCAAACTACAAGTGCTATCACATGGCATTTCTTAGAGAGATTCACTGTCTCCTACTTCTATATTTTACAATTTCAAGTTGCCTAATGGTCTACTCCTTCAGCACTTTATCTTTAAATAGTATAATCTTACTTGGACCAGTTTCAAATGTGACATAATTTACGTAGACTATCTCCATGTTACCTACTTAAGATTCTTTGTTTTTCACTTGAAATGCTATTATCATAATTATGTTTTACTTATGAAAATGTGAATGCATTCATATGTCCCTTTTAACTTGCCTTTCATTTTGTTTGGTGATAGATAGAAAATCGAAAGCAACCCAAGCAAAAGCAGAACAAGCTTTAATTTACATTTTTGCAATACCGAATGACTGAATATTATTACTCTCTCTCTCTCTCTCTCTCTCTCTCTTCAATATCTAAAGTTAATTTGACGAATCTCTTTGACTGGGTCGTCTTTGTAGAATCAATAGTACATATTGATATTATAGTATTTTATTATCACTGTATATAATAGCATATCATGCAAAGCTACATGTTAAAACATAATGATTTAATGGCATTGCTGGGTTTTCCGTTGAGTGAGAATTCAGATTCAAATTCTCCACTTGTTAATTTGTTTTAAGTAAAAAAATATCATGCAAAAGACAAAACTACATTAGTTATTGACTTTAGTGATTAGTAATTTAGAGGCAGTTTGGCCACCATTTTTTGGTCACTCAATTTCCGTCACTTATCACTCATCACTCTAAATACCAAGGCTGTTTGGCACCATCACTCACTTCCCATCATTCAATATTTTTCACACTATTTGTGGGTCCCATACCTGTCACTGGTGCAGCTTTTTTTTTTCTTTTTTTTTTTCTTCAGTACCCAAACTCACCGAACCTAGTGAAAAAAAAAAAAAAAACTGAACAGCCAACCCAGAGAATCAGTTTCCATAACTCATAACTCAAAAATCAGAGAATTGAGTGATGGAAACAGAGTTATGGAAACAAAGTTATCGTTTGCCAAACGGATAATGAGCTATGGGTCCCACCATTTTTGAGTTATGAGTTATAAAAACAAAGAATTGAGTTATAGAAATCACTCATCCAAACAGCCTCTTAGTGTTGCCAATTTACGTAACAATTCGTTGGTAATAGCGCATTTTATTAGATCAATTTGCTTATTGGGTGCGGAGCATATCTAAGAGTAAAAAGTGATAGATTTAATGAAGGATCTTAATTTCCACACTTTGCCACTGATTTTCAACTTAAAGAAAACTAAAGAATAATAATTAGTTTGCTACTTTGGAAATTTGATCCGACTTCTGACTTCTGAGTACTCTGTTTTTAACGTATTATGCCTATTTAGTATTTATGATACTGAATCATGATTCATGAGAAGGGCAATTAAGATTAATTTAATTCAGGACTTTGTTTATACTGTATGTTCAAAACAAGGAGGGTCTTTTTAAGTTTTAATAATGTATTTATATTTTCTTACAAGACTATTAGAATATGTATATCACTGATAAGAAAAATCTTTGAAAATTGAATTTTGGACCAAATGTTTCTCTAGCACTATGATTCCTGTTTGTTTGTGTCTTTGAGGGAGCGTTAGGGATATTAAAATTTATATATTGATATGCCAATTTTTAAATATAATATTAAAAATAAAATAATAATTACAAAATTTATTTATATATTATTAATGTGATACTAATCAAATTTATTGTCCGGTCTCTACCGTCAAATAAATAAACTATGACCGAATTCCATCTATGCAAAGGTATCTCCTTAATAGTTAAGAGTAATAAGCATAAATCGGGTACAACAAGTCGTATAAAAAATAAAAATATCATATTTACCACTAATTTACTAAGTTTTTTTCTTATCAAAAAAAAAATACAAAGCTTTTTTTTTATCAACAAGTCCTTTTTTTTTTCTTTTTTGTAAAACCTCGGTGGATAGAGTAGCGGTGAATACAATAATGTTTTTCTTTCTTCTTTTTGTTTTGAAAAACCAGCTTTGTTCTTGACTTCTTATGTTCTTCTCAAAAAAAATAAAAAAATAAATAAAAAAGTAAAAGCATTGTTCTAATGTCATATCAATATCATCTTGGTTCTAAAGAAATCATTATTGCTTATCAAAAAAAAAAGAAAAGAAATCATTATTGTACTCACCGCTCCTCTCTAGCTATCGACCGAGGTTTAAAGCATTTATTACCAACCTTTCCTTGCCCATGTTCAATACTCTGATTAGTCCCACACCTGCCCCCCACGTGGTCAACATATTACATCTTACAGGTGTGAACATTAAGATATATACCTTTGCATATTTCTCAAGGTTAGACATAGATAGAACTAGTAGAACCGTTGTTTTTGACATGTCTTGCATGTAGATCAAGCTAACACCTTTTTTTTTCTCTCAACTAAGGATTCAAAATTTATTGTTATTTAATTTTTAATTTAGGATTTCTCATATTATCATTCAGATTCACTTACACTAAAACTTCATCATATGATTGTTGAATGATGATCCTTTTTTATTTTATTTTTTGTTCCCACATCTTTTGCTGTGTGAATGTTACACTAACATGAACGTAATGTTCATGCAACATGATTTTTGGAAAGAATGGCATAAATATTGGAAATCACCATTCTTTTTGTTTCAAACTTTCAATTATTTCTTATCCCAAAAACAAATTTCAATTATTTGGATTTTGGACTATCATATATCATTATTCGATGTGTCACAGCCAATTTAAAGCACCCATTTTATTCTCTAGAGTAAGACGAGATTAAGAGACCCATCAAACAAAAAAAAAAAGAAAAAAAGACGAGATTAAGAGAAGTTAGAAGGTTTCCATTGATGTAATCATGACGATGAATGACGCTTAATTTACAGAAAAAAATAATAATAATTCAACAAAAACGAAATTGTATGATAGTATGAGAGTGACAGACATTCATTCATTCTTTTTTCTTTTTCTATTTTTTTCTTCTTTCTTCTTCTAAGCGACAGACAAATTCAATTAAATAGTCAGTTAGCAATTATTATGATTCAATTAGTATTTTTTTTGGTCTCAAAGATCCGTAGAACGTTCAGCAAAAAAAAAGATCCGTAGAACGAGAATGTCCAGTCGACAATCTCCCAAGTTTAGGTAGGAAAATTGACTAGTTTTTTAGATTTTCAAACTCAAAACAGTTGGAACACATGCATACAGTCTCTTTCAATTGGATTGGAGCAAAAACCTACCTTTTTTGTCCCCACTCGTTAAAGAGCGTTAAAAGATGTTTGAAAAGATTGCATTTCACATTGGAAATAGTCTGAGTCAATTAGATAAATCTGAACCTTTGATTTTAACAACAATTCTAAGACTACGTAAAAAAAATCACAACTTTTGTTATTATTGTTATTATTGTCTATGTGGGGATGATAAATTCATACGAAAGTGACATGTAAACTAGTTAGTCCACCATATAAGATAGTATTATGATAAAAGTTGTGACTTTTTTTGTGGTATTAGAATTACTCGCTTAGATTTTTAAGTGTCCCACTACAATCTTAATGTAAAATTATTAACTAGTAACAAATAACGGTGGTCATATCAATAGAAACGCATTTAGGATCTCCCAATCATGCATAATATCAATATCCAACTGGTAATTTAGTCGCAGCTAATAATCTTGCTCAAGATCTTAGCCATACAACTGAGACAAGGTTGTTAGACAACCAAATCTTCATTAGCTCGCTCATTTCTTCACATTTTATTCAGTCATTTTACATCACATGTTTCCACAGCAACACAGTAACCCTACAAGTACAAACTGTCGCCAACTGGCCCTACTAACAGTTTACTTGGATGCTTACTAATGGCCAATGGATCTAGCAACGAAGAATTATTGTATCTAAGTCTAATAATAATGTATAAAATATCAATGAATGATGCAGATTTACTGCTTGTCATTTGAGGAGAGAGAGACACAGAGAAGATCCCTAATTCAAAGGGTCTAAGAATCCCCCCCACACACTACTTCCACCTCCCCCACCAATATTTTGACTAATATTGACATATACCAAATTTTCCTTAATGATTCTATCGAGCTCTTAGTTACATACATACATTACTTTTGGCAAATTTTTGTATCTCCATTCTACAACTATATATCCATTTGATTCAACATGTTGATTCTATTAACGATTTAATCTTAGATTTATAACTCAATATTGGTCTAGTGATTTTTAAGACCTTATAAAAACTATGAGATGCTGAGGTTCAAACAACTAGTCAACATCTTGAAACCATCCCAAGAAATTCTTTCCTATAATTATTTGGCTTGCGTAAAACGAATTACTTCATAGTTCATACACTCAAAAATAATCAAGTACTAGAAAAGCTATGGACACTGATATAAACCCCTAAAATATAATCAATAATTGACGTATTGATGGCAACAGGGATAGAACAAACAAGTATAAATGGCCACGTGTCAACCATATCCCATTTTATACGAGAGCACCAAACAGAAACCTTACCCATTGTGCAGTATCGTTTTGCAATAATGTAGAATTTTCTTTTCTATTGGAAAATATAGTAGATCTGGCTTGACCAATCGTTTTTTAAGAGTAACATCCATGATGGAGACAGGCACAAAATGATAAGACGTATTATTTTAGACTTATCACGAGGTATACCCCAATCTATTCCTAAACCTTGTATAACTGAGCCCACATTATCTCACGCTCCACTTGCACACCCAACTGAAAAATCTGAACAGGCTCTATGATATCAATGTTTTCCCAATCCTCACTGGTCCAGAAGTACTAGCAAAGTGGCAAGACTCCTGACTTCTGTAATATCCAGATGAACACGACAACATTCAAATCAGATGGGAAACATCACAAATAATTACTTGAAATGAAGAACCTAGGTTTGCATTTAAGGGCAGTAGAAAACTATATATTCCATGTGGGACATTGGGCTCAACCAAGTGCCCCTAAGACATACTTCAATGTGAATTTCGATTTCCACACCTAATATGGACTCATCAATACAACTAGACAAGAAATGCTAACCCCAAACCAAAGTTAAGGGAAAGATTTTTGTGGCAGGGAATTATACCTTCCCTACAATTCGTTGAATCTTCCAAAATATTTCACCGAAACAAGAGAGATACACAGATGAGAACTGAAGAAAAACATTTAGAACAATACATTGCAATAGAAATTTATAAAATACTCCAGAAAATACCATAAAGTGTACTCTCTCCTCTCACATAAATAATCAGTTCCACTATGAATTTACTTAGTGGAACCCACTATTACGTGAGAAAGAGTAGACATTTATTGTACTCCCGAGTATTATATAATTACCCCTTTTCCCACGCAGGAAACACATGCATGTATTTAAGTTTTGTATATTTCTTTCTTCTGCCAGTGGCAAGTGACCAAAGATCGGACCTTGCATTCATATAAATTGCAGCACATCATGCAGGATCCAATTGTCTTCAGAATATTTGCACTAGGATCATTTTATAAGAAAAGCCCCGATTTTAAGATTACAGTGCATAAACACATAATTCTACAAAGCAAACTGGTTCATGCCAGCACCAGCATTCTAATTTAGAACAACCTAAAACCATGTCATGCATGCCAGCATTCTAATTTAGAACAGCTCCATAGTCAACTAGGAAATTTTCAGTTTACACATGCACGTCACTAAGGTTAAGACTCAACAAAATATTCACTCTACACGCCGGCGCTTCTTTGCAAGATTATCAAAGACCTGGTGGACATCATCAGCTGTGATTGGCTTTGATGAATCAAAGGACTCCTGAAACAGGGAAAAGGAGAAAGGAAAATGCATATAAACGTTTATGTGAGCATAGTTCTCTAAAAAATGTAACAAAGAAAAAGCCAGCCAAACCCTTGCTTTCTCCCTTCTGCTTTATAAAACCAGTAAATGAGTCATTAAGAAGACAAACAAAAACATACCAGGAAAGTACGAATTTCATCCTTCATATCTGCAATGCCACTTAAAATCTCCATTTTCTCTATATGACCAAGTTTATTGAATAAACTTAGCTCAGCGCCCTCCTGTTGCTGCAACTTTTCTTTCCTCTTCTGTGTTGCCATTTGCTCATACTCTGCAATTGAGTCCTCCTTGTCAAGCAGAAACGCAATACGCTTCTGATTGTAAAGAACTAGGCATTTTTCACATCTGCAGAGTACATCCCGCCAGTTTTTGGAAAGAAACAGTGGTTTACTGTCTAAAGCAGGAAAATCAACCCCCAAGTTAACTCCAAGAACACAAGTAGATGTATGTGAATTGGCATCTTTTACGCAAGGATCTGAAACCACAATCTTCTGAGAACTTTCTCCAACAAACGAACTGTTCCCATCAGAGACATTAGCTCCATCAGAGACATTAGCTTGATCCATTTTAGGATTATTATGAGCATTGACATCATTATCTAGTTTTCCAGATCCACCAGCTGAAGATGTATCTTCCACCACATTCTTATCCTTATTAGTATCTACAGTAGCATCACCCTGCCTCCCTGCTGCCCAAATGGATTGAGGATACAGTCCCAGAAAAGAAAAGCTGGCTGAGCAGGCCTTACATATAAAATCTTCATACAGAGGTTCTCCTTCATCATCTCTTGGAACCTGTGGTATGGCAGAAAGATGGGTGAAGCACCAAACAACTAAACAATGACAATTGGAGGAAATGAAAAAAATGCTACCACAAAATTAGAGAAGCACCTAGATGATGTTTGAGCTTCTTTTTTTTTTTTTTTTTTTGTAGGGTGGGGGAAGAAGATGTGGGGGCCTTCAGGAGAAGGGGAGCACAAGTTCTCAGCTGTAGCTTCTCTTTAAAATGTAAAAGATAGACTCAAAGAGTGGTTCAGAAAGAGAAGTCAAGAACAGACATCTTTTAACAAAAATTTAACTTAAATGGGAAAAGAAGTTGAATGGCGTTGAACTAAGCGGACACAATAATGAACAGTATGCAGATACCTCAACCACAATGAAAGAGAAATTAAAATTAAACTCTTTTTACATTGTTAGTTTCAGTTTCAGCAAACAAGTGTATATGAAATGGAGTGTTCAACATGGAACAGAATTGCAGATGGTAATGTTTTCATTATGTTAGTTGTGTCTTTTCTTCAGGCAAGTAGCACAAACATAAGACAAATTCATGGTCTCAGGTAAAATTACACACAACAAGGCAAGAGCCTCCAAGTTTGAGAACAAGGCATAGCCTATGCATTAATGTCAGACACATTCCAAGACAAGACATGCAACTATAGTAGATACTCAGTAATTTAAACCAAAAGGACAGTATTCTGCAGGGTCGATGTATGCTAGAATACAACATCAATATACTAAAAAATATTTCCTTTTATCAGTGTTAAGTTTAATTGATGAACGTCTCTTTTTCCAGTATAATAGGGTGGGGTGAGGGCAATACCAAAGGGACATCTACAGGCAGAGTAACCCCAGTAACATCATTGTTCAACAAAATTACCACAACGATAGATGGCAAGCCCCATAAACATGGATTGGCTCAGTTGTTTCCCAGTAAGCACAAGCAAACAGATGTATATATAACAGGACAATGAAGTGACTCATCAATTTTTCTAACCCTACCATCAATGTTATTTAATTATGTGCATGTAAGAATGGCTCCTCAATTTGACAGCAAGAATCAGAAGGCCTTGCAACATTTGAACACTACTATCAGAATCTTTCCATGACCAATTGTTTGCAAAACCATAATATGATTTGCAGAATGTTAGAAGAACATAAAACAAAGACAGAGAAAGAATTGAGAGCCATAGTGAAAGCACAAGCTAGCAACCTCGCCAGAAGGCTCAAGACCAAGATGCTCCTCATGAAACCAGTCCTCACATATACAGCACTGTATCATCTCTACTTGTTCTTCTACATCAGGATCAGGATAGGGGCGACTGCATGTGCAATATGAACCTTTGAAATTATGATTATACGAATTCTCAGCATTCTCTATGTCTTTGTTTGGGAAAATCTTGCAGAAGAACTCCCCAAATTTTGAATTTCCACAGTCGCACCTAAAGTTTCTCTTGGTCCACAGCTCTACAATCTTGTTACAGTAGAACATCAAAAGGCACCATTAGATAAGGTTAGTATCCTTCAAGAAAAAATTTACAGGATTAAGAAGTAAAATATACTCGGTTTACATGATTTCTTAGCATAAAAGATATCATTTCCATGATCCATCCAACTATCTGATAGCATATTAATTTTGAAATCCATCCAGGCCACCAACTTAACCCAAAAATACCATAATTCATCAAGAACAGGGAGAGGGGGAAACAATAACTCATTCTCAAGACCATATTCAAAGGATCCAAAACCAAAAAAAAAAACAAAAACAAAAAACAAAAAAAAATGGAGGTTTGAAATGTAAGTTGGACAAAATTAATAGCATTGTTTACTTATCTAATTAACTATTAATGAAGTGACAAAATCCAATCCAAACATGACTAAATGGATAGGATTTAAGAACACCACAATAGAGTTACCCTAAAACTCTAGAAGATCTTAATCCATAAGAACATAGTAGAACAAACATACATAAAGAAAAGACACAACCATGACCCTTTTCTTTTGCTGAGGCCAATTAAGACCATGCAGTGACCATCTCCCACCCCCCCAAGGGCCCCACCCCCACGCCCACTACCACCACAAGAAAAACTCATGAAACTTGATCCCATCAAAACCAACTCACATCTTAGAAACATCGACTCTTCAAAAGAATCAAAAAGAAATAAATAACCAAAAAAAAAAGGATCCCTCTACCCTCATGTATTGAACATCTAATTTTGCTTTGCCATTATAGTGATGCACTCTCATTCACAATAAAAATCATTGGTAAAATTCATAAATAAAAATAAAAATAAAGAAGTTGTCATTAAACAATGTATAGCTACTAGTTATGTACTTAACATTAGTCAAAATAAAATCCTCTACTCTTAAGAGTACTGAAGAATACCTCATGGCCATCATGGCAAGACAAGGAGCAAGCTGTGCAAACTCCAGCATTTCCATCTGGGGTACAAGTCAGGCATGAAAAAATTGCCTGCCTCTTCATATAACCATTAGTATAAGTACATTCCTTGCCCTCATCACCCCCCAAAACTAGGTCCGCTTCCTATAAGTCAATAAATAATGAAATAAAAACACCCATTAATTTAATCCCTACAAAATGTACAGGTACAATATATTAATGACATCAATCAAAAGCCAGCACTCCTTTACAATATAAGGGAAGAGTGTGGTTAGGACAGATGGTAGGAGATGAGATAATGGCGTGGCTAAATTAGATGAACTTCACTATCCCAGCATGAAGGGCTTTGAGGCCCAGCATGAATTTTAGTGTTTCCTTAATGAACTAGAATGAGTTAAACATGAGGACAGTACTGATAAGAAACTAGATGTACTTCGCTGGGCCAGATTATATATATGCTTTGCAAACATTATATCTGAAGGTATCAGAGCAATCAAATCCAAAAACCGAAAAGGATATAGAAGAAAAAAAATATGAGCTAAAGTGAACAATGAAACCCTCATGGAGAATGGTAAGCTATTATTGCATTTTACATTCAAGTGGTTTAAAGGGCCTACATTAATGCATTTTGTCAACCTCTGAGCTTGCAAGTAGACACTGTCAGAAGAAGCCACCAAATAAGTAACAGTCTATTTTTGAATAATGATGAAGCAAAATGGTTAAACAATTAATAAATTGGAGTAAGAAGGCAAGGATATTGTTTGGTTAATTTTCCAAGTACTTCTATTTCTTCCAAAAACAGAATTTACCTGGGATGCAAAATAATTAATCTACTTATATCCAAACAGGAACTAAATTAGCCACCAGGAATTGATTATTTAAACAAAAAGGAACCATGTGATTGGGTGTTTTAACAACAATTTTCAGTGTTTAAACACTAAAAACTATGGGCCCAAAAAAAAACACATTTGGTAAGGGTGTTTTTTATTAGAGTGTTTGAGTTACGTTGCTAAATTTAGGGTGTTTAAACACTAAATTTAGAAAACTCTTCTTACCAGTTTTCAGTTTTCAAACAATGTTGCTCAATGACACTTGTAAATATTTCAAAAACTATAGGTCTTACTGATTAGACTACATGTCATCACTTTTAAAAAACACACACACCAAACACACAATTATGTTTTTTCACTTTTGAAAAGACGTCATTAGAAATATAGTACCAAACACATTTTTTGCATTATAAGTACTTTAAATACGTGCTTTCACAACACTTTTTAAACCACAGTTTTCACATCATTTTGAACAACAATACTCAAACACCTCTACCATAATGATTGGGAGTTGGATATGGTGGCTTCTTTTCTCCATCGTCTAGGCTCATACATTCCCCTGAGAAAGGATGGTGTTCAGGTGAGGTAGAGTTCAAAGAAGAGTGGGGAGTTTGATATTCATTCTTTCTACAATGCCTAGAGGGGTTCCACTTCTATTTCATTCCTCTGGAAAGAAATATGGGGTGTGAAGGCCCCTCAAAAGGGTATCTTTTTTTGTTTGGACAGCAGTTTGGGAGAAGATCCTTGTGAGAAACTTATGAAGAGAGTCTATTCTTTAGTAAGTTGGTATTGCATGTGTCAGTGTAGTGGGGAGACAACTGAGCATCTTTTGATTTATTGCACAATGGCCTATGAGCTGTGGAGCTTTGTTTTTTGATCCTTCTAGATTCATCGGGTTTTAACAGAAAGAGTGATTGATCTTATGTTTGTTTGGAGAAACTGAATGGGTAAACACTCTTCAGATATATGGAATTTGATTCCGTTATGTTTAATATGGACCATATGGAGGTAATGTAATTAGCGTACTTTTGAGAATGTGATGTGAAGAGCAGGAGGACTCAGTTATTAACCACTTTTGCTGTTCTCTGTTTGATTGGTCTTATGCATGGGGTTTTACAAATAGTTATTCAATTCCTATGTTTATTGAGTCTGTCTTATTGTACATAATTTATTGTAATTCTTTAGGCTTCTTTGTGTCCATTGTACATGAAGTAGTCTTTTTTTAATAAAATTTATTCTTTCTTATCCAAAACAAAACAAAATTCTAAAAATAATTAATCTACCAATAGGTTTTACAACAAGCTTCTACATAAAATAAATAAATAAAACAAACAAACAAAATTAAATTTTAAAAAATAAATAAATAAGTGAATAATACTAAGGCTCTCGCCTTTTGCCTAGTTTAAGGTGCACACCTTGCTCACCTAGACATTATAGGTAAGCAGCTCACTAAAGGCACCTCACCTTAGAGACTAAGGCTCTCGCCTTTTGCCTAGTTTAAGGTGCTCGTCTTGCTCACCTAGGCATTATAGGTAAGCAGCTCACTAAAGACACCTCACATTAGAGACTAAGGCTCTCGCCTTTTGCCTAGTTTAAGGTGCTCGTCTTGCTCACCTAGGCATTATAGGTAAGCAGCTCACTAAAGGCACCTCACCTTAGAGACTTAGAGACTCTTTAGTGGCACCTTGACTCACCCAAGCACCTAGGCGAGCGTCCGGCTCACCTTTGACTACCACACCTCAACCAAAACTAACAAAACCATTTTTGTATTCATTAATCTCAAACTCACCTATTCTCTCCTCCTCCTCCTCCCATCGGCCCTTCACCTCTACTGATCCATCCTCCGAATTTGACACTCCATGCTTGAGAACCACAACATCATTCAGACCCAACTCATGAAAATCATGGCGCTCGTGAACCCAGAGTCCACAAGTTTGCTTTCTTTACGCCTTCTGCCTTGTCCGCAATGTGTAGTAAGTGTTGTTCTAAGAAGAACGGACACATATATGGATATAGGTACGGGTATGAAGAAGACATGTCAATTTTTGAAAAAAAAGGACACAGGTACAGCAAGATACATCTATTAAATAATTCTTAAATATATTTTTATTCTTTTTTGATAAGTTTTAAATATATTTTTATTCATATTTCTATATGTTATTAATCATTTATTTTCATATAATGTTAAAAAAAAAAATTATATATATATATATATATATATCAAACTAAGAGTAATAATAGATAATAAAGCAATCATTTACTATTAAAGGATGTTTGAAAATTAGAATAAAAATCAAGAATAAAGATATTTATTAAATTTTCAAATGCAATATTACCATTCAGAGCAGGAATGCTCTCTTTGTTTTGTGAAAGGGTATTAGATTCTTCTTGTGCTTCCTAGGTGTTGTCTAAACCAAGAAAATACAGTGTAAGACTGAAATTGAATAGATGTTGCAATTAACTTGCAAATGCAAAATGAGCTAGTTTTAGCTTGCATAAGCAACACAATATATCTTTCAAAGTAAAAGACATACATTTGTGGGATTTCTTGGATATAAATGGTCTTTTATACTAGCTTATTCTTACCAGTGAGGCAATAAATGGTGTGATATTAACGCTTCTTTGATCTCTTTCTGGCAATGATAAGTGAACTCTTGGGCTCATGTCCACCACATGAGCACCAAATAATTTAATTTCACCTCAAGATGTGGTGAACTGTTTAGCTCCCATTTAATGCTTGGCTTATCAATTTCAATCACGCACTGAATTTTCCTCTCCAGGATGGACAACACAAACCACACATCACAGACAAGGTTGAAGGCATCCACAGAAAAAGCAAACTTGTTTGAGATGACTGAGGACAAAGAGACAGTTTGATTATTTTTGGATTAGGAGGATGTGACATGAATTTTTAATCGAATTGGCTAATTTTGATTGGACCAAGACAGACAGTGCAGGAATTTCATATTACCACATTGCATGTGATATGCTCTCAAGATTTGAAGTTCCACCTAGGAATTTTAATTTTTTGCATTGTGCACTTAATTAGAATTTTATAAATTGCATCTTAACATTCCTTATCAAGTATCACATCTCATAATGTCCACATGGGTTGTTTTCTCCCCGTTCTCCCAAATAAACTTACATTAAAATCTTGGTATTTCTAAAACTAGATTCTTAGGACCTAACGAACACTACAACAACAACAACCAAGCCTTAATCCCAAATTTTTTTAGGTCAACTATGGATCTTTAACAGATTAGTCAGGCTCAGTGCCTCAGCCACAAGTATTCTTTTCTGCGATTCTATTTTATCAAAAGTCATACTCTCTTTCGCTTCCTTAATTGATATCAATGTTTTTTTTTTTACTACTTCAACTAATATTACTTTCACTCTTCCTCCTTATTTTTTTTTTGGTTCCCTCAACTTCAATCAACTCAGTCTCTCACTAGTAAATTAATCACTCCGCTCTAAACATGACCGAACTATCTAAAGCAACTCTCCCCCCATTTTTTTCACCAATAAGGGTGACGCCTATCTTTAAGCTAGGACCGAATGAACACTTAAGGCCTAATTTCTCAGGAATTCAAACAGACAGGAGTTTAAACTCACGGGAATCTTAAATTCTCAAGAATCAAAAACCTTACCAGCCAAACAGGCCCCTATAAGATTTTCCATGTTTCATATCTTTCATTCTAGAACAACAAATATTCCACTCAAACAAGCATCTATTTTATCTTAAATTAGACATCACAATTTCAAAGTAACCCTAACAAACGTAAAACATAAAATCCAACACCCTAATTGAACAGATTTTCCTCAGATTTCATAGCAACCAACAAGTGCATAAATTATACAGGTTATAAAATAAATATTTTAAATAAAATAAAAATAAAAATAAAAAATAATAAAAAAAACTAAAATTTATGAATGGAAAAGAAGCTGACCAGTTCTTGTTCCTCAACACCCTTAAGGTACTCTTGGATAGAAACGGTCTGCTCAGCTTCATCGTCAAGCTCACCAGCCATTTTCTTCACCACGCTATCACCACGTACCTGAAATTCGCTGAAAACACACAAAATCTGAATGTTAGTGAAAGAAATTGTTGAAAAATGGGTGGATTGTGTCTTTTCCCTAGAAACAAGGAAACCCTAGATTCGAAGAAAGAGGGGAAATATCAGGTTTTGAAGGAAAATACCTAACGTTTGTGGCTGAGAGATTCTATTGCACACACACACACACACAAGAGTGCGATGAGATCGAAGCAGAGGAAATGGGTTTCAGAGAGAGAGAGTGAGAGAGAGATCTGTGAAGATTGAAGAGAGAGAAATGAGAGTTTAGGGTTTTATATGTGAGCGAGGACTATAAGGACATTTTCCCGCCATATGTCTTTCCAATTGGATGCGTTTCACAAATCAAATCTGTGATGTGTTCCCTCCAAATGTGAATGTTGTTTTGTTTTGGATGGATTATGTTTTACTCATAATGTATAGGATTTTCATTCATAGTGGAACTATGGTTTCTTCTTTTATTTTATTTTATTTTATTAGCTTTTTACTTTTAGGATTGCTTTCTCATCAAAATAAAAATAATTTTTTTTTTCTTTATACATGTTAGAAAATGTACTTCAACTTAATCTAAATGTAAATGTATATAAAACTCTATCTTGGAGACTTGAAATCCGACCCTTGCCCCACACCTCACAAACACTTATACTTGTGGAGTGACAACAAAATTCAAATAAATGATTTTTACGTTTGTTGGTTTTTTTTTTTTTTTAATTTTTTTTTTAGAGTTGTGTGTTATTCTTTGAATTTGATTGCAAAAGTTTTGTAACTTAACCAATTTTTCTTGGTGTTTTGTAATTTTTGGTATTTTTGAGCACACCTTATTTAGGAAACCCAAATAATGTTACCAATTTATGTATGATATCAATTATTAAAAAAAAAAATTAAGGGGTTAAATATAACATGGGTAAAATATAAAAAGATATGCACATATTTTAATATTATATATTGGCTTTAACTTGTGTTGATAGCCATTAACCGTGTGTTAGGCTCGTATATTGTTCAATACATTAAAAGGAAGCATTGTTTTATGGTAAAATTTCTAATAGTTGAATAAAAGATTTAGGGTTTAATCCTTACCTATACTAAAAACCGTTTGATGTGTTGGTTTAATGATAAAAATGTATCATCAAGAGCGAACGCCATAGGTTGAAACTATCTTTAAAAAATAAAAAATGAAGCATTGTCTTATAAATTTATTAATATTATTATTGTAATTATTAAAAAAATTAATTTACATAATTCAACCGTTTAGAATTAGGGTCTGTTTGGGATCCATTTATTTTGCTGAAATTGAAAACTTTTTGCTGAAAATATCATAGATAAAGGTAAATGTTAGTTGAAATAGTACAGCGGGACTCATAAATAGTACCAAAAAATGCAGTGGGACCCATGAATAGTAGCAAAAATAAGCTGAATAGTAAAATAAGTTGGCAAAAAATAAGCTAGCCAAACAGACACTTAAGGTCTGTTTGAGATCCGCTTATTTTACTGAAACTGAAAACTTTTTACTGAAAGTATTGTAGATAAAGGTAAAAGTTAGTTGAAATAGTACAATAAGACCCATTAATAATATCAAAAAGTACAGTGGAGCCCATGATAGTAGCAAAAATAAGCTTAATAGTAAAATAAGCTGACAAAATTAATTTTTGTCAAACACACGCTTAGTATTGGAATTAACAAAATAGTGGGTTGACTACTGATAAGTAAAATTAGCACATTAGTTCTTATTTATTTGTAATGTTTTCCCAAACCAACATATTAATTTTTTTAGAATTTTAACTTTCATCTTAAATGATAGAACTGATATTGTACATTAGTCTCAAAAAGTGTTGGGTACAAAGATTATAGTTCCGGGTTGTCATGAAACTGTGGAAATGTACATATGATGATATGACCCAATTTATCTAGGATGAACAGCTACAATTTGATTGAAAACGGTTTACATTGAAAACAAGCATAGAGTGGGTTTTCGGCCCACAACACTATTAAGAGGAAATGAAGCCCATTGGGAGGAGAAAGTTTACAGTCCACTGGACCAACCTAGTCCCCCCCGGCCCCGCAAATCCATCCACATAAGAACACATAACCTTGTTTTTGCTTGTGTTAAAATGAATTACTTTTGAGAAAAGAAAACCTAATTCCTAATTCAGAGAACATATAAAGGATTTCATCTAGCTCTTATGCCAATGTAAATCCAAAGAGATGTTTCCTTATAATGTTTTTAAGAATCAAGGGCTTGCTTATGAGTTATTTCCATGAGCAAAATACCTTCTTCAGGTTATTTATGGCCCTTTAAAGATGCTTCAATTTCTCTAAAAAAAAAGGAACTATACCAGCAATATCAAGCATAAGAGCATTCACATCAGTGTAGCTATTTTAATATTTTAGCAAATATATAGCTAAAAACTCACATATTAGTCTCACCAAATTGATACAAAATATTAAGCGAGCAACACCGCCACACCACATATGGCGAGACACTTTTCACGCCAAAGTCATACTTTTACGTTTTTTTAAATATTTTCTTGTTTCAATACCCTCCCTTTTGCTCCAACTTCCATGATATCATGGAGCACATGTATGGTTGAACTTTATGGTCCGTTTGGATTGAGAGAAAAGGAGGGGGAATAGAGTAGATTTGGTCTAAAATCAGCCAACTCTACTCTACCCTCCTCCATTCCCTCTCATTCCCCCCTCCATCCAAATGGGCCCTTAATTCTTTACAACCGAGGTAGAATCCCTAGGTGGCCACACCCACAAGTATGACTTCTCCAAGTTCTCTTTAATCTTTTTTTTTTTTCTTATTAAAATAATAATTATATTATAGTACATAACATCATAACTTAATAAAACTATTTTATTATTTTTGAGAAAATGAAAACTATTATTTTTTTAAAGAAAGAAAACTACTATTAAACTATAATATATAAATGTAAGGACCAGATTTGATATCACAGCCCAAGGTATGAATGGACTTGGGCCCAAAAAGCCTAAAACAATGAATTTGTAAAGAATGGGTTAGAAAACTAGGCTTTAGTTAACCAAACAACAAGTTAGGTAGGTTTGATGACACAAGAATGAAAATACACAAGTGTAAACTGAAGAAAAAAGGTCATCGGCGAAATCCGAGGACACTGGTTCTTATATAATGTTCTTAGGTAATGTTACAAGTCTGGTTCTAGATTGCTACAATGTTTCTTTCTTGATTTTTCCGATCCCCCAGTTTCACTGCCCCCTCCTTCTTTTATACTATCTTTCCTTTTCATCTCCACCTTTCACGTGCATGCCAGATGGTTGGTGTGGATACTTGTCCCATCAGCACTCCCCATAAGTCCTTATGTAGTAGTTGTAAGGTTGAAATCCACTGTTCAGGCATCACCTCCACATTAATGTGGCTAGAGAGTTAGCTACAGTGCATTTAATGCGGTAGCAGCAGCTTTCTCCTTAGATATTTTAGGACTCCTCCCTATCTAATGTCTCTGCAATGCTTATCTGCTCCAACTGAATTTCCAGGATCGTTACCCTTGTTGACAGACCATCTTTTAGGACCTCGGCTTCGTCTAGCCACGGACGATTCATCCTCAACCCACTCTCATGAGCCATTATGACCAAAACTAACCTCTTTATTCATCAATACAGTCTCTTCTGATAAAGACTCCTCCTCCTCGGATAGATCCTTGTCCTCGGCTTGAGCCACAGGCCCAATATACAGGTGGATAATGAATTTTTGGGCCCAAGAGCCCTACAATAAATATAATATAATGTAACGTTATTTTTTTGGCTAAGCAAAATAATTTATCATTATTAAAAAAAATAATGTAACTGATCATTTGATTATATATTTTTATCTATTGAGATTTTATCATTTTAAATGATTTTTATCCATTGTTTAATTTAAAAACTTGATTTGAGTGGGAATTTTTTTTTTTTTTTTAATAAAATAAGGATAGAGTATTGAGGCTGGTGTATTTGTTGTAAAACATACATTAGCTAAAGTTATAAAAGTGAAGTTTTTTTTATATTATCAATTTAGCTAAAATTGTATCGAGGCTGATGCTAATACTCTAACACTACTATAAAATAAATAAATAAATAAATCATAACAATAATATGTGGCCAGGTTAGGAGAGCCAACCGGGTTAAATAACACGAACTTGTAACCGGTGTATGGGGTGGTAAATACTAGCAATACGAAATGAAGATGGACTTGACATGGCCTCTGTGTCTCAACAAATGGCATTACCTTTCAATGTTTTGGAAGTAGAGGCCTTTTCAGCAAGAAGAGCACTTGAGTTCGCACATGAGGGTCTCGATTGGGTGGTTTTAGAAGGTGATTCAAAAGTCCTAATCAAACCACTACAGAGTAGCATTAGTTCTCTTGCACAGTGCGGCCACATTATTGAAGACGTTAAAAGTACCTTGGCCTTTTTTTTTTTACTTGTATTTAATTTTCTGAAGTGCGGCGACTAGGCAATGTTGTTACACATTTTTTACCCATACGACTTATTTTATCATCGCATGTTAGTCTGGATGAAAGAAGTACCATTAGATATTAAAATTGTACTGCAAGCTGATTTGAACATTCGTCCTTAATAAAAGTTCTTAGTATGTTTTCTCCCAAAAAAAAAAAACCTTATAACCTATATAAGGGCATTAAAGTGGTGAAATTTTGGATTAAAAAAATTAGTAAATAGTCTAATTTAAAGCTTTAATTTAAAATTAAATAAATAAAAAAGCTAGGGGAGCCAAGGGGTAACTTTTTTAAATTTCTATTTACTACTAATTATAGAAGTAATAAAATCATAAATTATCTGTAAAATATACATATACTGCCCACTAAGGTCTGAATCTCTGATTTATTTGGGTATCCTCAAAATTTAGAATCGGTGCAAAAAAATCCACAAAGAAAATGATAAAATATATATACATACATCCGATCCATTCCTTAGCTAATACAAGAAAACAAAACCAACTTTAAGAAATTCCCAAATCAGCATTAATTATTTTTAAAAATAGCAATATCCCCAAAAAAAAAAAAATCATTTGTAAATAAGGACTGCCCTACCATGTAAATAAGAATTCCTAATAATACCCCCCCCCCCCCCCCAAACAAAAAAAAAAAAAGCTTTACTAAAAAAATACCAAATCTGATTAGGAAAAAAAAAAAAAAAATCCTCTTGCTTGTATTCTCCAAAGCCTCAAGGCCTTCGACAGTCACGAGTCAACAACTCATTGGTTCGCCAGAATCGCCACCCTCAAGTCGCTGCTCGAGCCATAGCCAGACTCTGCTCTAGGCTTAACCATTAAATAATAAATAAATAAAAACAAAAAACAAAACAAGACAGACAAAAGTGTGTATATAGCTTGCACTATTAGCAGAAACTGATGCTAATAAAACTATAAAAGAGTCAATGATTATGAATTTTGTTCCAGGAGAATACGAGAGCATGGTACTGTTGGAAACTTGGAATATGAGGGGAATTTATTTTTTTTTCTTTGGTTCAAAGATCATCAGAATCAACATTCAAAGATCTATCTTGATTCTTGACTAGAATCCCCATTCAAAGAAAATTTTCTCTATGTAATTTATGGTTAAAAATAAATGCCATTCTCATCACATTAAATAAAAGATAAAATAAAATAAAAGGAAAAGAAATGTAATTTTTTTTATAGACTAATTAAATAATCCTTTGGAAGTACCAATGGTCCTAATTTGTTATTTACTTCTCCTGTGTTTCTGTTTAGCAGTTTAGCTATCAAATTTACTCCATTTAAGGGGGAAAGTAGAGATTTTATTTTAGGCAAAATTACAATGTTGGTCCCTTAGCTTCTCAAAAAAAAAAAAAACAATGTTGATCCCTCAAGTTTACCTTATGTGTGCAATTGGTCCTCCAAGTTTAAAGTAAGCACAGTTAGTCCCTCAAGTTTTAAAATTGAGTTGTATTAGTCCTTTTACTAACTGCCGTTAATGGTGTTACTTACATGGCTAACAAAACAATGATTTGTCATTTTTTTTTAATAATGTGGCATTTTTTATTAAAAAATTCCCGTTCAATACCCTCCTATTTTCTCCATTTTTTAAACAGATGAAGGACACATGTAAGTGAAGCAATGTAAATGAAGCAATCCAAAGGCCCAAAAAATTCCCACAAAGCAACTTTTCTTTCCTTCTCTCTCCGTCTCTCTCTAGAATTCCATAACTGGGCATCAAAGGTGTCTCTCGTTGTCATTAAATTGTGTCTTGCTCCTTCCTTCATCTTCTACACAAAGACAAATTCACTTTTGTTTGAATCTTATATTTAGTTTTTTGGGCTTCTGGGCATTATTACTTACAATGGAACCCCTTCATTTGTAAGAATTTTTTTTTTTTCCTTTTTAGGTGAGTTTAAGCCAAGCTTTTGTATTTTCTTGAAACCCAAAACAACTATAGAGTAGGATTTACCAGCTTTAGTGTTCTTGTGGAACCATTTATGATTGAGTGGTGGAGGGTTTGGGTTCAATTTCCTTTCCCTGATCCAATGTCCCGATTTCTCGCTTTCTTCTCCGGCAAGCACCGATCTTCTCAAGTAAAGCCTGATCTTGGAGCGTCTGATGCTTAGCCTTGAAGAGGGCTAGATGGAGAGAGTAATGGAGATAGTGGACTTTTTCAATAATTGCTATAGTACTGGAGATTTGTGCACTACTTTGTGGATTTTTACCGTCTTTGTGTATGAGATGAAGGAAGGAACAAGACAATTTACTGAGAAAGACTCAGTTCTGGAGTTTTAGAGAGAGAGGAAGGCGGAGAGAGAGTAAGTTGCTTTGTGGGTTATTTTTTAGCCTTTGGATTGCTTCACTTACACATGTCCTTCATCTATTTAAAAAATGCCACATCATTAATAAAAGAAATGTCACATCATTAAAAAAAAATGTCAAGTCATTGTTCCGTTAGTCACGTAAGTAACACCACTAACGGAAGTTAGTAAAAGGACTAATACAACTCAATTTTAAAACTTGAGGGACCAATTATGTTCGCTTCAAACTTAAGGAACCAATTACACACACAGGCTAAACTTGAGGGACCAACATTGTAGTTTCGCCTTTATTTTATTTGTAATATATATATATATATATATATATATATATATATATTGTAAGGGGCAATAATCCTTAGCCCAACCCAAGTTAAGTGGGTAATTACTATGTGGAGGCCCAATACAATTAATTTGTAGAGGTAAGTTGTCAAGATCAACCTTTTTAGGTCTTAATGGATTCGTTAAGGAGTTTAGAGAAAAGTTCAATTAGTCGTTAAAAATACGAAAGATTACCAATAAGAAAGACAAAGATCTGCATCAACTCTTCCTCGGATTAGTCCAAGGATCACTAGGTTCGTATATTACTCAATTCCTGGTTACAAAGTTTCTTATTACCCTTTATCTTCTTCTTTTTTTGTCCAATATCTTTCTCCCCTCTTAAGGGAGCCTCCTTCCCTTTTATAGTAGCTGGGGCCTCATCCCAACCCTCTACCTAGGCTGCCATGAATCCTTGCTTGGATACTTGTCTCATTAATGCCTGCCTAGTGGTGGTAAAGTAGGTTGCAAGCTGTAAAAACACTGTTCAAAGGTCATTCTACCATTAAATACGGTAGGCTGAGTTGGTATTGTGTGTATTTAATGCGGAGGTGATGGGTACTATATCTAGAAACTTCCCTTCTTCTTTACTTGTACGTCTCTACTTATTTCCTCAGTCTTCAGTCTTCTGGCCCAAGTGGCTTGTCTACTGTCTTCTAAGGAGTGTTTGCTTCTCGAGTGAGCCGCTTCTTCGATTTCAATATCTGGGCTCTTGTCAATGTGCTGGGCCAAAGATAATGAGAAGTCAAGCCCACCTTCTCCTCAAATCGGACCTACCTAGCAATATTCCGTGTTTGAACCTTACCCTCCCACACACACACACACACACACATATTAATAGGCAAAATTGAGAGAAAATCCAATTAGATTTTAAATTGTAATTCAATTAGAATCTAATTTTGCGCCATGTGTCTCATCTAATCTAATTTTTAAAATTTTTGTGCCAAATGAATTAATTTAGTATAAAAATTAGATTTCAATTAGAGTTTAATTTTGCGACACGTGTCCCATCTAATCTAAAATTTTTAAATTTTTGTACTAAGTGAGTTAATCCAGTATAGAAAATAAGGAATCCAATATAAATAAACCTAGGTAGCATATATATAACAAAAATTTAGAGAAAATTTGATTAGAATCAAAATTAGATTTTGCCTTTATTAGCTTTTCATACAAATTAAATTGTTTAGATTTTTACTAATATTTTTTTCCCCTGAACTAATGAGTATATTTTTTATACTATTTCTATTTAGATATATTGTATGTGAAGATCTTGAACTTAACAAACTGTAATTGAGTTAAACAATTCCATACACCTATCCTCATTCAATTTAATTAGGAGATACTATTGAACCAATTTGTTCTCTTATTTTGTGTTGTATTTAGTAGAATTTTACGAACAGTGATAGTGAGTTGATATTGTATATGTAGTGTCCAATAGTGATTTTCAAAATTACATACATAATAGCAGTGTAATGAGGAACTTGACATAACCAATATCATTAAAATTGTAAGGAAAAATCATTTTAGTACCTCCAAATGTTTTGGTTGAACTAATTTCTTGTATATTTAATAACTCAAACTAACATCAATAACACCACTACAATTCATCATTTATGTGTGTAAGTACGAGTTACATATTAGTATTTATATAATAAATAAATAAAAACTCAGAGAGGGAATTGTTACTTCTACAAAAGTGTTGACATAATTGTCATTTCATTAAATATTAAGAGAAATTAATGTGATTTTATTTTTTACAAAAAAATAATAATAATTAAAAAGCATAAAACCTCACTTATAATTTAGACACAGTCAACGCCAACTAAACGACAAGCTTGAATCCAACAGAACATAAAAGTCTATATTTTCTTGGCTAATTGGCCAAACATCACAACTTGTTAGGTGGGCGACAAAGGCAAAGGCATATAAACTTAAACTGAAGGGTTTGAGATTTGCTATTTTCAATTTCTGTCCCATCCAGGTTGAAAATGTCACCAAGGTAAACATCCACACAAACTACACTCCAATCCAAGAGACCATAATTTAATGTGGCTTGCTGATTCTTGCTAACGCCGACAAATGCTGGCCATTGCTTTATGTGAACACTACGGGTGGCGTGTGGATTCCATGAACAATAATTTTAGACCCAATATTTCTTTTACAACGTTTTTCATGACCATTAACTTAGCACGATGTGATTTATGTATAATAGAAGGAGTGAGTCTTTCATTCTATGCACAAGACGGGACACAAGACTGACAATTGTTTATTTCAAAGCACACGTTAGTATCATGTCACTTTCACATGTTCATCACAATAAATTACGTTGAGTGAAAAATATCTCGTATCTAGCATTATTTGTGCTTAAATTCTATGACAAGGTTGTAAGTTATATTGTCAATGAGAACACTCACGATTTTCATTTGTGCAGTAATTAAGTTGTAATAGGCGACTTTGATGCCGTTATCTGACCATCTGAACATATCCTATGCAGCCAAATTCATGGAGATAAGAACTTGGCATATGACACAAAATAGATGTTTTTGGCATGTTTCTTGATGTTCTTCACCAGCAAAAACCACATGGCAAAAATAATACTAATTAAATAAAATTACATCAATACTATGTCATCAATAATCAATTAGGCAATGCTTGCCTTCAACTCTCAGTTAAGTACTTTTTTTTGTGTGTGTAAAATCCTTGTTCTCCACAAGAAATAGGATTTAAACCAACGAGTATTTTTCATAATGATTCATGATTGTTACCACTTAACAGGAATAAAAATATAAATAAATAAAATAAAATAAAGAACGGTACGGTGCCAGTGCTTGCTCTTTCCAGTTACGAAAAGGCACTTGCAAAGCCGTAGCTTTGTGTTGTGTACATTGTGCCAACGGAAAAATTACAACAGGTAGTTTGGGGGAGTACAAACTACAAAGTGTAAAGAGCAATGCTAGGGACACAAAAATTCCTCAACTCGTCATGTGATGAGTTGCGAGTGGTGGATGTGTGGAGCCACCATTTAATCTCTACCGGCTTACTACGTAGCAAGTTGTGGCAATAATTGTGAGATTTGTTATGTCCCTGAAATTTTCCAAATGCAAAACCATATGGCAATATATATGTCTTCTCACATTAATAATATATTTTGTCATAATTAAATTTAATTAATGAAATTCATTATCATAGAAGATATATGATAAGAGAATATCATGTTATTGTATTATCTTAGTACTAAAAAATGAGTATAGTCAATGGCACTAAAACTTGTTCCATTTTTCTAATCCTACGTCTTAACTCAAGAAAAACAATAATCAATGTGATTGATTGTCAGTTGGCAAGTTCTCCATCATATTTATAGGCCCTAAGACCCAATTACTCTAATGCTTACAACTTCCATCAACAACAACAACAAAAATTTATAATAAAAAAAATTATAAAACAAAACAAAAATTACACGAACATAAAAAAAATTAATACCAAGAGATTTGTAAGTTTGTAACTCAATAGTGTAATGTGGTGTCTCTTATACGAATCTTACTTCCATGTTCATAACAATTAAAAAAAACAAAAACAAAAAAACAAAAAAACAAAAAAAAAACACAAAATTTATTTCCAAGATAAAGACAAATTGACTAAATCAACATTTTCAAGTGACTTTTAATCTTTCAATGTCTTTTTAAATGTTTACAACTTTACTTGAAATTTTTGAGAGTTCATTCAATTCTCTCGTTGGACCATAAATGTGATCCTTCTATTTTTTTTTTTTTTTTTCTTTTTTAGTTAGAGGAGACGACCCTTTTAACCTATACAAGTAAACACAATTGTAGGTTTTAATAAAAAGAAATGCTAACGGATATTCTTAGGGCAACTGTATAATTTATTTAAAGAAAGTTTTTATAGAAAAAAAAATAATGTTTTGACAATTTTTTCCATTTCCCATAAAAGTGGTATCAAAACTTTCCTAAAATGGATTGTTAACGGGCACCTGTTAGCATGACCCTTTAATAAATGTCCAGTTAATAGATGTTCTTAGGGCATTTATTAATGGATCGTTTTAAGAAAGTTTTAATACTACTTTAGCATGAAATATAAAAATTTGTCAAAAATATCAATTGCTTTTTTTCTTTATTCTTTTTTTTTTTTCATAAAAAGTTTCTAAAAAAAATTTCTTAAATCAATTCTCGACATCCATTAACTTTCTCCTTTAATAATTACTAACTTGTAACCCTATGCATATACATGGATATACTTAAAATATATACATTAAGATACATAGTATAATTCTTAGGGTAAATTGCAAATTACACCCCTAAAGTTTGGGGGTGACTGGATTTTATACCTTAAAGTTTTGAAATTTGGATTTTACCCCTGAAGTTTAGTGATATTTGGATTTTACACCCTGGCGTTTTAGAATTTGGATTTTACCCCCTATATTTTGGGAGTGTTTGGATTTTACTCCCTAAAGTTTTGGGGTGTTTGGATTTTACACCCTAAAGTTTTAGAATTTAGAGGTGTAAAATCCAAACAACACAAAGCTTTAGGGGGTAAAATCCAAGCTCTGAAACGTCAGAGTGTAAAATCCAAACACCCCAAACTTTAGGGGGTAAAATCCAAATTCGAAAATTTCAGGGTGTAAAATCCAATCACCCCTAAACTTTAGGGGTGTAATTTGCAATTTGCTCTAATTCTTAATTACATATATAATTTATAATTTATTGATAGTATTTTTTTTTTTTTAACTCTTTAAAAGTCTTGTAAGAATATTAGTAGGTAAAAAAAATGTAAATTGTCCATTTTTTTTTTATAAAAAAAATTATGTTTACTATTTCTAAACTCTTTGGTTTTTATACACAATAACTCACTTGAATGGATATTTATGATGTAATCCCCACATTTGACTTCAAAATAAAAAAATTAAACTCTCTAAAAAAAAATAATTAAGGACACATGGCACAAAATTGGACTTCAATTGTAGAATCTAATTGGATTTTCTCTAAGTTTTACCGATTAATATATACTAGTTTGTAACCCTATTCATATGCATGGATATACTTAAAGATATACAATAAGGTCCATAATATAATTCTTATTGTACGGCACCGACGTGGCCAGATCCAATTGGGCCTTGGATTCAGGCCCAGTAGCACGGCCCAGATTTTCAATCCCTTCTTATTCTACCCTCATAAACTATAAGTCCAAATCTCGTCACCTAACCACTGCTCGGCGTAAAATGCCCGAACAATAAAGAAAGACTGAAATCCGAACATATCATAAGATGCTCGGCAGTTTCCTGGAAACATCACTACCGGGCATATTCGCTTGAGTTGGAACCAAGTTCCAAAGCCATAATCACTGCATTCCACTCTCACCTAAACATCAACTTACAACAGATAATATTGGACCTTCAATTGCACTAACTATGGCAGTAATCATGATCTCGCCACTAACTTAGAGCTATAAATAGGGAAAGTTGGGGAAGAAATGGGGTTCACAAAGAGGAGAGAAAAACCACTATTCAGCAAGAGAAAGAGAGAAAATTACTTTAAGTCTCTGTGCCGAGAACGACCTAGAGTAGGAAATCCTAAGCCCACCTTATAAATAAGTTGTGAGCCCAAGTGAGGTTATGCCCAATAGCCTCATTTTTGGCGCGCACAATTGGCTCCCACCGTGGGGCTATCCTACGAAGCTGTGGTTTGACTGAGACTCAAGCACGGGAAATGTCCGAAGGGCGTTCGGGAGGCCAAGCCGAGAGCGGATCGGTAGGATCTTCTCGGGACTTCACATGACGGGAAAGAAGGCAGAAAAGGCGTGAGGATAGGGAGCGTGGGCGAGCAGAAGAAGAATCTGGCCTGGGGGAAGGGTTAGACCAGACTCACCGAATAATGTCGGGTGCCTCAGGACATGGGCAACGTGATGGGAGAGACCAAGAGCTGGAGCCATTGCGCAGATTAGTGAGGGATTTGGAGTTGGAGGCAAGGGGTTGGCGCCAGAGAAGGGACCGAGACAACCAAGAAAAGAGGGATGATAGTGTGGGAAATCGAGGCGAGGAGAGCTCTAGCCAGTCCGGTCCTCGACGATTCCGGGACCGTTCACATTCCCGGGAATCACACCGACACAGGAACCGCTCGCGTTTCCACGAGACGCGTTAGCGCCGGAATCGTTCACGTTCACGCGGATATGACAATCGTGGTTCGGATTCCCCGGAGGAACGACAACCCTACAATGCTGCCATGGTCGCAATGAGCCGGGCCTTACGTAGAGCTGCTCGGTCGCCGTTCTAAAATGAAATTGAACAGGCCCTTATGCCGAGCCGATTTACATGGCCACCGTTTAATTCCTACGATGGGAAAACGGACCCTGTGGAGCACGTCAGTCATTATATCCATATGATGTCCTTGCATGCACACAATGATGCGCTGATGTGTTAGGTGTTCCCCTCTAGTCTCGACTCCATGGCCTTAAGATGGTTTAATGGATTATGAAAATGTTCCATTCGCAGCTTTGCCGAGCTGATCCAGGAGTTTGAAGCTCGATTCGTGACGTGCAGCCGGGTGCCACAACTAGTGGACGCGCTGCTTTCCATAAAAATGAGGGTCGACAAAACCCTTCGGAGTTATGCCAGTCGATATTGGGAACTATACAATGAAATCGATGGGGGCAATGAGAAGATCGCGGCAAGCACTTTCAGGATGAGGCTTCCCGAGGACTCTGAACTACAAGAGTCGTTGACGAAAAGACCTCCCGAGGATATGAGGCAACTTATGAGGTGTCTTGAAGATGATCGGCTGCAGAATAAGGGTAAGGCCCCATTGCTTGGTCGCTCCTGGCAGGGCGTTTTCCCAACAAGACCAAAGAAGGATTTTAGGATGCAGGAACCAGAAGCACAAATTGGAGGGGTAAATGTGGCGTTCAAAGAGCCGGTACACAAAATTTTAGACCGGATTAAGAACGAACCGTTCTTCAAATGGCCGAACAAGATGGGGGGGGACCCATCCCAGAGGAATCAAAACTTGTACTGCACATACCACAGAGATAAAGGGCACACCACCGAGCAGTGCGGGGTATTAAAAGACCATCTGGGACAACTAGTGAAGGCAGGATATTTGAAAGAGTTCGTAGTGGATTTCGGTAACTGAGATGCCAGCCATGGTGCTCAGCAGAGAGGGAACCCCCTCCCGCCGCCATTGGGAGTGATCGAGGTCATCCACGCTGCCCCGAGGAGTGCGGCCACAACCAGAAGAGGAGTATTAACAGTGACGCCCAAAGAAACCTGCACGGAAGGACAGTCACTCGGAAAGAGGATGAAAGTTGGCCGACTGGCAATTTCTTTTGACGAGGAAGATCTGGAGGGAACGATCCAACCCCATGATGACGCGTTGGTAGTAACAGCGCGGATAAGGGGCTTCTTAGTGAAAAGGGTGATGATAGACCAAGGAAGCAGGGCCGATGTAATGTACCCAGATTTGTTGGAGGGGCTCGGATTAAAAAATCAGGACTTGATGAAGTATGATACGCCACTAGTCTCATTCGACGGAAGAGTGGTGATCCCCGAGGGTCAAATTTCTCTTTCGGTGAATATGGAGGGCAAGGAAGTGATGGTGACCTTTATAGTAGTCAGATCATTCTCACCGTACACGACAATCCTGGGAAGGCCGTGGATTCACGCAATGAAGGCTGTTTCGTCCACCCTACATGTTAAAGTTAAATTTCCCACCGAGCATGGAGTTGCCGTGGTACGAGGAAACCAGCAAGTGGCTAGGCAGTGCCTGGTCGCCGCGGTCAGGTGGAAAGGCGAGCAGGTTGAATAAAAGGAAACCAATGAAGGGGTAACTTCATAGCAATTATAGAAGCCCCGAGAAGAAGTAGGGGCAAGTTGTGCCGATGAGATTTTGAAGGTCAAAATTTTTCCAGACACTAACAGGTATTTCCAAATAGGCACGAGCATGAAAGATCGAGATAAGGTAGAAATATTGTTATTCCTTTTGCAGAATGTGGATGTCTTTGCATGGAGTCCGTACGAAGTGCCCAGAGTAGACCCCGAGTTCATTGTCCATAAGCTCAACGTGGACCCATCGTTCCCCCTGAAGAAGCAAAAGCCGAGAAGAGCATCGAAAGAGCATGTTGACGTGGTCAAGTTGGAAGTCCAAAGGCTGAAGGAAGCAGGGGTGATAAGAGAAATATTCTTCTCGGAATGATTAGCAAATACAATGGTAGTGAAGAAAAAGAATGGCAAGTGAAGGGTTTGTGTGGACTTCATAGACTTAAACCGGGCATGTCCTAAAGACCCGTTCCCAATGCCAAAGATTGATCAATTGGTAGATGCTACATACGGACACCCGAGGATGAGCTTCTTGGACGCCTTTCAGGGGTATCATCAGATTTCCCTGGCACCCTAGGACCGAGAAAAGACAACATTCATTTCTCCGGACGTAAACTATCACTATAACGTAATGCCATTTGGGTTGAAAAACGCCGGAGCCACGTACCAGCGGATGATGACAAGGATGTTCCGAGAAAAAATTGGGTGCACGGTGGAGGTATACATTGACGATATGGTAGTAAAGAGTAAACAAGAACCACGACATGTAGAAGATCTTCGGGGAGTATTTGAGGTACTCCGGCAGCATAAGTTGTGCCTAAATGCTGAGAAGTGCACTTTCAGCATGGGGGCTGGTAAGTTCTTGGGGTATCTGATCTCTAATCGGGGGATAGAGGCCAATCCCGACCAGATAGAAGCCTTGAATCGCCTCAGACCACCGAGCAATCCCAAAGAAGTGCAAGTATTAACTGGAATGTTAGCTGCACTGAATCGGTTCATTTCCAGATTTGCCGATCGCTGCAAACCGTTTTATCAACTTCTGAAGAAGTGGAAGGGATTTTAATGGGATGAGGAGTGTGACAAAGCCTTTCGAGATCTGAAGGAGTATCTGACGCAAGTGCCCATGTTAACGGCCCCAGATTCTGGAGAAGATCTATTCATGTACCTCTCGGTGTCCGATCACGCTGTAAGTGTGGTGCTGCTGAAGGACCGAGGAGTGCAGCAACCGGTGTATTACATAAGCAAAACCTTGGTAGATGCTGAGACGAGATATCTGCCCTTGTAGAAGTTAGTGTTGGCTCTGGTGCACACAACAAGGAAGCTGCCGCATTACTTTCTGGCTCATACTGTGTTCATCCTTACTAAGTATCCCCTACAGTCGTTGTTAAAAAGGTCAGACTTCATGGGCCGAATAGCTAAGTGAGGGACTCGGCTAGGTTCCTTCAACATAAGGTACAGGCCGTGAAGCTCAATGAAGGGGCAGGTTCTTGCAGATTTCATTGCAGAGTTCTCCCCTAGGAACGACGGGAAGATAATTTGTAGTGCAGAGAGTCGCCCGTGGAAAGTATTTGTGGACGGCGCCTCGAGTGTTATGGGGGCCGGAGCCGGAATTGTCATAATCACTCCGGAGGGTATACGACTGGAGCATTCCTTCAGATTGGCATTCAAAGCCTCTAATAACGAGGTCGAGTATGAGGCCTTTCTTGCTGGATTGAGGACCGTTTTATGCCTGGGCGCATGGGATGTGGAGATTTATTTGGATTCTCGGCTGGTTGTGTATCAGATCCAGGGAAGCTTTAAAGCTCAGGACTCTCAGATGAAAGCTTATTTAAGCGCAGCTAAGCAAATCATTAGCAAGTTCGGAACAATGAAGGTGGCCCAAGTCGGCCGGGCACAAAACAGACACGTTGACTCACTAGCCACGTTGGCCTCGTTAATTACCGAGGAAGTTCCTCGGCTTATCAAAGTAGAACTTATAAAGGAGCCAAGTATCGGTATGAAAGATAATTGTAACTCGGCCGGGGTCGATGTCGCCGTGATTTCAACAACTAGGCCGTGCTGGATGGACCCGATCATTGAATTCTTAGCCGAGGATAGAGTTCCGGACGATGAAAAAGAGGCTACCAAAGTTCGTCGGGTGGCTTCTCGGTATTGGCTGTTAGCAGATCGCAAATTGTACTGGAGGTCTTTTGGAGGTCCGTACCTTTTATGCTTACATCCCGAGAAAGTAAATGAACTTCTGTTCGAGCTGCATGACGAGGTGTGTGGTGGTCATGTTGAGGGGCGCTCGTTAGCACATAAAGCGATGACTCAAGGATTTTGGTGGCCGCAGATGCAGAAGGATGCAGCGGAATATGTGCGGAAATGTGAACAATGCCAAAAACACGCTCCTTTGATCCACCAAACAGCAGGTCGTTTAAACCCCGTCCATAGTCCATGGCCGTTTGAACAATGGGGGCTAGACATCCTCGGCCCATTCCCCCAAGCAACAGGTAACTGCCAATTCGTGTTGGTGGCGGTTGATTACTTCACGAAATGGGCGGAAGCCAAGGCCCTGGCAAATATCCGGGATGTGGATGTGAAAAAGTTTATCCGGAAGAACATAGTCACAAGATTCGGGGTGTCGGACTCATTGATATTAGACAATGGGCTACAATTTGACAGCAAAGCTTTCCGAACCTTTTGCAGCGATCTCAGCATCAAGAACAGATATTCTACTCCGGCGTATCCTCAAAGCAACGGCCAAGCTGAGGCAATTAACAAGACCATTTTGAACGGGTTGAAGAGAAGGTTGGATGGGGCAAAGGGAAGATGGGCCGAGGAGTTACCTAACGTTTTGTGGGCTTATCGTACAACCCCCAAAAGGTCCACAGGGAGACTATGTTCTCCTTGACATATGGAGCAGAAGCCGTGATACTGACCGAAATAAACTTGTGTAGTGCACGGGTCGCAGGATTTGACCCTGTCCAGAACGATGGTTTAATTCTGGAGAACTTGGATTGGTTGGAAGAGTGCCGGGAAGCAGCAACAATACGGCTCGCAGAATACCAGCAGAGACTTGCCCAACGATACAACTGAGATGTAAAAGGTAGGGAATTCAGTGCTGGAGACTTGGTGCTGAGAAAAGTTGTAGGAAACATGCGGGACGTAGGTGCAGGGAAGCTAGCTCAAACGTGGGAGGGACCGTACAGAGTTACTGCCATTGCAGGTGTGGGAGTGTACTATTTAGAAGACCTTGACGAGAGGCCACTTCCCCGACCATAGAATGTCCACAACCTAAAAAGGTTTTACCAGTGACCATTCGTGCATGGAAACGTAAGTCCAAATCTTGTACACCACTCTAGTCAATATAGTGATGAAGTTCCTTGTCCCAGTTATATTCAGTTTCATTATTGCGCATTAAGTAATTGCATATTTAGTACTAATGGATTACATTAAGGACAGAAACCTCATTCTCGGTTCGATCAAAATTGCCGAGCAGGTGGAAACCTTATCATTCTTATAAAAAATTCTAAGGACAGAAACCTCATTCTCAGTTCGATCAAAATCGCCGAACAGGTGGAAACCTTATCATTCTTATAAAAAATTCTAAGGACAGAAACCTCATTCTCGGTTCGATCAAAATCGCCGAGTAGGTGGAAATCTTATTATTCTTACAAAAAATTCTAAGGACAGAAACCTCATCCTCGGTTCGATCAAAATCGCCGAGCAGGTGGAAATCTTATTATTCTTACAAAAAATTCTAAGGACAGAAACCTTATTCTTGGTTCGATCAAAATCGCCGAGCAGGTGGAAACCTTATCATTCTTATAAAAAATTCAAAGGACAGAAACCTCATCCTCGGTTCAATCAAAATCGCCGAGCAGGTAGAAACCTTATTCTAATAAAGAAAATTCAAAGGGCAGAGACATCATTCTCGCCGTTCATATTCTCAAGAAAGCAAATATGTGTTGTATAAACACACAATATATGGGGGCTCGATTTATCCCACCGTGCAAGTCATTCTCGGCCATAAATGCAAAAAGATAAGTGGCAACAACAAAAAGAGGGGAAGAAAACAACACCGAAGAAAGTAAAAACCAAAGCATTCACGAGCATGATCTAAGCAAACACACAACGAGTAAATCATCATCCAAATAAAGTTAACATAAAAGCAGAATTAATGTCTCGTCGCCAAACTTGGCAACTGCGTATGGGTCATCCCTGGGAAATAAATAAGTTGTTCAATCACCACAACTCGGTGACATAGGCAAATTTACCAAGAAAGAAATAGTAATAAAACTGCAGTAAGAAGAAATAAAAGCATTAAAAAGTCGGTTTGGCAATTAACTTAATGAAACGGAGGGTTTGATCTGATCTGCTGCCTCGATCTGCTGTTGGTCGGCCATGGGAGAGTGCAAGTTCCCACCGAGTTGATCTTGGGCACTTGGGATACTGGTGGCCTCCATCTCATCCGGCTCGGCATGTGCATCGATCTATTCCACCAGCTCCCTCATACTTACTGTTTCCTTCTCTTCAATAGGCACCGGGGGATCCTACGCGGCAACGTTTGAGCTCTGGAAGGGAATCTGGCCGGGATCTCTCAGAGGGGAATCCTCGGGAACCCCCAAAATCTGCAGAGTAGCAAACCACCCGGCCTCAAAACCCAACCTTCAAGCTTGGTTCACAACTGGCTCCGCGGAATTCTCGTCATCAGCGAACCCTTCATTGTACCATTTCTCTTCGCAAGCCTCCAAAGCCGCCCTCAGGTCGGCAAGTTCCTCGGCTTGAGCCGTGTTTAAGCTGATCGCCTCAACTAGCTTAACATCCGTCTCGTTCTACTTAGCCAAGAGTTCCGCGGACCTTTTCTCCGCCAATGCTTTATTCTTCTCAGCGGCAGCAGCCTTTTTCTCGGCAGTTTCAGCTGCCTTTATTTTTTCCTTAACTGTTTTAACAACTGTCTCCCATGCCTCCCTCTCTCGGTCAGCCTCCTCAGCAAGTTCCTTTGCGCGACCATCCAAAATATGGGCTAGTTGAGCAGCCTAACAAAAACAAAAATTAGTACGGAAACAAAAGGAAAGGTAAATGAAAAGTAATAAATGTGTAAAGGACAATAAAGAATAAGTAAGTAGAGGGTTACCGCGACGGTATGCCACTGAAGCCTACGCCCCATGGACTCCTCCGACCCTTCTTCAAAGGCGTGTACGTCATCGGGCAAAAGGAGGCCCTTTGCCAAGGTCTGAGCAATGCGGCCTCCCTTACCTTTCTCCCACATCCGCACATAAGTAGTTGAAGGAAGAGGCTTGCCGTCCAGTAGAAATTTAGGCTTCCACGCCTGCGCGGCTTGAAAGGAGGACGCTATGCTCGACCCAACCTGGGTTTGCAGCTCATGGATTACAATGCCTCCGGTTGGTCGGGGAGGAGTCCGAGCTGCTGCATCTCCCGGACCCGTAGTCGTTTGCTCGGCAACCCTCTGCCTTTTCCGGACTCGTCCGGTTTGAGGAGGAGGAGGCGCCTGAGTTTGGCTCTGACAGGGTGGCTGCTGCGCGGCTTGCCTCGCACCGGGCACGAAGCGGTCTATGGTCATGGTCTTCCGGGTCACCATGTCTTCGCCGAGAAAGGGCTCGGTGTCTGACAGATCAGTTACGTCAACTACAAGATGTTTGGCTTCCTCTAAAGGAGCCTCGGGTTCAACAGGGTCCTCGGGCTGAGCGGGTTCTTGGACGGGAACTTCTTCTTGGACAGCTTCGTGGGCGAGCTCTCGAAGACACTGGGACACACGCTCTGCAGACTCGTCCCGCAGTGGTCTAGCTCGTCCGAGCAGGTGTATCGCTTGCCCAGTTCCCTCGCTTCACCAACTGTAAGCTTCGACGGCAGAAAGTTCGCGTGCCGAACGTCTATGTATGACAAAAGAAGGCTGTCAACCAACATCGCTTGTTTGAAAGACTGCCAGGTAGAATAAACCGGTTTGACCCCGAGGATCAGATGTGATGCTTGGAGCTGTTCGTCCCAATGCACGAATATCTCGGACTGAAGGATAAAATTCAAGTCCCTGACGTGAATTGTCCTGACGTCCGGGATGAACACTTTACCCTTTGCAAAAGAACGAGAAACAATATTAGCAACCAATAAGATAAAACTACTACAATTAGAAAAACAGTTAAGTCAGAGATTGGTACAAACCCACTTCACGCCATGAGAGGGGGCAGGGAATTTCTCCGGCAAACCAATTGCCACGCACCCGGACAAACTCCCCGGCCGAGTTCCTATTTGAATCAGGTAGGCACGATATCAGCTGTACCTGAGTATCCCTAGTTTTTAAGTAATAATTGGAAGCCTTATTCCCACAAAGACTGTACATGTGGTTTATGTCATGGTAATCCAACTGTAAATCAAATGTATGGTTCAACTTACTGACACAACTAACTACCCGGTAAAAATTGGGTAGGAGTTGGTCGGGGCACAACTCATAATACCTAAGTGTGTTTACTAAAAGAGGGTCCATGGGAAACCTAACCCCACCCTCTAGAATTGCCATTAGGGGAAAGAAAGCAGTACCATGCCCTCTGTGGAGAGCAATCTCGCTCTCGTGGCAGTAAGCCACTTCCACATCACTGGGGATATCAAACTTTTGCCTAAAGATGGCTAAAGACGCCGGGGTATCCAAAAGAAAAGAATAGCCCATTTCAAAATCTAATACTGAAAGAAGGAACTCGTAGAAAGAAGCTGAAGTACAAGGAGGGGGTAGAGAACTTACTTTGGGCTCTAAGGAAGGAAGGTTCTCTGGGCTGGTGAGTAAGTGCTCAAATGAATGATCGACAGAGAGTAAATACAAGAAGAAGGAAGTGAAAAAGTGAAAGAACGTTTTGGGGAGAACTATTTATAGAAGCAAAAGAGGACAAAGAAGCGTTTAATCAACAATAAATAGGCACGACTCACCAAAAAAAAAAAAAAAAACCCCTGCGAGTGCCAATGATAATCGACACGCGCATCGCCTTGGTTCATGAACCGTCAGGTAATAATGACAACTAAACCTGGTACCCCGGAATAGCGCGTCTTTTGAGAAGAGCATTAATGGGATGCCGTAACTGCCTGAGTTTCTAACTGTTAAACTCCCGAAACAAAAATGCCCTTTCGGTTCCTTGATTCTTCCTGGTAGCCGGGCATGAATCAAGGGTGGGCTAATGTACGGCACCGAGGTGGCCAGATCCAATTGGGCCTTGGATTCAGGCCCAGTAGCACGGCCCAGATTTTCAATCCCTTCTTATTCTACCCTCATAAACTATAAGTCCAAATCTCGTCACCTAACCACTGCTCGGCGTAAAATGCCCGAACAATAAAGAAAGACTGAAATCCGAACATATCATAAGATGCTCGGCGGTTTCCTGGAAACATCACTACCGGGCATATTCACTTGAGTTGGAACCAAGTTCCAAAGCCATAATCACTGCATTCCACTCTCACCTAAACATCCACTTACAATAGATAAATATAAAATCATTCAAACTCTTTCTTCCTCTAATTTTATATATAGTGTTAAACATATAATTATGTTTTTTATGATTTATTTATATTGGACTCGTGGTTTTTTACTCTAAATTAACTCATTTGGCACAAAATCTAAATTTTTTTGATTAGATGGAACACGTGTCATAAAATTAAACTCTAATTGAAATCCTATTTTTACACTGAACTAACTAACTTAGTTCAAAATTTTAAAATTTTTGATTAAATGGGACACGTGGCGCAAAATTAAACTCTAATTGAATTCCAATTTAAAATCTAATTGGATTTTCTCTTAGTTTTACTTATATATATATATATATATATATATATATATATATATAAATGACTTATAAACTTGAATTGTTTTTAGTTCTAAAAAAAAAAAACTCATAAATATAAATCATTCAAAAATTATGTTTTTTATGGTTTACTTATATTGAACTCCTTGTTTTTTACACTAAATTAACTCATTTGGTACAAAAATTAAAAAAACTTAGATTAGATGGGACACATGTCACAAAATTAAACTTTAATTAAAATTTAATTTTTACATTGAATTAACTCACTTTGCATAAAAATTTAAAAACTTAGATTAGATGGGACACGTGGGGCAAAATTAGACTCTAATTGATAAATTTTGATTAAATGGGACATGTGGCGCAAAATTAAAATTTAATTGAATTCCAATTTAAAATCTAATTGGATTTTCTCTTAGGTTTACTTATTAATATATATATATATATATATATATATATATATATATATATATATATATATATATATATATATATATATATATATATATATATATATATATATATATAGATGACTTATAAACTTGAATTGTTTTTAGTTCTACAAAAAAAAAAAAAAAAAAAAAAAAAAAAAAACTCATAAATCTAAAATCATTCAAAAATTATGTTATTTTATGGTTTACTTATATTGGACTTCTTGTTTTTTACACTAAATTAATTCATTTGGTATAAAAATTAAAAAACTTAGATTAGATGGGACACATGTTGCAAAATTAAACTTTAATTGAAATTTAATTTTTACATTGAATTAACTCACTTGGCACAAAAATTTAAAAACTTAGATTAGATGGGACACGTGACGCAAAATTAAACTCTAATTGAAAATCTAATTGGATTTTATCTTAGGTTTACTTATTAATATATATATGTGTGTGTGTGTGTGTGTATAGATGACTTATAAACATGAATTGTTTTTAGTTCTTCAAAAAAAAAAAAGACTCATAAATATAAAATCATTCAAAAATTATGTTTTTTTATGATTTACTTATATTGGACTCCTCATTTTTTACACTAAATCAACTCATTTGGTATAAAAATTTAAAAAACTTAGATTAGATGAGACACATGTTGTAAAATTAAACTTTAATTGAAATTTAATTTTTACATTGAATTAACTCACTTGGCTCAAAAATTTAAAAACTTAGATTAGATGAGACACGTGGCGCAAAATTAGACTCTAATTGAATTCCAATTTGAAATCTAATTCTCTCAGTTTTACCTATTATTATTATTATTATATATATATATATATATATATATAGATTTTTAAAATTTTTTTTATGTTCATTAATTTTAAACTCTTTGGTTTTTGTAAACGTAATAACTCACTTGGATTGATATTTATAATGTGGTCCCACATTTGACTCCAAAATTAAGAAATAAAACTCTCTAAAAATAAATAATTTAGGATACATGGAGTAAAATTGGACTTCAATTGTAGAATCTAATTGGATTTTCTCTAAGTTTTCTTATTAATATATATATATATATATATATATATATATATGTGGACTTAAGATTTAAGTGTTAACCTAATGATAATATTTGATGATGTCGAAAATCGTCAGTAAATCATACAGTCCTTACGTGCTTCACTACGACACCTGCACAACACAGAACAAGAAGACCTTAGGAGAGTACCGGTGTGGTACCAGCCAAAGACCCTCTGAAGGTTAAGTTAGAAAGTTTCTCACAACTCTAGAGTGCCAGAGTTGGGATGAATTATGTGTACCTTGATTTGTGAGGGTTTTGGGGCTTTTATAATAGTGTAGAACTGACTTTCTTTCTTTCTTGGGGAAGGGGAACTTTTCCTTATAAAGAAGCTCCTTCTAAAAGCACTTATTTTTCGGAACCCTTTCCATATAATGATTTTGTTGATTAAGGTTAATCGTGAGGCGCAAGACATTTCCTTTTGAAGTTTCTTGAGGACTACTTAAACCATGTGGATGTCACGTGACCTTGCCGCTGTCCACATTGTATCCGTCACCTTGAGAACAACTTACACCATGTGGATGTCACGTGGCCCCACTCGTTGTCCATATTGTATCCGTCTACTTCCTCGTCCGTTCTCTTCTGTACACACTCCCTGTTTTTTTCCATTTCCTTGATCACAAGCTAAAGGCACCGTCGCTCATGACTGATTCAGTAGAATGAGACTGTCTACGTCTATTTCTCCCTCTTCAGTTGCCCCCTCACTCTACAGATCCGTCCACTAATGTTTGGACAGATCCATGGAGTGACGGTTTAATTTTAACTTCGGGAGATGCATTTTGATTGATAGGCTAGCCTAGGGTTATAAATGTCATAGGTACACGTGGCACATTTTTAGTGGTTAATTGCTCGAACCAAAGCATCCCTTCGTCTTTCATGACGTTACCTCTATATATACATGCTCCTTTATCTTTCATTTTCACTTTCTGCATCAAATTTACATCCAAAGTGCTACCGTCCTTTTCACCAAACTGCATACCGTCTTCTTGGCACTACTGTTTACTTGGTGTTTCGTCGTCCATACCTTTTTTTGTTGCCTTCTTCCATTTTGCTCACTCGGTAACTGTTGACGCCCCATTTTACAACCCGCATTTAACCTCACATGGATGGTAAAAGGGTAATTTCACCTTGAAAATATGAATCTTTATTCTGGTCACTAGATCATTAACCTTATTTCACCAAAATGATCTTGATGTTGTAACGATCAAATCGACTAGTCATAAGCCCTAATCGGACCATCAGATTGAAAGTTATCATCAAATCAAGTTTTAATGGCCGAGATGCACTATCACAAATTGAGTTCAACTATATGTGATTATGAACAATTGATTCCAGTTGGTTATAATTATAATCAATTTGGGATTAATGATGTATCATAATTTAATTGATTAGGACTACATTCTATGGTGAGGTTGCATACATCTAATTAACTAGATAGTTAAACATTAATTATTCAATAAGTAATTTATGCAATTATCTTTTAATTAGGGTAAATTTGGAACCAATTAAGTCTGAAATTGGAGTGATTGGAGCCATTTAATGTTAATTGGGAGCTAATTTGGGACCTATTAATGTTAATTGTGCTGAAATCGTTTTCTAACAAATGACATCTGCTTACCATTTCATCGATATCTCTCATAATATTTTGAATCTGTGAATGAGGTTAATTTTCCCAGAAACTAGACATTCAGGGCTTCAATTTGAGTACAAGAACAAGACAATTCAGATCAGAATTGAGTCAGATATGATTATTCAAAGTTGGCTCTACAGGCTGTTACAGTAGCTACAGGAAAACCAAATTTTGGCTTGCTCCTCACTCCCACCAATCTTTCCATTTAATGCACCAGATTTCCCCCAAGGCTAAAATGAGGTTTAGGTTCATAATTCTTTGTCAACCCTCATTAAATGGTATTTCATTCATATTTACTCCACCACTACTATATAAACCCCCACTCTCCTTCATTCAAAGACAAAAAAACCCCCCCTCTCTTCTCCTCTCTTGAGTTCTAGTGAAGTTGAGTAGTCTTGTCATATCTTGGTCTTCCTGAGACTCAAGGTATTGAGTGAGACTCACTCTTCCTCTCCTAACTCTTCTTTTCCTCCACTCTTAGGACCTCTACCAAGAGTCTCCTCCTCCAACATATGGATCTTGCATGAAGGTATAATCCATTTCCCTAACTTATTTTTTGTGTTGCCATAATGAGAATTTAGGATGAAAGCATGATAGTAACTATTTAAATTCTCTTGAATATGTTTGAATGTTCTTAAATATTCTTATGTGTTCTTCATATGTTCTTGGTTGTTCATTACATGTTCATGCATAATACTAGTTTCGATCTTAAATCCACATAAAAAAAACATGAAAAAGATGTTTATTTAATAATTCTTTTAAATTCTTGAATCTAGGATATCACCATCCACACACATTCACTAGAGTTTATTTTTCAATCCAAATGTCATGCTTAATAAATTGAATTAGGGTTTATCACATGCACACACATTAAATTCAACATGCAAATTTATTGATAACATATTGGATGATGTGATATGAATGTTGGCCACCATAGTCTAGAAGACCGGTTTCATCGGGCAAGATGGGTGCCTAACACTTTCCCACCTTGTAACATAGCCTCCGAGCTTAGATCAAGGGTCAGTAGATCAAATGCTTATCTATATAATTTTCGATTTTTAGATTGTAACTAGGAAATAAAGCCATGTACTTTATCTTAGATTGTATCTAGGACCAAAGCCATGTAACTTTCCTATGATCAATGTAAATTCAATTTCAACTTAATAAAATGAGGAATTTTTCAATTATGGTTTTCTTATTTTTTCAATAATTAAATAAGTGGTGACTCCATTGTAAAACCCTTAATCTAAAGGGAAAAATATAACTAGTCGAACCTCCATTTTGAGAGGCAATAACGCGATTCCACCCATTCACGTGGGTTTGGCCCAATTTTATAAAACGGGCCGGGGGCGCGGTCTCTCACAGTAAGTACTCTTTACTTTAAGTTGAATTTCCTTTGTCATTTATTTAAATTTGGCCAGCCTGTCGTCTATGTAGACTGTCAGAGTCTTAGGGTTTGTCCGTCACTTTATAGGTGACTGATGGCTAATGCGTCGAGTGAACAGTCATGTGTCCGCGAGGGAGCGGGCTACGATGAGGTGTATCCGTTAGGTCAGAACAACCCCGGCACCTTTTCTGAAGAAAAGGTCCTGTTCGCCAATTCACCTTTCACGGAGGATGATGATTTGGACGGAGATGGATCAGAAAGTGATTCAAATGAAGACATAGGAAATGATGAGCCCCCCGTCTAGTCCGTCATAGGCCCTGATGGATTCAGGGAGTTCATTATGCTCCCATTGTGGACGATAAATGATTTCATCTCGTCCATCAAACAACGTCACTTCAACACACTTAGGGAGAAGTACCAGATACCCGTCAACATTCCAATGCGTCTACCCCTTCAACGAGAAAAATGTTATTACAAGGGTGTAGAAGACGTCAATGTATATGAGCAAATGCTGAAAGCGGGGCTTAGGTTCCCCTTAAGTGCTCTACACCATCGTTTTCTCCAGTATCTCGGAGTGGCCGTCACCCAAATCTCTCCAAACTCCTGGAGAGTATTTTTGAGTGTGGAAGTGCTATACAGAGTGATGTCCGACGGCGCACGAAGGATGACGGTGAAAGAGTTCTTCATTGCTACCATCCGTCTAAAATCACACAGTCAAGAGGCATGTACAGTTTCATGTTGAGGAGCCTGTTGCTTAGGCTAGTGTGCGACACCCCCAACTCCAACAGGAACTAAAAGAGTCGTTGTTTCTTTATCCAAGGTGACGAATGGATGTGTCACCCTAGTGACCAAGAATACATGCCCGTGGACAAAACCTGGGGCATTATGCCCCCGTCTGGTATGCACTCGTCTTTATGTGGTTCGTACTTCAATTTTTTTTTTGATATTCTAACCGTCTCCTATTGCAACTTGGAACAGTCCAGAAGTCACACTTGAGGAGTGGAGCTTCTTGAAGAAGATTTTCACAACAACCAAGCTATCAGAGAGGTCGTGGACCAAGCTTGTTACCTTGGACACGCTTCATTGGTATTGTGAAAATCCTAAACCAACTACAACTACGTTATGATACACAAATTCGCCAACGTAAGTCCGTTGTCCAGCCCCTTGATTTCTTTCTTGCTTTACAAGTTATCTTACTCCTTTTATCCATCCACCTTTGTGCAGAAATGGAAGAGAGCAGGAGAAGGGCTTACATCAAATAGCAAGCTGCTAAGAAAAAGCAGGAGGCAAGCTTGCCTCCTAAGGCGACGGGCTAGGCAAATCCATCTGCTAAAAGAAAGCCGTCCGAGAAGGTGGATCGTCCACCTAAGAAGCCAGAAGTGGTTGCGGAGCCAACCATCGGTGAGATCGCTGCCATCGGCAAGCTGCCCCCTAAGCTTGGACCGGGGAAAGGGATGGGGCTGATGACGGGTGCTGACCTTATTGCCGAGAAGCGCCCCGTCCTCCTCCATGAGGACTCAGGGTATGCGCTCAAGCAATTGTCGTCCATCATCCAGGACGACGACTATGAAGACTTGGGTAATCATGTCACTGAGGCCATGGGGGAGACGGGCCTATTCAGCTTGGTTCAGGTATGTTTTTCTGTCCTCTTTCCTTCGTTCCTTCCCATTGTTGTCCTATTCTAACATTAGTCTTTGACTATTGCAGGGGGTCGTCATAATGAAAGGTCTCATGGACTTGTGTACGTCCCACGAGACGATGATCACCCGTCTTAGGGAGAAGGTGCAGGCGAAGGACTCAGAGCTGAGGGAGCTAACGGCCTGGAAAGACATCCAGATTTCTAAGCTTGATTATACAAAGCAGCTCTTGAAGGAGTCGGAGGCACAAGTTGAGGCGCTAAAGAAGATTTTTAAGGATAAGGAGGCAGAGATCTCGGAGGCAAAGCGTCACCTTCGTCAGGCTAAGGAGGATATGGTGCGAGAGTACCGTGACTCTAACGCCTTATTGAAGGAGCTTGGGGGCTCCTTTGTTAAAGGTTTTGATGACTGCTTCAGTCAGGTCAAAGCCTCCTTTCCTAACTTGGATCTTTCTCACGTTTCCATTGACGCCTAGTCTCAGACTCCTACCCAACCCGTTTACTCCGAAGGAACTGACAAGCTCTTCGCCGATGAGGCCAACCCTGACCGTCAAGGTGACGGTGATGGTGTTAATGATAACCAAGAAAAATCCGTGGAGGACGCTGCCCGTCACCTTAAAGGTGATCAGACCGTGGAGGAGAAAGCCGAAGATACCCCTACCGTCCAATCTTAGATTTTTCCTTTTACTTGTAAATTTCTAGCTTTTAACTTTTTTGAGAAAATTGTACTTATTTTCTTCCGTCAGTCCAAGATGTAAACACTTGCCTTGTAGATTAATTATCTCTATTTATCCGTCGCTTATGCTTCATTAATATGTTGCTTTCTGTTTCCAAATTTTTGCTAACTTGACTGGTTATACAAGAAATTAATATACCCGTCCATGTGTTTATTTATGGATTTTAATATTTATGCTATTCTCAAGGGACGGCCCGTCCTATAATGACTGATAATCTTTTGGACGACCTTGTCCATTTATAATTTTGAGCCGTCCTTTGAGATGAACCCGTCCACTTAAAGTGAACCCTGTCAATTTATGGATTTTTAGTTCATTCTTTGGCGAATCCGTCCACTTAGGGACTTGTTATAATCTTTATCACCCCCTAAGATGGACCCGTCCACTTGTGGACTAATTTTTAGTTCATTCTTTGGTGAATTCGTCCACTGAGGGACTTGATTTGTAATTCATCCTTTGGGGAATCCATCCACTTAAGGACTTGATATAATCTTAATCACCCCCTAAGATGGACTCGTCCACTTGTGGACTAATTTTTAGTTCACTCTTTGGTGAACTAGTTCACTCTTTGGTGAACCCGTCCACTATTCTGGACTTCTAATGGAGATAAGTCATCCTTATAGATGAATCTCGTCCACCTTGTGGACTTGATAAATACAAACCCCTTTAGGATGAACTCGTCCTCTTGGGACTTATAATGATAATGTAGAAATGCAGATAACACACACATGGAATTTCTGAATAACTCCTCATATTGTGAAAAAGTCGCAGATAAAAATTGTCTTTGGAAAATCAAAAAAACAGCCCTTCGGGCTTAAAAGAAACTGTAGATAATAAAAATTAAACTAAAGGAAATAAACTATAAATGAGTAGTGTCGTCGCCCTTGCCACTGTCTACTAGTAGTACTTCTTTAGGTGCTTTGCGTTCCATGAGTGATGCAACTTTTGCTCGTCCAGTGTCTTTAGGTGGTAGGTTCCCTTCCTATGCCGTGATGCCAACTCTGTATGGTCCTTCCTAGTTAGGTCCTAGCTTCCCTTGGGAGGCGTCCTTTGTGGCGCTCATCACCTTTCTTAAGACAAGATCTCCAACTTGGAAGTCCCTATGTCTGACCTTGGAGTTGTAGTGCTTAGCCATGAGGTCTTGGTATCGTGCTAACCTTTGCTCAGCTATTGCTCTGACCCCATCCACTAGATCAAGCTGCAGGCGTAGTGCTTCATCGTTTCTTCCCTCGTCATGGTTTCCTACTCGGTAGCTGGTGAGTCCTACTTTAGCTGGAATGATTGCGTCGCTTCCATATGCTAGTCAGAACGGTGTTTCTCCTGTAGGTGTCCTTATCGTCGTCCTTATCGTTGTCCTGTACACCTACAAGACACTTGGCAGTTCCTTCGACCATATACCCTTTGCCCCCTCAAGCCAAGTCTTGATGATCTTGAGCAAGGACTGGTTCTTGACCTCAACTTGTCCATTGGCCTGAGGACGGGCGGGAGATGAATATTGATTCTTGATCCCTAGTTGTGAGCAAAAGTCTTTGAATGCGTCGTTGTCGAATTGCTTCTTGTTGTTTAAGACCAGCATTCTGGGTATACCGTACCTGCAAACGATGTTCCTCCATACGAAGCTTCACACATTTTTCTCCGTGATGGTGACCAGTGCTTCTGCTTCTACCCACTTGGTGAAGTAGTCTATATTGACCACTAGGAACTTTAGCTGTCGAATTGCTGTTGGGAATGGACCTATGATGTCCAACCCCCATTGCATGAAAGGCCATGAGGCCGTCATCGAAGTGAGTTCTTCTGACGATTGTTAGATGAGGTTGGAAAACCTCTAGCACTTGTCACACGCTTTAACATAAGCAATGGCATCCTTCTGCATGGTAGGCCAATAGTATCCTGCTCGGATGAGTTTGTGCACTAACGATCGTGAGCCGGAATGGTTCCCGCAGACTCTTTCATGGACTTCTCGCATTACATAGTCTGCCTCCTCCGGGATGAGACACCTCAGATATGGTCGAAAGAAACCCCTTTTGTATAGAATGCCTTTAATCAGAACGAAATGTGCTGCTTGAACCTTCAAATTCCTTACCGTCAGGCAACGTGCTGTCCTTCAGGTAAGAGATTATTGGGTTCGTCTAGTAGTTCCCAGAACCTATTTCCTGCACACTAATGCTGTCTATCAATGGTGAAATTTGAACAAAGGTCAGTACCTGACTAGGGATGAGCATGTGCTTCGCTGAGGCAGCTTTAGCTAGGCGGTCGGCGTGCTTGTTCTCCTCCCTTGGTATTTGAATAAATTGCACTTGGATGTCGGTAACTCGATCCTTCACTTAATCAAGGTACTTCTTCATCCGTTCGTTCTTGCATTCATAGTCGCCATTGACCTGGCCGGTTACTACTTGGGAATTGCAGTACACGACCATATTTGTAGCTCTTGCCGCCTTGGAGAGATCCAGCCCCATTATTAAAGCTTTGTACTCTGCCTCGTTATTGGTCGTAGGGAAATCAAGACGGATCATGCATTCGACCTTATCCCCTTCCAGGCTGTGGAGTACAACACCAGCTCCGCTTGCTTGCCTGTTAGAAGATCCGTCTGTGTGGATGCTCCACTGGGGAGTTTCCTCTGCCCCCTGGTCTTCCGCGAGGGTGAATTCTGCGATGAAGTCAGCAACAACTTGTCCATTTATAGCTGTACGTGGTTAGTACTATATGTTAAATTTTCTTAACTCAATTGCCTATAGCGCCATCCGTCCAGTGGCTTCATGGCTGCTCATTACCCTTCGAAGGGGTTTGTTTGTTAGGACGATCACAGTATGTGCCTGGAAATATGGCTTGAGCTTTCGAGTCGCAGTTACTAATGCAAGGGCGAGCTTTTCCATTGGGGGGTATCTCTCTTCCGCCCCTCGGAATGCTCGGCTTGTTAAATACACTGGTTTTTGCACCCCGTTCTCTTTTCTAACTATGGCCGCACTGACAGCGGCGGGGGAGACGGCTAGGTATAGGAACAATACTTCCCCTGGTTTTGACGGGCTTAGTAACGGCGGGGAAGAGAGATACGTCTTTAGGTCTTCGAAAGCTTGTTGACACTCGATCGTCCATTCAAATGATTTCTTCATTGAATGGAAGAAAGGTAGTCACTTATCCGTTGCTCTTGAGACAAACTTGTTTAAGGTAGCTACCTTACCGTTCAGGCTCTGTACCTCCTTTACAGTCTTCGGTGGGGCTAACTCTATTATGGCCTGAATCTTATCCGGGTTGACCTCAATACCTCTTTGGGATACCATGAACCCCAGGAATTTTCCTGCCGTTACCCCAAACTCACACTTGCTTGGGTTCAGTTTCATGTTATAAGATTGGAGGGTGTCAAAAGTCTTTTAGAGGTTGTTCTAGTGGTCGTCCTCCCATATACTGTTTACCAACATGTCGTCCACGTAAACTTCCACATTCCTCCCAATATGATGCGCGAACATTTTGTTCATCAGCCTTTGATATGTAGCGCCTGCGTTCTTGAGCCCGAATGGCATCACTTTATAACAGAAGAGGCCCTGGCTGGTGATGAATGAAGTCTTCTCTTGGTCAGGCTCATCCAGATTGATCTAGTTGTAACCAAAGAACGCATCCATGAAACTTAGCAGCTGGTGTCTTGCTGTTGAGTCCACCAAGATGTCAATCCTCGGGAGAGGATAGCTGTCCTTAGGGCAGGCCCTGTTTAGGTTTGTGAAGTCCACACACATCCTCCATTTTTCGTTGGCTTTCTTGACCATCACCATGTTGGCCAGCCAGTCAGGATAGTACACTTCTCGTATGAAGTCTGTTTCCTGTAATTTGCGAACTTCTTCTACTATGGCCCTGTCGCGCTCCTGCGCGAACACGTTTTTTCTGGCATATGGGAGAGAAAGAGGGTGATACATTTAACTTATAAACAATGACAGATGGATCAATTCCAGGCATGTCCTCATGATTCCAGGCATGTCCTCATGGCTCCAGGCGAACACGTCCTGGTTTTCCCTTAGAAATGTCATCAATGCTCGCCTGACTGGTGGGCTGGCCAGAGTGTCGATTCTGGTAATCCATTCAGGCTTGGAGTCGTCAAGGAAAACCTTTTCCAATCCTTCCACTGGTTCTGCCATCGTCTGCTGCTCCTCTATATATTGTCTGCAAATGATCATCCATTTCCAGCATAGCAATATAGCATTCGTGCGCCGCTACTTGATCTCCTCGTACCTCTCCTACGCCGTACTTCGTTGGGAACTTGATCATCAAATGGTAAGTTGAAGTTATGGCCTTCTATGAATTCAAAGTAGGACGACCTAATATGGCATTGTAAGCAGATGAACAGTCTACAACCAAGAACGTGACATCCTTGGTGATCTGCTATGGCTAATCTCCGACTGTTACGGACAAAGTGACAGCTCTTAAAGGGTGTACCCTTGTTCCTCCGAACCCGACAAGTGGCGCGTTAACAGGAACCAGCCGTTCCTTATCGATCCTCATTTGCTGGAATGCTGGGTAGTGGAGGATGTCAGTAGAGCTCCCATTATCCACAAGGACTCGGTGAGTGTTGTAGTCCCCTATCCGAATGCTAACCACGAGCACATCGTCATGTGGATGGTGGAGACGCCTAGCCTCTTTCTCTATAAATCCAATGACAGGGTTGTCAATCCATGCCATCTTCGGGACGAATCTCGCCAATTGGACGTTTTGAACCATCCATAGGTCGGTTTTGCGTGCCTTCTTGGATGAGCCAGACGCTGTGGTTCCCCCTACGATTATCCTTATGTCTCCTAGTGGGGGTCTGGATGCTTATTTTCTCTCCTAGTAGGTGGTTCCTGAGGCTGCTCCGTCCTTTCCTTACTGACGAATCTTTGCAACTTCCCTTGCCTAATAAGAGCTTTTATCTGTTGCTTTAAGTCATAGCAGTTAGACGTATCATGACCGTAGTCACAGTGGAAACGGTAGTACTTATCTCTGGACCTTTTGCTAGGGTCTCACTTCAGCTTGCCAGGGAACGTCAGGGCTCTTTCGTCCTTGATCTACATCAGAACTTGATTAATCGGGGTGTTCAGCGGGGTGAAACTTGCGAATCTTCCGGTGGGAGGCTTAGAGCGCCTATCTTCCCTTTTATCTCCTGTCCTCGTTATCTTTCGCCCCCTGTCCTGTCGTGGTTCCTCCTGCCTTTCTCTCTTCTTAAGCTTCTCTTCACGAGTCATTAGTGCATCTTTCGTGTTCATGTATTTAGTAGCCTAGTAGAGCACATCCGACATTGTATTTGGATCGTTTTTGTACAACGAAAACAGAAACTTACCCTTTCGTAGCCCATTCGTAAATGCGGCCACAAGTATCTTATTGTCAGCTTTATCGATTGAGAGTGCTTCCTTGTTAAAGCGAGCTACGTACGACTTCAGCGTCTCATCCTCCCGTTGCTTAATGCTCATCAAGCATGCAGTGAATTTCTTATATCTGTACCCCCTGATGAAGTGTGAGGTAAACTGGGTGCTTAACTCTTTAAAGGTACCAATGGAATTGGGCGTTAACCTGCTGAACCAAACCCTTGCGGGGCCCTTCAACGTAGTAGGAAAGCCTTGCACATAATCTCGTCCGCCACTCCTTGCAGGTGCATCAATGTCTTGAAAGACTCCAGGTGATCTAGTGGATCCTTAGATCCGTCGTAGCTCTCCACCTGAGGCATACGAAACTTCAGTGGAAGGGGGAATGAAGTGACGGATGTGGTGAATGGTGAATCGGTTCGATGGACCAGGTTATCAAGGTTGCTAGATACCTATCCTCTGAGGGCGTTCATCATGAGATCCATTCATTCCTTCATTGTTTGCATCTCCGCGACCATATGATGTGGAACAATATCTGCGGCGGATGGACGGCTTGTGTCCTGTCGCTCTGGTCTGCTTAGGGCGTTACTACCTTACGGCCCCTCGTGGTCCTTTCTCTCAGCGCTGGTGCTTTCATGATCCTCCTCTTGAGTATCAAGCCTTGCATTCTTCTGGCGCAGTTGCTCTTCTAGATCATGGTTTTGCTGGGTGAGGCGTTCTACGAAAGCGACGAGAGTCTAAACCTATCTCTCGAGTGTGGCGGTGCGTGGTTCGTCTCCTTGAACATTGTTGGTGGTCGCCATTAAGCGAGTAAGCGCCATGCAACGCTTTGTCTGGGAAGCGATGGTATGGCTTGCAAGTTGTGCTTGTTATTTCCCATAGACGACACCAACTAATGATGCCAAAAATCGTCAGTAAGTCACACGGTCCTCACATGCTTCACGATGACACCTGCATAACACAGAACAAGAAGACCTTAGGAGAGTACCGGTGTGGTATCGGCCAAAGACCATCTAAAAGTTAAGTTAGAAAGTTTCTCACAACTCTAGAGTGTCAGAGCTAGGATGAACTATGTGTACCTTGATTTGTGAGGGCTTTGGGGCTTTTATAGTTAGAACCGACTTTCTTTCTTTCTTGGGGAAGGGGAACTTTTCCTTAGAAAGAAGATCCTTCTAAAAGCACTTATTTTTTGAAACCCTTTCCATATAATGATTTTGTTGATTAAGGTTAATCGTGAGGCGCAAAACATTTCCTTTGAAGTTTCTTGAGGACTACTTAAACCACGTGGATGTCACGTGACCTTGCCGCCATCCACATTGCATTCGTCACCTTGAGGACAACTTACACCATTTGGATGTCATGTGGCCCCACCCATCGTCCATATTGTATCTGTCTACTTCCTCGTCCGTCCTCTTCTGTACACGCTCCCCGTCTTTTTCCATTACCTTGATCACAAGCTAAAGGCACCGTCGCTCATGACTGATTCAGTAGAATGAGACCGTCTACGTTTATTTCTCCCTCTTCAATATTAGCATTCTTTGTGATTTTCAATGTTTGTATTTCAAACCTCACCTTCCTATTTCAAAATCATGTGGACTAAAATTAGATGGTATCCTGACTAAGAATTGTATACAATGTATCTATCACAGAAAGATGAGTTTCATGCTTGTGTGGTTTGGAAGAAGTGTGCCGTATGTGATTGTTAATTAGAATAATAAAAATATCTTGATATTAGCTGTTGATGACAAATTTTGTTATTTATTACGTAATTGAAATGACCGGTGAATAATTTATTGAAATGATTCAGCAAAAAAAAAAAAAAAAAATCTTGAAATGAAATTGTATAGTTTAAGATGCGATGGAGTCACCACAAAAAAAAAAGAAAAAGAAGACGAAGATGCGATGGAGCTATCCCACTGAAAAATACCACTCGATGTGATTGCTTGACAGTTTTCAAATTTTTTGAAGTATTTATTATTTAGCTCCATCTACACGGTTTTGACTTGATCGTGCTCATAGAAATATAAAAACAGAGAGCGAAGGAGGAAAATTTGAAAAAGACTTCATAACTTTCAAAACATTTTTTTTTTTGATGAGCCATAACTTTCAAAACATATATACTTTGAACTTTGAACATGTCATTTTGCTCAAATTTAACAACACAGACATTTTTATGAAATGGACAAAAGAATAAAACAGAGCCGGAGAATGATCCACGTTAATGGAATCTGTGGCAATTATTCTAAGCCCAAAATACCGCACGATTGCTTCACTTTGTCTGCCAGCCGTTGGGTCATCCTGAAACCATTACTAATCTTTTCTTTTCTTCAATCTTCCCCCTAGCTTCGACACACTCAAATATCTTCATAGATGCTATTTATGCTTTGACTTCTTCTGAGGCCTCAATTATCAACCAATAGCATACATACATAGTTCTTTTGATTTTTTGAGTTTCAACAATTAGCGTGTGCCACGAGGCCAGAATGAACATAAAATAATAATATATATTAATAAAATTATTAACTCTAGTATCCTTTGACCTAATATTAAGTTTTTGATTTTTCGTTTCTCAAATTTTTTTTAAAATTTTTTCAATTAAATTGACTCACATTATTACTTTGACCACATATCATTCTCCAAGAAGAAATACATTTAATGCAATTATGTCTAAGTATAAATTAAGAATATAATAATTTTTTTTTTGAGGTGAAAGAATCTAATTATTGTGTACTACTTAAGTCTTCTCTTTAATTTTCTTATGATAAAATACATTAATTATCCTTCTTGAGGTTTATGGAAAGAATACTACTCCTCCATGAAATGACACTCCCGTTTAAGTTTATATAAATGCAATAATTAGGTCTAACTAACAAACTATTTCCTTTTAATTTTTTTTAAATTTTTTTTATCATCTAAACCCTGGATAAAATGACATTTCTCTCCCTTAAGATTCATAAATGCATGAGAGGGAGGACGGTCATTTCATAAAACCTTAATAGAGGTTGTATAATTTCCCATCTTATTATAAAATACTTATAAATTGATATGACAATTGAAAATGATTTGTGTACATTAATGAATTTCATTTAGTGTAAAAATATTTCTTTTGAAGTATCTTATTTGAGAAAAAAGAATATACATTAATATAATAGAATTTATAATAATATCTTAATATCATGGCTCTATTAAAAAAAAAAAAAAAAAAGTTGTTAGCTTACAAAAGAAAAAACAAAAAGGATTACGCCAAATAATCAAATTTCAACTCTCTCTTCCTTCCCACATAGCTGTCACCTTTCTCATTGCAGAATTTCAACTCTCTCTATTAGTATAGAGACTTATATGGACTTTCAAAAGTTTCTCTATGACTCTCTCTATTCATCCCATGTAGCCTATTAACCTGATTGCCTAAGCCAAACTATCCCCCACAAGCAGAATATTTTGTAGTTTCCACCATGGCTTCCTTTCATATCTTCTTCTCCATCTCCTTCTTAATCTTGTTCTTCCTATGTCACATAGCAACAAGCCAAAATTTTTGCCAAACTTCATCTTGCGGTGACAACAGTTTTCTACCTATTAAATTCCCTTTCCAACTAAATACAACTCAAACCAAAGGTTGTGGCTATCCAGGATTCAATCTCTCATGCAACACCAAAAACCAAACAATTCTTACTCTACCTTATTCCGGGGACTTCATAGTCCAAGATATCGACTATATTAGCCAATTTCTAGTTATCACCGACCCAGATCACTGCCTTCCCGAACGGTACCTAAAAAACTTTACCCTATTGGACTCTCCTTTCCAATTTATGAGTACTGGGTATAATTTAACCTTCTATAATTGCTCCTCCAATGTAAACCTATTTGGGGCTGGCCCAATTGATTGTGTTAAAAATAGCGATAACTATTCGGTTTGGATGTCACCAAGTTTTTACTATGGTGATCTGGTACCAGCCTCATGTAGTGTTTTATTGAATAGTACTATGCTACCTTTGTTAGCACCAAGATGGGTCGGGTTGGTTTGGAGTGAGCCCAATTGTGTAGGTTGTGGTGGAGACTGTGGGCTTGTGAGTGATACGGGTCTGAAAGTTGGATGCTATAACTATAATGTTCAAAGTAGATCAAGCGGTTCAAGCTCAGGCACCGTTACTGGTAAGTTTAATTATATTGTCGCATCAAAATTGGTTTTGCTAATTAAGGAGGGATATGCATACTGCGCGCAAGCATGGAATATTGGTTTTTTCTTTTCTTTTTTTCTTAAAGGTTAACATTAATCACACACACACACAAATTATGATAGACTGACCAATGAGAAGCAAACGATTTGTGTGGCTGGGATTTGGCTTGTTTGTCAATTAGTGTAACATACACTTCACGAATTGAACAGAGAGAGAGAAGAAGAAAGGTGGGTTTGATGAAATTCAATGTTTTGATAAAGTCAAAATAGTTGGACGGAGTGATATGGTAATTTCGCTATTTTTATTTTTTTATGAGTGACTTGCTGTTCTATTAGTTTACCTGAAGTTGTGCTTGAATTATTTCAAGCCTTGAAAAAGTTTGGAGAATAACACTGCATTCTTTCATAATATACTATGGATTAGTCTATTGGGAGAGTAAATGCTAGAAACTAGGCTTAGAAAACAATTTTCTTGGCACCCATAATTCTGTAATTATGCTTGTCCCAATACCAAATTACCAATACTTCTAGTCTAGAGTATGGAATAAGCCCTCCCTCACTAGTGTCGATGGTTCGGAGGGATTAGAGCACCCACTACCATCTACGAACTATTCTAATTCTATCTGGTGGGAAATCGCTTTCTTCAATGACCATGAAAAAAGTCATCGCAGCAACATATGTATTAAAATATAGATATTGCACATTTTACTATAAAATAATATATAAATTGATGTGATATAATGCATACCACCTAGAGTAGTAGTCTACCACTGATATGAGTGAAAATTTAGAATCCCACTATGGGAAGCATTTGCAAAAAAGTCTAAAATTTATTGATTCTCTTTCTTGTAGGTTCAGATCTAACGGATAAGTTATTACTATAGTAATTTCTAGATAAAGAAGCTAATATCATTTTCCCTTCTTACCTATTTTTTTAACAAAAATAATAATATTATTATTAATGCATAATATTTAATAATATAATGAATAAATGTTATATATATATATATATATATATATATATATATATATTGGTGATTGGTTTTCACGTCCATTTATAAAACTTAACATTACTTTGTTACCTAATCCTCCTTAAGGAGAAGGTGGACCTAGTGAGTGGCATAGAGTGTCTTATTAGTCATTAGTCAAATGCTGCTGTCGGCATTCTTTGTTGACAGAGAGAGAGAGGTAGAGAGAGGTCGAGAGACACGGAGCTTGACACAAGCTACCATGCTGCATAAGAAACTTCAATGCCCTTGGCTTTGGGCCGGGCCATCTGGTGCGTATTGACTCTGAAAAAAGAAAAACAAAGAAACCACTAACTATTCCTTTGTTTCATACTTCCAAGTACTAGTCCCTTTGTCAGTCTCATGAACCATGACCCATCTGAAAGTCCTCTCCGCACCCATTCAATTTTATAACTTGTACCTATTCCCTCTCTAAAAATAGGGATGGGGCAATTTGACCAAAGAATCGTTGACACCATCCATCATGCAAAATTATATGTATATACGATAATTTTGGCCATTGGCATTTAGAAAATGTCACCCATTCTAGAGAACTCCCTTGAACGAAAAGTTTTAGAAAAGAAGTAAAAGCTTGAACAATTCATGTACACCTATTTGTGCTTATACATTTATCTTCTATTGAATTCATAGTTTGCTTCTCATTTTTTTAACAACTGATGGAATATTTGTTGATATCTTTGTCAATATCGTCTAGATGATTTATTCTTTGCTCATTTAGGTCTTCCAAGGAGTGCCAAGTATGGCATAATCATAGGCGTGGGAATACCTGGACTACTGTGCTTCATTGGCCTCGGATGTTTCATATGTGGTAAAGTTCGGGTTTATGCACGCAGACGCCACCCCAACACACAACTCTCCACCTCTATCGCTCCACACCAGTCTGTTGTTTTAATGGGTCTAGATGGGCCCACAATAGAATCATTTCCAAAGATACTACTTGGTGAGAGCAAACGATTACCCAAGCCCAATGACAACACTTGCCCTATCTGTTTGTCTGAGTATCAAGCCAAGGAAACATTAAGGACTATACCGGAGTGCAATCACTACTTCCATGCTAATTGCATAGATGAATGGCTAAAAATGAATGCAACATGCCCTCTTTGTCGGAATTCACCTGATCAGTCCACTCTAACTTCTCCTTCATCGTCATTGTCATCATCTTCATCATCTTTATTATCACCATAAAAGATTGTGTTCTCCATTGTATATAATATGTTCAAGTCGAATTGAGGAAATAATTGTTATGTGTTATAAATAATTTTTTTTTTTATAGGAAAATTTATGTCAATTTTTGCTATTATAGATAAATTTGGAGTCGAAGATATGGGAATACCACTAGAAGAGATAGATTCAAGTATAGTGATTTGTATTCTTTATTGTATTTTATGATTGTGCTTTGTTTGCCATACTATATATGTACGTTTTTGTCTTTTTCAATTTGGGTGAATATATTTATATATTTTTCTATTAATAAATTTTAAGTTTTAGTAATTAAACTTCATTTCAATATTAGATTAGTATCAAGTTACATTTAGTATAATTCTTTTTAATATTATATTATTTAATAACTCTTTTATTCAACCAATAGTTTGAAAATTCTACTCATGGATTGCATGGTCATATTAATCTTAAAATGCATATAACTATTAAAAAACATTTACTTATAATTTTTTGGTAAATAAAGCTAACAAGTTGGGTAATTGTACACAATAAACCTTCCAAGAAGTTTCCCTAATAACTCACTTTTTACGTTTCCCAACCACCCACAACCTACTTTTCTTTTGTCATCTCATCCTCACAAAACCTTTCATATTGTTCTTTCTTTCTCAGGTTTCCGTGTCTCTAGCCCCACGCTCTCTCTTCTTCTTATTTTTTCTCCTCTACAGTTCTACTTGTTCTTCAAGTTTTATTTGTTTATTTATTATTTTTATCTCCCAAAAAACTCTTCTTCTCATCTTATGCTTTCTTTTATTTTATTTTTTTTCTCTCCCTGTTCATCTCCTTTGTTTCATCCCATTCTTTTTTTTTTTTTTTAATAATAAGATTGCATTCCGACTGGTATTGACCAAAACTAACCAGAATGCCCAAAATGGGCCAAAATTATATCTGAGGTGGAACACAAAACGATATTCATAATATTGGTATTTAGCATCGGTGAATATTAAACCCCAAATCTCTTATTTGTCAATAAGAGACCTTACTAGTTAAGAAGATTTTAAGTTTTAGTGATTTTTTTTATTATATATATTTGAAAATTATGTATATATTGTTTAAAATTGTTCTTCTTGCTTTTTGACATACAAAATTGTTAATATAGTTTTTGTATTTACCAATTAACCATTTCCCTCGCTTACCTTCTACTCTCCCCTCCCCTCCCTCCAAACTTCCAAAAATAATGTAGATCTTTGGCATATGGCTTCTTAAACTAGAGAGTGGAGAGAATTTTTTCTACAAGGAGACCATTATGGTTATGAGTTACGACCTAATGCCAACTTATCCTTGTCTTACTTTTATTGAATGGTTAAGCTTTTTGATAGTTTGACTTGGTAATGAAGTATCATCTAGTTAATTTGCACATTTTCCTTAATTACTTGGCTAAAAAAGAGGTGAGGTTGCATTTTTTTTTTTCTAGCATAAAATATTTATTTTCCTTAACAAACAGTAATAGTATATGTTGTTTTTCAACCCAAAAAAAAAAAAAAAAAAGTAATAGTATATGTTAAAAAATGTTCTGGTTGACATTGTCAAGATCTCTAAAATGAAAATTAATTTCCACATATTATATATATATCATGGGCAGCTTCACATGAAGCTCAGGGGATTCAAATGAACCCCCTGAACTAGCCCCAAAAAAAAAAAATTTATAATATAATTTTTTTTTTGTCCCTTAAAATAAAAATTTGAACACTCTAACTCTAAAATTTTGTTAAACATAGTTGAAATAAGCTTGAATATGATGCTCTTAATAATATCTTGCCATTTTTAAACACACAAAAAAAAGTCCAATAACAAACTAATTTGATCTATTTTTTTTTTTTTTTTAAAGTTCAACAACAAAAGTATAAATTTGTTAATCTTAATTCTTAAACCTTATTAAAAGCTCATTTAGATCTTAAAAAAATTGAAATCAATCAATCAAATGGGAGATCACTGGATGAATAATTGTTTGGCTGTATACATTGAAAAAAATGTAACTAATAGGATTAATAATGAAGATATCATGCAACGATTTCAAAATATGAAACCTCATAGAAGGTAATTGTAAAACTTCTTGTATATATTTTGGTTTTTATTTATTTTTTAATGATGTCAATATATTCAAGATCGTTTTTATTTTAGATTTTATATAATTTATGTTTCTCATTGAACCCTCAAGAAAATAATCTTAGTGCCTCCACTGATATATCTATACACTATACAATTTATAAGAGAATTCATCTCTTTCAATTGAACTTTTATGAGATTCAAAAATACCCTCATTAATGAAGGGTAACTTCATTTAGAAATAGAGTCATAAATGTCAAATAACAAATTTCATTTTAAATTCAAAAAGAGAATTCCCAAAATTTAGGATTTTTCCCTTCACAATTAAAAAAGAAATTATAGTTACTGCTTATCTCTAAAGTTTATTGTGAGGTCAAAGAATTTGACAACTCCGGCCCACTTTATGCTAAGCCCAAGGCACATGCCGAGGAGGAAGAAACGGCCGAGAACGAATGAAAAAAGCCCAAATGGCCCAGAAACATCGCTGAGGACGGTCCTGTCCTCGGGCAACCTAGATCCTAGAAGGGAAGAGCAGCACAACGTTAACCTTCCAGAACGTCCCAAGAAAAGGAACGAGTACCATGGGTCAGCCATGAGAGCACGGTGGAGGAGCAATACAAGGAAAAACTGTCACCTCTGCATTAAATGCCCACAACTAACGTTCTGGCCGCATTAATGAGGAAATGATCCCTGAACAGTACCTCCTTGGTTGCTGCAACTCACAGAAGGTTTGGGAAGGTGGCTGATGGGATAGACACTCGAGTAGTGACCTGCATGATCAACAAATGGAGGGCCAAGATCAACTGAAAGAGGCTATATAGTGTAAGAAACCCTCCATGGAAGAGGGATCGAAAAAAAAATGAGAAATAGAGAATACGGTAGCAGTTTGTATCATCTTAAAACCCTTGTAACCAAGCACTGAAGAACTAATAAGAACAACAAGCTCCCTGGACAAGGGCCGAGGACAGAGTTTTACACCTTAAGTCCACGTCTTTGTTATTCAATCCCCTCATAACCATGTTTAGTTGTTGTAACTCTCACTAAGGCCTAGTTCTTAAACCCATTCTCTATAAATTTATTGTATTGGACTAGTTGGGCTTGAGTCCACTCCTCCAATAGCAGAGATGCTCAAACCCAGTCCCTACAATTGGCGCCGTCTGTGGGGAGAGCTTGTGTGTTAATAGGGGCAACAATCAAGCATGGTAGGATCAGACCCTCATCAAGTAGACTCCTATCAGCTCGAACCAGCTAGGTCCCAACAACAAGGTAACTTTCCCAACCCCGAGCGTGATCGAAACGAAGAGAATGGAAGGTTCCGAGAGGGAAGTGCGCACAGCACTCAAACCAGCAGAAGTCACTCTCGTATGGGCAGTCACGTGCTCCAGAGATAAAATAACAACTGGGCCTTGCAACCAGAAGGAGTTAGGAGCCACGTATCCCAGAGACAGGATGATAAACAGGCCATGCAGCGAGAGATAGAAGAGAGAGCTGCGCCATGGACAACGAGGGCGACCTCATTCTAGACCTGACATACCCTCCGACGATGAAAGTGATGATGACTACAGGCAAAGGTCGAGAACTCCCCCAAGCGAGACCTTTTCTCAAGAAGAAGAGCACTACCAGAGGCGTAAGCGTAAAAGCCCATCTCCTAAGGGCTTGGGAAACGATGCCATGAGCAGGGCACTGAATCAACTCTCTAGATCACCTTTCACACGCCACATAGAAGGGGCTATCCTTCCTCGATGATTCTAGCAGCCAACCTTCACCCTTTATAACGGCAAAACAGACCCCGTGGAGCATGTGAGCCAGTTTAACCAAAGGATGGCTATCCATTCTAAAGACGAGGCGCTGATGTGCAAGGTTTTCCCATCCAGCTTGGGACCTGTGGCGATGAGGTGGTTCAATGGCTTAAAGACGAATTCCATAGATTCGTATAGGCAGCTAACCCAAGCCTTTGGCTCCCATTTCGTTACAAACAGCAGAGCTCCTCGGCCCTTGAGCGCGTTATTGTCGTTATCCATGCATGATGAAGAAGCCCTGAAGGCCTACTCGGACAGATATTGGGAGATTTATAATGAAATGGAAGGCAATTTTGATGAAGTTGCCATCAGCACTTTCAAAAATAGTCTCCCAGCCGAGCATGGCTTAAGGAAGTCTTTGATTGGCAAACCTGTCACCAGTGTGCGCCAGCTGATGGATCGGATCGACAAATACAAACGAGTAGAGGAGGACCAGCTGCAGGGTAAGGGAAAAGAGAAGGTTATCCCTCAAGAGAGGAGGGATTTCAGGTTGGACCGATACAACAGCAATCGCCCGAAGAGAGACTTCGTAGGGCAATCTGGAGCAACCAACACGCAGACTGTCAATGCTATATTCCGAGAACCAGTACATCGGGTGCTGGAGAAAATCAAGAACGAGCCATACTTTAAGTGGCCGAATAAGATGGCAGGAGAGTCCACGAGGCGTAATCAGAACTTTTATTGCCAATACCACCAGGACCACGGGCATACCACGAAGAATTGCAGGAACCTCTGGAACTATCTGGATCAGCTAGTCCGAGAAGGAAAGCTGAAGCACCTCCTGCATCATTCCAGTGGTCATCAAGGCCAGACCCATCAGGAACCCCAGAGAGACATTGCCTTAAGGCCGCCCGTAGGGACGATCAATGTAATCTTGGCCGCGCCAGGAAGAACAGGCACACGCCCTTCTCAAGTGTTATCTGTGGCTCAGCTGCCTGCCGAAGAGTCCCAGCCAGAGCTGAAAAAGGCCAGAAGGAATTTTCACTCGGTCCTGAGTTTTTCAAAAAAAGACAAGATTGGAACTATCCAGCCCCATGGCGATGCATTATTGATCACTCTCAGAATCGGGGACTACGATGTGAAAAGAGTGATGGTGGATGGTGGATGGTGGATGGTGGCAGTGCTGCCGAGGTCATGTACCCCGATCTCTACAAGGGGCTGAGGTTAAAACCAGAGGATTTGATGCCCTATACCTCCCCTTTGATGACCTTCGACGGGAAGCTTGTTATTCCAAAGGGCATGATTAGGCTACCTATCCAGACCGGCCCAGAGATAGTGGAGGTGAACTTTATCATGGTGGACACCTACTCTCCATATACGACCATTGTTGGTAGGCCCTGGCTCCATACATTGGGGGCTGTTGCCTCCTCCTTGCATCAGAAGTTGAAATTCCCGTCGGGGGACTAGGTCCTCGATATCCGTGGGTGCCAATCCATGGCAAGGCAGTGTGTGGTGGCTGCTGCCGTCTCCCATCTGCTCGATGCGGAGTCCTCGGCCTCTGTAGAAAAGAGCTTATAGCAATCAAGGGCCCCGATGTCACCTCCTGATACAGCTGCCGAGAAGGCGAAATGCGAAGATCTAAAGGAGGTGGTTATTGGTGGTGACTCGAAAAAGTTCTTTCGAGTAGGGGCTCAGCTGCCTCTTCAGGAGAAAGAGGAATTGATTGTGTTTCTTAAAAGAAATATTGACGTATTCGCATGGGATGTCTGCGATGCTCCCGGGATTGATCCAGCCTTCATCTGTCACCATTTCAATGTCAACCCGACCATCACTCCCAAAAAGCAGCCACCCTGTCGCCCGTCAAGAGAACACGCCGATGCGATTAGGGACAAGGTGGCGAAACTTAAGCGTGTAGGGGCTATCAAAGAGGTTTTCTACCCCGAATGGTTGGCCAACACTGTGGTGGTCAAGAAGAAAAGTGGAAAATGGCGAGGCTGTGTAGATTTCACGGACTTAAATAAAGCATGCCCAAAAGACCCGTTCCCCATGCCTCGGATAGACCAGCTGGTGGATGCAACTGCAGGCCATCCTCAGATGAGCTTCTTAGATGCCTTTCAAGGCTATCACCAAATACCACTAGCCCTGGATGATTAGGAAAAGACAGCCTTCGTGACACCTACTGGGAACTACCACTACAAGGTAATGCCGTTCGGTCTGAAGAACGCAGGGTCTACTTATCAAAGGATGATGATAAGAATGTTCGAGCCGCAGTTGGGCAAGAGCATTGAAATCTACGTTGATGATATGGTGGTGAAGAGTAAAGTGGTGTCCGAGTATATAGGAGACCTCGGCGACACCTTTGATGTCTTAAGGAAGCACAAGCTGCGCCTAAATGCTTCCAAATGCTCATTTGGCGTGGGATCAGACAACTTTTTAGACTACATGGTTACTCATAGGAGAATTGAGGTTAACCCTGACTAGATCAAGGTTATTAATGATTTAAAACCACCGCAAAACGCTAAGGAGGTCCAAAAGCTTACTGGGATGATCGCAGCCCTGAATCGATTCATTTCCAGGTCGGCAGATAGATGCAGAACGTTCTACCTCTTGATCAACAAGTGGAAAGGATTTGAGTGGTCCGAGGATTGTGTTGTGGCCTTCCAGCAACTCAAGGAATACCTATAACGGCCACCCATCATGTCTAGTCCTGAAGCCGATAAAGTCATATACGCATATATTGCTGTAGCCCCTCATGCTGTGAGCTTGGTGCTAATACGGGATGACAATGGCCTTCAAAGGCCAGTCTATTACGTGAGCAAGTCGCTGCATGAAGCTGAGGTCAGATACTTACCCCTGGAGAAAGCCATACTTGTTGTGGTCCATGCTACACGAAAGCTTCCCCACTATTTCCAAGCCCACATAGTGGTTGTTCTAACCCAGCTACCCTTGAAGTCTGTACTTCGGACCGCTAACTACACTGGAAGGATCACCCTATGGAGCACAATTCTAGGAGCTTTTGACATCAAGTACATGCCTCGGACATCCATAAAGGGCCAGGTCCTAGCTGACCTGTTGGCCGAGTTTGCTGAACTACCAGTAGAAATGGTAGCAGAGGAGCACAACATGGATGGAAAATCGGTTGGAGTAATCTCTACGCCAGGACCCCCATGTTGGAAGGTGTATGTTGATGGCGCAGCAAACCAAAGGGGGTCCAGAGTGGGGCTAGTTCTAATGTCTCCTGAGAAAACTATCATAGAGAAATCACTGAGGCTTAGGTTCTCGGCCACGAATAACGAAGCCAAATATGAAGCCTTGTTACAAGGAATGGCCATGGTGCAGAAAATGGGAGGAAAAGCAGTAGAGTTGTTCTCGGACTCGAGACTAGTAGTGGGCCAAGTAAAGGGCGAGTTGGAAGCTAGAGATGCGAGGATGCAAGAGTACTTAAGCCAGGTCAAACGCTTGCAGTCAGGCTTCGACCTTTTCAGCTTGTCACATATCTCCAGGAGCGGAAACACTCATGCAGATTCACTGGCCACGCTTGCTACCTCTTCGACAGGGGACCTACCTCGAATTATTCTTGTCGAGCATCTAGACAGAGCAAATGAGGTTGCAAAAGACTTGGTTCATATCCATGAATTTAGAGTGGGTCCTAGCTGGATGGACCCCATAGTGAAATTCCTCAAAGATGATATTCTGCCCGAGGAGAAGTCAGAGGCTGAGAAAATACAAAGAAAAGCTCATCGGTTCTGGTTATCCAAGGACCACAAATTGTATAAGCGCTCCTATTCTGGGCCGTATTTGCTGTGTATTCACCCTGAAGCATCAGAATTGCTGCTTGAAGAGCTGCATGAAGGAATCTGTGGGAGTTAAACAGGAGGAAGATCTCTGTCACACCGAGCCATTACTCAGGGATATTGGTGGCCGGGGATGCAGAAGGAAGCCCTAGATTACGTTAAGAAATGTAACCAGTGCCAAAAGTTTGCCCCAAATATCCATCAGCCAGGAGGGGTCCTCAACCCTTTGTCCAGTCCATGGCCATTTACCCAGTGGGGCCTAGATATTGTGGGCCCTTTTCCCAAGGCAGCAGGAAATAAGAGATATCTGTTGGTCGACACAGATTACTTCACCAAATGGGTCAAAGCTGAGCCATTGGCAAACATCAGAGATGTAGATGCTAAGAAATTCATCTGGAGAAACATTGTTACATGATTCGGGGTCCCTCACACCCTCATCTCAGATAATGGACTCCAATTTGACAGCAAGGCCTTCAAAAGATACTACTGCGAACTGGGCATCACAAACAGGTACTCAACTCCAGCTTATCCTCAGGGAAATGGACAGGCCGAGGCTGTTAACAAGGTCATAGTCAATGGGCTTAAGAAGAGACTGGATGACGCCAAGGGAAGATGGGTAAAGAAGCTGCCACACGTCTTATGGACTTACCGAACTACACCACGGCGGTTAACAGGGGAGACACCTTTTGCCATGACCTATGGGGCCGAGGCTGTCATCCCTCTAGAGGCGAGCTTCCCAACGCTGAGGACGAACTCCTTCACCCCAGATAATAATGACGAACTACTGGGAAAGAGCCTGGATTTGATCGATGAACGCAGAGAAAAGGCAGTGATCTTGTTAGCCTATTACCACCAGAAGCTCAAGCAGGGATATGATGCCAATGTGAAGCTGAGACCACTAGCACCAGGAGACTTAGTGTTGAGGAAAGTTGTGGGTGCTGCCAAGAACCCATCCTAGGGAAAGCTGAGACCCAATTGGGAAGGACCATACCGAATTACTTTAGTAGCAGGAATCGGTGCATACTATTTAGAGGACTTAGATGAAAAAGTTGTACCTCACCCGTGGAATGTAAATAACCTGAGAAGGTATTATTATTAATAAAACCACTTCTCTAGTTCAAGTTTTAAGTCTATTATGGTTATATGTCTTGTATTTCGGCAAAAATCTAAGTACTAGACAGAACCAAGGTCTTGTATGGTCCTCGGACTCAAACCTATGGGGAAACTAGTTACTTTAAGAAAAATCTAAGTACTAGACAGAACCAAGGTCTTGCATGGTCCTCGGACTCAAACCTATGGGGAAACTAGTTACTTCAAGATTCGTAAAAATTGCGAATATGGCCTAAGTACACGCTAGGAACCCTGGATCAAATACTCGACCCCTGCCCCCTAAAAGATATGGGAAGAGGCGAGCTAAGCGTCCCCTCAATGCCGGTGGGTTAGAATTTAAAGGTTTAATTTCAAGTATGGTATGTACATAGCCATTCTTACTCATAAGGATAACAGATTCATAAGACACAAGGCTCACAGTAATAACAATAGCAGTAATAACAATAAACGCATAATGTAAAAAGAAGAGAAAAGGAAGAAAGGAATTTCATATATTTAATCTAGAAGTTTAATTACAATGATTCCATTGTCCTTAAAAGAAAATATAAAATAAAACAAAATAATAAACCAAGAAAGGAAACTAATATAAAAGTCAGCCGGATCGCCTACTTCTTCAATTTTATCTTGGGGAGCTGAGTAGGAGTGGCCTCAGGACCCTTGGGGCCCTCACCTGGAGGAATGGTCTGGAGGGGTTGAACCAAGAGAGCTGGCTCCTCGGCATGAGGGGCCTGAGCATCAGCTGTAAACTCTGCAACCTCTTGGGGCGCTTCAGGGTTCGGATCTCCTTGAGTTTCAGCCGCCCTAGGAGGCTCACCCTTCTCGGCTGGTTCATTGGGAGCAGATATGGCCAGAGCAGCCTCAGGCTGAGCAGTCTCAGCCTGCTCAGGAACACTCTCAGCCTAGGAGCTGGCAGGGGCAGTTTCCCGGATCGCCGGAGGGTAGTATACACTCTCCACCTTCCACAAGCCGGATGAAGCCTCAACCCCAGCTTGTTTGAAGGCTTCATTCCAAACCTGGGAGCAGTAGAGCCTGCATACTCCACGGACTTGAGCCTTGAGAGTGGCCTGGGTCTCAGCCACTCCCATGTTGTAGGCCTCCTCCTCGGCTTTCTCTTTGGAGCTCTCGGCTTCCGTCTTGGCGAATTCCGCCTCTGCCTTAGCCCTTAAGGCTTCATCCCTAGCCCATTCCGCGATGCCTTTGGACCCCTCCGTCTCAGACAGCTTCTTCTTTAGATTATTGATTTGCTCCTTGGCAATCCTCAACTGGTCCTCGGCTCCGGATAAGCGCCTCATCTGGTCCTCGGCCTGTTTTTGGGTGCCTGCTAGGCCCGCTTCAGCGCTATCCCTGGCCCTAGTCATCTCCTTCAGCTCCTCCCTTGCCTTCGAGAGATCAGCCTCGGAATGTTTGAGGGTCCGCGTAGCATCCAAGCGTTTGTTGCGCTCGAGCTCCAGGTCCCTAGTCTGTTCGTTAGCTGTCTCTTCTAGCCTATAGGTGGCCTGGACAGCCTGCCAATAGAAACAAGGACACGGTAAGTTGGAAATCAAGGAACACAATCAACAGAGTTACGAGTGTTAGAAGCCTTACCATGCCCAAGTACCTCTTGATGCTGAGGAAGACCTCCTGTCTCCTCAGATTCCCCAACTCGGCCATGTCATTGGGGAGCAACAGGGACCTCTCTAGCGCGTCGGCCACATAAGTGCCTTCACCGCCTCGGAAGTCCCTTAGGGAGACGTCGTCCATCAATGGCTCCCTGTGGAGCATTAGGGCAGGAAGCCAAGCCTGGGGCACGGGTTGAGCATCGACCTCCTTTTCCTGGCCATGGTGCCCAACCTTTAGTTGCTTTGAAGCTTGCGGGGCTTCATCTTCCTCCCGAGAGGAGCGAGATTTCCCCCCATCCATGGGCTCCTTGCCTTTGGCAGCCCTCTTCCTTTTTGGATCGGTGGGCTCGGGCCGAGGAGGCAGAGTCGATTGGGAAGAAGGAGGAAGTCTGGACCGAGGAGGCGATGGCTGTGATTAGGCAGAAGATGACCTGGTCTGAGCTGGCTGAGGTTGGGGAGGCGGGGGAGGAAGCTTGGATTGTGACTTCCCCGGTGCGTCCTTCCCCGGTTGGCCCTCAATCAGGTTGAACAAATTAGTTGGAGGTTTTCTCTTGAAACCCATCTCAGCTTGAGAGGAGGTCCCTATTGATAGAAGATCCGCTTCAGTCGAATTAGGGTCGCCTAAGTCACCAGAAGGATCCTCGAATAGACTAACTTGGTCAGATACACCAAATTCTTCCTCGGACGGACCCAAAACACCCTCGGCCTCCGCTGCTTGGTGGGATGAGGAGGGGCCTACCAACGGGATGCCTTCTGGGACAAGAGATCCTTTGGGAATCAAAAACCCGTGCTCTGCTACGGTGATTCTGTGAAGCCGAGGATCGTTAGCTCTGATCACGTGCTTCGGAGCGGGGAATGATTTTTGGATGGGATAGTACCCTAGGATCTTGTGAGCGGCCTTGACTTAGTTGTCAGCCTCGTTTACAAAAACCGCTGCCTTGAGAACAGTTTCTAAATCTCCCTGGTTGACAAGGTGAAAGTGTCGTTTAAAGGCGTGCGGATTTGCAAAAAGAAAACACGTTCACATTAATAACCGAACGACGCAAATTGTGATGGCACAAAAGATCAGCCTTCTCCTACTCTCGATACCCCACCTGGTTCCCCCTTCTCTGTTGGGCAATGAAGGCCGTTGTGCCACTCCCTGGACACAATGAGAAAGTCCTTGTTTAACTCCTTGCTAGTCTCGGGGAGGCACTGAATAAGCCGAACCTTATCGTCCCTCGTCTTCATATAGTAGGACTTACCCCTCAGGTGTTGAAGGTTATAGCACCAGTTTACATCGTGGTGGGTTAACCTCAACCCCATTTTCTTATTTAAAGCGTCCACACAACCCAAGATCCTAAACACGTTGGCACCGCACTAGGTGGGAGTTAATCGGAAATGCCTAAGGTAGCCCCTCATCACCGGCCCCTCATCACTGGCCCCATAGGGATTCTCATACCACCTTTTATGAAGGCGATTATGGGGATCACTACTTCACCCTCTTCCCTCCTAAAATGCCATTCCCCTTCCTCACAGTACCTCAAACCTACATTAGGGGGTATCCTATAGTCGGCGATGAATTTTTCCATCGCCTCTTCGGACTCAACCAACTTCTTTAACTTACCCATCCCTAGAAACGATTAGAAAGACTCAGGGGAGGACGAAAGAAGGAGAGGAGTAAGAGGAAAAGAAACTTAGAAGAGAGAAAACGTGAGTCAGAGAGAGAAAGAAACTTACAAGAATGAGGAAAAGCTCCTCGGACAGGCTTTTTATGCTGGAAAGAGACGTGAGTTTGGCTAGAGGTTTGACTGAATTCAAGATATGTGTGCAAGAACTCTTGAGTGCAAAAGTAAAGAGACAAATCGGTTCAAATGAGTATTTATACCTCCAATTAAAAATGACTGTGCGGGTTTTCCCGCTCATAAAGTCAAGGAAACCCCCACCGTCAGATTGCCATCGCACCGTTGAACGTGGGGAGCACAGAGCCACCAGAATTTAATGAGGACGCACTTCGTATGCCAAGGCGCCAAGAGTATACCTTAGACAAGTGAAAAAGCTTCAGCACTAATGGAGGACAAGACTTGACAAGCCGTGATAGAGGCCCGAGGACACCAAAATCCTCCTCTCCGTCCGAGGAGCCAGACAGCAGGATTTTGAGGGGTTATTGTGGGGTCAAAGAATTTGACAACCCCGGCCCACTTTATGCTAAGCCCAAGACCCACGTCGAAGAGGAAGAAACGGCCGAGGACGAATGAAGAAAGCCCAAATGGCCCAGAAACATCGCCGAGGACGGTCCTGTCCTCGGCCAACCCAGATCCTAGAAGGGAAGAGCAGCACGCCATCAACGTTAACCTTCCAGAACGTCCCAAGAAAAGGAACGAGTACCATGGGTCAGCCATGAGAGCACGGTGGAGGAGCAATACAAGGAAAAACTGTCACCTCTGCATTAAATGCCCACAACTAACGTTCTGGCCGCATTAATGAGGAAATGATCCCTGAACAGTGCCTCCTTGGTTGCTGTAACTCACAGAAGGTTTGGGAAGGTGGCTGATGGGACAGACACTTGAGTAGTGACCTGCATGATCAACAAATGGAGGGCCAAGATCAACTGAAAGGGGCTATATAGTGTAAGAAACCCTCCATGGAAGAAGGATCCAAAAAAAAATGAGAAATAGAGAATACGGTAGCAGTTTGTATCATCTCTGGAACCCTTGTAACCAAGCACTGAAGAACTAATAAGAACAACAAGCTCCTTAGACAAGGGCCGAGGACAGAGTTTTACACCTTAAGTCCACGTCTTTGTTATTCAATCCACTCATAACCATGTTTAGTTGTTGTAACCCTCACTAAGACTTAGTTCTTAAACTCATTCTCTATAAATTTATTGTATTGGACTAGTTGGGTTTGAGTCCACTTCTCCAATAGCAGAGGTGCTCAAACCCAGTCCCTACATTTATCATTTTTATTTGTTTGAATTTTTTTTTTCTAAATTATAATATATGCAAATTATTAACCTTTATCCAAAAAAATAAAAGAGCTTTTGATCACGCACGTAAAAAAAAATATTTTTAAATTATAATAGATACAAATTATTAACTTTTACTCAAAAAAATAAAAGAGTCTCTGAGCATGCGCATACTCAGAGGCTAGTGTGTGTATATATATATAATTTAAAAAAAAAAAAAAGAAAAAAAAAAAAACTCCTTTGAATGAATTGTTCTCTTTTCTAATTGTATATCTGAATGTATAAAACCAATTTAGATTATGAGTTGTTGCTTTTGATAAATATTCGATATCCCTCACTTTTAGAAGGGAAAAGGGAAAAAGAAAAAGTAGAAAAAGAGAGGACAATAGATATAGTACTATTTTTTTGTGCACGTAGGATCAGTCAAAAGATACTTTGAACAATTCAGTGTCCATAGAGACGGGTGGCAATGTCAAGTTGGATATTTCACAGTTCTTTGGAAAAATGATGATGATTGAATAATCAATATCCCTAACTTTTGGGGCCGTGGGCTTAAGGCAGTCATATATGGCCCACCTATCGTTCTTTTGGTCGAAGTATGGACGATTTTTTTTATTTTTTTGAGAGAGAGTTTTAATCTATGGCGTCCACTCCTGATAATAGCTCTTATCATCAGACCAAGACACCAATCAGTTTTTTGATTGGACGATCTTCTTTAAACCATTACAACAAGTATTCGATGGTTGGGTCTCTTTATTTATTTATTTTTTCCTTTTCCCCTCCAAAAGTTGGGGATATCAAATGTTTGCCAAAAGCAACAACTCATATTCTAAATTGGATTTAGACATTCAGATATCTTACTTGGTGTGTACAATTACAAGAGATAACAATTCATCCAAAGGTGTATGTTCTAATATATATATATATATATATATATATATATATATATATATATATAAGTGTGTGTAAAACAAATGTGGAATTTAATTTTCATTCTAGGGATCTTAACAATGCCAAAGAGTACTTTTTTTAGCATATACTATTACCATTTTTAAGGAAAATAAATATTTTATGACAGAAAAAAAAAGATGCTACGTCCACAATATTTTTACAATATTTTCACAACAAATCATAGGTAGTTAGTTGTTATTAGTTCAAATTTGAACTTAACACTAAAATTACTTTCTTGCTCCAATAATAACAACCAGTAACAACTTGTCACTTAGGATTTGTTGTAAAAATGTTGTGGACATATCATTTCTAAAAAAAAAAAATGATACATTTTTTAAGCCAAGTAATTAAGGAAAATGTGCAAAGTAGATGATACCTCATTACCAAGTCAAACTATCAAAATTAAAAATTTAACCCTTCAATAAAAGTAAGACCAAGGTTAAGTTGGCATTGAGTTGAGTCGCAACTCATAAGCATAATAGTCTCCATGTAGAGGAAATGTTGTCTACTCTTTAGTCTAAAAAGCATTATGCCAAAACATCTACATTATTTTTGGAAGTTTAGAGGGAGAGGAGAGTAAAGGGAAATGGAGGGACATGGTTAATGGTTACCCATTTTCATTATTTGGATGTTTTAAAAATTAATTATGGAAAATAAGAATAAATCTCCCATTAATTTGTTCACAAGTTTTAATTTAGTAAAGAGAGGAGAATAATCATAGAAATTAGAGTTACAATTTTGATCCTCATTTACTAATTTTAGAGAAACATATATACTAAATTGAAACCCAAGAACAAAATTGACAATTTAAATTTTGTAATATAAGTGCAGCCCCTCTCTTCCTTTCTCCCTCCAAATTCCTCAAATATAGCGGAATTAAAAAAAGAGGTTAGGAGAGGCAAGATATCCTTCACTCCACTCCCCTTAATCCAAATAAGTTGCTATAGTTGAATTTATACACAAGGAGCCCAAAAAAGGGGCCAAAAGAGTGAGTCCCCCTTGTTTCCTTCCTTATCCTTATGATCCAAACGTTGTCAAGATTATACTCTATTTGTATTCAAAGTTTCAAACATTTAAAAAGGAACTGCTTAACTTATAGAAGATAATTATTCAAATTCATTGGAATTTCAAAATGTAACTAAAAAAATTATGCTAAAATACAAAATTCACCTTCTATATTTCACCAGAATTCTTTGCTTTTATTTATTTCAATCCTCTAAGTTTTAAGTTATTTCAATTAAGGTCTTTATATCAAATTCTGTTAAATATTGCAATAAGTTGTGTAGTGGGCCTTTTTGGTTATATCGGGCTAGGCTGCCTCTTGTGGTACTGGGTCCAAATATTCTGAATAAGTGAGTTGAGACCAGTCCAACTACAACTCAATTTGGTCCGGCTTGTGCGCAAACTATGCCTCGTTCGCCAAGAGCACGCTTACGGCAGGCAAAGCTGTTTTAGATGAGTCATGGCAGGCAGATATGATAATAATAAGGCAAAAGAAAGTACTTTGACTTCTTAATTAAAGTGAATAGATAATCCCTAATCAAGAAAAGATAATCACAGTTTAACAACAATTACTTTTATAAAGAAAGTAAGGGGAATAAGTGGGTAGTATATAGGTTAATCAAAAGAAGAAAGAAATCAGATCAAATCAGATCCGCAAGACCAAAACCAGAGAGGGAAGAATGTCTCTTCTCAACGTGAATAATCCCTAGGGAAATCCTGCTGTGGAAATTAATCACTTTGAGGGAAACGGACCTAAATGGTTAGTGCACAAGAGAATTCTTTGTTTCTGGCAGAGAGCAGGACTTTGAGAGGGAGAGAGGGAATCAACCTATTGGTGTATGCCTGTCACTCTAACTCTCTATCTTTTTCTTTCCTTCTCTTCTAATATTCCCCTTTCTTATCTTTTTTTCTTTCTTCTCTTTTTCTCAATACTTGTTTTCTATTCCCCGTTTTTTCAAGTTCCTATTCCGTGGTCCTGGTCCCCTGTACACGGCAATGGCCTCTTTTTATAGTGTCTGCCGTGACCGAATTTTACTATTTTAGCCCTTAACCACCTTTGTCTGGTCTGGGTGTACTTGCCGACCACCATTGGTCTGTCTGTGTGCCACTCCCCATCACCAGACAAAAGAAAACTATTTTGTTTGTTTGTCTGCCGTGGCACCCTTCCCTGCTTGTGGGTGCCTTCTCTCTCCCTATCCCTCATGACATGCACCTAGTAGTTCCAACTCAGCTTTGCTTCTTTTGGGTGGTATGTCATCTTAGCAGGACACTTCCCCCAAAAAAGCCCGAGCAGGAACCTCAGAATAGGTTTTTCCCCTCTCTCCACCGCCAAACCATGCCCTCTTACCTCTGACCCATGACCTCACCGTGTCCTGTATTGGCTGGGTACAGGCTGGTGATGTTTGGGCCTTGCACGTGCCTCTCTTCCATGTATGTCCAAAATCTGCCTGCTACTCATGCGTTCGCCGTGGTTGGCCTGCACAGTCTACCGTCCGTTTTTTGACTATTTTATGGTTTCCTTTTCTTTTATGGCTTGCCCCACTTAGGGGCTGGGCCTTGCTTGACGGTGGGCTTTGCCTTTCTTTAACCCACCCTTTTTTCTGCTACCATCTCCTGCCATACCACTCTATCATTCTTGCTGCGAAGTTGTTTTCCTTAATCCTGCTGGGCCTCTTTGGGCCTGCTGTTTATTCTTCTCCCAATGGCCCAGTACGGCCATTGGTTCTTTTATTACATCATTGGTGGGCTCCCGTGTCCCATTTGTTTTCTCTTGGGTGTCCCTGGCCCATTTGCTTTCCTTGGGCTTTCTTGGCCCTTTTCTTAACTTTGCATTCCCATGGGCTTTTAATGAGTTTTTTGGGCTTCCCCGGCCCAATTACATTATCCCTCATCCTTGGGGCTTTTGGGCTTACCATCGACTCCTTACTTTCTTTGCTTTCATTACTTTGGGCCTGCCGTGGCCCATTCTCACTTTTCCACATCATATATTGCCCATGGTTTGCTTTTTTTCTCTCTTTCCGAGCTCCTTTAAGCCCATTTGCCTCCTCAAGGCCCATTTGTTTATCTCATGGACCCGTGATCTATTATTCTTGCCGCTTGGGTTTAATGGGTTTTCTATCCATTTACCAACTCTTTTCTGTCCGCGTTGCTGGGCTTCTCCTTTCCACTTGGTCTTCCAAAATAGCCATCAACAAGTTGTTGGTAGATAGATTTTTGTTTTTGTTTTCAAAATAGTGTGAAAACAGTTTTCAAAAAATTGAATTTGAAAATAGTTTTAACAGAACAAGTTTTTCATTATACCTGTTTGTCTCACACTTCTATGTAGGGCTGTCTAGCGGTTCAGTAACCCGCCCAAACCGACCGGGTCTGACTGACCCGAAGCCCAATGAGTGGACCCAAAACCCATGGTCGGTCGGATTCGGATCTGCCTCTAACAAAAACCGAATTATCGGTTCGGGTAACGGGTTAAGGTATTAAAAACTCGTATTACTTGACCCGACCGATAGTTTAAAATTTTTTTAAAAATATATTATATTTTTGGGTCTCTGAAGTGATAAGACTCGTATAGCCTCTGCTCTCTACTCTATAGTCTGAGTTCTAAACAATTGAAACTTACACGCAAATGCAAAATCAAATCAAAACAGAGTTTCAGACGTTTCAATCTTCCACTCCACTCTCATCAGAGTCTCAAATCACAAGACTCTCAACTCTCAAGCCTCAACACTCCACTCTTTAATCTCTACTGTAGAGGGAAGGAAACGTAAGAGAAATCACAATAGAAAACGATACCTAACCCTAGCCACAGGCACCGCTTTTAGTTTCACGTTCCCTTATCTTTCTCTCTCTCAAATCCCTAACCCTAGCCACTTCTTACCGCCGCCATTGTTAAGTCACCGTCATCAATGACCTGTCGTTGTTCAGTTCAAGTAGTCCCTCTCTCGCCCAAACCCCTCTCCCTTAAAGCTTCCTCTGATCTGCCATCTGAAGCTTTGATCTTGTGCATTTGATGGTGGGTTAGTATTTTTTTTTTAAATTTCTTACTGACCTTGTATGGATGAGGTGATGGTGGGAGATGGAGTGGTGGTGGTGCCGGTTTAATGTTCTCTATTTTCGTCTCATAAATCTGGGGTTTGTGGACTTATTTCTGTAGGTTTGGATTGTGGTTTGTGTTTTGGGTTTTGATTTCTGTGTTCTTTGGGTTGATATATGATGGGTCTGGGTTTTGATTTCTCTGTTCTTTGGGTTGATTCCTCATGGGTATGGGTTAGTTTTGGTTTCTCTATTCTTTGGTTGATTTCTCATAGGTCTGGGTTGGTTTTGATTTTTCTGTTCTTTGGTTGATTTCTCATGGGTCTGGGTTTTTATTTTTCTGTTCTTTGAGTCTGGGTTTTGAATTTTTGTTCTTGCTGTACTTCAGACCCGAATTACCCGACGGTTCCGACCCGATCAACCAACGACCCGAGCCACCGGGTCCAACCTAAAATTCGGTCGGTCTCGGGTCCCTTTTTTGTTCACCCGATCCAATCGGGTCGAGTATGGGTTAACCCAAAACCCGATCCAATCCGACCCGTGGACAGCCCTACTTCTATGAAAAATTTTCAAAATACTAAAAACCAAACATATATGTTTGGAAGACCATTTTTCTTTTTTTTAGAAAAAAGTTATTTTTGAGACAAAAATTAGCTAGTAGACATATTAAAAAAACTAACGGTAAAAATGTAAAATAAAACACCAATGGCGTAAAGATATTTGGAAAAAAAAAAAATCAACAGCACATCTATTCGTTCCCTCTCTTCTTCTGTATCTGTAGTGCAAATCTGTTGCTTTCAAAATTTTGTGATAATGATAAGCTTTTAAATTATAGAAAGATAAACTTTATATCCTTATCTCCCATGATTTCGAATTCTATAAGGAAGAGATTCTCGGTGAAGAAGTATACTGTATACAAAATTCAAATCACCATTCCCAACATTCTCAAAAAAAAAAAAAAAAAAAAAAAAAAAACACCATTCCCACCGATTTACCTACTTAAAGGGAGCACAGCAAAGTGAGATTTTTCGAACTGGGGTTTTAGAAGAGAGAAAGGAAGTGCTTAGAAAGAAGAAAATGAAAGTGGGTTGTTCTTCAAATTTTGTGGAGGCAGTACTGCTCTGTCTCATTTTGTTTCCGATCGGCATCTTGGCTGACATGCCTCTACGGTTTAGGAAAGATGGAACCTTTAAGATACTGCAAGCGGCGGATATGCATTATGTAGACGGCAAAGACACGAATTGTGAGAATGTGTTTCCGAGCGAAGAGCCTTATTGCTCTGACCTCAACACCACTGCCTTTCTCGAACGCCTGATCCTTGCTGAGAATCCCGATCTCATTGTTTTTACAGGTATGGGATTCGTTTATTTTTACTTGTCTTTTTTCTTTTTTTATAGTCACAAATTCACTTTCTTAAGCTTTTTAATCATGTTCTAACCATTGAAATCTTTGGTTACGTGCAACAGGAGATAATATCTTTGGGAGGGAGAGTCTCGATCCAAAGAAGTCTCTGAGGGATGCATTTGCACCAGCAATCTCATCCAACATCCCATGGGCTGTCATTATGGAAAACCATGATGAGGAATCTTTTTCACTCTCAAGGAAAGACGTAATGAATTATACACTTACGTTAAAAAACAGAGTCTCAACTTAATCCTGCGAATTATGTTGATTATATTGATGGTTTTGGAAACTATAACCTGGAAGTTGGTGGAGCTGAGGTCTCTAAGTTTGAAAACAAGTCGGTTCTCAATCTCTACTTCCTAGACAGTGGCAATCAGGTAGACTGCTGTTTTCCAAACCCGAGAAGGATATGATATTTACCTCCATTCATCGATATATATATTGGTGGCTATATGATTGGGTCAAACTCTCTCAACAATCTTGGCTAGCTCCTACAGACCTCTAAAAGGCTTCAGGTACTAAATTCCAGCTTTATTTCAATTCATCCTCTTTTTCCAAGGGTTTCATAATTGGACATTGAACCTATTTCATATGATGGCGGTTGCCAGCGTATTGGGCGCTGCCCTTATTCATGGTGCTACTGTAGTAAATACTTTATTTGAGGATGGTGATGGCACAAATACATTCCATGCTTTCAACCCAACTCAAGCTATAATTTTTTTATATAAGAAATTCATTGCTATATAATTTATAGTTTATATAATAAATAATATTCTTGGGGCATTAGGTGCGGAAGAAACTTATTATTTGTTTACCTATTTTTAATACTCTCTCCATTCCAATTTAAATGGCATACTTTTCCTTTTTCAGAGTTGAGACACATCAATACATCTTCACTTCATAAGAGTGGAAGTTCTTTGATTGCCTAGATTACCTTTTACCTTTTTCTGAAAAAACAAATAAAGTTCTTATTAAAATTCTAGTCTAAAAAGCCATATAATGGAAAATTTGTGCATTAACAATTTTTCCCATTTTTCATTGCAGGAAGAATACATGTCCGATGCAGAGGCCCTAAAATTAAAAATAGCTGCACCTGGACTTGCATTCCTTCACATTCCTCCGCGCGAATTTAACTATAGTTTTGATTTACCGAAAATTGGTGTGCAACAAGAAGCTGTTAGCAGCCCTGGCTTGAACTCTGGCTTATTCACAACCTTGTTTAGTGCAAGAGATGTGAAGGCTCTTCTTGTTGGCCATGATCACATCAATGACTTCTGTGGTGACCTATTTGGTATCAAACTCTGTTATGGTGGGGGAATTGGATACCATGCTTACGGTCTGGCTGGATGGCCAAGAAGAGCAAGAGTATTGGTAGCGAACTCGGAGAAAACGGAAAATGGCTGGGGACCAGTCCAGTCAATTAAAACTCGGAAGCGCCTTGATGATCCAAATTTCAGCGCCATTGATGATCAGACACTCTGGGATTTTCAGTTTTATTAGTTCAGTTTTTCAATTTGAATTCAAATAAGTTAGAAGATTATGGCACTTGTTTAAACAACAATTTTCAGTGTTTAAACAACAATAACACTTCTAACACGTATTTTTATAACACTCAAATACGTATTTCCAAAACACTAAAAACTGAACAACAATACTTAAATACTGTTACCAAACGGGCCATTGTGATTTTCTGTTTTTTTCATATTGCTTTTTATATTTTAGGATTTGTTGATCAGATTATCTCGTATTTTAAATTTTTGGAAAAAAGTTTGAAACCATCCTTCGAAATATTTGTTACTTTTTGAAAATGCATTTTTATGGCCAAAAGGGCATTTGTGCTATTTTTTCTGAATTTTAGGGATCTAAAAGTAATTTCATAAAAATTTTGGGGTCAAAATGAAATCTGAAATATATTTGAGGTTGAAATGAAATTGGAAAGTGTAGGGTCAAAATATAATTTTGAAAAATTATGGGGTTGAAAAATATAACGTTGGAAAATTTGGAGCGTTAAAAGGAAAGTTTGAAAAGATATGGGGTTGGTTTGTAAGTTTGTGAAGTTGTGTTTGTGACTTGTGGACCCACGGGTTGGGGTGAATATTTGGAAAAAAAAAAAAAAAAAATTGATGGTTTGCTAAAGTGTTGGGCTAATAATAATAAAGCTTTGGGAAATCTGATGGGTTTGTATGCTGGGCAAAAGGGAGTTATCATCTTTTACTATTTCTTTTATAATTCCTTTTTATTTCAAATTTTAATAAGGTGAAACCTTAAACTTAATCTTCTCTAACCCGTCACACCCTCCATGGTTAATGGTTACCCATTTTCATTATTTGGATGTTATAAAAATTTATTATGGAAAATGAGAATATATAGATATCCCATTAATTTGTTCACAAGTTTTAAAAATTTAGTAAAGAGAGGAGAATAATAATAGAAATTAAGAGTAACAATTTTGATCATCATTTACTAATTTTAGAGAAACATATATACTAAATTGATGAAACCCAAGGAAAAAATTGACAATTTAAATTTTGTAATATAAATGGAACCCCTCTCTTCCTTTCTCCCTCCAAATTTCTCAAATAATGGGGTAATTAAAAAAATAATAAAAAATAAAAATAAAAAAGAGGTTAGGAGAGGCAAGATATCCTTCACTCCACTCCCCTTAATCCAAATAAGCTTCTAGAGTTGATTATTCAAATTCCATGTAATTGCAAAATGTAACTAAAAAAATTATACTAAAATGCAAAACTCATCTTCTATGTTTCACTAGAATCCTTTATTTTCGTTCATTTTAATCCTATAAGTTTTAAGTTATTTCAATTAGGGTCTCTCTATTGATTATGTTAAATATTGCGGTAAATTGCTCAGATTTTTAATTTTTTACTTCAAACCTTTTAAATTTAAAAATATATCCAATTAATAATTGAAAAATATTTTCTAGAATTTTTTTTTTAAAATTTAACTGAAGTTGATGGAGAGACCATAATTGAATAAACTTGAAACTTAAAGGACTAAGATGAATAAAAGCAAAAAAAGATTGAAATGAAATTATAGTGAAATTTAAAAGGCGAATTTTTCATTTTAGTAAAAAAAAGAATTAAAAGAATTTTCCTTTTTATAATTTACTTTCATATCTCCCGTGATATTTTTTTGGTTACAACAGTTTCTTAGAAAAACATAAATGCCAAAGAGTTAAAGGTAACAAACAATGTTATCTATACTATTAATAAGAGTATTCCCCTGTTTCGTCTTCAATTTTTGGCATACTAAAATACTATGTCCTCATACAAATTTTGAAATAACATACCCTTTAGTATTTGTTTTTCCTACAAAAAAGCAAAAAAGGTTAAAACAGTAATACTATCTCACATACAAAAAAAAAAAAAAAAACATTATTCTCACCACCCATTTGTATTCAAATGTCTGATTTCTATATGTATTTGTTATCTATTTGAATTCAAATACACCAATTATCTTTATAAAAAAAATGTAAATTACTTCTTCCAAAAAATGTTAAAAGAGTAATACTATCTCACGTACAAAAGGGGAAAAAACGGTTATTCTCTCCACTCGTTTGTATTCAAATGTCTGATTTATATTTGTATTTGTTATCTATTTGTATTCAAATACTTCAATTATCTTTATAAATAAAAAAATACAAAATTACTTCTTAAAAAAAAACTCACTACCTCACGTAAAAAACTACTCATTCTTATCCTGAAATTTCAATGTTTTTTTTTTTAATTTTTTTATTTTTTAATTCTTTAAAAAATTCCACAATTTATGCTATCCAAATTCTATATAAGTATCACAAATCTCCATCCATCTACACTAAAAGGTATGTTATTTTAGAATTTGTATGAGAATATTTTAGTACGTCAAAAATTGAAGACGAAATAGGAGAATCCTCTTTTTAGTAGTATAGATAAAAACTAAAATATTCTATAAAAAAAAAAAAAAAAAAAAAATGAGAGTTCTTTACTGTAAGGACCAAAAGATCTTGCGGCCCAAGCCCACTTAGAACAGTGAGTTGTACAGTTCAATCTTGGCCCAAATCAATAAAATTTGTAGGAGAAAGAAATGAACAACAAGAAGGGGCTCTGCCTGAGGATGAAGATAGAGAAGAAAATGTTAATTTTATAGAATAAAGGAGCATATATTCCTCCACAAGCTTGCTCGAGGAGGCTGAGATTATACAAAAAGCTACACTATTCACTCTGCTCTTTCTATGTTCTTCTTGTCTTTGTTTAGTACTTCTGTTTTTTTTTTTTTTAGATACTTGTGTTTCAGATCCCCTTTTCTGTAAAATCTCCCTTTTTTTTATATACTTCTCCTTTCTTTATATCCCAACCATCCATCCTTGCCTAACTAGCTTCCTCTCATGACACTTGTCTTTTTCTGCATCTAAAGAAAATGGTGGAAAGAGCTTGCTTAACTGTGACTTGCACTGTTCAGGTCACTTTCTCATCAATGCAATTGTTAAAGCTGTTGCCCACCATTTAATGCGGAGGCGACAGACTACTCCAAGCCAGAAACTTCCCCTATAACCACCGACTCTCTCTCTCTCTTTAGACTCTTGCTCCTACTTGGAATCCCTTAGAGTACTTTGACTCATCTTCTCCTTTTCTCGGGCGTCTTTCCTCCTTGGGCCCGTGGACTCCAATATTCCCACAGTCATACTGCAACTCTTCAGATCCATCCTCGGTCCTCGGACACCCACATCTACAAACAATTTTAAAGCTCAAGTTGTTAGTGGGTAGATTTGTGTTTTTGATTTCAAAATAGTGTGAAAACAGTTTTCAAAAAATTGAATTTGAACCTAGTTTTAAGATAATAATTTTTGCATTATTACATGTTTGGCTCCCATTTCTAAGAACAATTTTTAAAATATTAAAAACCAAACAAATATGTTTAGAAGACCATTTTATATTTTTTAGAAAAAGTTATATTTGACACCAAAATTAGCTAGTAGATAACATATTAAGAAAACTAACGGTAAAAATGTAAAATAAAAACACTAATGGCGTACAGAAAAATAAAAGGTAAAAAGATATTTGAAAAAAAAAAAAAAATCAACACCAACGGGTACAACACATCTATTCGTTCTCTCTCTTCTTCCGTATCCAGTGCAAATCTGTTGTTTTCAAAAAATTTGTGATAACGATAAGCTTCAATATTATAGAGAGAATATACTTTATATTCTTATCTCCCATGATCTCGAATTCTATAAGGAAGAGATTCTCAATGAAGAAGTATACTGTATACAACATTCAAATCACCATTCCCACCGATTTATTTACCTTTTTAAAGGGAGCACAGCAGAGCAGAACAGAGCACAGCAAAGTGAGATTTTTCGGACTGGGTTTTAGAAGAGAGAAAGGAAGTGCTTAGAAAGAAGAAAATGAAAGTGGGTTGTTCTTCAAATTTTGTGGAGGCAGTACTGCTCTGTCTCATTTTGTTCCCGATCGGCATCTTGGCTGACATGCCACTACGTTTTAGGAAAGATGGAACCTTTAAGATACTGCAAGTGGCGGATATGCATTATGCAAACGGCAAAAACACGACTTGTGAAGATGTGTTTCCGAGCCAAGAGCCTTATTGCTCTGACCTCAACACCACCGCCTTTCTCGAACGCACGATCCTTGCTGAGAATCCCGATCTCATTGTTTTCACAGGTATGGGATTCGTTTGTGCTAACATAGGACGCTTCCTCTTATATTTGTTGTCGAGCCAGAGCTTGAACGTTCAATTCTTGTCAAAAGTCGGCTAGTTTACGTCCCTACACATAGGATGCTATATATAGAATATTGATTCTTTTTACTTTTTGACACTTGGGGGCATATAACAATACAAAATGCAGTTTTTTTTTTTTTTAAGTCACAAATTCACTTTCTTAAGCTTTTTAATCATCATGTTCTAACCATTGAAGTATTTGATTACGTGCAACAGGAGATAATATCTATGGGTTCGACTGTCCCAATCCAAAGAAGTCTTTGAGTGATGCATTTGCACCAGCAATCGCATCCAACATCCCATGGGCTGTCATTATGGGAAACCATGATGATGAGTCTTCACTCTCAAGGGAAGACGTAATGAAATACACGGCTACGTTAAAGAACACACTTTCTAAATTTAATCCTGAGAATGCTGATTATATTGAAGGTTTTGGAAACTATAACCTGGAAGTTGGTGGAGCTGAGGGCTCTAAGTTTGAAAACAAATCGGTCCTCAATCTCTACTTCCTAGACAGTGGCAATAATGCAGACTGCTGTGCGGATAGAGATTTTCCATCGCCAGGGCCGTCGGAGGTTCATCGAATTGTATATGGCTATGATTGGGTCAAAAACTCTCAACAATTTTGGCTCCTACAGACTTCTAAAAGGCTTCAGGTACTTAACTCATATAAGATGCATTCAATTAATTATTACTGATACAAGGATTACTATGCTTTTTATCTTTTGTTTTTGTGTCATTTGAAAACAATAAGAGTTTAGCTCTTGTCTAAATGGAAAATTTGTGCATTAACAAAATTTTTCTCATTTTTTCATTGCAGCAAGAATACATGGCCGATGCAGAGGCCCTAAAATTGAGAGTAGCTGCACCTGCACTTACATTCCTTCACATTCCTCCGCCAGAATTTAACAGTAGTATGTTGTCGAAAAAAGTTGGTGTGCAACAAGAAGGTGTTAGCAGTCCTTCCGTGAACTCTGGCTTATTCACATCCTTGGCTGGTGCAAAAGATGTGAAGGCTCTTATTGTTGGCCATGATCACATCAATGACTACTGTGCTGAACTATTTGGTTTGCAACTCTGTTATGGTGGAGGATTTGGATACCATGCTTATGGTCTGGCTGGATGGGCAAGGAGAGCAAGAGTTGTGGTTGTGAACTTGGACAAAACCGAAAATGGCTGGGGACCAGTCCAGTCAATCAAAACTCGGAAGCGCCTTGATGATGCAAATTTCACCGCCATTGATGATCAGCTACTCTGGGATTTGGAGTATGCCTAGTTCAGTTCAGTTGTTCAATTTGAAGTCAAATAGGATAGAAGATTAGCATTGTCATTTTCTTGTTTTCAAATTGGTTTTTATGTTTTAGAATTTTTTGATGAGGTTATGTCATCTATTTATGTTTTAGGGAATGCATTCTAAAATTTTATTTCGAAATATTCATTTATGTTTTAGGGAATGCATTCTAAACTTTTATTTCTAAATATTCATTAGTAACTACTTTGTCCACTATTCTCCAAAAAAAAAAAAAAAAAAAAAAAAAAAAAATCTTTGTCCACATTATCAACATCCTTATCAAATGGTCTTTAACAATGGGACAATCATTTCTATACAAAATCTTCTTTTGGAAATGTTTTAATCCTTAAAAGTTTTCTTGAGTTTTAATCCTTAAATGTGTATAATGGATTTAGGGAACCCAATTCATATAATTGTTAACTCCATAAAAACAAAGGAGTCATCTAAGGTGTCAGGCTTGTCTAATGGCACTATTTAATTTCAGTCAATAATCAAGCATACTGAATTCCTATTCCTTGGTACCGTATCAAAACATTACTCTTAAATAAATAATATATATAACATATAACTGTAAATCATGATTTGTTTTTAGCAAGCTAATTATTTGTCACTCTCATTCCTAAAGCTATTTTTCACTTTCCATTTGCAATTAAAACCCATAAAAACTTGGACAGCAGCTTTTTGACCAAGCATTTACCATAGATTTCACATCCGTTATGTAGTCTTTCTTTGGCGAGCTATAATCAAAACCAAAATAACAAAAACAAAAATAAAGAAGAGAAATGCATACCTATAAGTCTATGGGAAGGAATATTCCTTTAGAGAATTGATTAGATTCATTTTTTTTTTGGTAAAGTTGTAATTTACAACTATGTGTTTTGTTGGCTTTTATTCTGTGCCAGATTTGATTGTAATTTTATTCAATCTTTTATATCCTGTATTTATTGTGGGATTTAATTATAAGGGTTGTGTGATAGAGAGAGAGTGAAGACTCAAGCAATTAAAGATAGAAGAGTTTTCGCGGGTAGCTTGCGACTAAGCATCCTACGAAATGATACATGTGCCCTGCACATGACTGGAATGCAAAGAGTCAAGACAGATGGAGATAGCTGTGTTTCGCGAGTAGCTCGTGAGTAAGGCCTTCCCGCGAGACACTCGCGAAACATTCTATTTTGCCAGACTATGCTATTTGATACACACTTTCTGTACCCACACTATATATACCCACATTACCCACAAAAGTTGAGGAGTGCTTCAGAGAGAAAACCCTAGCCATAAATCTTGAGAGTTAGAGATTGTTATACCCACAATCCTCTACACAATTGCTTGTGAATTTTCCTCAACTCCTACCTCTCCATTTCCATATCATTGAGAGGTTGATAGCCCAAACACTTACCACACCCTTTCAGAGTGTCAAGTGAGGTTTTGGTGCTGCTAGGAAGCATTGGAAGAAGCCAAGGATGGCAGATGCAACAAGGTGCTTGTTGTGGGATTCGAAGAGCTAGACAAGACACAGTTCCGAGAAGCCTTGTTGGAGTAGGAGCTTAGAGGGCTTAGGTACATTGGGTAGATTAGGCTTGGAGGGTCTCTTGCCAACCCATGTATCCCAACTGATTGTCTAGTGGATCGATTACCGCTTGGAGGGTGGTGGAGAGGTTTTTCGCCAAGTTCTTCGGTTTCCTCTTCGATAACACATCGGTGTGTTATCTTGTGTTTGTATTTTTCTTCCCTACTCTTTTACCTTTCATTTTACTGCTGTGTTATAATGTTTATGGGTTAGAGTAGCTTGTTTATTTATCCGCTCGCATCTACTTTATTCTGTACTTAGTATTAAGTTAGAGTAAAATCAATCGAGCCGTAACTTTAATCTGGGGGTCTAAATAGCTCTTGTGTTTTCACACATTTTCGATCATTCAATTTTAAATAGAGCATATATAATCTTGGAATAATTTCATACATATCTATTAATAATAGGGGTAATTGCAGTAAACCCACCTGTGGTTTGGTTCGAAATCACTTAACTTACCCGTGGTTTAAAAAGTGTCACTTTGTCCACCTAAGGTTTGCTCTGTTTGTTTCTTATAACCCACCTCTATTAAAAATGTGGGCAAATATGTATTTTTGCTTTAATTTTATGCCTCTCTCCTCCCAAAACAAAACAAAACATACAAAAACAAGGAGAACAAGATTAAAAAAAAAAATGCTATTTGTAAAAAATTTAAAACTGGCCTAAGAAATCCAATAAATCACAAAATGTCTTTGCAACACATTCAGGCTGTTCCACCAACAAAAGTGGTATTTCCTTCTCAAATTCTTATCTCAAACATGGCTTCCACCTCCATTTCAATCAATATTACTACCATTGCACAGATTGCAACAATGGTAGGTGATAAGCTCTCAATCATGAATTATGTCATGTGGCGTGACCAAACTCAGCCACTCGTTGAGAGCATCCAAATGCTCAATCACAAAACAGAAGGTTTTCAACAACCAAAAGCTATCTTAACCACTCAGGGAGGAAAAGAGGAAGTCAACCCTACATACATGACTTGGAAGCAAGACGATAGACTCATAAAGAGTCTCATTATTGACCTCGACACAACACTAGAAGTTTGGAAATGTCTTTAGGATCACTATGCAAACTCCTCAAACGAAAGAGTACGAGATTGGCAACGAAGCTGCAAGAAATCTCTCTGCTCTTTCTCTGCCCTAGATCTCTCCCTCTGTCTTTCTTCGCTCAAACCCCAGTTTAGTCTTGGTTGTATGTAATAATCTCTTAATTTTCCACATTTTTATTTTTTTCATTATTACCCACTTCATCAAAACTTATGTAATAATCATAGAAAATTCACCAAGAAAGGGGGCTGGGTTCTTGTGCCATTATGAAGTTTGAAATGCAAAAACATTTCACAAACTTTTTTTTACCAAATAGCATTTTTTATCTTGTTTATCTTGTTTTGGTATGTTTTGTTTTGTTTTGGGAGGAAAGAGACATAAAATTAGATCAAAAATACATATTTGCCCCTATTTTTAACAGAGGTGGATTACGGGACAAACAGAGCAAACCTCAGGTAGGTAAAGTGACATGTTTTAAACCACAGGTAGGCAAAGTGATTTCAGACTAAACCATAGGTTTGCTATAATTTCCCCCTTAATAATAAGAAACAAAAAGCAAAAACTAAACAAACTAAGAAGAAGTAGTAATGTGTTGAAAAACTAAATTAAATTAAATTAAAATTGTCATATTGCATCGATCACCTTTTATTCTTTTTTTTTTTTTTTCTTTTTTTCAATTCACTGTAGTTAGATTGAATCATACTTAAACTATAATCAATAAAAAAGAATTCCAATACTTGGTTTACTACTCAAATGATTATGATATGCAGTTTCCTTGAATTTATCTGAACCAGATTTTTTTTTTTTGGGATAATTACACTTTACCCACCTGTGGTTTGTCTCTAATTTGACTTGCCTACCCGTAGTTTCAATTTTGACACTTTACCCACCTGTGATTCCAACCGTTACTAATCCGTAACTCACCTCTCAACTGTTACTCTAACACATAATATGTCAAAAAAAAAAGCCCAAATAGATCAAAACACTCCTCACTCCCAAAACTTACTCCCATCCAACTTGCTCACCAAACTAAGATCCTAGATGCTACAATGCAATGCGCTTGAGACTCTAGACCGAGAACCATGAACCGTGGGAGACTTTTGACTTTCCAAGCCATGTACTGATTTACATAAGCTCATTGAGCTATCCAGAGTATCATTTGTCCCAAAAAAAAAAAAAAAAAAAAAAGAAAAAAAGAAAGGAAGAAGAAGAAGAAGAAGCTAGAGTCCATGAAAGAAACCAACGCGAGTTTGAAACTTATGATAGACAGAGAGAGCCAACGAGTGCTTTTTGTTGAAGCGGGCAAGGAATTCATTGATTTCCTCTTTCAAATTCTAGCCCTACCCGTCGGAACTTTCATTCCGCTTTTCGAAAAGCAAGGAATGCAGGGCAGTTCGGGAATATTTTCGAGAGCATTGAAAATTTAGGTAGTATTTACCTTCAACCAAGAGTGAACAAAGAGATTCTCCTGAAGCCCAAAGTCCACATCTTTGGTGGTGGTGGTTCTGGGCTCTCTCCCCTATTGCAAAAAGTTGAATCATCACCCAAGCAACAGATGAACCCAGAATCAAGAGAAAACAAACGGATCAAATACAAAAAATCAAAAATATAATTCTTGCACAATGAACTCACCTAAGCAATAGATGAACCCAAAATCAAAATACCATCGTCATTGGTTGTTGTGGCCTGAGATGAAAACATTTGCTTTTTCTGGGACCGATGGACAGATTTCAATGGATCTCTTCTAATAAATTTGAAGTCACATATGTTCTTATTTAGAATAGGGAGCCATAACATTCTGTCATACTAATCATAGCTCTTCTTGAGCTTACGCCTTGCTATCCAATTACCAATATAGAAAATCCAGCTCATTCGATTTGCTATTTTAAGTATGCCATCCATGTCTTGTAGAGTTCAAGTATGGTATCCTCCACAAGCTTCACCCAGGCAAAGGGTCATCAATGGGCCGAGTCAGGCTGGCCCAGCCCATTTTTACTTGGCCCATGGGCACAATGGGCTAGGCATAATGGGCTATTAACTAGTTAACGGGCCGGGTCGGGTTAGGCCGAAAGAGAAAACCTTAGCCCATGACTCTACCCATGGGCAATGCCCATATTGTCTTTAGCGAGCTGGGCTATCGGGTTGGGCCTAATGGGCTACCCATGGGCTTGTGTTAGCATATTATTTTATTATTTTTATAAGGAAAGAATCAATTTTTTATAAGGGAATAATCAATCTATTTTTTTAAAGGAAAGAATTAAAGAATTTAATACTTAATTACAAATTTTTTTATAGTCAAATCTATTTAATTTTTTGTTTTGTTGATGGAAACCTATTTAATTTTTTTTTATTAAGGCTTTAAATAGTTTTTTATTTTTATCTTTAATACAAAATATGTCAAATGGTTAATTCAAATTTGCTAGACTACTAGAAAAATATATATTTAGTAAACTAAGTTTAGCACAATTACTTTGAGTATCTTAGTGGTTGAGGGAGTTCATAAGAAATTCCTCTATAATATCTTAAGATCAATCCTTCATACACTTCCTATATATTTTTGTTATGAATTATAAGTTATTGGGCTGGGCCAATGGGTTAGGCCAACAGGTTGGGCAACGGGTTGGGCTACTGGGCTAGCCCACCGAGTACCCATGGGCATAAAAACTAGCCCACGGCCTGACCCACTGGGCTAGTGGGCTACCCATGGGCCTCAATAACAACGGGCCGGGCCACCCATTAGCCCGGTGGGCCGTCAGGTTTCTGGGTCGGGCTGTGGGCCGTGGGCTATTTGATGACCCTTAACCCAAGCCTTCTCCGTTTTAGTGTCCATTCTAAGCCCATCTAAATCTTCCAAGAAAGCAAGAAGTAGCTTCAGCAGATTTGTGTGCTATTCCTTTACTTTGTTCTTATAAAAGTTCTTAAGCAATCAAAACCCTAGCTTTTTGATCTATTTGGGCTTTTGTTTTTGACATATTATGTGTTAGAGTAACAGCTGAAGGAGAGGTGGGTTATGGATTAGTAACAGAGGGAATCACAGGTGGGTAAAGTGTCAAAATTGAAACCACGGGTAGGCAAGTCAAATTAGAGGCAAATCACAGGTGGGTAAAGTATAATTATCCTTTTTTTTTATTTTTATCAAAACCTCTAAGGAAGGGTTGGACATATGAAATCTTGAGTCTATTTCTCAGTTCGCTACTCATTTTATAATTATTTTTAAAGGAAGAAAATAAGACAAATTGATAACATTAATAATGCTTTGGTTTTTATCCAAAAATAATAATAAAATAGAGAAAAAGTTGATAAGAAAAATTACGTTATTTTTATACAAAAATTGACAAACTTATAAATAATTTAATTTAAACATTAATGTGGGGGCCAATTAATCAGGAGATATTATCAAGGCCATGCCAGCTGGGCCTAAAGTCCAATCCGAGGATGTTAGACCATCCGAGACGGCCCAGATAAGCCTGTGAAACAAGCAAGTCTAAGGGAGGAATAAAAACACCATGGGGTGAGTCCAATAAGTGTTCGAGGATAAGAGTATCCTCGGCTGCCCTCGGCCGAGATGAATTTGAGTGCCATACCATTACCGACTTACTTCAGAGTTGCACCACAGCTAAAGAAGGGATATTGGACCAGGAAAAAGACGGAGGAAGCAAACAAATATCTATAAAGCTGCTACCTCCGCATTAAATACCTTCCAACCAACTCCCTGGCCGCATTAATGTGGAGGTGATGCCTGAACAATGATAAAGCAGCCTTACAGCTACTGGTTGATCTTTCCAGGAAGTGTTGGATGGGACAGGAGGATATCCTCCAAACTCAACCTACACGTGTGCGGCGAAGATGAGACCAAGACGGTAGTATATAACATGTAAGAGTGCATTGAGAGAAGGGGGGGAAAAAAGAAAGGACTTAGAAGAAAACCTGAAAAACAAAGAACAAAACTGGCTCTCAAGAAGAGATTGATCGTAATATTAGTGTGAGTACATCTATGAGTGTAAAAATTCGATCGTTTTCCTTTAAGGTCAATCTAGCCTTTCAGCCCACGCTCTATAAATTTTGTTGCAAGGGCCTCTAACGTGCGAAGCCCATATCAGTTGGGATCGTCACTATTTGAGTCCTTACAATTAAAATTTACATATGTTTGGATTTTTTTTTATTGGAAAAAGTAATGCCCTAAGATTATTGGTTTATAAAATATTTTTAGAAATTTTCTGTAAGGATGATAGGCCCAGAAATGCATACTGGGTCGTGGGCCCTATTAGAGGACATTTAGTAGTTCGAGGACAAGTAAACGTTAATGTAGAAGTGTGGGCTAGTGAATGGAGGAAGGTGTTTGGTCATGAGGGTTCAGGGAGGTGGTTCGAGGACAAATGCCTCCCCGGCTTAACAGAGCAGAGGTCAGAAGGGTTGACATGCCATCAAGAGCAACGTTCTGGGCAGTTCTAATGGTAAGAATAAGCATCAGGAATGAATAAGACAAGGGGAAGGTAAGAAATATCTAAGGGAAATCTGCTACCACCACAATAAATGCTCTGAAGCTAACTCTCTGGCCGCATTAATGTGGAGGTGATACCTGAACAGTGATATTCAGCCTTACAACTACCTCTAAAAACTTTAGGAATGTGCTGATAGGACAAGGATTAAAGCTAGCCATCTGATCTACATGTGGAGGGCTGAGATGGAGCAAATGAGGGTAATATAAAGAAGAAAAATCCCATTACAAGGGGATCATCTGAGAATTTGTAAGAAAAAACATTGTAGCACTAAGAACTGTAATTGTAATCAAGTCTAATTAAGAGAAATATATTCAAGAACTACTCCCCTCGGACTTTGCCAAGGAAGAATTTCTTTGCAAAATACTTGTTTTTCTTTGTTTTTCCTTGCTTTCTTACCATCTTTAGTCCATTGTGACTTGTGAGTGTTGTCCAATTCATTGAAGCCTAATTTTTAGCCCACTCTCTACAAATTCTTTGTATTGGGCTCTTTGGACCTTAATCCTTTTACCTTTTGGGATTAGGATCCAAAACTTGCCCTTACACTTTCTATGCTAAAAGAAAAAAGTATTTGATTTTTTTTCATGGCTTTTTATATTTTCCATAAAAGATGTGTCAAAAATTTCTTAAAATTATCCATTAACAAATACCCTAAGGGCATCTACTAAATAGATTTTTTTATTACCATATTGCCATATCTATAATTTATTATTATTTTCGATTCCATAATGTAATGGTTTAGTTTTTTAATGTTTAAGTCGTGCTAAAGCAATTATGATAGGAAACAAAATTGATATCAACAAAATGTAAAAGTCAAAAATGAAAAAAAAAAAATTAATATCAACAATTAAGCTTTTGTGTTTATCTTATTATAAAAATATATAAAGTATTAGAGGAAAAAATTGATAAAAACAATGAAGTTGTTTTACCAACAACAAAAAAATTCTACAAATTTAGTGCAGCTAGTTAACGCAACTATAGTTTTTAGAATTAACTTTTTATTATTACTAGATGATGCCCCGCGCGATGCGCAATTACTTTATAATTTCATTTTGAAATAATTTCTAACTAATTTTTATGATCCAAAAAAAAAAAAATCTTGTGGTATATTATTAACTTCAAACATATTAAAAATTTTAAAAAGTGAAAAATTAAAAAGAATCAGAAATTACTATAACAAAATTAAGGATATGTGTGTTGCGTAGTGAATTCACAATTATTTAATTGTTTCGGTTAAGTTACATGCACAATTATTATTTTCACATCCTTTGAAAGAGAGCGAGCATATAATTGGATTGGTTTTTGAGTATTAATATAACTCCTATCTAGCAATGAATGGTTTGAGAAATAGATATCAAAACTTTTATTTCATCAACATGGGCAAAAATTCCCTTAAATTGCCAAATCATTTTGAAGTACATTCCTCCAAGTAATTCTTGAATCTTTTTAGCTAGCAACAACAAAGATACTAATTCTCAAGGAGCTACATGGTATTGATTTTTTAATAAATATACCCGTTAGTGCTCGTAAGAGTAGTAAATTCCTGTATGTAAACCACCAAATTATGCCCAACATATAGGGCCCGTTTGATAAGAGATTTCTAGTAACATTGTTTATGTTTTGTGGAAATATATGTTGTAGTGTTTAAACAACATTTTTCGTTGTTTAAACACCATTACCAAACGGGGCCATAATTTCCCAATCATTGTATCACTATGAATAGAGTCCAGAAGGAAGATAATTTTCTTTAACCACAACCATCTTTAGAAAGAAAATGAAAGGGGTGATATCTCACCATTGTTCAACTTATTAATAGAAGTGTAAGGATTCATTTATTATGAGTCTTTAGCATCCTTGAAGCTTCTAATATACATTATCTATGGCCAAATACATTAAAAAATACATCCTTTGGCACCAAGACCAAGTCTTCTACTTGGAACTCTCATTATGTATTTCTCAAGAATTTATTGAATACATACCAAGACCTAATACCCTGAAAACGTCCTACACATGAGGGACATTTTTGCCACCATGAATTTTCAATCCAAGTGTTGCAAATATGTCATTAGTTATTGAAGAATTGCCTTTGTAGTAATCAAATACCGTGGTTAAGGCCTAAAAGAAAATTTTAAAAAGGAGACTGTGAATTTTCATTCATAGATCAACTTTATTAAAATCATGATCCAAGTTGGAGAACTAATAAATTCGAAAAGAATTTCATATAGTCAAGAGAAGTAGCGTTGGTGACAAAATTTGGTAGTAATTTTTTTCAAACATATTCAAAGACTGTGATATGCTAAGTTGCAGTTTCTAATTTGAACTGATTCAAACTCTAGAACTAAAATAATTATAAATAAATAAATAAAGAATCAATAGTTGCACTAATTTTTTAGGCTGCTTGACTAAACTAAACTTAAGAGGATAAAAAAACGAACCTAGTAACCTTTAGTGGACGAAGATGCCAACCCTCCCATCTTGAGCAACAGTTGATGCACAACTGAGATAGGTGCAACTGCAAACAATACAATTATTGGAAATTTGTTGAGTCTTAGGTACCATGATCCAACCAATATATATATATATATATATATATATATATATATATATATATATATATATTTTTTTTTTTAAAGTTCAAAGATTGGAAGGGTAAGAACTAATATTAGAAATTTTCAAGTTTATAGAATCTTTATAGAGCCTAAGTATTAACAACCAAATTGATAATATGCATCTGGCGAGCTCTAATATACCTAGAACAGATCATTATATATATATATATATATATATATAAACACACACATACCTAGAACAGAAAATTATTAAAATTTCTAAGGCAACCATAAAACACATGAAAATTTTGAGTAGGGAAGACATGGAGTGGAATATATACATATCATGTATAACAAAGTTAATTTTGGACTTTGCAAATGTTAAGCCTTGGATGGGAAAGTTACTTGTATCTGCACAAAAAATCTTGTGGCTTCTTCAACATCCAGAAAAAGTCATGAACACATATACCTCTTCACATGTTGTATAATTGTATTGCACACACTACCTTAGAGTCTTAAACTTCTAGTTATGTCCCTACACTTATTTTGCATGACTAATGTTACCTGGACCCAAGATCATTGCCAATTACTTGGAGCCTTGGACAACTACCCGCACCAAAAGAAACTCGACTCAAGACTTTACATTCTTCCTAATACTTTCAAGTATTTGTTCCTTAGTTTTTATATGTCATGAGCAAATTATGTGTTTGGCTTCAATCCTAAATCTATGGGATCCATTTGTATTTACAAAAATTTGGCTATTGATGGATATAGATTAACAAATTAACAGATTTAACTACACCATGAAAAAAGAAAAATTATAAAATAAAAAACCCAAAAGTAGGTTCTTTTTTTACCTTGACAGATCAACCTTTTTGCTTGAGGTTGATCTTCTAGGTCAGTCCTATATTTCAGGAATCATCATTCAAAATGTTAAAAGACCACATAGAAACCCAAAGTTCAAATTCCATTTAATTTTGGCAAGAAATTTTTCAGAAAATTTTTTTGAAGTGCTTCTTTCTATGGAAACATAAGGGACATTTTATTTTTAAGAGAAATAAAGTTAGAGAGATTTACGGACTTGGCAAAATTGATGTCAAGCATAGAGAACATCTCGGTCATGTATTTGGGGCACTTTGAAGTCATTACTTCAAAATTGAGATTGAAACGGAAAAGTGAAAGATCAGAACTCAGGATAGCAAGAGGTAGAAAGTGATGAGTTGGTGTAATTGAGGAGAATTTGGCTTTTGTAATAGACATGAAGAGGAGAGGGTTGTGTTATAAGAGAACTTCATAAGCCACTACGCTAATTGTACCTGGCATTAATTGTAATTATTACTTATGAGTACTTAATAGAGTTCGGCTAGGGTTAAAAATGGGCTTGGGCTTGCTATGAACTTTGATTTTGGACGAAATCTTTTGTTAATTTTAAATGCCAGCCTATGTTTTTGCAAAACTACTCTATTAAAGTGCCACACAGCAGAATCTCGTACACTCTCGCATGAAGTCTCTACTTATGGAAAATCACATACACATCCACTTTATTTACCCGCCCAAAACCCCAAAGATCTTGGCAACCTCTTTTGCCATTTTGGTAAACTCTGGCACATTCATTGATATTCACCTTTAGGGAATCAAACAAAATGAAAAACAATTTTTAATTATTAAAAAAATTTTGAAAAATTATATTAATATTAGTTAGGAGTAGCTTGATATGAGAGTGAGAGACGGAGAGATTGAGATAAGGTGCAATAACTAGAATATTGCACTGATACAATATCTTTGGATGGTTGAGATTGAAAATTGTTTTTTCAATCTCAACCATTGAATAAAAAATGAGATTGGTAAAAAATTGATGTGGGAGAAATTAATAAGGGTAATTGCACCTGATGCTTGGATCCAAATCCGAGGGAGATTATGCAGAGAGAAAATAGAGTCATAAACAGAGAGTAAAGAAAGATTATATCTATTGATTTGATTGACAAGTTCGAAAGTTGACATGAGCAACTGTTTTCTTGATCTCACCGTTGGTTTTTTTTATTTTTTTTTTGAGAGGGCGTTGGTTTGATTTTAGATTGATTAGATCTAAGATTTAAAAAAAAACAAATTATTATTAACAAGGAGGGAAATAGGAATGGAAAAAAAAATTTAGAAAAAGTGGAGGAAATGAGAATGAAGGGGGAAATTATTAGATATTCCATAACTACAAGGTTATTAGAAAAAATTGTTTTCCTATTTTGTTATCATGCTTCCGCATGTTTAGCCAACAAATGAAAAGTGAAATGGATCAAACGATTCAAACCTCCAATGGGATGGGTGAAACTAAACACGAATGGATCTGTGTTTGGAGATCCGATTAAGGCAAGCGGGGGTGGCATCCTGAGGTGCAACAATGGAGATTGGATTGCTGGGTTTGCTAGGAAACTCGGAGACATAACAAACACAGTGGCGGAACTATGGGCTCTAAAGGATGGCCTCAATGTAGCCAAGCAGCTGGGGATAGAGAACATTTGTATAGAAAATGGATGCTGAATTTCTAGTTTATCTTGTTTCGAATCCTTTTGTGGTCAATCTAATGCTTGAACCTCTCTTATTTGATTGCAGGAACCTGATAAAGACCTTCTCTAATTCCTCGGTGGTGCATGTGTTTAGGGAAGCTAATAGCTGTGCTGATAGATTAGCTAGGATGGGAGCAGAGCTTGCTTCTGACTTCCTATTTTTGTATAACCCACCGGATGTGGTGGTTGAGCTGTTGGCTAGAGAGAAAGCTGGCATCACTTGTTGTAACCGACTTATTGTTTAGTAGTTTTAATTCCAAGCGTTGGTAACCAAAAAAAAAAAGAAAAAAAAAGAAGAAGAAGAAATCTGGTGCCCTCATCTCCTGTGTGTGAGCTGTTGGCTGGTTGCCCAATATTTGTAGCAATTAATATATATTCTTTCATGATAATTTTTTTGGGGGCAAATTCTAAATAATCTTTTAACAAATTTGAGATAAAACTATGTGTACACTCTACACCATTGAATATATTCTAGTTAGGACGGTCGTAGGTTTGTGTAACTTGCTCAGTTAAGTGGGTTTTAATTTTTTTTTTTTTTCCATCTTTCTCTCAAAAAAAAAAAAATTATCTCTCAATTTTTTTTTAACATCATGTATTAACTGTGGACACATTTCCTTCTCAAAAAAAAAAAAAAAAAAAGTGAGGTTGAAAGGATATATATATATATATATTGGTAGAGTTGCATTTAATATACAATTTAAATCCTATTGAAATGATGATTTTTAATCAACTTGTTTGTTGCCATCTCATGAAAAAAAAAAAGAATAAAATATAACCAAAAGGATAAAATTTAGCTACAAAATTGTTTAAATTTCTAAAAAACTAAATATCAATTACTATGTCATCAATAAATTATTTGAATTGCAAGTTTTTGTATTTTAAAATTATACATAAATATAAACTTATAGATCATATAGTAAATAATATCTTATTGACACAAAATTTGACATGTGTATTAAGAGCATAAAAAACATGTAATTCAACAATTAGATTTTCAAAATATGTAATAATGTTTATTTTATTCAATAAGGTTATAGCCTAAGGCTACAACCAATTTTGTAGCTAAACTTTGTCCTAAACAGAATGAAAAAAAAAAATGTTGATATCAATATTACGTTAAAAAAAAGAAAGAAAAGAAAAGTGAATGAAGACTTTAAGGATCTATAAGATATATTTTTATTTAATTTTTTAAATATAAATATAAATATTTATTTATTTGTAAAATCCTATTCGATATAATTTTAATCCTACTGAAATTACGATTTCTAATCAATTTGTATGTTGTCGATATCCTATAAAAAAAAATAGGTCATATAAATAAATAAATAATGTTGATATGAATGTAACATAAAATGATGGCTGCAAAGAAACAAGATAGATTATGTATATATTGGGCTAGGGGCCCGATCCGAGGACACCTAGTAGTTCGAGGATGTGTAAACGTTGTCATGGAAGTCCACATTAGTGAATGAAGAAAGGGGTCTGGTCATGAGGGTTCAGGAAGGTGGTCCAAGGAGGAATGCCTCATCGGCAAAGTAAAGCAGAGGTCAGAAGGTGTGGTCTGCCATCCAGAGCAACATTCCGAGAGATTCTATTGATAAGGATACACTAGGGCTGTCCACGGGTCGGGTTTGTGCCCAACCCGGAACCAACCCTCCAAAATCGGGTGTCAAAAAAATGCACCGGCCGTCGACCGCCAGAATAATCGGATCGGGCGGATCAGACCATCAATGGGCAGCGGGCTGGTCAGTCGGGGTCAAAAATCCAGAAAACGGCGAAAACTAGCGTGAAAACAGCAAAATTCTAGCATGAAAACGGCGAAAATCCGACCAAAATCTTTAAGGTTTCTCTAGATCCGGCCTAATCTAGGCCATTTTCGGCAAGATCTTAGCTAGATTCGGCGAAATCTCGCTGAGATCTTGACGAAAATGGTCTAGATCTCACCAGATCTACCAAATATCGCTGGAAATCTTGTGGGTCGGTCGGATCGGTTTGATCGGATTCTGGAGAAAGAAAACCAACATCCGACCCACCAAACTTGGGTTTTGGAGGAACAAACCCGTCTCCGACCGCCAGAGAAGTCGGATCGGTTGGCGGCGGCGGGTGGGTCGGGTTGGCCGGGTCTCTGGACAGCCCTAGGATACACATCATGAAAGAACAGGACAAAGGGAAGCTATGGAATATCTAAGAGAAAGCTGCTACCACCGTATTGAATGCTCTGCAGCTAACTCTTTGGCCGCATTAATGTGGAAGTGATACATGAACAGTAATTTTTAGCCTTACAACTACTCCCAGAGACTTCAAGAATGTGCTGATGGGACAAGGATCAACGCTAGTAACCTGGTCTAAGGGAAAAACACTTTAAAAACAGGAACCAGACTTGTAATCAAATCCAAAAGAAATATATATAAGAACTAATCTCCTCGCATTGGGCCGAGGACGATGTTCTTTGGGTAAAACTAGTTTATCTTTGCTTTCTTGTCATCTGGATCCACTATAATTGTTATCCAACTGAGTAGAACCTAGTTTTCTAACCCACCATGTACAAATTTATTGTATTGGGCTCTTTGGGCCTAAGTCCTTTTACCTTTTAGGCTTAATAACCAAATCGGGCTTCTACAATTGGCGCCATCTATGGGAAATTCTTGTAGTAGTGAGTTTAACGTTCAGTTATGGTAGGTTCAGGTTCGAAACGAGGGGAGTCTATTGGTTCCCAACGTTAAAACCAGTTTCTCAACCTTGAGCGGAGAAGGGACCGAGAGGTTAGTGTGCATACCGTGCATACTAGTAGGAGCCAATCTCGAGGTGGGAGTCACGTCTCTCATGAAGAAAACACTAGGAGCATGCAACTGGAGATTGACCGTTTGCGAAGGAGGTTACGCTGCAAGCGACGTTAGGGAACTCCATCAAGTTCTGGCCCCTATTCTGATGATGATAGTGATAATAGCTATCGCCCCAGGTCCAGGACTCCTCCTAGTGAGTCTTTTTCATGTGATGAGGATCACCATTATAGGCGGAGAAGGGAGAGTCCTCCTCGTAAAAGTCTGGGGAATGATGCTATGGGCAGGACTCTTAATCAGATTTCTAAATCACCTTTTACTTGTAGGGTTGAAAGAGGAAAACTTCCTCGGCGGTTTTCTCAGCCAACATTTACCCTGTATAACGGCAGATCAGACCCTGTGGAGCATGTTAGCCACTTCAACCAGAGAATGGCTATTCACTCAAAGAATGAAACCTTGATGTGCAAGGTGTTCCCATCCAGCTTGGGGCCTGTGGCAATGGGATGGTTCGATGGTCTGAAAGAGGGTTCTATTAACTCCTTTAAGGAGTTTACTAGAGCGTTTGGTTCTCGCTTTGTTATCTGCAGTAGGGTCCCTAGGCCCTTAGACTCCCTGTTGTCCATGACTATGCAAGAAGGGGAAACCCTGAAGACGTATTCTGATAGATACTAGGAGATGTTTAATGAGATAGATGAGAACTTTGATGACGTGGCTATAAGGACTTTCAAGGTCGGCCTACCTGCCGAGCATGATTTGAGGAAGTCATTGACCAGGAAGCCTGCTAGGAGTGTATGTCAACTCATGGACCGTATTGACGAGTATATGCGGGTCGAGGAAGACCAACAGTAAGGGAAGGGAAAGTCTAAGGTGGTCCTTCAGGATAGAAGGGATTTTAGGTCGGATAGATACAACAGTAACAGACCTCGGAGAGACTTTGCTGGACAATCTGGATCTACTACTACTCACGGTGTTCCGAGAGCTAGTACATCAAGTCTTGGAAAAAATCAAGAATGAGCCATACTTTAAATGATCAAATAAGATGGGAAGAGACCTCACGAAGCGCAACCAAAGTCTTCATTGCCAATATCACCAAGAGCGAGGGCACACCACAGAGGATTACAGAACTTTATGGAGTCTTCTAGAGCAGCTAATCAGAAATGGAAAGTTGAAGCAATTTCTATATCAACCCAACAGGCAAGGGGGCCAGGCAAGATTAGGATCTCAGAGAGATGCTTATTCAAGGTCACCTTTGAGCATAATTAATGTTATCCTCGCTACTCCAAGAAGGACCGATTCTCATCCCTCTAGAGTGATGTCTATAGCTCAGCCATTCGCCAAGGGCCTTAACCCTAAGTCGAAGAGGGGTAGAATGGAGGTCCAACCAGCATTGAGTTTTTTCGATGAAGACAAAGTTGGAACCATGCAGCCACATGATGATGCTCTAGTGGTCACCCTTAAGATTAGAGGGTATGATGTGAAAAGGGTTTTGGTAGATCAGGGCAGCGATGCAGAGATCATGTACCCTGATTTGTATGAATGGCTAAGATTGAAACCTGAGGATTTGGCATGTTACAAGTCACCCTTAGTGGGCTTCGATGGGAAATTTGTTATTCCAAAAGGCTAGATTAGACTACCCGTACAAGTAGGTTCAGAAGTGGTGGAGGTGGACTTCATTGTGGTGGATGCTTATTCTCCCTACACAACTATTATGGCAAGACCCTGGCTTCATGCCTTGGGGGTCGTTTCCTCCAACCTACACTTGAAGGTGAAGTATCTGTCTGGGGACCAGGTTGAGGAGCTAGTTGGGAGCTAGTCTATGGCTAGATAATGCTTGGTAGCTGCGATTAGGCATCAGGGTGAAGTTGAGTCTTCGGCCTCAGCTGAGTAAGGTCTATAGCAATCAAGGATCGCAGTGTCATCTACGGATGTGGTGATGGAGGGGGCCAAATATGAGGAATTAAGAAAAGTCATCATTGGAGGTGACGAGGAGAAGTTTTTCCAGGTCGGAGACTAGTTGCCTCCCCAAGAGAAGGAGGAGCTAATAGAGTTTCTCATAAGGAATGTTGATATGTTTGTGTGGAGCGCCTACGAAGCTCTAGGGTTGGATCCAAACTTCATCTGCCATCATTTGAATGTTAATCCATCTGTCATCCCCAAAAAGCAACTACCTCGATGCTCATTTAGAGACCATTCTGATGTCGTCAAGAAGGAGGTGTTTTACCCTGAGTGGCTGGCCAATACTGTGGTGGTGAAGAAGAAGAGCAGAAAGTGGCAAGTATGTGTGGACTTCACAGATTTGAACAAGGCCTGCCCAAAAGACCTTTTCCCTATGCCTTGGATAGATCAGTTAGTGGATGCAGCGGTAGGCCATCCTCGAATGAGCTTCTTGGATGCCTTTCAAGAGTACCATCAGATGCCTTTCAAGGGCTTTGGGTGATCAGGAGAAGACAACTTTTGTTACTCCTACTGGAAATTACCACTACAAGGTAATGCCTTTTGGATTGAAGAATGCAGAGTCTACCTATCAGAGGATGATGACCAGAATGTTCGAGCTACAACTAGGCAAAAATATTGAGGTTTATATTGATGATATGGTAGTGAAAAGTAAGGTGGTGTTCGAGCACGTGGGAGACCTTGAGAATATTTTTGAAATACTAAAGAGGCACAAACTGCGCCTTAATGCTTCCAAATGTTCTTTTGGCGTTGGCTTAGGTAAATTTCTAGGCTACATGGTCACTCACCGTGAAATTGAAGTCAACCCTGACCAGATTAAGGCAATTAATGATTTGCAACCTCCTTGAAATCCCAAAGAGATCCAGAAGTTGACAAGGATGACTGCTACTTTAAACTGATTCATCTTTCGGTCAGCAAACAGGTGTAGACCTTTCTTTCAATTGTTGCATAAGTGGAAAGGGCTTGAGTGGACCAAGGAGTGTGCCCTGGCCTTCCAGCAGCTGAAAGAGTACATTTCTCGGCCACCTATTATGTCCCGACCCGAGGAAGAGGAAGTCTTGTTTGCTTATGTTGTTGTAGCCTCCCATGCGGTAAGCTTGGTACTGATACGAGTTGATAATGGAATACAGAGGCTTGTTTATTATGTGAGCAAGTCACTGCATGAGGCCGAGCTTCGTTACCTGCCATTGGAAAAGGCCATTTTGGCAGTGATGCATGCTACGCGTAAGCTCCCCCACTACTTCCAATCCCACACAATTGTTGTTTTAACTCAACTTCCACTTCGATCACTACTACGGAATGCTGATTACACTGGAAGGATTTCCAAGTGGGGTATGATCATAGGGGCTTTTTATATCAAGTATATGACTCGCACTTCTATCAAAGGCCAGGTCCTCATAAATTTAGTGGCCGAATTTGCTGAATTCCCGTTGGAAGAGGAAATGGAGAAGCAAAACATGGATGGAAAATCAGTTGGCATGGTCTCCTCGCAAGGGCCTTTATCCTGGAGGGTATACGTTAATGGTGCAGCAAATCAAAGAAGATTTGGAGTGGGGCTAGTTGTAATTCTCCTGAGAAGATCATTACTAAAAAATCCTTAAGGTTGGGTTTCTCGGCCATAAATAATGAGGCTGAGTATAAGGCTCTATTAGTAGGAATGACTATGGTTCAGAAAATGGGAGGAAAAACAGTGGAGATATTTTCAGATTCAACGTTAGTTGTAGGCCAGGTAAAGGGAGAGTTGGAGGCCAGGGATGTGAAAATGCAAGAGTACTTGAATTAGGTTAGGTGCTTGCAATCAGGGTTCGAGTCTTTCACCTTACTGCAAATCCCTAAGAGTAGGAATACACATGCTGATTCTCTTGCCACTCTCACAACCTCCTCCGCGCAGAGCTTACCTTGGGTTATCCTTTTTGAAGACTTGTGCAAACCTACTGAGATGAGGAGAGAGATAGTCTAGATTCATCAAATTAGGGTGAGACCTAGCTAGATGGACTCTATTGTGCTATTCCTTAAGGAGGATATCTTGCCCGAGGGGAAGGCCGAGGTTGTCAAAGTTCGGAGAAAGGCTCCTCGATTTTGGCTGTCTAAGGACCAAAAGTTGTACAAGCGCTCTTTTTCTTGGCCATATTTGCTATGCATACACCCTGAAGCAATAGAGCTACTCTTAGTAGAGTTACATGAAGGGATTTGTGGAAGCCACACAGGAGGCAGATCCTTGTCTCACAGAGCCCTCACTCAGGGATATTGGTGGTTGAATATGCAGAAGGAAGCACAAAAGTACGTAAAGAAGTGTGACCAATGTCAAAGATTTGCCCCAAATATTCATCAACAAGGGGGTGTCCTCAATCCTCTTTCTAGTCTTTGGCCTTTTGCCCAATGGGGTTTGGATATTGTAGGACCTTTTCCTAGGGCAACAAGGAATAAAAGATGGCTGCTGGACAGCACGGATTACTTCACCAAGTGGGTTGAAGCTGAACCACTGGCAAATATCAGAGACATGGATGCCAAGAGATTCGTATAGAAAAATATTGTCACTCGGTTTGGGATTCCTCATACCCTTATCTCGGACAATGGTCTTTAGTTTGATAGCAAAGCCTTTAAAAGGTACTGTTGTGACCTAGGCATTAAGAATAGGTATTCCACCCCGACTTATCCACAGGGGAAAGTAAATGGACTTAAAAAGAGGTTGGACGATGCCAAGAGTAAATGGGTAGAAGAGCTGCCACATGTTCTTTGGACATATCACACTACCCCTCATAGGTCAATAGGAGAAACCCCTTTTTCAATGACTTATGGGGCCGAGACAGTAATTCGTCTAGAGACTCGATTTCCAACGCTGAGAACGAGCTCTTTTACTCTGAACAACAATGACGGGTAATTAGAGAAGAGCTTAGATTTGATTGAAGAGCGAAGAGAAAATGTCATGGTTCAATTGGCGTATTACCAACAGAAGCTCAAGAAGGGGTATGACTCAAATGTGAGGTTAAGGCCATTAGTGCTTGGAAACTTAGTATTAAGAAAGGTTGTAGGTACTGCAAAAAACCCAGCATGGGGAAAGTTAGGGTCCAACTGGGAAGGGCCATATCGTATCACCTCAATGGCTGGAATAGTTGCATATTACCTTGAAGATCTAGATGCAAATGTTGTACCATGCCCTTGGAATGTAAATAACCTACGAAGGTACTATTATTAATGAGAGTTATTTCTACCGTATTTTTGTTTATGACATTATGCGTTACACCTATTATTTGTTTAAGTGTTAAACAGAACCTTAGTCATGTCTGGCTCCTCGGACCACATGCTTTTGGTAAATTAATATTTCATATCATTTTTCTAAGTGTTAAACAGAACCTTGGTCATGTCTGGTTCCTCGGACCACATACCTTGGGTAAATTAATACTTCCTATTATTTGTTTAAGTATCAAACAAAACATTGGTCATGTCTGGCTCCTTGGACCACATACCTTGGGTAAATTGATATTTTCAATCATTTTTCTAAGTGTTAAACAGAACCTTAGTCATGCCTAACTTCTCGGACCACATGCTTCAAGTAAATTAATACTTCATATTATTTTTCTAAGTGTTAAACAGGACCTTGGTCATGTCTGGTTCTTCGGACCACATACCTTGGGTAAATTAATACTTCCTATTATTTGTTTAAGTATCAAACAGAACCTTGTTCTTGTCTGGCTTCTTGGGCCACATACCTTGGGTAAATTGATATTTTCAATGATTTTTCTAAGTGTTAAACAGAACCTTAGTTATGCCTGGCTCCTCGGACCACATGCTTTGGGTAAATTAATACTTCATATCATTTTTCTAAGTGTTAAACAAAACCTTGGTCATGTTTGGTTCCTCAGACCACATACCTTGGGTAAATTAATACTTCCTATTATTTGTTTAAGTATCAAACAGAACCAGCCATGCTGAATGGCAAAGACCTTCATTGTAGTAACTTGATCAAATGGACACTCTTGAGCATCACTTAAAGCATTTGCAAGTATATTTATGATCTGTTTGAGAACTGATTATCACCTCCAGTTCCTTAGACTTATTGATAAGTGGAGGGTTAGGTGGAGCCCGACATGGATAAATGCTTTACCATTGTGTATGTTTTTGAAGTTAAGGGTATACTTTGTTAAAATTGTAGACTTAGTAGGTTCAGCCTGTCCTATTACTGATCATGTGGGATGTAGTAACTATGTTATCACTTATGCAAATAACTAAATGGAACTATATCTCATTGTCACATTGATTAAGTGTGCAATAAAGCAAGAACTATGTTAGAATTCATGCAAATACCACAAGTATGAAAGAAAAGCTTATAATTGTCATTAAGCTAAGCCTCAGACAAAGGCAAATTGATTAAAAAGGGGTAATTGATTACAAATTTTGGAAACAAAAACAACAATTCAAAAAAAAAAAAAAAAGAACTCATGGCTTCATTTTTATTACAAGCTTGTCTTTTGCTGGGGTCTTGGTGGGCTGGGCAGTTGCTGCTGCTAAGGATGTTGGGCCTTTACCCCTGGATTCTTCCTTGGCAGGAATGGGGAAAGTTGCCAAAACCAGCTCATGGCTTTGGGAAACCACCCCTCCCTTGGAAGAATCCTTGGGTGCAGTTGAGGGCTTTGTTATCTCAGGAGCGACCTCCTTGGGGTTTTCTTTTTCCTTCTTAGCCGCGCCAGCTTGCTCTGCCCCTTTTGGAAGGCTGCTGGGAGGAGGAAGTTCCTTGGCCGGTACCTCATTAATGGAGCTCAGATCTTTGAGGGTTGCATCATCCTGGGAGACTGAGGAGTTTGGTGCCTAGATTGCTGGGGGGGGGGGGGGGTAGTAAACATTCTCTGCCCTCCTAAATGCCGAAAAGGCCTTAACCCCAGCCAGGTTGAGGGCCTCATTGCACACCTGGAGGCAGTATACTCTACATACCCCCGAGACTTCAGCCCTAAGGGCCTCCTCGGTTTCAACTACCCCCACATCGTAGCCATCTTGTTCAGCCTGGTCCCTAGCCTTTTCAGCATCCTCCAGTTTTTTCTTTAGCACTTTTATTTGCTCCTTGGCCACAGCAAGCTCATCCTCGGCCTGGAAAAATTGCTTACGCTGAGTCTTGGCCTGCCTTTCCACCCCTTCTAAAGCAACCTCAGCGCTTTTCTTCTCCCTCTCGACCTCGGTGAGCTTGGCGTTCAGCTCCTTGACCCTCTTCTCGGACACGTTAAAGGCCTCAATAGCAGCAACACGCCTGCCCTCCTCGCCCTTCATTTGTCAGTGAGTGATATTCACCAACTCCTCAGCCCTAAAAGTAGCTTGAACAGTCTGCAAAGGAAATGTAGCAGTGAGCAAAGGCAAAAGTAATATATATATATAAGTGCAAAAAAAATATAATAATAATAAAACAGCAAAGTAAGAGGGGGCTCAGCTTAAAAGACTTACCATGGCGAGGTCTCTCTTCAAACCCAGAAACACCTCGTGTCTCTTCATGGTCCTCAAATCGGCCATGTCGTCGGGTAGTAGTAAGGCCTGCTCTACGATGTCCGCTACATACCCGGCCTTCCCCTGCTGGAAGTCCCTTATCGAGGAGTTCGCAAGGAGAAGGGATCCACCTAACACTAGGGGGGATTCTAGTTTGGAACCCTAGTGCGAAGGTCACGCCCCCTGTCCCTAGGTGCCTCGTTGCTGAAGGACCTCGTTTAGGTAGTCTTGGCTACCTTGGCCCCTCTTTAAGGCTCATTTTCTTTGGGAGGGACACCTCGGCCCTCTTCCATCACATCATTCCCCTTCTACTCTCGTTTCCTCTTCTTGTCTGCAGGTTTAGGCTGAGGGTCATGAGGAGTGGGAAGAGAGGGGTGTTTAGCTTGATTGGCCACCTCGGGTGCTGTATCCCCATTACTTTGGGAATGCTTGTATCTTCTTAGATTCTACTTACCTAGGTTAGAGGAAGGTGGCTAGAGTCGCCGACCTGAGGCTCTGGAGATTGGGGCTGGTTGAAAACTTCGAAATCGTCTCCAGAATCCGAGACTTCAACTATCTCTTCCTCTTCCTCTTCTTTGATAGCAGGCTAGGAAGGGGTGGGTTCCTTGGCTATATACTGGAGCGGCAAGGTCATTTCAAGTACCCCTTTCAGGAATAAGGCCTGGATTGAGGAAACCTAGGGTGGCGACGTTTATTAGGTGCAAGCGCGGGTCCTTCACTTTGATCACACACTTCGGTGCCTGGAAACTAAACGAAAGGAGGTTGTAGCCGAGGACGAGGTGGGCCACTCCTAACTGACCGTCATTGTGAACGAAAACCTCGGCTTTAAGTATTTTGTCTAGGTGGCTGGTTAACAAGATTAAAATTAGGAATGGTGACGTGCTTATCTGCAAAACCATTAGGAAAACAAAAAAAACATTGTAAAAAAAATGGCACAAATCAAAGAAAAATTCAATTACAAACACAAACAGAGAAAAATGGGTACAGAATATGTCAAAGAGAAAAAGGGGTGACTTTAAAGTAATAAACCTAGACCTAAAAACCCCACCTGGTATCCCCTCTCTCGTCGGGCAGTAGAGGTCATCGTGCCACTGCCCTGAAATGATTAGAAAGTCTTTGTTCATGCCTTTGTTGGATTCAGGGAGGCTTGAAATAAGCCTAACCTCATGAATCTTAGTTTTTAGGTAATATTCTTGCCCTTTTAAGTGGTGAAGGTTGTAAACCCAGTTGACATCGTGATGGGTAAGGTTTAAGCCCATTTTCTCATTAAGGGCGTCTACGCTACCTAAAATCCTAAACATATTAGGAGCACACTGGGTGGGGGAAAGCCTATGAGCTATTAGGTAATCCCTCATGACTCTACCCATGGGAATTCTCATTCCTCCTTCTATAAAGGAAATCATAGGGATTACGACTTCTTCTTCCTGCCTCATGGTGTGCCACTCTCCTTGTTTGCAGTATCGAATGGAAACCTCTGGTGGGATTCGGTATAGAGTCTTGAAACTCTCTAGACCCTCTGGGGTGTCTACTAAGTAAGCAAATCTCCCCATGTGCAAAGAAAATTAAAGAAACTAAGGAGACAAGGTGAAAATGGATAGGCCAAGGAAGAGAAAGCTAAGTGAACCAAAAAAAAAGAGAGGAAAGGACCGAAGAGAGGAAAGAAAGAAAAGATTTCTAAGAACAACTTACAGGAAGGAAGAAAGGCTCCTCAGACTAGCTCTTGAATTTTGAGAGTGTAAAAAGTGAAGTGGATGAAGCTTCTGAATAGTATATATATGAGAGAGAAAGGCAAGCAGGAAAACTTCCGCTCGCATTCCCCTAAAAATCTCCAGCCGTTGGATCCGTATTGCACTGTGGAATGTGGGGAACATGGAATCGTAAAAATTAATTGAGGGCGCGTCCCGGATGCCAAAGCGTCAGGAGCGTGTGTTAGGCAATTGAAAAGATGTTTGCGTAGACAAAGATGACGTATGGTAAGAGTAGGGTAATCATGGTAGATATTGAAATCCTCCTTTCTTCCCGATAAGCAAAAAAGGAGAATTTTGAGGGACTATTGTAGGAATGATAAGCCCAGTAGTGTATATATATATATATTGGGCTGGGGGCCCAGTCCAAGGACACCTAGTAGTATGAGGACGTGTAAACGTTGTCATGGAAGTTTGCATTAGTGAATGAAGAAAGGGGTCTGGTCATGAGGGTTCAGGAACGTGGTCCGAGGAGGAATGCCTCCTCGGCTAAGCAAAGCAGAGGTCAGAAGGTGTGGTCTGCCATCTAGAGCAACATTTCGGGAGATTCTATTGATAAGGATACACATCATGAAAGCACAGGACAAAGGGAAGCTATGAAATATCTAAGAGAAAGCTGCTATCATTGCATTGAATGCTCTGCAGCTAACTCTCTGGCCACATTAATGTGGAAGTGATACCTGAACAATAATTTTCAGCCTTACAGCTACTCCTAGAGACTTCAGGAAAGTGCTAATGGGACAAGGATCAACGCCAGCAACCTGGTCTACACGTGGAGGGTGGAGATGAAAGAAGGAAGATAGTATAAAAGAGAAAGAAGACCCTGAGGGAGAAAAATTGAGGGATTGAGGGAAAAACACTGTAACAACAGGAACCAGACTTGTAATCAAATCCAAAAGTAATATATATACAAGAACTAATCTCCTCAGATTGGGCCAAGGATGATTTTCTTTGGGTAAAACTAGTTTATCTTTGCTTTCTTGTCATTTGGATCCACTATAATTGTTATCCAACTGAGTAGAACCTAATTTTCTAACCCACCCTTTACAAATTCGTTGTATTGGGCTCTTTGGGTCTAAGTCCTTTTACCTTTTGGGCTTAAGAACCAAATCGTGCTCCTACATATACATACATATATATATATATATATAATTAATTAATTATTAACGTAGACATTAAAAAAAAATACACAAGTAAGAAAGGTTGTTAACTTGTTATCAACATAATTTTATCTAAAGAATTCTTTAAACAAAATCCAAAGAAGTGACAAAGTAAGAGAATAAAAAATTATAAGATATTATTTTTATCAAAAAAGTTTATGAAATTTTTTTGAGTTAAAACAAAATTTATTGTAATTTGGTGTAGCCACTTGACACAATTATGAGAAAAATTTATAAGATATTATTTTTATTAAAAAAATTCTGAAATTTTTTGAGTTAAAAATAAATCTACTATAATTTGGGGTAACCACTTGGTGTAACCATGACTTGTAAGCTTTTTTACTAGTATTATGCCAGTGCGTTGCATGGTTTTAATTATAAATTTTTAGTATAATTTCATTGAGAAATAATAAATTAATAAGCACTTGAATCTAGATTATATAAATTGCATATAAATTATTGTTCTCAAAAGTATCAAGCAATCGCATAACATATTTATATGAAAAAATTCCAAAATTTAATAATTAAAAACCTATGGAAACTTAACCAAAGGTGTTTCATTTGCCAAAAAAATAAACATAATTCTCTCCAAAATATTAAATAAAATTAAAGGTTGATATTAGTAGTTGTATGCGTGTACTATGATTGTTAAAAAAAAAAAAAATAACGTTGATATGAACAATTAGTGTGAAACCAAAATTTTAATCCCCTAGAAGGCTAGAACTCATAACTCATAAATGAAGTAGATTTCCAATTGCTAATTAAATAAATCAAAAGTGAGAGAATTACACAATAACAAACCCAAATATGACATAACTATGAATGATTAATATTATTCTTTATAACAATTAAAATAATAGGTAGATGTTCATGTTTCCCGTAGGTATTAGCTTTTTTTTTTTTTTTTATAAGAATACTAAATATTTTTAACACACACACGGGAAGAGGGGAGAAGGTTTTTTAAAGAAACTTACAGTGATGTATATCCAAAATGGTCTAACTTTTGGATACACAACACAGACTTTAAACCTCTTTAACTCACACTTATTTTCCAATGTGAGATTATTCCACTGTTTTTTCTTTTGAGAGAATACTAAGTATTTTTAACACACACACAGGGAGAGGGGCCGTAGGTATTAGCTGAAAGTAGATATAATGATATACATCCACAATGATAATCTCAATGTGAACCGACAAGGCTATTTTGATCAATGAAATGGTAACCTAGTAATTAGGTCCATATGTGTCTTTAATTAGAACATATCCGTACATATATGATCTATTCAACTCTAATCAAAATTGATGAGTTCTTTGTAATTGTTCAACCCAAATGGGTTTTATAGAAATTTTCGGTTATTTTATTATATTTTTATTTTATATGTACCTCAAATCGCTTGTATTTTTAAAATACTTTTCTATAACAGTTTAGCATTTTAATAATTAAAAAATATTTAGAAATAAATCAATATAATAAAAGGAATAGATGAAAATTTTGGACTGTAATCAAATTAAGATTTTTAGTAATATAAAGTTTATAATATTACTAACAACAAAAATAAAAAATGAGAAATCATATACTATATAATAAAAGTTGGGCTTAGAAACCGTGGTTGTGCCAAATGGCTTCACCAAATTGCAGAATTTTTTTTAGATTTTTAGATTTTTCAATAAATTCATTCACTTAAGTTTTTAGATAAAAACAAAAAGTTTTTGATCTTTATCAACTTCTTTGGATAAAGTAACAATAAGTGTTGTAATGAATTTCTTCTTTAAAAAAAAAAAAATTTAAAGTAACAATTTTACTAGCTTACGTTAGTTTTTTTTTTTTTTGGATAAACATTTATCCTACATCATCTCTTTCCTAATAATAAAGTAACAAATTTAAAAGTATTATTTTTTTCTTAAATTTTTTTTCTTTTGGAATAAATAACAAAAAATAGCTAATATTTATTAACTTTAACGTAAAATTCTAATAACAATCTAATAACATTAACTATTTTTTGGGATAAAAAAAAAAAAAAAAAAACTAATACGTAATTAACATAAACTTCTTAATTACGTAAACTCTTTTTCCTTTATGTTCATATCAAGTTATCAACTTCTTCACAACTTAAAATTATCTAATATAAAAGTGGGGGTATATATACAATTTGGTATATTTTTCCCTTTTCCTACTGTACGATTTCTTGATGTATTCTTTCCTTCTCATACTTACCTTACCCATGAAACTTTCATGTATGTATTTGCCTTCTTCTTTTTGTTTTTTTCATAAAATTCCCTTCTTTATTTTTTTTTTCAACCAATTGAATATGTTTTGTGTGTGTGTTGCCTTTTGTTTAAGTTATTTTTGTTAAAAATAACTTAAGTTTCTTTTGGATATACACCATTGTAAGTTTCTTTAAAAAACCTTCTCTTCTCTCCCCATGTGTGTGTGTGTTAAAAATATTTAGTATTCTAAAAAAAGAAGAAGTTATTTTTGTTAACTTTGATCTAATTTATACGCTTATTATGGTCATCAGAATCAATTGTCTATCTTCCATGAAAACTAACAAATTAATTTTAACAAAAATCTTAGTCACTTTTTGAAAGATCTGTTTTCCAATATGTGTAAATCCCACAGGTAGCCATGAGACCAAGATTTGAGTATCCAAAACCATGATAATGAACATCACCCCACAAACAATGGACACAGAAAATTGATTAAATATAAAAAGGGTGATGTAAAAACAATGGATATTTAAGGTGATGTGAAATCTTCATGACTTTGCGGCCTCCCTCCTAGCTGTCAAATTTAATTCAATTTTCATGTGAGTATCTTTACTCTAACTCTAATTCCAGATTTTTAAAAATGTTTTGAAATTAATATTATTTGTAATTATTGAATTCAGAGTTTCTTTGTGTCTATATATTTATGTATGCGTTATTGTGAATTTTGCTTTCAATTTTTTTTTTTAATTTTATAAATTTGGGTAGTTTTAATTTGTAAATTCGGGATGATTGCTTGAGGTTAAAGTAAAAATATTAGGCCAATTTTAATCATAATTCATGTAATTGTAGGGTGTTAGATGTTGATATTAATTTTATGCTTATTTACATTAATTAACATAAACATCTTTTTTTTTTTAATATAAGATAGAAATTCTACTCTAGCATAATCTAAGTGTATATGTGTGTGAAACTCCCTCCTAGATACTTGAATCACGGCCCTTGCCCCCCACACCCCACAAGTATTTATACTTGTGGAGTGACCATCGCACTAAGGGCGTGTAGTGGTAATTAACATAAACATCTTAGCATGTTTAGTGTTGATATTAATTTGACACTTTGAGATGCAAGCGCTTCATTATAATTAAATATAAATGTTATTATGCCGGTATGTTATTATTATTTGTTGTTCCTCACCTTACTTCACCTTAATTATTATTTGAATAAGTAAAAGTTATGTCTTCGTCTGACCGGGTATAGCATTTCTCTCCAATCATTAATTAGTGTTTCTCAATAAAATTATTCATGCTATAAGTTTATGACCAAAACCGTGCAAAGCCTGGCCCATTTACTACTAAAAGCTTTTAGAAATTTAAAACTTGCCATAATCTTTAAAATATTTTTACTATTTTATTTGTTATTAAATTTAATTATATTATGAAATATATATATATTAAAATTTATATATAATTCTTTTATTAAGTCGTGCATCGCACGAGAATAATACTAGTAGTAACATAAAATTTTACTATTCAAGAAAATTAATTTAATCTAATAATGCACATATAAGCATAACTCAAATACAACCTAAAAATAAAAAAGATGAAACCCTTGTTGTAGGAGGAAATGCAAAATTTGATAATTCTTAAATAATAAATAGATAAAGCCTACGAGGGGAAAAAAAAGATGAGTAAAAATAATTTATAAATGCAAAACCAAACAAAAGAAGAAGAAAAAAACTAAATATATTTTTGTAGGATAAAAAGGAAGAATAGTATAGCGATAAAAGGATAAATCTCCATACCTTTAAGTTTAACTCAAATAATAATTGATGCGGACAAATCATGAAGGTGAAATATTTATAGAGGTTTATATAATAGATTTCATGGATTTAAAGTTACCTTTTAATGACTCATAAGCAAAGCCATAAAAAAAAATAAAAAAAATAAAAAAAAACACACACACACACACAAAAATAACAAAGAAGAGAAATATACCTGTAATAATATGGATGGTGACTTTGATAAAGTATTCTACTATAAACAAAACCAACTCAAATAATAACTAATGCCGGACAAATCAAATGTGAAATATTTATAAAGGCTTAGAGTCTATTTGGGATCCGCTTATTTTGCTAAAACTGAAAACTTTTTGCTAAAAGTATTGTAGATAAAGGTAAAAGTTAGCTGAAATAGTATAGTAGGACCCATGAATAGTACCAAAAAGTATAGTGGGGCCATGAATAATACCAAAAATAAGCTGAATAGTAAAATAAGCTGGCTTTTTAATTTTGAGACAAACGCACACTTATATAATGAATTTCATGGATTTCAAATTAACTTTATGACTCATAAACAGAACCATAGAAAACAAAAACAAAGAGAAGAAACATACCTATAATAGTGTGGATGTTGGCTTTGATAAAGTATTCTACTACAAACAAAACAAACTCAAATAATAATTGATGCCCAACAAATCATAAAGGCGAAATGTTTATAGAGGTTCATATAATTGATTTCATGGATTTAAAATTGCATTTATAACTCATAAGCAAAACTATAAAAACAAAAACAAAGATTAGAAACATATATGTAATAGTGTAGTTTTAATAAAGCATTCTACTGTGAATAGAAAGAGAGATACAAATTTATTATTAATAATGGGATGAGAAAAAATTGATTAGAACAATAAGTAGTGTTTCTATCTCCAAAAAAATATTTTTTAAAAAAAGAGAAAGAAAGAAGTCGTAAATGAAGAAGTTGTGCATATAAATATATAAGAATACACTAAAAAAAACTGTATATATAGAGACTTTTCAATTGTGAAGATGTTAGATTTCTAATCAATTTATGAATTATAAGAGAAATAGAATTATTAGGAAAAAGATATGTATTAAAAAAATTATCACAATTAACGTTTAAAAGAAAAAAAAAAAAAGAAAAAAAACCCTAAAACTCATCACTTAGGATGCATGTTTATGCAAAAAACTTGGAAGTTAGGACTTGGGAGAGTTTTATTAGACATTGAATTTTAAATTTTATTGAAGTTATATTATAAGAGAAATTATTAGATGGTTTGGAAGTAAAAGAAACACCTATCCTATGTGAAATTCTAATCAATTATATATATATATATATATATATATATATATCTCGTTAAAAAATGTTTCTATCCAAAAAAAAAAAAATAGCAAATATTTTTTTCTAAAATTATTTTTTATCTATAATTTTTAATTTTAAATAAAATACTAATGGTTACACAATCCTAATCTAAGTAAATTAGTTATCTTATGACTTATCCATGTTTCCAAGGTTTTTTTTTTTTTTTTTTAATTTTTTTACGTGTCTTATCATTTTAAATCTAAAAAAAAAAAAAAAAAAAATCCTGCAATATGGATTAGACCTTTTTTTTAGTGTAGTAATTAAAAAATAAGGAGAATTAGATTACACTATTTCCACATTGCTGCAATTTAAGATGTATTAGTCATTCTTTTTTTTTTTTAGTGTAGTATACATTATTACAATTTAAGATGCATCAGACTTTTTTTTATATATAAAAATGTTTTCGTTTTACGTGTAGTGTAGTAATTAGAAAATAAGAAAGTTGCTGTTTTTATTTTATTTTTTATAATACACTACATGTAAAAAAAAAGAATTACATGGATAAGATGAAGAATTTAGATTGTAATCAAATTAAGATTTTTATCAACTTAGAAATTATAGGAAAAGGAAAATTATATATATTTTTTCAAAATCTAAAAAAAATTTCTACAATATGGTGAAACTTAGTGTAGTGTACGTTGCTGCAATAAAAGATGCATTAGACTTTTTTTTTTTTTTTTTTTTATATATAAATGCTTTCTTTTTACGTGTAGTGTCTATACTACTATTTAAGGGGCTTTCCCTGTTTGAACTCCGCATTTTTTTTGTTCAAAAATACCCCTACACCCCTATGTTTAAGTAGAGACAAAACTAAAGGACAATTCGGTAAAAATACAACTCTAACTCCCACTAAAACATTGCCTAAAAATAGGGTCACTCTCTTGATGATTTTCAAATTGCTTTATCCATTTATAAATTAAATTTTCAAAATAAAAATTATATATATAAAATAAAAACACAAGTTTATTTTTTTTAAAAAAATTGCTACAAAATAGGACCATTAAGACTCATGACACTCCTAGTTGTATTAGTAGTTCTAAATGCATAATATTAATGAGAAAACATGTAAACCTCAAATTGAAATGAATGAAAAATTATGACACTTAAAAAAAAATCTCATTGCATGCGCGAAGCGCGTATAATGAGGCTAGTAGTAATTAAAAAATAAGAAAGTTGCTACTTTTTTTTAATAATACACTACACATAAAAATAAAAATAAAAAAATTACATGGATAAGATGAAGAATTTGGATTATAATCAAATTAAGATTTTTTTCAACTTAGAAATTATAGGAAAATAAAAATTATATATATTTTTTAAATCTAAAAATCTAAAAAAATTTCTACAATATGGTGAAGCCACTTAGTGCAACCACGGTGTCTAAGCCTAACTTTTATTATATAGTATATGATGATTTGATTTGATAAGAGCAAATAAGATGTTATTATTACTGAAACTTTTAAGCCCAAATTTTATTATATAGTTTCTCAAAAAAAAAAAAAAACTTTTTAATATATAGTATATGAAATGGTATGATTTGATCTACAACTCGTCGTTTCATTAGTTGTGATGTTAAAAAAACTTTGTTAGCTTACACCAAAAAATCATTTTCCCCAAAGTTTTATGTTTTTATTTATGTGAGAAAAAAGTTGGAATATTGGGAGTAAGGCATCACTTTCCACCATAACAAGTTAAACTCGATACTAAATGACCTCATCAACTCCAATACTAATGGGTCCAGAACAACTCGAACTCAAGGCTTAAGCGATGCGAGGCAGATGAGGTGTTTGACCACTACACTCCCACCTCGGGTCTAAGGGTGTCAAAATCTGACATGATCCGCAAATCCAACATGACTAACTCATTTATAAACAAGTAGTTTGGGTCATATTCAGGTTGACGATCGTATTCATGTTCAACATGCAAACTCGTTTGACCCGTTTAGCTTATAAAGGTTTTTTTTTTTTTTAAAGCAGAAGAGAGGATAATATTAAGGGCCCAACTAGTTCGAAAGGTATTAACTTTTTGTTATTATTACTTAATTTATGGTTGTAACTATATTATTTTTATTATATTTATGGTTGTAATCATATTTTAATTTTAAATATATGAGAATTGATAACAAGTTATTCAGATCACATGTGACCTATTAATCAAATAGGTCTATACTACTATTTAAGGGGCCCCCAATTTGGACCCTTTTTTTTTTTTTTGGTTTCAAAATACCCCTAAACCTTACATTTAAGTAGGGGAAAAACTTGGTAAAAATTTTTCTTTAACTTCCACGAAAAATACTATCTACAAAATAGGACCACACTCCAGTACACTCACGTTGGTTTTTAAACTCAAATTACTTCTTCTTTAGTTCTCCAATTCTCTCAACTCTGTGTTAATCTTCTTTTCACCATTATCATCATTTTTTTCTATTTGCTATGCTCAAATTTGTTCTTGCTCAATGGTATGTGTATTTCACTGTACATTGGTCTTTTCTATTTTGGTTTTCTAATTCATGAACAACTTCTTATATTTCCAATAAACAAATCAAATATTTGTGTAAAACAACCCTTATATTTCAACCTCACCTTTAATTTCTTTCACATATTTCTTCAAGGAACGTGCATTGGGGTGTCTATCTACAAGATTTTCATATCTAAACTTCAAGGAACGTGCACTGGGGTGTTGATCTTCTAGATTTTCGTGTGCTCTGTCCTCCAACTCCAACAAATTGTTTGGACCTTGAAGAGTAGTCAACGGCAAAAATGTAATTATCTTTCATGACCTCTATTTAGAATGCCTCATATGTGTTGAGTTTTCTATATTACGTTTACTTTTATGAGTTGCCATTTAGTATTTGCTTTCTTGTATTTGGTTTATATTTGGTTTTCTTGCTTTGTTATCATTATCCTTTCCATACCATTATTTTGTCTTCCAAAAAAATAAATAAATAAAAACACTCGTGTTTTCTTATATTCATGTTACACTCTCACGTTTCTTATATTCCTTTTTTTTTTAACCATGTTTCTTATATTCCTGTGTTTTGTTCAAATATGAGTTCTTATCCTGTTATCCTATTACACTCTCACGATTTCTTTTTTTTAGAAGATAATCATGTTTCTTATATTCCTGTGTTTTGTTCAAATATGAGTTCTTATATAATATATGAGTTCTATTTGAACTCAAATTTTCTTATATTCACGTTTTTAAATATGAGTTCTTATATTCCTAAGGGCATATTTGGTACACTGAATAAGGATTATGATAGGAATTGTAATATTTATTACTAGGAATAAAATGTGTTGTAATGTAATAACTAAACATATTCATAAGTTTGGTTGTGAGTTATAACATTAGAATAAAACTTAAGATTTATTTTAGGAAATATCCTTCTCATACAATTATATCTCCTTAAAAATTGTTATTTTTTAAATTTAAGAGAGATATGTGTTATTTTTTATGATTTTTTATTTTTAAAATTGTTAGATGTATATGGAAAGTTCGTTTATTTGGAAATATATTAAGTTTTCAAATTATTGTACTTACTAAGGAATAGTTAATGCAACCCTTTTAAAGAGGAATAGTTATTCCTCATTTTGAAGAATAACAATTTATAAAGAATGACGATTCCTTGTAATAAAAACATAACCAAATTAAAGGATAGCTAAACCATAGTCCATAAGAATAACTATTACATTACAGTGCCTATTACAATTTGCCAAACATGCCCTAAATGTCATCACATGCAATTCAATGGATCAATGCACGTTATTCTTATGATTATCGCATTTTATCCTTAAAAAAAAATACAAAAACGTAAACTAATAGTCATGCTTGCTTTTCAGCCTTTATACATTTAACTTTCATAAACTAATAGTCATGTTGATTTGAGTTCTCATCACATGCATGTGGTTTTCTTATATTCACATTTTCAAATATGAGTTCTATTTGAACTCAAATTAGTTTTTTAAAACTCAAATTGATATTTTTTTTTATATAAAAAAAAAATTATTTCAACTCTAACTTAGAGTTAAAAAAAAAAAAAAAAAAAAAAAAAAAACCTTATTCTTTTATGGTGATTTAGAGTCTCACGTAAAATATTGCTTACAAAATATAACCACACTTTATTATCTTTATCCTTTCTATATCATTATCTTATCTTATCCCTTTTTTTTCTTTTATCTGGAAGTTTAACTCCTATCAGTTTCTTTCCCTCATTTTATGGACACCAAGGTGAGGATAAATCCCTCAAGATGTTGGAAGTCAATTTTAACATGACTGGTGTGTTATCTATACTACTATTTAAGGGGCTTCTCCTGTTTGGACCAGATTTTTTTTTTTTTTTTTGGTTTCAAAATATCCCTAGAGCTTATGTTTAAGTAGGGGAAAAACTTGGTAAAAATGCTTCTTTAACTTCCATGTAAAACACTATCTACAAAATAGGACCATACTCCCAGTACACTCAGGTTTTCAAACTCAAATTGCTTCTTCTTCAGTTCTCCAATTCTTTCAATTTTGTGTTAATCTTCTTTTCACCATTATCATTATTGTTAAGAAACTCTTCTCACCCACCTCTTTGCTTCAGATTTCACTACAAGCAACAACAACAACAACAATAACAATAACAGATAGATTTGAGGTAAGTTCTTTCTTAAATCAAATCTCAACCCTCTCTCTCTCTCTCTCTCTTATCTCACTTTTTTATTTCTACATTTCTCACTTCAATTTCTCTCTCTATTTGGTCATTCTCTCAACTCTGTGTTAATCTTCTTTTCACCATTATCATCATTGTTAAGAAACTCCTCTCACCCGTCTCTTTGCTTCAGATTTTACTACAAACAACAACAACAACAACAACAACAACAACAGATAGATTTGAGGTAAGCTCTTTCTCAGATCAAATCTCAGCCCTCTCTCTCTCTGATCTCACTTTTTAATTTCTACATTTCTCACTTCAATTTCTCTCTCTATTTGGCCATGTTTTGCTTATTGTTATTTCAAGATTTAGTGGATATTTTCTGGTCTATTGTTTTACAGGCCTTCACAAGACGCTATTAAAAGATGTTTCATTCTTAATGACTCTTCACTAATGTGTAGGCTTTAGGGTCAGTACTATTCGGCTTCGTTCTTCTCTACATTTGGGTCTTTGTAGTTTTTTATGTTGGTTTTCCAGGTTGTACTTTGTTGTTTGTATAATGAAAAATATTAAAACGCTAATGGGTCTTTGTAATCTTTTATGTTGGTTTTCCGGGTTGTACTTTGTTGTTTGTATAAGAAAGGCATTGGGAACTCAGTTTCACTTGGTCTTTGGGTTCTTACGTAGTATTGTGTGACTCTCCTTTGTTATTATATTATGTCATTTAGTGTGACTCTATGTGGTATTGTGTGACTCCTTTTTTTTTTTTTTTTTAATTTGTTAGTCATTGAATTAGCATCAATTGATTCAGTGGCGGCGCCACGTACAGGTCAGGGTGTTCCTAGGAACACCCTGACCTGAAAAAATTTACTAAAAAAAAAAAAAAAATTATATTTAAGCTAAATTAGGAACACCCTCAACACAAAAATTAGGAACACCCTCAACACAAAATTAGGAACACCCTCAGATTAAAAAAAAAATTTATCTGTTCAACTTTCAAGCAAAAAAAAAAAAAAAAGAACTAAAATCTGAAAAAAAAAAAAAAAAAAAAAAAAAAAAAAAAAAAAAAAAAAAAAAAAAAAAAAAAAAAAAAAAATTGTAACAGAGCCAAGCCAAAATTTATCTGTTCAACTTTCAAGCAAAAAAAAGCCCAAAAAAAAAATTGAACTAAAATCTGAAAACAAAAAAAATTTGAAACAGAACCAAGCCCATGGTAAGCCAAGCCCACGGCGAGCCCAACAGAGCAAACCGACCCACAGATTCTCAAAAAAAAAAAAAAAAAAAAAAAACCAACACAGAATCAAACATCAAACTTACCCACCGTACCCCCGGTCACGTCGCTGCAGAAAAAACCAATCCCCAATACACGATATAGTCTATACAATACAGAGCAAAAGCAAAACAAACCAAAAGAAATACTGTGTTTATCAAAAAAAAAAAAACCCAATACAGAGCCTCTGTACCAAAACGGCAAAACCAAACCAAAAAACCCCAATACTCGCTCCTCGGTCGCCGTAGCTCGCTCCTCGTCGTCATCGCCGTAGCTCGCGCCTCGTCGTCGTCCTCGCCGTAGCTTGCCCCTCATCGCAAATCGCAAATCGTAGACCGTAGATCACAATCGCAGTCGCCAGTCGCAGATCGCTCAGCTCGGTGCTAGCAGATCGCAGATCGCAGTCGCAGTAGTCGTTGCCGTAGCTCGGTGCTAGCAGATCGCAGATCCCTCCGGACCGGCGGACCCTCCCTGAGCTTCAGCTCCCTCAAGGTATTTCTAATTTCTCTCTCTTTTTCTCTCTCAGTTTCTCAGTCTCTCTCTCTTTTTCTCACTGAGTGTGATTTTCTAAAATAATAAGCGTCTCTCTCTCTTTGGTCTTTATTTAAATTAACTCAGTAACTCTCTCTCTCTCTCTCTCTCTCTCTCTCTCTCTCTCTCTCTCTCTCTCTCTCTCTCTCTCTCTGCAGTGGCGGCGCCACGTACAGGTCAGGGTGTTCCCAGGAACACCCTGACCTGAAAAAATTTACTAAAAAAAAAAAAAAATTATATTTAAGCTAAATTAGGAACACCCTCAACACAAAATTAGGAACACCCTCAGATTAAAAAAAAAATTTATCTGTTCAACTTTCAAGCAAAAAAAAAAAAAAGAACTAAAATCTGAAAAAAAAAAAAAAAAAAAAAAAAAAAAAAAATTGTAACAGAGCCAAGCCAAAATTTATTTGTTCAACTTTCAAGCAAAAAAAAGCCCAAAAAAAAAATTGAACTAAAATCTGAAAACAAAAAAAATTTGAAACAGAACCAAGCCCATGGTAAGCCAAGCCCACGGCGAGCCCAACAGAGCAAACCGACCCACAGATTCTCAAAAAAAAAAAAAAAAAAAAAAAAAAAATACCAACACAGAATCAAACATCAAACTTACCCACCGTACCCCCGGTCACGTCGCTGCAGAAAAAACCAATCCCCAATACACGATACAGTCTATACAATACAGAGCAAAAGCAAAACAAACCAAAAGAAATACTGTGTTTATCAAAACAAAAAAAAACCCAATACAGAGCCTCTGTACCAAAACGGCAAAACCAAACCAAAAAACCCCAATACTCGCTCCTCGGTCGCCGTAGCTCGCTCCTCGTCGTCATCGCCGTAGCTCGCGCCTCATCGTCGTCGTCGCCGTAGCTTGCCCCTCATCGCAAATCGCAGATCGTAGACCGTAGATCACAATCGCAGTCGCCAGTCGCAGATCGCTCAGCTCGATGCTAGCAGATCGCAGATCGCAGTCGCAGTCGTCGTTGCCGTAGCTCGGTGCTAGCAGATCGCAGATCCCTCCGGACCGGCGGACCCTCCCTGAGCTTCAGCTCCCTCAAGGTATTTCTAATTTCTCTCTCTTTTTCTCTCTCAATTTCTCAGTCTCTCTCTCTTTTTCTCACTGAGTGTGATTTTCTAAAATAATAAGCGTCTCTCTCTCTTTGGTCTTTATTTAAATTAACTCAGTAACTCTCTCTCTCTCTCTCTCTCTCTCTCTCTCTCTCTCTCTCTCTCTCTCTCTCTCTCTCTCTCTCTCTCTCTGCAGTGGCGGCGCCACGTACAGGTCAGGGTGTTCCCAGGAACACCCTGACCTGAAAAAATTTACTAAAAAAAAAAAAAAAAATTATATTTAAGCTAAATTAGGAACACCCTCAACACAAAAATTAGGAACACCCTCAACACAAAATTAGGAACACCCTCAGATTAAAAAAAAAATTTATCTGTTCAACTTTCAAGCAAAAAAAAAAAAAAGAACTAAAATCTGGAAAAAAAAAAAAAAAAAAAAAAAAAAAAAAAAAAAGAAATTGTAACAGAGCCAAGCCAAAATTTATCTGTTCAACTTTCAAGCAAAAAAAAGCCCAAAAAAAAAATTGAACTAAAATCTGAAAACAAAAAAATTTGAAACAGAACCAAGCCCATGGTAAGCCAAGCCCACGGCGAGCCCAACAGAGCAAACCGACCCACAGATTCTCAAAAAAAAAAAAAAAAAAAAAAAAAAACCAACACAGAATCAAACATCAAACTTACCCACCGTACCCCCGGTCACGTCGCTGCAGAAAAAACCAATCCCCAATACACGATACAGTCTATACAATACAGAGCAAAAGCAAAACAAACCAAAAGAAATACTGTGTTTATCAAAAAAAAAAAAACCCAATACAGAGCCTCTGTACCAAAACGGCAAAACCAAACCAAAAAACCCCAATACTCGCTCCTCGGTCGCCGTAGCTCGCTCCTCGTCGTCATCGCCGTAGCTCGCGCCTCGTCGTCGTCGTCGTCGTCGTCGCCGTAGCTTGCCCCTCATCGTAAATCGCAGATCGTAGACCGTAGATCACAATCGCAGTCGCCAGTCGCAGATCGCTCAGCTCGGTGCTAGCAGATCGCAGATCGCAGTCGCAGTCGTCGTTGCCGTAGCTCGGTGCTAGCAGATCGCAGATCCCTCCGGACCGGCGGACCCTCCCTGAGCTTCAGCTCCCTCAAGGTATTTCTAATTTCTCTCTCTTTTTCTCTCTCAGTTTCTCAGTCTCTCTCTCTTTTTCTCACTGAGTGTGATTTTCTAAAATAATAAGCGTCTCTCTCTCTTTGGTCTTTATTTAAATTAACTTAGTAACTCTCTCTCTCTCTCTCTCTCTGATTGGCTATTTGGCTGGCCAAATGAATCACTCCTCTCTCTGCTTGGCTGGCCGAATGGATCATTGTTTGTCTTTATTTATATTTTGCTTTTACCTGTTCTGTCTTTTTGAATTTGGCTTTAGTGTTTATTTTATCCGTTGGTGCTGTGTTGGTCAGTGTGTGTTCTGTGTTGGTGTAATATTAATTGTCTTTTAGTGGATATTGTGATTTGTAAATATTGCGGAATTTTCTGATTGGCAGGCAATTGTGATTAGGCATCAGGCAATAAGGCTTATGCTTGTATTGAGTGGGGTGGGGATAGATGGGCTGATGGGCACATCACACATGGGGCCGGGAGCACAATAATTAAAGCAATGTAATATGTTATACATGACACTGTTTTAATTATTGTGCTGTATATGAAATGTGTAATGTTAGGTTTTTTTAGTGTAATGTGTACAGGGGGCTAAATAATATAATAAATTAAAGTAGTATAATTAATGACAAATAAATTAAAGTAATATAGTTTATTGTTACGCTAAATAACAATAATTAAAGCTGTATAATTAACCAATAAATTATAAAAGACAAATAAATTAAATTATGTTAGGTTAAATAATAATTTTATAATTAATAAAATAATAATATAACAAATTATAGTTTATAAAAGACAAATAAATTAATAAAATAACTAAACAACAATAATTAATAATTTTATTAATATTTCAAACGAACTTATAGTTTATTATAAGTAACCTTTGTTCATTTATTTTCTTTTCATTTTTTTTTTCCTCTTGAGGTTTTTGGATGTACAAAATGCAAATTTGTTTTGGTTTTAAGAACATTTTTTTTTTTTTAAAGCACAAACTTCATATCGGCCAAATTTTGAATTTCGGCCGGTATTTACCGAAACGTCCCAAAACACTCGAAATAGACTGAAATGGCCCGAAATTTTTTCAAAGTAAAATAGGAATACCCTGGATAAAATTCCTGGAGTCGCCACTGAATTGATTCATCACCAACACGTACATTATGGGACCAACCTGGATTCTCTATTATTGCTGCTATTTGATTATCGAAATGCTATTTTTGCCCATGCTTCTTTGTTGCCCCTATTGGACCTCCTTCTCGGTGAAGTTCATGTTGCTTTCTTGGCCCTCAAACTGGCAGTTCATCACCATTTCGTCTTTTTTTTTTTTTTTGGTCATCTATTTTAGTAGTCATTGAATTCTATGGAGTTATAGTTTAGTCGTCATTGAATTCTATTAAGTCATCATTGATATATATATATATATATATATATATATATATATATATATATATATTTTTTTTTTAATTTAGATGATTGCTAACTTAGAGTTTAGAAAAAAAAAAAAAAAAAAAAAAAACTTTTAACTCCCATGTAAAATAGTGCCTACAAAATAGGACCACACTTTGTTATCCTTATCCTTTCCATATCATTATCTTATCTTTTCTTTTTTAATCTTTTCTTTTCTTTTATTTGATCAGTTTGATGGGTGTTTAAGTATTTTCTCTAATTAATGACTATTTTTTAAAGAATAGGAATGATATATATTGATTTGTCTTTTCTTTTTCTTTTTTTTTCTTTTTTTTTTTGTGGTTATCGGGTTTGACTCGTTATTTTAGTGTATGTGTTTTAAGTGGTGCCCTCCCTTCCTCCTATTTTTTTGTTTGTTGTTTTTCTTACATTTAAGCCTTACTCTCTATTTTTTTGTATTTTTTTTAGGGTGATATATCAACAATTTGGTTAGATTGCATAGTAGACACATTGGATGAATTTGGGTGAGCGAAGTGGTAGTCAATCTATCAAGTAGTTGTTAAAAAACATTTTTTGTAAATATCCTACCATATGAAATTTAATATTGTCCTTTTTTGTACCTTTCACTGCACATTTGATGATTCTGTAAGCAATTGCCATATATGCAAAATTGCAAAAACAAAATGATATTGGAGAAGTTATCTTTAAAGATAAAATTTAAATATTGTGGTGAAAATTGCTTCTAAATAAGAGACTAACTTTTAGGAGTAAAAACCTATACCCTTAAATATATCTACCAGCCTCTGAGCACGCACTCATGCGCGTGCTCAGAGGCTTTTCTATTTTTTGGGTAAGGGTTAATTTATCGCATTTATTATAATTTGGGATTACTACATTTTTCAATCACAAAATACCTAGGGGTGTGATGAAAAAAATACCTAGGAGTGTGGTGAGTGTTATGAGTTTGTGAATGAAATATTTTTTCATCACACCCATAGGTTTTTTTTATGATTGGAAAATATAGTAATCCCAAATTATAATAAATGTGATAAACTAACTCTTACCCAAAAAATAAAAAAGCCTCTGAGCACACGCGTGAGCGCGCGCTCAGAAGCTAGTCAAGTTTAAGCATTTCACACTTATCATGTCCAATAAATTCGGTACGTAGAGAGCACAATTGTAGGTACTTAATTGGCACCATCATGTGGGTTCCAACTAGCTCAACTGGTAAAATCTCTGATGGTTAAATAAGAAATCTCGGGTTCAATCCCCGCCTACACCAAAAACTGATTGGTGTCTTGGTCTGATGATAAAAAGCTATCATCAGAAGCGGACGCCATAGGTTGAAACTCTCTCTCAAAAAAAAAAAAAAATTTGGCACCATCATGCATCAATTTGTAACTAAAATTATAGCATTCATAGCATCAATGTGTAACTTCAAGGAACGTGCACATTCTCACTGGGTGTGGATATTCTACATTGGATAAAACTTAGGTACAGTAGTTTAGGTACTGTTCCTTAGGTTCTCCTCTTAAGAATCTGCCATGTGGCTAATTAACTAAAAAATACACTTCCTTTCCATGAGAAAAAATCCACATGGCAGATTCTTAAAAGGGGAACCTAAGGAACAACACCTTAGGGTCTGTTTGGGAGGAGGGAATGAAATGGAATGGAATGGAATAAAAGAAATATTTTTAGAATATTTTTCCCTCCTCTTGTTTAAGAGTTTTAACGGAGGGAATCGGAAGTCCATTCTCTTGTTTGGGAGTTTAAGTGGGAGGAAATGGAATGGTTAGGAGGGAATGCTCATTCCTCCCTTTTCCCTCCAAACCTCAAATTTTTGTTCCCCTCAAAATTGGGAGGAATGGATTTATGTTTAATAAAATTTTTATTAAAACCCCTAAATACCCCTTTAATATCAGCCATTCTTTTCTCAATCAGCTGTAAGAAAAAAAACATAGCTACATGTTATTGCCTATTTGCTACAAAGTGAAGCTACTGCTGTTTCGTGAGACACCATTAAAGCTACTGCTGTTCATCAACATAGTTACGCGTTATTCTTTGACTGTTGCAAGTTTTGGTTACTGCTCACAAGTAAGTCTTTCTTTTTCTTATGTTTCTACAGGTTCTGTTATGTTTGCCTCCTACTTCATGTCTTGTCATATATTTTCTATCTTTGTTTCGTGAACAATCTTCTCCAAATTTATGAACAAATTTGAGGAATGTATCATTGCTTCTACGGGTTATATTGCTTTGGATTATGTTATTTTGTTTTGTTTTAGCAAGACTCATTACCGGAGTTTAAAAAAAAAAAAAAGATATTTGTTTGCATTTTTAGTCAATATTTATTTTGTTGAGAATAAATATGTGATGTGTGAATTGCTTTACAACATAGAAATATACGAGGCTGTTTGGCCAACCAAATTTGATAACTCAATTCTCAATTTCCATAACTCATAACTCAAAAATGGTGGGACCCATAGCAAAAAGGTTGTTTGGCTAAACGATAACTCTGTTTCCATCACTCAATTCTCTGATTTTTGAGTTATGAGTTATGGAAACTGAAATCAACCAAAAGCTGTTTTCAGTTTCCATAACTCATAACTCAATGACATTTTCGGGAGATTCTGGCATTTTACCCTTAATTTTAAAAAAAATTGGCAATATGCCCCTGTTTGCAAACTATATAGGAGCGTGCCCCTGTTTCGATACTTGATTACCCTAAAATCGAGTTCAATTAAATACTCGATTCGTAGAAAATCGAGTTATGCCCAATCAAACTTTAAAAAAAATAAAAAATAAAAAATAATTTGCATGGAACTCGACTTTCAGGAAATCGAGTTCCATGCAAAAAAAATTTTATAAGTGTGTTCGCCCCATATTCAGGGAGCCCTATAGTGGCGTTTCTAAGCCCTATAGTGACGTTTTAAAACCCTATAGCGGCGTTTTCCTGTAAATTTTTATAAGTGTGATTGCCCCATATTCACGGTGCCTTATAGTGGCGTTTTTAAGCCCTATAGTGACGTTTTAAAAGCCTATAGCGGCGTTCTCCTGCAAAATCTTTTTATGTCCCTATATCAGGTTCAATGAGCCCTATAGTGGCGTTTTTAAGTCCTATAGTGACGTTTTTAAGCCCTATAGCAGCGTTTTGGAACTCGACTTCCCTAAAATCGAGTTCCATGCATTTTTTTTTTTTTTTTTTAAGTTTTATTGGGCATAACTCGATTTTCTACGAATCGAGTATTTCATTGAAACTCGATTTTAAGGTAATCGAGTATCGAAACAGGGGCATATCCCTATATAGTTTCGAAATAGGGGCATATTGCTAAATTTTTTAAAAATTAAGGGCAAAAGGCTAGAATCTCCGACATTTTCGTAAATAAACACACATGGAGGGACCCACAGTCGCAACTTTTGACTTCTTTTTTTTTTTTTTTTTCACTTGATCGGTCTTCAGTTCTGGTTTTTTTTTTTTTTTTTTTTAGCTTTGGTGAGTTTGGGTACTGAAAACAAAAAAAAAAAAAAAAAACAAAAAAAAACAAAAAAAAAAGAGAAAAAGTTGCACCGGCTGACAGGTATGGGCCCACAAATAGTGTGAAAAATATTAAGTGATGGAAATTGGGTGATGATGCCAAATGGGTGTGAAAAATTGAGTGATAAGTGATGAGTGATGAGTGATGAGTTATGAGTTATGAGTGATGAGTGATGAGTTATGAGTTATGAGTGATGAGTGATGGAAATTGAGTGATGAAAAATGGTTGGCCAAACAGGCTCTACATATCTTGTTTTTAGCTACAATAAAATTTTCTTTTTCCTTAAACTAGAATTATTTTAGTTTTATATCAGGAAATTGATATGTTAATAGTTCTATCACCTCTGGTCTTAGAGGGATGTTGCTCAGTATAAGAAATTGGGAGATGGAAATGTACTAAATTATCAAATCCATTGTAAAGCCCACCAGACAAAAAAGATCCAATCTAAAACTAGCAGCCCCTAAAAAAAATTTGCAAATTGAAATAAAGAAATTGTGCTATTGTCAATTTTTCATGCCATTATCTTCATTTATTAAATTATTGATTAGCGTGATGCAATCTATTCACGTTGACAAAACCATATTGTAATTCAATAATCTAACACTGACCTAATTGTGGCTAACTAGTTTCACATCATCCACTAAATACTAAATATTTTAAAGCAATTATAAGTTCTCATTGATTATTTTTTATGTTCTTTAAAATGGGGGGTATAATAGTAATGTTATTATAAAATGATTTTATTTCATTCCTTCCAATGTCACTTCTAAACGGTGTTACTTACATTCCATTCCTTTATTTTATAACATCCAAACAAGATTTTTAAATTCCATTACATTCCATTCCTTTCCCTACTAAATCCATTCCATTCCATTCAATTCCATTCCATTCCTTTAATGATCATTCTATTCCATTCAATTCCATTTCTTTATAAACTCCCAAACGGACCCTAGGCACTGTACCTAAGTCTTGCTCTTCTACATTTTCTTTTCTTTTATTTGGTCGGTTTGATAAGTATTTAATGTTTTCTCTAATTAATGAGTCTTTTTTAAAGAATGGGAATAATATATATTTTTGTCTTTTGTGGTTATTAGGTTTGACTAATTATTTTAGTGTATATGTTCTAAGTGGTGCTCTCTCTTCCTCGAATTATTTTTGTCTGTTGTTTTTCTTACATTTAAGCCTTACTCTCTATTTTTTTTAGGGTGACATATCAACAATTTTGTTAGATTGCATAGCAGGCACATTGGATGAATTTGGGTGAGCGAAGTGGTAGTCAATCTATGAAGTAGTTGTTAAAGACCATTTTTTTTTGTAAATATCATATCTAGGGGTGTGATGAAAAAAATATTTCATCCACAAATGTATAACACTCACCATACTCCTAGGTATTTTTTTCATCACACCCCTAGGCATTTTGTAATTGAAAAATGTAGTAATCCCAAATTATAATTGATGCAAATTATTAAATTTTACCCAAAAAATAGAAGAGTTTTTGTGCTCAAAGGCTAGTTTGTATTGACATTTATATAACTTGTTAATTAAATGGGTTAAACGTGTTATGTCGAGTAGTCGGGTTGTGTTAGGGTTGAAAATTCTTGACACGTTTATTAAACAAGTTGGGTTCAGTAAACCCATATAGCCGAATACCATGGCTTGACATGACATAAACTCGACCCGCAAACATTAATGGTCACCTATTCAAGTCTCAATTACTTTTTTTTTTTTTTTGGTTGAGAAAATGGCCTAAATTACTTTAATGTCCAATATAGTGAGTTCATGTTGATTTAGTTTACATTATACTAGTTTCTTAAAATAAAAATTAAAAAAAAAGCTTACATTATATATATATATATATATTGTGGAGAGAGTTTATCTAAACTAAGAATTTTCCTTAATTACTAAACTAACGAACCGTACAATTAAGCCCTAGACCGCCATTGGCCTAGTTTGGGTTCAACTACCAAGTAAGCAAAGCAATCTCTTGGACTAGGCCACACTTCGTTCGCTACCCAACCTGAGTCTGACACACAGTCTCAGACCCCTCTGAAATTTTAGACTCCCCTCTCTGTGGAGCTTATTCGTAAAGGTGAGATCTTTTCCAAATCTTCCATTCACAAAACCTCTGCTTTTGAATCACAGCTTTGAAATCAGGGGTTTTTACTTCAATTCGAATTCAAAGTCCTTTACTTTGGCTTCTAATATATATTGGATCCATTTCCCTTACTCACAAAAGCTATGCATTTGTAAAGCTTTCATGCCCATGAATTAAATTTTGGTTTTTGTGGTTTTGGTTTGTCATTAAAGTCATGGTCTTTAGGAATTTTCACCTTGTGGGGCAATAGATGGTGTTGGGGTTTTGCTAGGGTTTAAGAATTTTTCTTTTTTTTGATCCGTGTATTCATTTTTATATTCCATCATTGTTGATTTGTAATTTGAATTCTAATAGCCATGTTAATGCAACCTTTTATGTAATTTTGTTACACTTTTGAAAAAGTGATATTTTTTCATTTTTATTTATATAATTGAGTTTAGGGTTCTATATCTCATCTGGGTTTTTGTGAAATTTGTTTTCAGAAGTGTATCAATGGCTTTTATGCGTAGTTTATCTACAAGAGCTACGATTATAGCTCGAAGATGCCACCCATCTTTTAGTTATGTTCTCCATAATGATGATGATAGTAAAACCCGCTCGATTGATGAGGACTTGTCTTCTCAAAGAATTGATAGCTTTCTCCAAAGGAGGTCCTTTGGAAGTCGCAGCTTCAATAATTCAGCCGGGTTTGGTGCTTTTTTCCAAGATAGAAGATATTCCCAGGAGTTTCTTCTGCCGAGTTCAGGTCCCTCTTTCTGCAGGTATATGTCAACCACAGTTGGTGGAGGGCCGAACAAAGTTGAAATAATCAGTGATGTTGCTGAGGTTCTCTCAAATACATCCATGGAAACAGTAGCTGCACAGGCCGCAGCAGTGAATGAAGTTGCCATTGCTGCTGCTGATTCTTTCTTGCCAGTCAAGATATTACAGTACTTTATAGATTCTGTGCACTGTTATACTGGCTTGAACTGGTGAGGAGCCATTTGCAATTCTATTTTCTATTTTTAATGACATCTTTAATTCTTTATACTGCTATGGTTTCTTGTAAGATTGAATGCTAAAAAATTACAACATTCAGATATGGTGGAACATTGTTTATATTAATTGCTTAAGAACATGCACTAAGAATTGCTGATTACTGAAAGAAACGATGCACAAAGAATCATAAATGGATGTTTATGAAGATTACCTCATTTACCCAACCACCTTGACACGAACCACCATTAAATTACAAAAAGTCTGACATTACAAAACTGGCTTTTTACCTTTAAAATTTTTTTTGGCTTGTTGAACTGTCAGTTCTTTGGATTCATATTACCCAATTGTAGTGAGACACAGTGTCATAAAGCTGACTTTTTTGCCACAATAGTAAGCAATAACAATATCTGCCTGTGCATTAGCTGCTGTCACTAAGAAAGTCACATAATGAAGAAATTCGGTTATTCATTTCATTTGCATACAAATTTTCTCATTAAAAGATGATGACCTCCTTTGTTATGCGATGAAAGATAATTTAGATGTTAACAACCTTTGTTATGATTATTCCAATTTTTATTGTTGCAGTACAAGGTTTCTAGTTACTCAAGCAAGTTACAATGGATTGAATATGCGATTTTATATTTAATAGCCTTTTAGTTTACACCACCATTGAATTTTTAATATGTTAAATATGGAAGTATTTTATTAATATTAATTTTTTTTTTACTTCTTTCAGGTGGGCTGCTATAGCTTTAACAACTCTTGTGATTCGGGGGGCAACGCTTCCACTTTTGATAAATCAACTTAAAGCTACTGCAAAACTCACTGTATGTGGCAGTACTTGTTAGTTACAGCATTGTGTTTTTGGCGACTCATTTACATAATTGTCGGATATGCTTGTTGACAATCTGATGCCCTCATACCTGCAGATCAATTAAGAATTTATTAATTACTTGTAAATAGTCTTTGTATGTTTTATGAATTTTTTTACTACTTCTACAAAGTAGTTTTCTTCATTGAAATTGTGAGGGCAGACCTGTTTTAAGTGCCACAAAACTACATAAATCTTTTCTTTTTACTTTTCATTTTAATCTGCATTTAATCTATCATATAATTTACACCTTCTATTTTAAAATGATGGCAACACATCCATAATGGTTTATGCATGTTCTGCAGCTCTTGAGGCCACATTTGGAGGAAATAAAGCAGGAGATGCAAGATAAGGTAATACTATTTGTTCACTGTATCACTTTATAAATCACTACCTGCAATAATCATGTTGGTACAAATTAACCATAAGTCCAGTGTCACTCACTAAGGACAAGGCCTATCATGTCATTTGTTAATCACTGCCATCAGCCAAAATCATATTTGTGCTATGATTTTACATCTTTATATTCATCAGTATTTTGTTGGGGCTTGCTTGGATATGCACATGATCCACAAATACCATGATTGGTTAGCTTAGGTTTTAAATTTGGTAAAGCTATGAGAGATCTAGGATGCTACTTAACTTAACTCAGCTTCTCACCACTCACCTGCCTACGCTGTTAGATACCATGTGTGAATCTTCCTTTAAATGACTCAGACAAGAAAGGGTTCAAGCAAAAACAAGATTAAATACAAAAAGATTCAAGATTTATGGTCTAGTTTTGATGTGGGACTTCTTGGAAATTTCATGAGTTATTTTACTTATTGAGCCTTAGTATTATGTTTTTTAGGTTAGAAAGTTGCTGGATCAGTTTTAATTAAGTTTTGTAGAATAAGGTTAATTGATGATTTCCATATTTTCTGGAATAGGCTGTCCTGGGCTGTACCAAAGGCCCATGAATCATATTTTGCTTTTTGAGTCCATTGAAGTTTTTAAGTACTTTTTTTTTGGTTATTAGTAATCCTAGGTTATTTAGGAGTCCTAGTCCTTCTAGAAAAGGATCTAGCACTAGCCTATATAAAGTTGTTATTGTGAATAACATTGATAGAGAGAGTGATTTTAATAAAATTCCAGCAGCTTATTTTAAGTTTTAGGGTGTGATTGTCTTCTCCTGCTTAAGTGTGATTGCTTAGTGTTTTATCTTCCTTTATTTCATGTTCTTTTCATTGTTTCAATAATGAATAGCCATAACCATTCAAGATCTTGTCAAGAATCTAATTTAGTTCTGAATTTGTAAAGATCCTAAATCAAAATTGATATCAAAGCCCATTCAAGCTTCTGTCCTTTTTCAATAAGCTGCTGGAAAAAATTATTCAACTTTGTGTATTTTTGCTTTTGAGAAACATGCATTTGCATTCTTGAAATAATGGCAGTCCTAATTGGTCTCAAGATCTCCTTGTGCCGATGTAGACTCTGTTTGTTAGGCCTGTATCTACTGTGGATATGTATATCATAGGATGTTGGATGCTTTTAGAAAGGATTCTTCTTAGCATGTTAATGTTCATTTATCCTTTTCAGGCTATGGATCCCAATGCCATCGCTGACGGTCAGCAACGAATGCAGAAGCTGTTTAAGGAGTAAGCAACTTTTCCACGGCCTGCAATAGGAACCCATGGCAATTTAATTGTTTGATGGCTTTCATTTTCCTTTTTTGGTAGTTATGTTTTAGTTCCATAAAGAGCCTGATGGTGATAGAGATTACTAACTGAGATGATAATATGCATGCCACATTTTCTGTGATTTCCATCATTCAAATCAATTAATTGACAGTTTATAGTGCCCGCTCCTTCTTTGATTTGCATTAAGGGCCCTGTTCAATGTTTCTGACCGTTGAGAACAATAAGCACTTCAACAATAGCTCCCTTGCTATTTCTACCAATGTCAAAAAGTGATTATGGTGCATGCTTATAGCCCAATGTTTGAAACCTTGACTTCTGTATCATGTTTCATCCTTCAGTGGATTGACCCAGGAAATTATTGGAAATGGGCGAATTAAAAGGAAATGTAGGATAATTTCATATTATCCTTCAGTGGATTGACCCACGAAGTGTCTGGAAATGGAAGAATTAGTAGGAAATGTAGGATAATTTCATATTTTCCTTCAGTGGATTGACCCATCTTTCATACTACCTGAATTTCACATATCTTCATACCGTATAATGGTAATATAGGATAAAAGTTGCAAATAATATAGCGTAGGATTAATGTGCTGGTGAATTATCTAATTGGAAGATTGTTACTATAATTCTATTATTAATAATTGGTATATTGGGCAGTAGTAAGATACTTGAGAAATCAGGGTTTATGTTTTATGACAATTAGAAGATTTTCTCTTTTCTTTTGGAGTCTTATTGGTTGGATCTCTAAAATAGGGTAAAGGAGAGGAACTTGATAAAAGTAGTGCAGAAAAGAATGCTATATGGAGTATGATCCCTCATTGCCTCATGTGGGTTATTTGGTGGGAAGGAATGCACATATTTTTAAAGGAAATGAAAGACCGATTCATGATTTAAAGCTTTCCTTCTTTCATACTCTGTTTGAGTGGGCAAATGCTTCAGGTGTTTCTACTTTTAATTCTCTGCCTGATTTACTTGATTTTTATACTTCCACTGCTATTTAGTTTACATATTCTGGCTTTTTTTATAGCACACTGCCTATGTGCCTTATATTCATTGTATTTTTTCTCATTCCATTTTCAATAAAGTATTTTACTTATCAAAAAAGGGAAGGATCCAAATGACATAGAGGAATGGATTTTCAACTTCATAAATTTAGTAATGGGATTTGTTTTCAAATTGGTAGTTACATAATCAGTTTGTGATTCATCTCTTCATGGTCTTGACTTTGGAGCTTAGATTAACCATAAAGCTAAAAAGGAGATGTGTGCTTATACAAGGGATGGTGCATGATGTGTGTTTATATAGCAAAAATGCAAGCCTCACCTCCTTCTGTTTCCAATTTTACCAACTTGACTGAAAGGGATCCCATGTGGGTAGCTCTGTAGTGCTAAAGAGGTGTTATGAATAGAATATGCTTCTTATGTCTAATGTTTTTCAATTCGTCAATTCTCCCCTATCTGGCCCTTGTTTTGCCTGACATCTTCATTTTGTCATTATGATTGGGTTCTACAGATATGGTGTGAGTCCATTTACTCCACTGAAGGGACTCTTTATACAAGGTCCTGTCTTCATCAGTTTTTTCATGGCTGTAAGATAAATTTCTTTTTCATAACATCTTGCAAATGATTAATTGTTTGCTTTTATCCTTGGTCTTTAGATATATCTCTGACAATATTTTCTTTGGCAGATTAGAAATATGTCAGAGAAAGTCCCATCATTCAAAACTGGTGGAGCGTACTGGTTTTTGGATCTCACAACTCCTGATGCTTTATACATTTTTCCAGTTTTGACTGCACTGTCATTCTTAATTACTGTGGAGGTAGGTGTCTACTATCTCTAATCACCTATGTCAACTTTTCTTACTTGCTGTTAGGGGTGTCCACGGGTCGGGTCGGGTCGGGTTTGGGCTCAGCCCGGAACTGACCCAACTCTGTCGGGTTGAAGGACGGCGGACCCGCCGCTGACTGCGAAAAACTACGGGTCGAGTCAGATCGGGCTCGGTTGGATGGCGGTTGGACCCGACTCGACCGAAAGACTGAAAACAAAGATGAAACTTGGTACAAATTTCACAAATCTTAAGAACAAATCTACAAACCCAAATATCAGTAACCACAAATCCGAAGAACCCAGACAGAAATAGAGAGAAATAATAGCAGATCTGAACTTGCATGAGACTAAATTGAAGAAATAAAGAGTGTTACTTGCAGATCGGCGATGGTGCGATGAAGGAGATTCGTAGCACAGCGATGGTGGAGGTTCGAAGATCTAAAGATTCAGATCGGCGATGGTGCGATGAAGGAGAATCGTAGCTCAACGATGGTGGAGGTTCGAAGATCGAAAGATTCAGATCAGCGATGGTGTTGGCTGTTGAGCGTGAGAGAGATCGAGAGTGTGAGACTCTGAGGTGAGACTGAGAGAGCGAGTGGACAGAGAAACTGAGGGTGAGTGAGCCGGTGATGGTCTGAACTGGAGTGGAGAATATAAAGCGACTAAGAACTGGGTTATATACACAGTTGGGTCGGGTGGATCGGGTTTTGGAAGGGAAGACCCGCCATCTGACCCGCCGGAATCGGTTTGGGATGGCAGGGACCTGCCACCGACCGCCAGGTAGTCGGGTTGGGCGGTTGCCGGTTCGGGTCTGGTCGGTTTTGCCAGGTGGGCTGGGTCTGCGGTTTTGTTGGACAGGCCTACTTGCTGTTTAAAGTGGAGCTGAAGAGGCTGAGAAATTACCATGATGAGTTTGACTCAAGTACTGATTGAACACTATCATTACTGTTTCCCTTTATTTCGAGTGGAGTGAGTAATGTGTTTGACTCTGATCGAGATAAGGTTGCTTCTGTTAGATCTGAACATAGGCAGTTGACTTATTTGTTTAAAATGCATTAATTTTGCATCTATGTCCATTAATTAAATGGAGAACCAATTTGACTAATTATCAATTCCTTTATAGATTGTTCTATGGTTAACAATTTCCACTAGTATTACGTGAACCAGGAATGAAGCAATTGATCCATGCAGAAAATATCTAGTATTAAATGCTAGATGTTAGATTGAAATAAAATTAATTTTGTTTCTTATTTTATTTTTAATTTTTTCCATTTTGGGTTGGGAACCCAATTGCTTCACTATGAAATTTTGCAGTTTGTTTATTTATATATTAGTTTAGCTTTGTGTCTTTTTGTTTTTGTTTTTTTGTTCTTGTTTTTTGGGGTTGGAACCTAATTGCTTCACTCTTAACTTTTTCCCCCTTTTTCTAGAACCAATTTAAATTTAACTCATTTCTGTCTGTTCCTCAGTGCAACATGCAGGAGGGTATGGAAGGAAATCCTGTTGCTGGCACCATGAAAAATGTTTCAAGGGGCCTAGCTGTTCTTACAGTTCCATTCACCATGAGTTTTCCTAAGGTAATTTTCCATTGTTTAGTTACTTTCGACATTACATTTTAGAAGTTTCTCTTTGTTCACTTCTAATATGAACATGAGTTTGGCAATAATGATTGCACTATAATGGTTCTTCCTGTAAGATTGCGCATATGGGTTGTGTTTCATGTTCATAAGCTTCTTTCAGTTGTTTACAGCATTGCATACTTCTCTCCGCATGAATGGTTCTTTCATTTGTTTACATGTTCATAAACATTTATTTTACTGCAGGCTATATTTTGTTACTGGATTACATCCAACTTGTTCTCGCTCTCGTATGGACTGGGTGAGTCCTTTTAGATTCTAGTTTGTCAGCAATTTTACTTCAGTTTCACCTTTTCCATCTTAAGGATTGTGGAAAGCTTCTTCAGTGATATGCTCTTTAGATGTGTCATGCACCAATTTGCATTAATTTCAACTGTAGAAGACTGGAAGTTGAATGAAAAACTTCACTTCTTGCTGTTAACAAAAATTTCTATTCACTTTTTGCCTAAAGAATGGCACTCTTTTTGAATTTTCCAGCGCTTAAATATCCTGGTGTAAAGAAGTTCTTGGGGGTTCCTGAAATACCTGTTACAAAGCCAACTACTGCTCCACAACCTGCCTTCTCTGCGTTGGAAGCCCTGAAACGTGCTATGGCAGTCAAAGCAGAATCTACCACAGTACCTCTTGAATCAGGGAAGCTTCCAGACCAAAGAATATCTTCTACTTCAGTTCTTAGTCAAAGGATTAAAAGTTTAGAGAAACAGGCAAAAGGAAGAAAGAAAAACAAGAAGAGGTGAGGAAAAAAGTATGTTGTTAGAACTGCTTTTTAAGCTAAATGTAATATTTTTTGAAATAGTCAAAATTTATTTATTGGGTAAGGGTTTATACCTGAGAAAGAGAGAGCAGTATAAGGAGGTTATTCAATAATTAGGTGAAAAACTAGAGAGTTTTTGTAATTTTCCAAATGAGTTGAAATTTTTGTAAGGATATGTGTTTCTTGTGGGGGCAATATCTGTTGTCTGAATGGATTCACGAGGCCATTCAAGGCTCACATCCTTTAGTAGAATATAAACACGAAGATGCATCTATTTTGAATGCCATTTGTGTTTCCATCTCCCATGTCTATATATTCAATATGAATTTTGGATGATATTATAAACTCATAACTCTGACTCAACTCAGCCTTAAAACCAGTTACCTGTTGTATTTTAAACTTTTGTGTTGATTTACATTATTTGGGTGGCCTCTTTTTTCATTGTCACGGTATTGAAAATCTCTCAGGCGGTTGTGCAGCCAGAAACAGTTACTTCTTCCTCTTGTTTCAGCCTCAGGGCCAAACATGTTACATTAGAAAGTTTTGCTAGTTGTGTATGTTAAAGGGATAGAGAGATCCTTCATATTTTAGTCTTGAATTGTCGTGCTCATTACATAACACGAGTTAATGAAGGTATGCCACTATTTCTTCTGATGCAATCTGGAGTCATTCAGGTTTTAAAATCAAAGGATTTGGAGAACAATTGTTAATATAAATACGCTTAAGCCATAAATTTCATCAAGAAAAACAAAATTGCCATTTCATACTTTATTCAAGTCATTTGAATTCAAATTTGAAGTCCAAATTCTTCTCCTCAAATACTACTGCCATTCAAATCACTTCCTTTGGTCTGAGTTGATGAGCTTGGCTGTGGGTAGAAGAATTGATTTGTATTCAAAGATTGATAAGCTTAGGTTAAGATTTTCTTACTTTTTCTCAAATATGTTTCTCTAATCAAAGTCTAGAGAAAAGTGGGATTTATCAAACATCTCCTTTGACATCCCCAAAAATATTGACCAGATTTGTGCACAACCAATCCCAATAAGAAACAATATTCCTGAAAACAAATTTAGAGGAAGCTGGATGGAATTTGCTCTGTGAAAGTGGCAAGCCAATTTCTTTTCCAACTAACACTAATCAATCAGAGGGACTTTAGGGGGAATTGGATATAAAAGCTATCAATACCAAAAAATATTAAATACTTTATTTGGAAAAGCTACCTTGACTCGTAGTCGTAGCAACATGTTTTGCTGGCACGCATAGCACCAGGGAACAACAATGCCCCTCTATGCAAATCACAGGAAACAACTATACACGTGCTAAGGGATTGTCGATGGGCCAAGATTATGTGGCAGTCTCTCCCAATCATTCTCCCTACAAATTTTTGGAAAACTATTAAATAATCCCGAAATACAGTAACGTGGTACTCTCTAAAAGAAAAGAGTACTATTTTATTGTATTTCGAAAATACCAAATAATTATTCCAAACTTCGCAACCCTTGCTAATATCTTTATAACTTTATGCCTAGAAATTGTATCCCCTTAAGACTGCATTCACACAATTGTGCATCTCGCAAATGAATTATTTAGAGAAAATGACCCCAACGATGCCAACAGCCAATTATGTTAAACTTAACACGGATTGGGAGTGTTCAATTCAAGGCAATCCTAGCCAAGCAGGGGCTAGAGGAGTAGTGAGAGATCAAGAGGGGAACTGGATTATAGGATTCTCAATACCTTTAGGTAATACAACGAATAATTCAGTGGAATTATGGGCTGTTCAACATGGGCTAACCATGGCACGGAATTTGGGCTATGGGAATGTCATTCAATCTAGAATCAAACTCTGAATTAGTAATAAAAATGATTGGAAAATGCTGAGACCACCGAAAATGGCACAACTTTGTGTCACAACTCGCCACATGACAAGTTGTGATTGGTGAAGGTATGTCCCCACATGGCCCACAGACACATCTTCACCAATTACAACTCACCATGTGGCGAGTTGTGGCACAAAGTTGTGCTATTTTTGGTGGTCCCAGCACAACTCAAAATGATTACTTAACTCCCATAGAAAAAATGATTACTTAACAGAGAAGATTGTGACATAGATCTTTCCACATTGGTTTATGATTGCAGGGAGCTCTTTTAGAAGAGGAACAAAAAGCCAGGTTAAACATATATTATGGATGTCCCTATATTGTGTACAATGTGTGTGTGTATATATATATATATCAGATAGTGAGGGCATTGGGACTATGATAGTATGCCTCTAGTTATGTAAATTAAGTTTGATGTTGTAAGAACTGGTTAGGTTTTTTTTTTTTTTTTTTTTTTTTTATAATTTATTTATTTATTATTATTATTTATTTTTTTTTTAATTTAAAAGTTTACTTTAGGGAGCGTTTGGTTCGCCGTGATGTTACATTATGCCGTAATATTACGCTATTGTAATCTTATGTTAATGTAATCTCAATACAAGAATACAACATTAAATTGTTTAGGAAGGATATGAGATTAAAATGATGTGATATATTTTGTAATTTTAAATTATGGTAATGTTAGAAAAAATAAAATAAACCAAAAATTTTAATGTCACATCATCGTAATATACATCACATTAAAGGTACATCACAATAAACCAAACGCCCCTTATATATTTCCTTGGTTGGGAGATGTGTGAACTTGTACCAAAATAAGAAGAAAGCCAAAGAGGGAGGGACCAGTTTTTAGGAATTGTTAGTTGTAACTGTAACCATATAATATGCCTGTCTTTTAGGGATTTATAAAAAAGGTAAGAAACGAATAGGAACGAGGTAGGAGGAGATGAGAAGGTATTAGGTGAGACGGGCATATAAGCCCATTGTCTCACTGACATGTGGGACCCACGCGTGGAGAAGGTATTAGGGAGACGCGCGTGGGTCCCACATGTCAGTGAGACAATGGGCTTATACGCCTGTCTCACCCAGAATTTTCTGGAAGGGGAGAACGTCCAATTCTGTTACATAATGCATCCAATACGCATTTTTCCAAAACTTGACGGAACAAAACAATCCATTATTATTATGCTCATTATTTATATATAAATTTCCATTCCATTATCTTGAATTATTCTATTTTATTCCTTTACAAACTTTTAGAGTTTTAGTCAACTTGACATGGGTCATTAATGGCTTACATCTAATATATAAGTTTTAGCCAAAATCTCACTGGGCTAAAGATAAATCAGCGCTGCCTAGTCCTAAAGGCTCTGCCCAAACCCTAAGAACTTCTTGTTATGGTTACCCTGACCTGTAAATAGATTATGTGTTTGACATTTAAACTCAGCTACAAGTCAGAGAGAGAGAGAGAGAGAGAGATTCAGCTAACAGCAATTGCCATGTATTTGTGCACAGAGCACACTATAATGTGTCATCATAAAAGGTGCAAACACTGATAGCTTTTTAATACTTGAAGCCTTCAGCTGATGCTGTATCGTAGAGTTTGGTAGATGATTGCAGAGCTTAATGGCAATGAATTAAGGGGTGTTTGGTTCGCTATGATGTTACATTATACCATAATATTCATTGGTAGCTCCACGTTAGAGCCAGGGTGGTCATAGGACCACCCTGACCTGGAAAAAAATTATTATTATATATAAAATTTAAAAATTTTATAATTTTTTTACCCTTAAAAAAATGTGTGACCACCCTAAATTTTTTAAAACCCAATGTAATTAAACTTTGGACAAAGTTTAGCAACAAATTAACTTGGTTGTAGACTAAAGCTCCGTTTGCTTCAATGGAAAACCTTGTGTAAAGATAGTTTTCCTTATTTTCCAATGTTTGGTAGCATAAAAAAATATGAGTCAAAGGAAAATTATCTTTGGTCAACATAAAAAGTATGGCTTATTTTTAGAGATTTGTTCTCCATTAAATTTTTTTGGAAAACAACTCTATCTCACAGCAAGCTAAATAAGGGAAGTTAAGAGGTTAAAGTTGCTACCAAGCATTGGAAAACGAGATAGTTTTATAGAAAATGTTTCTTAGAAAATTACTTATTTTCTAGAAAACATCATTGTTAAAACAAACAAAGTGAGGCTACAATTTCACTCAATATTTTTTTTTATTAGATATGAATTTTGACAAATCCACAATTAGATTACATTTTTTTGCTTATATCATCCATGCTTGCAAAACGTCAAGAAGATCAAAGATCAATAGCTTATTTCATCAATCAAATGTTTAAATTTCAAGTTTTTGTAGTCTAAAATTATACGCAAAAAATAAGTTTATGGATCAAATAATAAATAACATCCGATTGATATGAAATTAACATGTGTTTAAGAACATAAAGAACATATAATTCAATAGTTAGATTTTTAAAATATGTAGTCATGTTAATTTGTTTAGTGAAAGTTGTAGTCGTAGGCTACAACTAAGTTTGTAGTCAAATGTTGTTCTCAAACTTTGTTCCTCTTAACAATATATTGAGCCCTTACAAACAAAAAGAAAAATCCAAGAAAAATTTTAATTAACTAAAATTTTGAAAAAGATATAGCTTGCAGCATTGATAATGAGATTATCATGCAACGATTTCAAAATGAAAAAATTCGTAAAAGGAAATTGTAAGACTTTATGTATTTGGGGTTTTTTTTTTTTCTTTTTTTCTTTTATTTTTGGTTGTTGTCAATATATGAATTTATCTTTTTATTAGTTTTTTTTTTTAATTTATGTTTCTTCATGACCACCCTGAGAAAAATTCTTGGAGCCGCCACTGGTAATATTACATTATTGTAATTTTACATTAATGTGATCTCAATACAAAAATATAACATTACATTGTTTAGGAAGGTGATGAAATTAAGGTGATGTGATATATTTTGTAATTTTAGATTATAGTAATGTTAAAAAAAAAAAAACCAAAAATCTTAATGTCACATCATCGTAATGTGCATTACATCAAAGGCACATCACAGTGAACCAAACGCCCCCTAAGATAGTGACACAATCATTGGGACCAAATAATTAATCCTTTTTTTTTTTAACATACTGCTTTTTAAAAAGTGATATTATATGTCAAGAGTCTTATAGTTTAACTAACATTTCTTAATGTTTTCAACTGATACCTCCAATATTTATAATTATAACTCTCTAACTCCAAATATTTTTATCTTGGAAGAATATTTTTTCTATTGCTTCTTTTTTCTTTCTTTTTCCTTTTACTTCTGCTTCCATTTTTTTATACACAGGTATAAAATGGTGTTTTAAAAGCTCCTCTTATGTCACATGTATAATAAAAATGTTTTTACCCCATTACAATTATGCTCCAGATGAAACTTTATCACCAAAATTTCAATAAATTTAAATGGTTATTTAGATTAAATAGTCATTTAAATTAAATTTCTATAATTAAAAATTTAAAAACAGAGCTAATATTAAAACCAAACCAACGAGGAATTTATCTTTTGGGGGAAAATTAAAATGTAATTTTAAAAATATATTCTATATATTATCTTATATATAAGTGTAAAAAAAAAAAAAAAAAAAAGATATTGTTCTAGTGGTTCCCAAGGTCTCATAATATCCATGAGATATTGAATTTGAAACTCCTAACCAATATCTTAAAATTAAGGTCCTTTTGTAGTGATACTTTGGGTTTAGTAATATGTTTGAGCTGGGTGAGAGAATGTAATTAAAAAGTGTGTGTGTTTAGCAATTAGTTTGTTTCTCAAAAAAAAAAAAAAAAAAATCTTAAAATTACTCCAAGGTTGTATTTGGAAATTTGAATTTGGATTTGGATTTTGGATAAATTAATAGATTTTAAATACCTTGATTTCAAATTCATTAATTTTAGATATCATTTCAAATCCAAAGGTTATAAAGATAGTGGATTTGGTCAAATCTAAATCATTAATCTTTTAAAATTATCCAAACAAGATATTTGAATTTTAATCGGTCAAATCCAAATCCACATACCCAAATTTTGTTATCCAAACGCAACACAAGAGATTTAATAATTTATCCCTATAATTACACTAGCCTCTAAGCATGCTCATTGCGCGTGCTCAAAAGCTCTTTAATTTTTTTTGAGTAAAAGTTAATAATTTGCATCTATTATAGAAAATAAATAATAAAAAATGTAAATTTTACGGAATAAAAAGATGAATGTGAAGGAAAAAAATCCTAAATTTTAGGAGTTTTCTTTTTGAATTCAAAATAAAATTTGTTATTTGATATTTATGACCATATTTTTTAAAGAAGTTACCCTTTATTAATGAGAGTATTTTTGAATCATATAAAAGTCCAATTCAAAGAGAGGAATCCTCTTATATATAGTATAGATGATGCGTGTAGAAGAGGGGGACCACACATACTTAAGGAGAATAATTAGACCCTCAAATAGTTTTGGACACATAGAAAAACAAATAAAATAATAATAGTAAATTTAAAAAAAATTATAAACATTTTCAACACATAGATGAAGTATTTTATAAATTAATAGATGTATAACAAAAAATGTCAATCAAACTTAAAAAAAAATGTACTTAGATTAAGAAAAATATTTCCCCTCCCTAAATGGTTTCTTCCCTAATTTTCTATTTCTTATGCCATGCATGTATATTCGGCTCAGTCATAACCTTTTGCGTAGGCTTTTCTTTTTTAAATTTGTGAAAAAAAGAATACACAAAATTTCCATGTAAATTCTTTGTAAAACCCTAAATTCTTTGACATTTTGAATATCGCTTAACCCCTATGTTTCTATTTTACTTGAAAATACAATTTTGAATATGGACACTGGACACGTACTATTACATGAACAACTCACAATTTATTTTTACGACTATGATTTATATATAAAATAATATCTTATAAATTATAATGTTACTTTCAAAAGTTTTAGGATAAATATACTTTGCCCATATTTTTCCTTATGTAAACGTTGACTATATTGGGATAATATTAACATTCGAGATACTTTGAACAAGTTTAAAACTTAAATTATAGTCGAAAAAATTGTCCAAATCAATAGCAGTGGACCAAGAGTAGGTTTTTCTTTCCCTTTGGTAGACGGCAGATCTAGACCGAAATAAAATATTACTATAGAAAGTAGGGTTCGGTTCTAATTTCTAAATCTAGAAGATTGCCGATTCTGAACCCTTTTCCTTCTGTTTTTGGTAATATAATACTTTTCCAAGTTTCCTACATTGCATTTCCCGTTGATCTTGTTTTTGCCTCACAAGTGGGGAAGAATAGAATAATGATGCTGTATGTATGGCGCAGTTGTACGCGGTGTGAACCGTGTGAAATTAATAAAGCGTATGACCGAATTGAATGGATTTGGTTGGAGAAGATGATGGAAAGAATGAGTTTCAATGTTAGGTGGAGAAGTTTGATGAAGCAATGCATAACCACGGTCACTTATTCTTTGAAGATCAATGGTGTACCAAGTGGTTCTATTATTCCAATTAGAGGCTTACGTCAAGGTGATTCTTTATCTCCGTATTTGTTTTTGATTTGTGCTGAAGGACTTTCTGCATTAATTAAAAAATCAGTGGAGAACGGGGTGTTAACATGGGGTGGCTGCTTGCAAATGAGGTCCAAGTATTTCTCATTTATTTTTTGCAGATGATAGTTTAATATTTTGTAAAGCTTTCATGGAAGAGTGTGAATCTTTGCAGAGAATAATCGGGATTTATGAAAAAGTCTCAAGTCAACTTTTAAATCGAGCAAAAACCTCTCTATTTTTTAGCAAAAATACTCCTACTGATATCAAGGAGGAATTCAAAAGGAGATTTGATGCCCAAGTCATTCGCCAACATGAAAAATATCTTGGACTTCCATCTTTGGTGGGTTGCTCTAAACGCAATACCTTTATGGAACTTAAAGAGTTAGAAGTTAGCTAGAAAATTGGCAGGGTAGAAGGAAAAGCTATTATCTAGAGCTGGCAAGGAAATTTTGATAAAGGTTGTTGCCTAAGCAATGCCTACATACACTATGAGTTGTTTTAAACTTCCTGATTCTATCTGTGAGGAACTGACAAGTATGGTAAGAAATTTTTGGTGGGGGCAGAAGGGTGATGAAAGAAAGATGAGTTGGATGTGTTGGGAGAATCTGTGTGTTCCAAAAAATCAGGGTGGTATGGGTTTTAAACTACTTAAGGAGTTTAATTTAGCTTTATTAGCTAGACAAGGTTGGAAGCTTCAGACAGAAACTAATTCCCTTGCATATGAAGTTCTTAAAGCTAAATACTTTCCTGATTGTGAGTTTGTGGAAGCTACTGTTGGAAGGCGTCCATCTTATTTGTGGCGGAGTATAATGGCTGCACAACATATTGTTAGGAGTGGAGCAAGATGGCGGGTTGGAAATGGACAGAAGATTCGGGTTTGGTCTGATAAATGGCTGCCAATCCCATCAACTTTTAAAGTAATATCACCACCAAAATTGTTGGGTTGTGAAGCTCTTGTTTCTAATTTGATTAACAGTGAGAATGGGGAGTGGAGGGCTGATTTAATTCATCAGATTTTCTTACCACATGAAGCTGAGATCATTCTTAGTTTGCCACTAAGTTCAACTCTGCCTAGTGATGTTTTGATATGGAGCGCAACCCCAAATGGGAAATTCTCAGTGAGGAGTGCCTACAAAATTGCAATGGAGACTAGACAGCAAGCTGATTCAGGATCAAGTTCAGACAATAGCAATATGATGTCACTTTGGAAGGTGTTGTGGGGTTTGCAAATTCCAAATAAGGTGAAACATTTTGCGTGGAGAGCATGTAAAAACATTCTACCAACATTGTCTAACCTTAAAAGGAGAGGGATTGTTGGAAATGACTTATGTGAAGAATGTAGGATGGGCTGTGAATTATCAGGACATGTATTTTGGAGCTGTTTTTGTGCTTCTAATACTTGGGCTCTTACATCAATTTTCTGCAAGCAGCAAGATCTGTATTTTAATGACTTTATGGAATTGTTTTGGTTTTTGGTGCATGTGCAAAGAAGTGATAATGATGTGCTCTCATTGGCTGTGACCATTGCTTGGGCTTTGTGGACTAGGCGGAATGAGAAAAGACATGGCAGGTAGTTTATGACAAGATTGGAGTTGGTCAATTGGGGTGGAAGATATATTGATTCATTTAAAGCAGCAAATTCGGCAGATTTAGCAAGTTCTTCAAGTGCAGCACCTAATTCTGCAGATTCAGCAAGCTCTCCAAGTGCAGCACCTTCTGCACTAGGTTCGGCACCACATTGCAGACAGGTTTGGTCACCTCCAGTGGGTTCTGTTTTTAAAGTAAATGTTGATGGGGCTGTCTTTACGCAACAAAGAAAGTTAGGAGTTGGAGCGGTAATTCGTAATTGTGAAGGATTGCTTATGGGAGCTTTGTCAATGAAGTTAAATCAACAGCTGGGTTCCTTGGAGGCCGAAGCAAAAGCTTATGAATTGGGGATTTTGTTTGCTAGAGATATGGGTTTTCATGAGATTGCTCTTGAGGGAGATTCTGTCATGGTTTCAAATGCAATTGCTGGCATTTCTCCTCTTCCATCTTCGATAGCATCAGTTGTGTGTGGAATTAGTTCTCTTTTAAGTGCTTTTCGTAGTTTTTCTATTTCACATGTTGGTAGGAAAGGTAATCAGGTAGCTCATTTGTTAGCAAAACATGCTCAGGGTGTTGAGCAATTTGGTACTTGGATTGAGGCTCTCTCAGATGATGTAGTTCCTTCTTGTTAATGTTAATGGAATTTCAGTTTTTTATCAAAAATAATAATAATAATAATAATAATAATAATGCCTGTACTACACACTTTGTCACAACTGTTTTATGTAGTAGATTGTGATTAACTGTCTGTCATTATCACATGGACCCATCATTTTTGTTCACTACTCATAGTGTGCAATGTAAGACAAATGGTGCTAACATTATGACAAGTTCTACATCCATAACATTTCAAAACACTACGAGAATAGTGCTGATGAAATCAGAGCAGCATTGTTCCAAATGGGGCCAACAAAGGCGTGGGGACTTGATGGTATGAATGCTCTCTTTTACCAAAAATTTTGGCATATTTTTGGTAATGATGTGATTACTGCTGTTCTAGACTTTTTGAATTCTGGTAATATGAATCCTTATATAAATTACACTCACATTGTACTTATTCCAAAAGTTAAGTCACTTGAAAAAATGTCAGACTATAGACCTATTAGCCTATGTAATGTTATTTATAAAATTATTTCCAAAGTGATGGCTAACAGGCTTAAACAGATACTTCCTCAGCTGATCTCTCTTACACAGAGTGCCTTTGTTCCGGGTTACCTTATTACAGATAATGTGCTTGTTGCATACGAGACACTCCATTCTATGCATTGCAGGAAATTAGGCAAGAAAGGCTCCCTAGCACTGAAGCTGGATATTAGTAAAGCCTATGACCGGGTTAAGTGGGATTTTCTCAAAAATATCATGCTCAGGTTGGGTTTTCCTGAGGTTTGGATTGACTGGGTGATGAGTTGTGTGTTTACATCATCCTTTTCAGTTCTCATCAATGACAAAGCTTATGGCAATATTATCCCAACAAGGGGATTGTGTCAAGGAGACCCCCTTTCACCCTATTTGTTCCTCCTATATACTGAGGGATTTACATCATTAGTAGCTAGAGCAAAAGAAGAAGGATGGCTTCATGGGGTATCTATTTGTCGGAGAGCACCAACTATATCCCACCTATTATTTGCTGATAATTCATTACTGTTTTGCTAGGCCAACCAGGAGGAAGTACAGTGTATTTCAGACACTCTTCAGTTATATGCAGCCTTATCTGGGTAGTGTATCAATTTTGAGAAATTCTCAGTTTTCTTTAGCAACAACACAAAAGAAGTGCAAAGAGAACAAATAGAAAATGAGTTGGGGGTAAGGGAGGTTGATCGGTGTAAGTCATATTTGGGATTGCCTACTTTGGTTAGAAGGGCAAACTATCAAACATTTTATTTCTTGAAGGATAGAGTTTGGAAGAAGATTCAAGGTTGGAAAGGAAAATTACTTTCTAGAGCAGGCAAGGAAGTGTTGGTTAAAACGGTTGCTCAATCAATCCTTACCTATACAATGGGAGTATTCCAATTGCCAGTCAAGCTATGTAATGAACTTAATGCAATGTACGCTAGGTTTTGATGGGGCCAGGTTGGGGATGAGAAGAAAATTCATTGGAAGAGCTGGAGTGTTTTATCTAAACCTAAAAAGGAAGGAGGGATGAGATTTAGAGATTTGAGAAATTTCAACCTTGCAATGCTAGCAAAACAAGGGTGGAGATTACTCCAAGACCAAGGATCGTTGCTGTATAGGTGCTTTAAAGCTCGATATTTCTCACGTTGTAGTTTTCTAGAAGCTTTGAATGTTCCAAACAGCTCTTATGTATGGAAGAGTTTAATGGCTGCTTAACCAATCTTAAAACAAGGGTGTTGCTGGTGGGTGGGAGATGGTGCATCCATACATGTCACCAAGGATAGGTGGATATTAAATCATCCAACAAACATGGTTCTCCACCCACCATTGGAGGAGGAGTGGGAGTGGCGGGTGGCTGACCTTATTGACTGGAGGTTCAAGACATGGAATCGGGAATTTATTGAAGCAAACTTTCATAGGGAGGATGCCAAAGCAATTCTAAGCATGCCATTGAGTTGTAGAAATGCCTCTGACCTGCTCATGTGGCTTCATACAAAACATGGAGAATATATTGTGAGATCGGTGTATCATATTGCTAGAGGGATAGCAAAACAGGAGAGTGATATGGGGGAATGCTCAAGGGAAGTATATGGAAGTTCAGTCTGGCAGCACTTGTGGAAACTGCACCTCCCAAACAAAATAAAAGTTTTTGGGTGGAGAGCTTGCCAAAACGTTTTACCAACTCGGGAGAATCTGGCTCGTTGCAAAGTGATTATGGATGACGGTTGTGAGTTTTGTAAAATGAATTCGGAATCTATGATTCATGTTCTCTGGCAATGCGGGGTGGCGCAAGATATATGGGCTGGAAGCTTGAGGCGGTTGCAAAAAGGTAAAACTGGGCAAACGGACTTCATGCAGCTGGTGGTGGATTTGATTCTTAGTCTGTCCAGTGAAGAGCAGGAGTTATTCTAGGTTCAATGTTGGATAATCTGGAGTCAACGTAATTCGACGCTGCATGGAGGTAAAATACAGAACCCAACACTCATGAACAAACATGCAAGAGATTACTTGAACAAGTTCAGAGGAACGCAGGCTCAACTGGCTGTTTCAGCAAATTCGGGATCGGTTTAGGCTTGGAGACCTCCCACAGGTTCGGTATACAAACTTAACTTCGATGTGGCGGTCTTTGCTAATATAAGATCATCAGGTGTGGGCGTGGTTATCCGAAATAGTCTGGGGGAGGTGATGGCTAGCTTGTCAGCTCGTGGTCCGGCTGTGGCAAGCAATGAGGAAGCAGAAGTGCTAGCGTGTCGGAAAGCTGTTGAGTTTGCCATTGATGTGGGGTTTATGGATCTTGTGATTGAGGGGCCGGGGTTAATGCCACGGTGATGAAGGCCATTGTATCTCCACGATTGGATAGATCAAGGCAAGGACACATATATGATGACATTCGCACGTTAGCTGCTGGGTTTAGAAGTTTGTCTGTTGGATGTATCAAGCGGAGTGCCAACTCCGTTGCCTATAGCCTGGCGCGTTATGCCAGTCACTTAGAGGAGGAACTTGTATGGCTAGAAGAATCCCCACCCCCCGCCCTTGATGCTTTGTACTTGGATGCTAGTTTTTTTTTTTTTGTTGAGAAACTACTTGGATGCTAGTTTATTGAACGATGAATGAATTATCGTTTTGCCTTCCAAAAAAAAAAATTTACCACTTAAATTACTTTTTCTGTCACATTTACTTCATCCTTGCCAAAAAAAAAAAATAAGTATAAGTTTACTATAGAAGCGGAATACTAGTACTATGACTGATTATTTCTTTTTCCTTTGTTTTTGCTTTTCTCAACGTTTGAAAGGGAAATTCAAACATCGCAATTTTATTTTGTTTGGAAAATAGTTGAGTCATTTTCTTGAGAGTCACAATAGTGCTGGCTTTAATCAATTATCAGTCATATTATTGACAAATTCAATACGGTTGGTTCCTTAAAGTCCCAACCTTGAACTACTTATCTCTCCCCCCACCCCTGCCGTGTCTTTAATTATTTGCCTCTCAAACAATTAAAATTAAACTCAAAATTCCTGATTTATAGTGACTGCAACTAGTCAATAGTCATCATGATATTAGGGCAATATGAAGCCTAATAAATAATATTGATAATTATTTTTTAGTATGGTTTTCCAAATTTTTTTGAGCACATTATTATATTTTTGATATATTCAACCCCTCCTCCGGACACACTAAATAATTATTGAGAAAAATAGTTATTGGTATTCCAAAAAATTGTTTGATCAGTTCTAGTGGAAAAAGGTAAAGTCATGTCAACCGTTTGATGATAAATTATGAGTTTTAGAAATAATTATACTGGTCTCTTAAGGTTTAAGTAGGTTAAGTTAGTTTAACTAATAAATTATATTGTTGTCAAAAGTTTTGTAGTTCAACTAATGAGTTTTTTTTTTTTTGATGGGAAGGACGGTAACTTTATTCATGAAGAAGATAAATACAAAGCATGTTGAATTACAACTGATTCAATAATGGGTGAATTTTCCTCTATCCAAGTTACAAAATTATCAATTCCTTTGACGTGCTTTGCCAAAATATGTGCTGGTTTGTTTCCTTGTCTACTCATATGTTGGAGATGACTTTGTCTAAAATCCTGTAGTCTATCTCTGAAGCTCTCAACGGGTCCACCACACCCCTGTTACTATTGTAAACCTCATTGTGGATGTTCAACTAATGAGTTATGATATTTGTAACAAAAATATTTAAGAGTTAAATCCTCTCTCTTAGTTATTGAATTTTAAAATTAAAAAAAAAAAAGTATTTTCTTTGAACAAGAAATTCAAGTTTAAATTCATTTTACAATAAAAGGAAATATAATTATTCATATCTTGGTAAGATGGTAAAGAAAAATTATTTGAAACAAACATCATTCTATTCAGGGACGGAGCCAGGATTTTGAGTTAAGGGGAGCGACTCTGACCTTTACTTCGGCAGTTTCTTAGCCGCGAAGGCTTTTTTTTTTTTTTTTTTTTTTTGAGTTTTTGATGTGTGGGTTTATTGGGTAAAGACAAAATTATTCTATTTAAAACTTTTTAAAGGGCCATTTGTTTGTTTGAGTAAAATTGGTTAATTGGACTTAATTTTTTTGTAGCTTTGCTATTGGTTATTTTTGTTGTTGCTCAAATGTTTTTGGGCTAGTATATGTTGTTTTAGATTTTATATTTATAAATTTTTTTAATGGCCTTTAAAATGAGGAAAGTGCTAGAGGTATATTGCTGATATAGTAAGTGATTATTAGTAAGTAAAAAATTGATGTAAGTGATAGGCCTATATGTGAACCAATAAGAATTTGTACCTCAATAATTTATAAAAATATTGTAGATAAGTTTGTAACTGTAATGTTACTCTAAAAAGAATTAATGATATTGTTAAGAGGGCAAAATATAATTTTATAAAACAAAATTGCTAAAATTAATGCATATATATATATATATACTAATATATTTATAAAAAAAAATTAGGGGGGAGCCATTGCCCCCGGGTCAATTAATGCCTGCGTCCCTGATTCTATTTCTATTGTATCTAAAAAAAACCTGGTTAAAATGGATCTAATTTTTTTTCCTGAATAATTTATCTTTCTTTTTCTTTAGTAAACATAGATCTATTTTATTTGTTTCTCCGCACTAGTTCCCCTTTAATTCGTTGGTCTCGATTTGCATTATTAAAATGTTCCTGCGATTACTTTTAATAGTTTTACTTATGTACCAGTTCACCTCTAATTCGGTCCACATGAATTATGCACGATCAAATTTGCACCACCAATTCCTTATCACAATAATTAATAAAAATCACCACCAATAAATTATAAATACTCCTGCACGAGTACATTGATGTCACTGTCAGCTGTATGATCTTTATGATACAGGAGTCCCATTTTCTTAGATACCTCTGCCCCTTAGCTTGAACCTAGCCAGTTCTTGCAATAAATTTCAGCAAATGGAACATTGTTTTCATCAAAAAAGAAACATTTCTTATTCCTAGTCCAGATTCATCGGCTTCACTTTAGGCCATGGCGTAGGGCCGACCTACTAAATAAAGGACCCCAAATGGCCAAATATGAGGTAGGAAGTGATATTTATTTTTAGAGATTTTGTTAAGTAAGGCGAGGGGTTAAGTGGTGAAGGTACATTTAACATTTTATTAAATAATGTTTTATATATTTTTAAAAAATAAAGTCAAATTGTATACATATATCTAGAAAAGTACATAATATAAATATAATAAATTTAGGTTAAAATGTAAAATTTATCCTCTAAGTTTCTTCAGAATTCATTTCAGTTCTCGAACTTTACTTTTGTTCATTTTAGTTAGTTTCCAAAATTTCAAATTTATTCAATTAAGGTATTTTTGTCAACTTTTGTTAAAAAATTTTGAAAAAAAAAAAATCTGGAAAATACTTTTAAATCATTAGTTGAATTTTTTTAATTAAAAAATTTTGAAGAAAAGTTTTAAAAAATTGAAAAATTAATTACAACATATAACAAAAGTTGATGGAAAAGTCTTAATTGAATAAACTTGAAAGTTAGAGGACTGAAATGAACGAAAATTAAGTGTGCGTTTGGATTTGGATGAAAATTATAAATTATTTTACTATTCAGTTTATTTTTGCTACTATTCATGGGTCCCATTACACTTTTTGATACTATTCATGAGCCCTACTATACTATTTCAACTAACTTTTACCTTTATCTACAGTACTTTCAGCAATAAATTTTCAGTTTCAGTAAAATAAGTGGTATCCAAACAGATCCTCAGTTAGAGGACTGAAATGAATTTTGGTGAAACATATATTATTTTTTGAAAAGTGTGCATTATAGCTTATAATTAAACATTTATTGACCTTTAACCAGTGCCTTTAGGGCATTTGTTAACAGGAGGTATTGAAAAAAAAAATAGTTATAAATTTAAATACACTAGTCTTACAAATAGATGTGTCAGCAATCACAAAACGTAATTCAAATTGGAAAATTCTAAAGTCTATATATAGATACTATAATTTTTACGTAACTTTTACAAGGGAAATTATTGTGTACTTCCGGAGTACCATAAATGCGTACTCCCTCTTCTCACATGAATGGTGGGTTCCACTAATTAAATTCATGATGGGACCCACCATTCATGTGAGAGGAGGGAGTACGTATTTATGGTACTACGGGAGTATTTAATAATTTTCCCTTTTACAATATGATGTGACAATAAATATGATTGACGAATTACAACAACAACCTAATAAATGCATATTTAAATTACTTTTTATGATTGGCGAAGGCTCATGTAAAATTTGTAGTATTCTTAACATCATTCATTCAAATACTCATTTGTTATCTTCTTGAAGTGCTACTGATCACATTCATTGTAATATCAGTTTGTAAGTTTTTTTGTAGTAAAATTTATAATTTACTAGCCTCAACACGCGATTCGCACGTGTGTTAAGGCTATTTTAAAAAAATATATATATATTAGTGTCATAATTTTTTAGAAAATTAAAGGGGAAAAAACAACTAAAAATCATCAAATAAATGACAAAACAAAACTAGACCATTAGGTTGTAAAATGCATACCATGCTGCATAGTTTAATTAAACTTAGCATCTGCAGATGTAAAATTAGAATCAAACCACCAAAAGGAACAGAAGCTACTTTGTCATGAATTGCATTAGAGTTTGCATTGATTCAATTAGCCAATAAAATAATCTCCAATGGTGAAAAATTAGCAGTTTAGCATGGACATCTAGGGCCGAAAATTTTGTAAATAAATAAAAATTGAAGCAAATAATCATAGAGACTCAAACAGTAGTAGTATATAAACAACTTGTTTGTTTTTGGTTAACTAAAAAATTTAAGTGAGAAAAAAAAGAGAACCTTTGTTTTTTGTCTTTTTCCTGCGAGTGTTGAAGATTAATAATGATGCCAAAAATCGTCGGTAAGCCACACGATACTCACAAGTTCGAGATGATACCTGCGACGACAAAAAACAAAGAAAAACCTTAAGAAAGTATCGGTATGGTACCGACCAAAGACCCTCCAAAGGTTAAGTCAGAAAACCTTTATACCACTCAAAAGTGCTAGAGCTGGGGTGAATTATGTGTACTTTGGTTTGTGAGGGTTATGGGGTTTTTATAGTAGTAGAGGGTTGACATCTATTCCTTGGTTTAGAAGTCCTTTCCTTGTAGGAGCCCCTCTGAACGTATTTTGCGGAATCCTTTCCTTGTAGGAGTTCTCTTGATTAGCATTGAACGTGGGGCGCAAGATATTTCCTTATATACGCATGCGTAGGGGCCAAGTAAGGCCACGCCAGCATCGTCAGACTCATACGTAGTCTTCAGCTGCCTCACGTCAGCTTCCTATTTCGTCAGCCATGGTACTGCCGTCAACTTCGAGGTAGAGCTGTAGACCTCCTATTGTCATTTCCAAGCAAGTGAAGCTAACGGGGTTATTTAAGACCGTCGCTTTTCGCCTTATCATGGGTAAGTGCCAATATTGCAAAATTATCCTTATCAGTTGCCCCCTACTCCATAGCTTTGTCGGCTAAAGCTGACGGGTTATGGAGTTTAGTTTTTTGTAATTTTTATTTATTTAATTTCGTTTATTCAAGAATAAGGAAAAAGCATTTATGGGCGATTCCTTGAGCAGCCTTTATTAAATGCTTGAACACGTGGCGCATTCTAATTAGTTCAACTTCTGGACGAGGGTGTCGCTTCGTCTTCCATGCATTCTTCATTCTATATATATCTTAGTTCTTCCCCCATTCTTCCTATTTCATTGTTAACCCAGAGAGAGAACTTGTGACTCCGAGAACCTTGCTCCCGTCGTCTTACTACCTTTCGCTGAGACCGTCATTTTTTCAGAGACCGTCTGCTTGGTAAGTCACCTCTTCTTTCTACCTTCCATTTTTGTTTGCTTGTTTTAGTTGATTGTGTAACTTTTTAGTGAGGCTATCAACTTCGGTACTTAGAATACCTCCATCGCTTGTAGGTAAAAAATGTCTACAGAAGCGATTAGTGAGCAGTCGTCAGTCCATGAAGGAGCGGGCTACGACGAGGTCTTCCAAACAAGTCATGAGCCCGAGGAGGGCCATTCCTGGTCGTTAGAGAGAGAGACGTTAGCCCGTTCTCCTGATGAGGACGGGGAAAGTTACATAGGAGAGGGAGATGAGGAAGAGATAGATGACGGAGAAGTTTATGGTGAGGGAGAGGTTAAAGGTGACGAAGGAATGGAAGGTGACAGAGACGAGAATGACGCGGATGAGAGGACCCCCAAGGTTGGGAGTTCAGGAAGTCCTGGGAGTGGGCACGCTCGTCCGTTCATCCTTCCTCAAATGTGGACCATCAATGATTTTTTACCAAAGATGATGACCAATATTTTTAAGAACTTGAGGGACCGTTACCAAATCCCCGACCACATACCAATCCATCTCCCTGGGAAGTACATTACATTGTTCATATTGAATTATATGTCTCTCTTTGATGTAGTTTACTTTGATTAAGTGCACTTTGAGTTAGTCTGTTTAGGAATAGTTCACTTCAAGTCAGTTTGTTTTGAATCAAGTTATTTCGAATCAATAGCATTGGAATATGAGTTATACTTAGAAATTGAAAATTAGTCTCTTGAGGATTGTAGTCACTTTAGTTTCTTATCTATCATTGTACTTGCATTGCAACAAAAAGTCTTCTTAAGTGAGGTATTTTGAACTTTTGCAAAATCAAATTTTTATCTATGAATCTAATGATCATTTAATGCTCTCTTCTAAAAGTTATGTTTGGTATTCGTTTGCTGTTTTAAATCTGCTTTTATTCTTGGAGTTTTAATATCTTATTTTAACCTTATAAATATTTATTTATCTAATAATATAGTATTTTTTTATTTCCCCTGTGTATGTTTAATAGTCACAGCAAATATATGGTTACTGTTTTAAATATGCTTTTATGCTTGGAGTCTTAATATCATTGAACGATTTCTTATTCTTTGACATAGTTGATGATTTATGTTTTGACTGTTTCAAGTTCAGACTTAGAATAGTTTGGATTTCTTAGCTTTTTTTGAATTTTAGTTTAGTTATATTAGTTGTAGCTCCCTCCTTTTCTCAGCCACAACTCCTCTGGCTGATGTCAATTTTGATTCATGGTTATTTTGTTCTTGAGTTTTTATCATTTGGGTATTGATTATTTTTTGGCCTCGTTTCTGGGCATTTGATTTTCAGGACAGACTTGAAGAATTTGGATCCTTTTCCGTTTATGATGTTGGGCGATTTTTCAGGTATGAAGAATTCCAATCTGATCTTTTTCAAGTTTCAATTTTATTTGATTGATATGGGTTAAAATTCAGATTGAAATTGGTTTAAATGGAACAGAGCCTCAAAGTTATGTTTTAATTATATGTCTTCAATTAGGTTTTCTATTGATTTAGGGATTTCAAATTATATGTTTTAATTATATGTCTTCAATTATATGCCTCTAATGGTTTTTTTTTTTTTTTTTTTTTTTTTTTTTTTTTTTTTTTCTGTGTATGGGCTGTGTGTTGCAGACAGTTATGGGTTGCTGCTGGGGTTTGTTTCAGTTTCGGGTTGCTGGAGTTTTTAATATCGTTTTTTATCTGAATTTGTTTTAATTTAGGCTTATGTTTGGGCATGTGATTTTTTGAAAGAAAAATTATTTTTGTTAACAGAGAATGTTCATAATGTATGATTGTTTAAGGTCCTCAGATATTGTCAAGAACTGTTTTTTCCTTTTTTGTTTCTCTAAAACTACACAGTAAATTAAAACATGCATTTCTCTTTTCAAAAACAGTCCTATGGACAGTGAGATTGACATGTCTTTCCATTTGATTTTTGAATTTGATTGTGATTATCAATTTTTCATATACTTACTAATATATTTATTGTTTCTATGTCTTATTGTGGTACAAATCGAATACTTTAGTGGGGTTTTTCAAACTTGGGCTTCTTCCCAGTTAAGTGATGGTATTATGATTTCTTTTGATTACATTTTTGTTTATGGTATCTTAATTTCTAATGTTGTTTTTACTTTGCAATTTTTATTTCATGTTAAATTATGCTTGATATGACTTTTGATTTTAGTTCTAATATCACACTGGCTATTGAGCATGTGAATCTGTTTCCAACTACTAAAGCTTAGAATGACCTGTTTTCGATGCTGTCTTCCAAATCTTGCTCATTTGTTTGCTGCCTCTTAAAGATTGCAATCTCTGTAGTTCTGTACCTCTATAATCATAATGCACCTGAGCATGTGAATCAGTTTCCGACTATTAAAGTTTGCAAAGCCAGTACCTCTTTTCTCTGAGAAACTGAACACTTTGGTACCACACATAGACAGACATACATTGATCCATGTCTAGGTTTAGAAATATATATTATGTTACTTTCTTTTTTGCGTGCTTGGAGTTGCAAAGGATGTAGGAGTTAATTCTCTCGCTGTTGTTTTTGTGAGTAGGTATTAACTTGATTTAGGTGGTCATTTACTGCACTATTATTGATCTTCGTTATTCTGTTTTTTACAAATTATTTTAATTAAAAAAAAAAACTAAAAAAATACTTATTTTGCAGGTTCTACTTTCATTTTTGGATAAAGAGTTGCATACTTAACTGCATCGACTCAAGGTTTGTTAACAATTTCTGTAAAAAAATTTTAAAAAAAGTTCATGTTGCATAAAAGTTATATATAAATAGTCAATATAAAACCATTAATCAGATCATTTACTGCTTTGCTACTAATACACGTATTGCACTATTTGTCTGATATAGATAGTTTTGTTTATGGAATCTATATTTGTTTATTATTCTGTTTACTTGCTAAATAAAAGAAAAAAGAGAAACAAAAAAAAACTGACTCTTTTGTTTTTAGACTATTTTCATTTTAAAATTTTTTAAAAAGTATATTTAACTCAGCTGAGTTGTTATACAGAATAAAAGAAATATTTCTTTTAAACGATTGGAACATATTGTTTATTGCGATTGTTATACTCATTATAATTGTTTTTCCAATAATTCATTGTGAGAAGGTAAAATATTTCTTTTAAATGGTTGGAAGGTAAAATATAGAAGGTAAAATATTTGTTTTCAATCATACAACCTGCCCTTGAATATTTTGTATCTATAAAAATTCTTCTCTTGGCTTCAACTCAAACTTTTCTCATAAACAATACTACTTTTGTTAGTGCAAAAGAAAGGAAAAACAGCTACCGTACATCATTTGTAAAGGAAAAACCAAACAGCTCAGCAACCCAATCTGTTTTGTGCTAGACAGCACCTTTAAGATAATATACTTGACTGTTTTGTTCTTATTACAAAATCTGAATCTAAATTCCCAAAATTTTGAATGTTTACATAAATTTATGATCTTTTTCACTCATTTTTATTGTGTCCATGCTTTAATTTAAAAAATATTGCATTAAACAATGTCGTTGGGTTATTTTGGCATTTTAAAAGGTGCAGGAGTGGTGGAGAAAGTAGAGGTAGAGGTGGAAATAAAGGAATATAAGTATGAGGAATTAGTTAAAGCCCTTGAAAACTTTGAAAACAGGTATTATATCTTTCTATTCTTATTGTTTGTTTATCTTATTCTTTGACTGGATTGAAAAGAATTAGATTCCCATAGGTGTATAAAATTTGTTAACCCTGACAAACTTTAGTAGTTTTGGAAATCCTTAAACTTTTTTGGCAGTTATAAATAAACAGTTAAGTTCTTTCTCAATCTAACATTTTAATCTATTTAGATTTTTATCATTTTGGGTGCGTTATTGGTGATTGATATACAGGCTGATTTGTTTGGTTTGTTATTCGCTCATCCTGTAACTCCCTTGATATCCTTGCTCCAGAAGGTATAAAACAATGTAAGAAAGCTTGGCAAGCTAAAACTTTTAGAGTTACTTCCTTTCCAATCAAGTCTAAAATCTTAACAATTTATGCTAGGTTTGTTAATTCTGCTTCCAACAATCTCCCTCTATGTTCTTGATATTTGGATCTTCATTTTGTGAATTTTAATTATTCTTATTTTGCTTCATTCTTCTCTCTTCAAATATTACGTTTATTTGCTGGTGATATTTCTGCATTATGGTGTTTTTAAAACAAGGCTACTTTTGAATCAATTTGTATCTATGCTTATGGTGTATATATTGAGAATTTTAATAATAATGGCATGGAAGATTTTGATAAAATCATGAATCTTAACTTTTGTTGAGGGCTGCAAAAGTAGGAAATGAAAATTCTGGAATTCTGCTTTTGTCTGCATTGTTTTGCAAGGCAGGAAGCTTATGATGGGGGAGCATTAGTGTAGAGCAGAGAGAAGAATGAAGCAATCCAAGAGAGACTCTTTGTGATACAGTGTAGAGTCAACAACAATACGCTTGCATCTGTTTTCTCATATTTAATATGATAATTTATACAAGCCTTATGAAGAAGGTTTTATTTTTAATAAGATTTTGTTGTTGATTTACAAAACTCTTTGAATATTATGATCATTTGTTATTAGTGCATGTCATATATTTTTCTTTCTGTTATTGTTTCTTTTAAATGTGATATGTAATCTTTTGATTTGAAATTTTACCCTTTTTGTTGTGAAGGCAATAACCAGTGGTAGAACATCATATTATTTTTCATCTACTCAAATTGTAAATCACAACAACAAAAAGTATGTAAGCTTCTGCCTAGAATGAACATTGTAAATTGTTTCAAATGAGCAATAATTTGCTTTGTTGGCAAATTAAGAAATATTTGACAAGGTCACTATATATATATATACACACACACACACCTACCTTGGTTGACCAGCTCAAATCCTAATGAAATTTGTACATTCCTTTTTGTGTGAGTTATTCCTTAAAATCCAAAGTGAAAAGGTTCATTTAAGTTAACTAAATTTCTCTCAACCCAACAAAAAATGCATTTAATTTGATTAAGAAAATAATTAACATTTCTAAGAACTTTCCCGTGCATCACACGGGTTAGCGACTAGTTGACTTATATATATATATATATATATATATATATATACACACACTATTAGACTCATGACTCACGAGAACTCAATTTGGATTGATTTAAAAATCAAGACAATCTTTTCTAGAGGTATGATGACTTATTTATAATAATAATAATAATAATAATTAATCTTACCTACCATGTTGAGAATTGAGAAATATTTTTTTTTTTTAAATGAAGTTGTGCAAAATTTGTGCCAAAAAAAAAAAAAATCAATTTTAATCTCAATTTTCAAATAATCTTCCTATTCGTGTAGATCCAAAAATCGCTTAACTGTGATTTCTTATAGTCCATTTGGAAATAACTTATTTAGTTGAAATTGAAATTTTTTTGATGATAGTACTGTAGATAAAGCTAAAAGGTAACTGAAATAGTATAGTTGGACCCATAAATAGTATAAAAAGTACAATGAGACTCATAAATAGTAACAAAAATAAACTAAATAATAAAAAAATCTGACTTTTTAAACTAGTGCCAAACGCAATCTTAATAGTATAAAAAAAAGACATTTATAATTTAAATCAATCTCTTATTTATCAAATTATCCTAAAAAATAGATTGATCCAGTGGAGAAACACCTATTCAGATCTTCAAACCTAATCCAAATTCAAAAGTCCTATCAAGACTTGAATTCCACATTTCTGTTGACCAATCCTCTACCAGTTTTACCTAAAAATCCTTTATCTAATTATTACCTTTAGGAATATATATATTTTTAAAAAGAAATAAAAACCCTAATTGGCTGTGGCCTGTGGACTCCGTCAATTACGACTCTCTCTCTCTCTCTCTCTCTCTCTCTCCGTGTAGAAGTCAAAATTCTTGCAGTATTATTATTTTTTTATAATAAAAAAAATTTAAAAAAAAAAAACAGAAAAGAGACCGCATTTACCAAATATGCCACTGTTCACATCAGCCACCTAATATAATTATTATATATTATTTCTTTTTTTAAAAAGACTATTTTTCCTTTTCTCTATTTCAATATAAAGTTACGAAACTCTTTTTCATCCATTCAGATTTTTATCAGTGAGAAGAAAAACTCAGACTCTGACAGAGAGGCAGAGAGAGAGAGAAAGCGATCGATCAGAGAGAGAGAGAGAGTGAGAATGGCGCAGAAGAACTATCTAGTGGAGGTGGAGAAAGCGAAGGAAGCTAAAGATGGAAGGCCATCCGTAGGACCTGTGTACCGGAGTTTGTTCGCCAAAGATGGATTTCCGGCGCCGATTCAAGGAATGGACAGTTGCTGGGACGTGTTTCGGTACGTCTCTCTCTCTCTCTCTGTTTGTTTGCTCGGAAAATCCGGGAAAATACAAACGAAAATTAAAAGAAAAAAAGAGTCTTTTGTAATTTTCTCTCTTTTTTTATTATTATTATTATTTTATTATTTTTTTTTGGGTTTTAAAACTACACGGAACGAAATAGACAAATCGTTTTCGCGACGAAAAGTTGACTGCATGTTTCTCATAACAAAAAGTTATTTTATTTTTTAATAATTTACTGTGGTTTCAGAACTTTGATTTCGAATTGGATTTATTGCACTATTTTCATTTTCTCGTTATAGCATGTAGAGTTAGTGTTTGGAATTTTAATTACTAGTATCAGAATCTAATTGCTTTAATTTGAGCAAAATACTAGTTCTTCCTATTCAAAAATTTTGAGAATTTCAATTGCATATTCAACAAGCTTTATTTCTGTAACACAGTATAATTAAGAACCTGATCAAATTGCTGGAAATCAAAATAAATAAATAAATAAAAATTCAGTCCAAAGCTCTTCATTTTCTTGAAGAAATATTGTTGCTATAAATTTTCCATAAAATATACTACTATAATAGCTTTTTTGATACACACACACACACTACTATAATAGCTTTTGTTAGTACTAAAAATTTGAAATGGAATTGAGTTTAGGAAGATGATGATCACTCGAAAATTTTCATTTTTTTTACAGCATGAGCGTAGAGAGATGTCCGAATAATCCGATGCTTGGTCGCCGTGAATCCGTAAATAGGAAGGTAAAAAAAAAAATTGGATCTTGTGAATGATTTATGCGTGTGGATTGCTTTTGTTGTTATATGACTTGGTTTGACTTTGAGTTATAGTGTAATATTGTGGCTTTCTATCATTGCAGCCTGGTAAATATGTGTGGCAAACTTATAAAGAAGTATATGACTTGGTGATTAAAGTCGGAAATGCAATGCGGAGTTGTGGTGTGGGGGAAGTAAGTATTAGGTTTTTGACAAATGGTTTGCGTGAAGTATCATCTATGTAGTTTATGTGTTTGTGAGGCTTACATTTGTTTATTGCTTGATTGTAGGGAGCGAAATGTGGTATTTATGGTGCCAACTGCGCGGAGTGGATTATAAGCATGGAGGTGCCTTTTAATATTAGTTTTTTATTTTTTATTTTTTATTTTTTATTTTTTTTACCGGATTCCCCCATCTCAGTCGTGAGAGAAGATATATGTTGTAATAACTATCAAATTAAAATGAGAAAGCTTGGGCGGACTTCACACTCCTATTTTGTTTTATAATTGCTCAAAGCTTATGGCCCTTAATAAATTTATTCTCCCCTTTTTGTTTGATTACTTAAAATTATATCTATTTAGTTAAATTTGTCATGCTATGTGATCCACCTTTTTATTCAATTTACTTTTGTTGTTAATTTTGTTACCTGTGAAGTCATATTTAATCTTCATTTAGTTTTTTAATTGTTCCAAAACACTCTCAAAAACTTAGTTCCTTTTTATGGTACTTATACTAGTTTTTGATGTTCTCTGTCCTTTAGTTGTCATTGACTTTCATTGTTCCTAGCCAATAATGATATTGGTTAAACTGATACTTTTCTGATCAGCTAAATGTCTATTTGAACCACCTGTCTTCAATTTACTTTTGTCATCAATGTTGTTACCTGAAGTCCTCTTTAATCTTCATTTGGTCTTTTAATTGTTGCAAAACGTTCACAAAAAGTTAGTTTTATTTTCTGGAACTTAATACAGTTTGTTGTTTTCTGTCCCTTGTCATTCACTTTCATTGTTTCTAGAATATTATGCATGCTTTTTCTCTGGAAAATTTTGATTGAACTCTGAAAAACCACTGCAGGCCTGCAATGCTCATGGGCTCTATTGTGTTCCTTTATATGACAGTTTAGGTATGCATTTCCACTTAAATAGTTCTACATGGACATGCAATTAAATTTCACTAATAGACAAACCCAAGTTCTTACTCAGGGTACTGAGGACTTTTATAGTTTTTTATATGTATGGTGTTTAACATTGTTTCCAAAATTAGACAATTTATATGATTTACCCTTAAATCTTGAACTTATGTACAATATAGTGTTCATAGCTGTTTGATATCTTCTGATTTGCTGGTTAGGTGCTGGTGCGGTGGAATTTGTTATAAACCATGCAGAGGTTTCAATTGCTTTTGCTGAAGAAAAAAAAATTCCTGAGGTACACCTGTGTTTAAATCCATATTTCTGATTAAAGTTGTTTTTGGCACATTTCATAAAGATACCTAGTCATTCTATGCTTTGCGGATACTTGACAAGGTCTAATAGCAAAAGTTGTTGGCATTTTGGGAGCTTTTACGATTTTGTATGCTAAGAATGTTCTTCTCATTGGCTTTTCCTTTGCCCTTTCAGCTGCTGAAAACATTTCCTAGCACAACTCAGTACCTTAAAAGTAAGTTAGAATTATCTTTTTATTTATAAAAAAAGAAGTTAGGCACTTAGGCTTGTCTTTTTAGATTCCTTTATTTATGTTTATGCCAATAAGAAAAAATTATATGTATTTCACTATGTAGCACTTGTGAGCTTTGGCAAGGTTACTCCCGAACAAAGAGAGGAAGTTGAGAAGTTTGGATTGGTGATATATTCATGGGATGAATTTTTGCAACTGGTAGGTTATATATTTGATATTTGTGTTTGTTAAATAGTTATGAATTTTGATACAAGAAAAAAAAAAAAAAAAAATCCACCTACTATTAGGGTGAATATTTTAAATAAGTAATCTTATTGATGCGGGAGATGCAAGAAAATTATTATTTAATATTATTTATATTCGCAAGTCAATTGTATTTTTATGTTTTAGGTTCTAGTAATTTATTGGGCTATTAGTATTTTAATTTGGGAAGCAAGGTTATTTTTGTAGTAAGGCAATTAGGGTTTCCTAGCCAATTAGAACTAGGGTTTAGTAATCCTTTATAAGCAACTTATTGTACTCCTTGAGGAGATAATTGATATTTTGATGAATGAAAACAATGGCCGTTTGGTCTCTTTTGGTCTGGTGCTGACTCCAGGTCTACCCTAGGTGCTGACTCCTAGTAGTTTTCCCGCTTGGTGCTGACTTTAAGCAAGGCCTAGGTGCTGACTCCTAGGTCATATCTTTTATTTTTCCGTTATTTCAATTTTGTTTTGGTTGTCTTGCGTTAGATTTGGTATCAGAGCAAACACCGATCTGTTTGAAGCATCACCGCAGTCACGAACCAGAAAAGTATTTAAAAAAAAAAAAAAAAAATCATTCAGTGCCCGTGTTTCTCATCCCATCAAATCACAATTCAGATCCACAAGAAGTCAGCGCCGCCATTAGTCTCCATCACCGGCAGCATCCCCATCACCAACAACTTCCAATTTCATTGTCCAGCGCCACCACAACGACGATCCAGCCTTCAAACCGCCATCTGCTCACCTGCTCCAATCGATCAAGCCACCAGAAGGTTACCCGTCAACCAAAGCCCTTTGACCTGACAACCAACAAACCCCGTCTGTCAATCTTGGCCACCGTTGAAGCACCACCCAGCTGCCAGGAAAGCCAGCCACCTCTGTTCTGCGCCGCTGCAAGCCCACCAGACTCATGAGAGCAGTGGTTGAGAATTCGCCGAACCCAATTGCGACGCCAAGCTCAACCCGATCCTATAAGGTAACTCGTAAATAGCCTGTGTTAAAATCCTAAAATCCCAGCACACTTCTCTTTGCAATACCCAATCCATATGACCTCACGTGATACATAACTTGTGACCTACCCATTAACCCCAGCACAAACCCGTTAAAAAAAAAAATCTTTACCTGGCCCAATTTTCCCTTTAAAAGTCCACCCATCAGCCCCATTTCCTAACAAACGCAAGCCTATGCCTATTGTTTGACAACCCAGTACTATACCAACCCATAAAACCTTGCCTGACCAAAAATAAAAGGGCAGAAAATTAAGATTTAGTCTTTGTGTATTGTGCCTCAAAGTTGGAGCTGGAAAATGACTTCCTTTGATAGAAAGCTTGAGACGCAGCTTAAAGATAGAGAATTTGAGAAGCAAATTAAGGAGGCTGGGAATAGACTCCTTAACCCTCCTTCCTCCATTGATGATCTTCTCACTCTTCTTGATAAAGTTGAAAATTTGTTAGCATATGTGGAGCAAGAACCATCCAAATCAATGCGAGATGCACTTTTACCCTTAGTGAAGGCATTGATCACTGATAAACTTTTGAGACATGCTGAAATGGATGTGAAGGTTTTAGTTGTATCTTGCATTATTGAGATTACAAGGATAACAACACTAGATGCCCCATATAAGGATGAGCAAATGAAAGAAATATTTCAGTTTATTGTGGCAGCATTTGAAAATATGCCTCATGTGTCTACTCGCTCTTATAAGAAGGTGGTTAAAATTCTTGATACCATTCCAAAGGTCAAGTTATGCTTTGTGATGTTGGATCTTGAGTGTGATGCATTGGTCGTTGAGATGTTTCAAAGTTTCTTAAAGATAATTAGGTCCAACTATCCACCTGATGTACTTTCAGCCATGGAAACAATTATGAATCTGGTCATAGATGAAAGTGAAGACATTTCTTTGGATCTTCTCAGTTCACTTTTTGCTATTGTAAGAAAGGCAAATCAAAATGTTTCACCTATTTCGTGGACATTGGGGGAGCAAATAATCACTAGGATTAATGCCCAACTAGAAAGGATAATGGCACCCACTCAAAAACTACCTAGCCAGCTTGAGGGTGCACATGATGTGAAAGTTGAAGTTGTTGAACGTGCTTCTGATCAACCCTCCACAGTCCTTGAAGATCTACATCTTTGTGAAGTTGAAGAGGTTAAAACCACAGTGCTTCCTATGGTTCATAAGGTTCAAGATGAGATTATGCTAATTCCACACATTGATTTTGTAATTCCAAATGAGTCTAATGTGGTGGAATTCAAGGTTTTTCTTTTCTCTGTGCTCCCTAAGGTGATTCCAGACTTGAAGCAAGTGTTACTTATTAGCATCCTAATCCTTCAACACTTTAGAACTCGAGGTCGAGTTTTCTCCAACCAGAGGAGAATGGTGCGGGAGATGCAAGAAAATTATTATTTACTATTATTTATATTCGCAAGTTAATTGTATTTTTATGTTTTAGGTTCTAGTAATTTATTGGGCTATTAGTATTTTAATTTGGGAAGCAAGGTTATTTTTGTAATAAGGCAATTAGGATTTCCTAGCCAATTAGAACTAGGGTTTAGTAATCCTTTATAAGCAACTTATTATACTCCTTGAAGGGATAGTTGATATTTTGATGAATGAAAACAATGGCCGTTTGGTCTCTTTTGATCTGGTGCTGACTCCAGGTCTACCCTAAGTGCTGACTCCTAGCAAGGCCTAAGTGCTGACTCATAGGTCATATCTTTTATTTTTCCGTTATTTCAATTTTGTTCTGGTTGTCCTGCATCACTTATTCTGTGGACAAAATTGTATCACCATCTGTGTTACTATTGGAATCGCAAATTCTAGCATTTGAGGCAAAGAGGTCAATCTGGAATGCAAGATTTCTATATGCTTTTGAAATTCAGAATTTTTTAATTCATTGTTATTCATGAACCTGCAGAAATGATTTGTCCAATGCTCTTGTTATTTGTATATAATTATTAGTTCTGATTCAAGTTTTGGATATCTTTTTTTTGCAGGGAGAAGGTAAACAATTTGATCTTCCTGTGAAAAAGAAAAGTGACATCTGTACTATTATGTATACCAGTGGAACTACAGGCGATCCCAAGGGTGTAATGATATCCAATGATAGCATTATTGCTCTTTTAGCTGGGGTGAAGCGCCTTTTGGAGAGTGTTAATGAAAAGGTGATTTCCTTCCCATCTTAACATATACATCTTATTTATTTAAACATGGGGAAAAAATCCTTTAAAAATGAAGTGAGTAGAACCTAGTTTTTGACATGAGATGCTTATGCATTTTGCCATATAATTTGATTTATCCTTTTTATCTTCCCAACTGACTTCTCACACAGCATTTTCTTTTTCCTTTTTTAGCTGACCGACAAAGATGTGTATCTTTCATATCTTCCTCTTGCGCATATCTTTGATCGGGTGATTGAGGAGCTATTTATTTTAACTGGGGCCTCAATAGGGTTCTGGCGTGGGGTAAGTATGATTATGCATTATTCTCTCAGCCAATAGAAGTTCAATGTCATAATTACTTACTAATGTTTTTGCAGGATGTCAAACTATTGGTTGAGGACCTTGGGGAGCTAAAACCGACAATTTTCTGTGCTGTTCCCCGTGTGTTGGATAGAATTTACTCAGGTAAACTTCCTGTTTGGGCTGAAAGTTCCATTGAGTTTGGTTTCTGCTTCTTGTACATGTGTGGAAAGTAATCAGAAAAAATTGTTATTTCAGTAAGAAAAATGTCCTGCTATGTGCATTGTTTAAAGCTGGGCAACTGAACTGTGCTTTTTACTTTTTTATTCTATGTGCAGTTGTTTTGTGAAATGAATGCATGAACAATTTTGCATCTCCAACTGTCAAGATATAATAAATGCTCTGTTTTATTTTCAGGATTGAATCAGAAGATTTCTTCAGGGGGCTTTTTGAAAAAGACGATTTTCAATATTGCATACTCATTGTAAGTCTTAATTCATAATCTCAAGTCTTATAATGTAAGAGAGAGAGAGAGAGAGAGAGAGAGGTATCCTTGGGTTTACTAACTCAGATATGAAGCAGTAAACATTTCCTCACCAATGGAAATACTAGAGATCAAGAAAGAATATGTTAACACTTAACAGTTTCATTTTTTCAGATAAAATATACTTGTGCATGCCTTTTGTTTTTCTGTAAGTCATATGGTATATCCTTACAGTTGACTTTCAGATAATTCACCAATGTTTTCACCTTAGACATTCTATTTGTTTAATTTCATTTTGTGCCAACCATCTGAAGCGGGAGACACAAGAAGATTTTTATTTAGTATTATTTATATTTGCAAGTCAATTGTATTTTTATGTTTTAGGTCCTAGTAGTTTATTAGGCTATTAGTATTTTAATTTGAATGCAAGGTTATTTTTGTAATAAGACAATTAGGGTTTCCTAGCCAATTAGAACTAGGGTTTAGCAATCCTTTATAAGCAACCTATTGTACTCCTTGAGGAGATAGTTGATATTTTGATGAATGAAAAAAATGGCCGTTTGGTTTTTATTTGGTTTGGTGCTGACTCCAGGTCTACCCTAAGTGTTGACTCCTAGTAGTTTTCCCACTTGGTGCTGACTCCAAGCCAGGCCTAGGTGCTAACTCCTAGGTCATATCCATTTATTTTCCTGTTGTTTTCAGTTCGTTCTGGTTGTCTTGTGTCACCATCCTTCTCTAATTTTACTATCTATTTGATCATTCTGCATGGATTATTGTTTGCTTTAAATCTACAGCTATATTTATTCCATACATGTGTTGTGTGTTTAAGGCATTATTGAGTTTAGTATAGTTGTATTTACTTCTCTTAAGTGCCCAGTTGATCACTTAATTGTTGTTTCTTGATCTGATTATAACCTTTCTTGTAAAATGTTTTTTTTATCTGCTGCAGCAAGCATCATAACATGCAGAATGGGAGTAAACATGAACAGGCATCTCCAATTTTTGACAAATTTGTCTTTAGTCAGGTGCTGGATACACACATTCTATACTTTTGTTTTTGATAAATTAGTAATGTAATTTCATTGAAAATCAAATACACTTTATGTTCACAATGATGAACACATATTGTCCAAAAGTACATGAGTCTCAAAGGGAGATACACACTTCGATACATTCTTTGGTCTCCTCCTGCTCCCCCTCTAGACATTATTAACAATATCTATGGGTCTGTTTGGATAGAACTTATTTTGCTAAAATTGAAAACTGAAAACTGAAAACTGAAAACACGGTAGCAAAATAATTTTTAAATGTGTGAATAGTACCGTGGGACCCATTTTTAATGAAAAAGTTGTTGAAAAATGTAATTTGTGGGTCCGTGAACAGTGCATGTATACACTGTTCACTGTGGGAAGTCAACATTTGCGGTTACTGTTCAATGAACAGTAACCACATTACTCCAAAACGCGTGAAAACAAAACAAAAAAAAACAAAAAAAAAAGAACAAAAACGCAACGCAGCAGACATGGAACCCAAACACACACTATATCTATCTCCTGTTTCTCATTTGACATTTGAATCTCATCGGTTTTTGTGATTTCCTCAGGTAAAGCAAGGGTTGGGGGGTAGGGTACGCCTTATTCTATCTGGAGCAGCACCTCTTTCCGCTCATGTAGAAGCTTTCCTGCGAGTTGTGTCATGTGCTCATGTTCTTCAAGGATATGGTATGTCAATCTTTAATTCATGTTGCTTACTAAATGGCTTCTTTTCTTTTTGTGCTTGCATTGAATGTCTACATGTTTTGGTTACATGATGAACATGGATCATTTTATTTTGAATCAATGTTAATGTAGGTCTGACGGAAACTTGTGCGGGGACATTTGTGTCACTACCAAATGAAATGCCAATGCTTGGCACAGTAGGCCCTCCAGTACCCAATGTAGATGTATGCCTAGAATCTGTTCCTGAAATGGGATATGATGCCCTTTCTAACACACCACGAGGAGAAGTATGTGTAAGAGGAAGAACATTGTTTTCAGGGTACTATAAACGTGAAGACCTCACCAAAGAGGTCATGGTTGATGGGTGGTTCCATACAGGTTTGACCATATCATATCAGTGTCTCTTTTAGATTTTAGTTTAGTCACTTATCATTAATTGGCTTATGAGTTAACCATGCTGGTAACAATCTTTGCACCAGGGGATGTTGGTGAGTGGCAAAAGGATGGAAGCTTGAAAATCATTGACCGCAAGAAGAATATTTTTAAGCTTTCTCAAGGAGAATATGTTGCTGTTGAAAACTTGGAGAACATTTATGTTAATGTTTCTGCCATTGATTCGGTATGCCTTTTAGTGAGCACTTTTTTTTAGTGTATCCTTCTGTTTTCCTCTTTTCTTTGGTTGTATGCAGGCAAAATGTGGATACTACAATACTGTCTGTGACATTGTCATTTGACGCCTGCACAAATCTAATTAGCAAAGCTGTTGTTGAATAAAAGTTACAAACACTATAGTGCTATACAGTGTCAGCATGTCCATATGATGTTGATTTTCACTTATGAGACTATGTTTATGACATATTGAACCACATCTCACATACAAGACACCTGCAAGATCTGTGTTTCGTAGTATGATATACTTGCATGCTTAATACAGTCACCTCTTTTGGGGGAGACAATCGAGAGAGGTGACAACAATGTCATAGTAACTTAATTCTGAGGTTATCCTTTTTTTATTTTTTATCAAGCATATATGATTTCGAAGATTTGGTTTGATGTTTTGTTGGCTAAGTATAATTCCAGCTTTTATCCATCCAGTGAAATCTGCACTATTTTGACACTGTTATTACTCTTCCAAATTCAGATATGGGTCTATGGAAACAGCTTCGAGTCCTTCCTAGTCTCTGTTGTGAACCCCAATAAGCAAGCACTTGAACGTTGGGCTGTAGAAAATAGTGTCACTGGGGATTTCAATTCTATTTGTGAAAATCCCAGGGCTAAAGAATACATTCTTGGGGAGCTCACGAAGGTTGCTAAAGAAAAAAAGGTTGCTACTTACTTTCTTTCAGTAGTCTCTGCGTTTTGTTGTCACTTTACTGACTAAAGAATAAATTTCTGACTTACAATGACTAAGCTCTTTGTAAATCTTGACTTTTGTTGTTTGCAGTTGAAGGGATTTGAGATTATAAAAGCTGTTCACCTTGAACCCGAGCCATTTGACATAGAACGTGACCTTATCACACCAACATATAAAATAAAGAGGCCCCAGATGCTTAAATATTACAAGGTCACTCCTCTCTCTCTCTCTCTCTCTCACACACACACACACACACACACACATTACATATTTGTGTGAACTTCCCATTTAAGTTTAGGACTGATTTTTACACTTGCAAAACTGGATGATCTGATTTACTCACAGTAAAAGAAATATCTATGTTTTTTGACTTTGAAGCAATAAAAGGAGCATATGTAAGTTATGTCAGAATGTCATGGTCGGAGGCAGTGCTCTATATCCTAATCCTAGATGCAGTTTGTAAAGTTTGGCATAATGCATCTAGAAACCAAATATTAGAATTTCTGCTGCTTTTCTTTTTCCTACATGGTTGTGGGCCTTTCGAGACTATGCTTGCTAATATACCAAGTCTTGGTGGTATAAAAAGTTTTGTTTTGATTCATCCATCAAGGTGTTTAGTCCATGCATCACTTATTCAATTGATTTCTGTATGCCAATTCACATTTAAGAAGATTTTTTTTCCCCAATGAGATCGAAAAAGATCCTTGGTGGTGAAACTACTGACTCGTTGTCTTTGTTGCACAGAATGTGATTGACAACATGTACAAGAGCGCGAACAATTCCCGTGCGTGAAGAATTCACTTCTGGATCTAGAATTCTCTCCCATTTAGCGAACACGTTGCATTTTGGTTTAGTCTTTTTATTCTTTTGACTGTATATATGGGTATCCATACACCATCTGATAAAATTAAAAGTAAAATCTGTCTATTGAAGAGCTGTTCCTTTTGGGGGGACTCTTGGAATTGATAGAAACATACTCTTGTAAATGAAGCTAATGTTTTCATAAAGGACAATAAAGTTCTTAACTAATTTGTTCTTAACCCCTTTTCCTTACCTCATCCTGCACCTCAGTAGGGTTAGGGCATCTTCAACAAGATAGCCAAAATAGTTTTCTTCAAAACATGGTGTCTTTCACCAAAATCATCCCACAGATAAGCTGAAAGCTACAACCACCACCCATACTGGAGTCACTGTATGATGTATCTATCTCATCTCCATTTTCAGTTTCCACCACCTTATTTTATTTATATTTTCTATCTCCAATTGTCACAGTATCAATATGTAACACTTGGCCATGTTGTCACCCTTGAACCATCCAAACCCTCATGAATCAAACAACCATGACATGAACCATATCCCCAAATCAAGAAGCTCCCCACTACTAAATCAATTACCGCCTACTCCAAACAAACCTAGTTGTAGATCGTAGATCAACCAGTAACTTGTCACAAAACACCAATTCCTAATGTTGCAAGTCATCGTAGCACCCTAATCGACCCCCAAACTGATTCAGAGTACCCAATCGAAGCTCGTATTGTTGTAGCTCCCATTGTGAGGTGCGTGCTGTCGTGGCACTTGAACACCGAGGGAGGCAAGCATGTCATAGCACCCTAATCGACCCCACCCAAGTGATTTGTATTGGCCAATCATGGCTCGTATTGTTACAGCTCCAATCGCGAGGGACTCGAGTCCTGAATGCCAAGGGAGGCAAGCATGAAGACAATTTCTCTTGCAGAAGAGCATTGGGAAGCAATGCCTTTGACCCTCAACTTAGGAATATAGGAACAAGATAAAGGGGTAGAGGAGAGAAAGAATTAAGAAAAAAAAAATCTTTGATCTAGCCGTTGAAAAAGAAATAAAACCGATCAAAAGTAATAATAATGTTTTAAACTTTTACTAGTTAAAAAGAACAGGAAAGCTGTTGGGAGTGTATTTGAAAAAGTAGTTAGTTTTAGGGTTCCTTTAGTTGGAGATGGAATAGGGAGGATAGGAAAAAATAAGAAGAAAAAAGTGGAGAGAAAATGTTTTTAGTGGGTTTTTGGTTGGAAGTAGGGGTGTGCAGCTAACTCGGTAAAACAGACTCGATCCAACTTAACCAACCTGGTTGGGTCAGTTTTTAAGGATTGGTGGGTTAGGTTGGATTATGAAATTTTTTTTAATAGTGGGTCGGGTTGGATTTGGGTCACAAGATTCATAAATTCGCCTAATCCGACTTGACTCACCTATATTTAATATATATTTAAATTCTAAAAAATATATTATATAATTTTGTTATTTAGTTTTTTGTCCTTTTTTCCAAATAAAACTCAAACCCTAAGGGGACCCTGTGATAGGCAGGGACAAAGGCATAGTTGGACCTTAAGGGGCAATCCCCCCCCCCCCCCCCCCCCCCCATTTTTTTTTTTTAATATTAGTATTACATAAAAACTAATTATAGCAATTTTTTTCTATAAAATTACACTTTTCCCCCCTTAATATTATCATTAATTCTTTTACGAGTAATGCTATGAACACAAAATTTTCTACATCATTTATTAGTTAGCATCTAAGCCCACCACTTACATCAATTTTTAACTTACCAATAATCACTTATCACATCAGTAATTTGTAAAAAAAAAGTTTGTAGATTTAAAAAAAAAATTATAGATCTAAAATCTAAAACAAAATATACAAGTCCAAACAAATTAGCGCAACAACAAATTTACCATTTGTAAAGCTAAAAACAATTAAGATTAATTAAATAATTTTACCAAAAACAAACTGCCCGACCCTTTAAAAAATTTAAAATGAAATAATTTTGTCCTTACTTAGAAGCAACACACACATCAAAAACACACACAAAAATGTTTCTCAAAAAAAAAAAAAAAAAACACAAAAAAAAAAATAAATAAATAAAACCCCTTAATGGTTAAGCAGCAAAGCCAGAGTTCAAAGCTGCTACATGTAGTCAGTAGCAAAGTTGTCCCCTAAACTCCAAGTCCTGATTCTGTCCCTGATGATGGGTTGGGTTGAGTTGAATTTTTTAACTCATTATGGTAGGTTAGGTTGGGTTGAAAAAACTCCTCAACTTGATCTAACTCGATCCATGCACATACACCCTCAGTTGGAAAGGATGGGAAAAAAAAAATTGGTGAAGCCAGTTGTAGTGGCACACCTGTGATACAACAGTACAATGTGTTGGGTTTTCTACTTTTTCATTGTTTTTTTTTTTTTTTTCCTTTTCCGTTTTGTCAGTTTTTGTTATGTGTCAACTGTTTCCTTTTTCTTTTCTTTTTTTAATTTTCTTCTTTAGTTTTTTGTCCTTTTCCTTTTTTTTTTATTTATAATTTCTGAAATCTACTAAAAACACCATAGCACAATAGTTAGACACTTTAATCAAAGTTTTACAGCTTAATCACTTTTGGTATTAAACTAACAACTTAGTCCAATATAAGTGTTTAGACAAGTTTCATATTGCAAGCAAGATTAAGAACAATCTAAGGCATGTAAAGAGCAATATGTAAATGTGAAACTAAATCAAACCACACGAAAACACCAAGACGTGTTTTTGAAAAGGAAAACTTGAATGACTATAAACCCTCCAAGCCTATATCTACTTGTGTACTCTTTTTTTTTTTTTGGTTGAGAAAGAAGACTTTTATTGAAATAAACTAAAGAGCGGCCAAATCAGCCTGAACAAAAGGTAAAGTACGAAATGGAACATCCTCCATCCACACAATACAACTTGGTGATGTCAAAGTTAGCCTAGCTAAACTGTGAGCAACTTTATTATCATCTCCTTGTGTACTTAAGCCCTTCAAACTCCAGCTAGCAACCAACTCACCGAGTCTCTTCTTCATCTAGCTTACCGAAGTCACCACCATTGAGCCGCCAACAGAAAGCAACAAAAAACATAGATTTTACAATTTCCTTATTTATTTATTTATTTATTTTTGGTCATTTTCTATCCTTTTCATTTGGTTCTTTTTTCCTTTTTTTTTTATTCATCCATGTGCGTCTATATATATATATTCTAATTTGTTACTTTTTTTATTTATTAGGGACATGAAAGTAAATTTATACAAATTACATTTTTTATATCTCCACTTTTCTACTCTCAAACTAAATAACACGAGAGAAAATTAAAAACTTTTCTATCTTCTCACTTTTATATATATACACACACACACACACATATATATATATATATATTCTAATTTGTTACTTTTGTTTTTATCTATTAGAGACATGAAAGTAAATTTATACAAGCTACATTTTTTATATTTCCACTTTTCTACTCTCAAACTAAACAACATGAGGGAAAATTAAAAATTTTTCTATCTTTCCACTTTTCTATCATCTCTCTATTTTCTATCTTCCTACTTTTTCACCCCTCTAACCAAATGAACCCTTAATGTCGAAACAGCCAAAATTTAGGAGCAAATTTACCTATACTATTAGCAATGCTCCGAGGATTGTAGGAATTGATAGAAACGTACTCGTATAAATAATGATTTTTTTTTTTAAAGCGAAACTTTCATGCATTAGAATTCAAATACATCATTTTAAAGGCTTGCTGAGAGGAAGCTTGCTGCTTCCTCCAGCCAGACACTCGGGCTCATATACATTGCATGCATGCCGAGCCAGATGATGGGCAGTCATATTCGCATCACGTTTCACATGGGATAACTCATAGCTCATAGCTCCTAGCTCCGGAAAAGCCTTTGTTTTGTAAGCCCTATCAAATGGCTCTGTGGTGAAGTGTATGGAGCCCCCTCTTGCAGTGCTCAAATGATCATATGAGAATCTCCTTCCAACAGTGTCTTCGAAGCCAACTTCTTGTGCGAATAGAACTGCTTGAAGGGCTGCCATTGTTTCCAATATCTTTGAATTCTGAACTGGATTGTCTTTCTTGCTTGCTAATGCCATGACCTTTCATCGCTCTCACTTCAGATGATTGTGCCTAGATGTAGTTATGTTGTTGAAAATGGAACCATCAAAATTTATTGTAGGTTCCGGCTTGGAGAGCTTGCCAATGTTCTCAGAGTGAGCACCTTGGGATCACTGTTGTGTTGAACCTCTCGGTATCCTTAGAGAAGGTTCAGAGCTGCTTCAGCTACTTTCACAAGCAGTATTTTTTTGCTTACCAATCTTCCATTTATTCTTGTTAAACCATAGAGACCACACCAACATGTTGAACTTCTCCAATCAATGGTAAAGACTATTTCAATTAAGTTCTAGCTCTCCCTTTCTCCAAAAAAAAAAGAAAAAAAGTTCTAGCTCTCCCAGATCTGGACCTTTTGATCAGACATAACGGACATTTTCAGCTCCAGGTTCCCCAATCACATGGATAGGAATACATTTGAAGGAAGAGGCTTTGTTAGAGCCATTACTGTTATCCACTTCAATTTCATTTTCCCTAGTAACAGATGGAGAGCCATTAATGAACACAAATTTTTCAAAGAAAAGGAAAACAGCTATGATTATGGAAATAATATAAGTAAATTACGACATGGAAGAGCTTTGATTCATTAGCAACTGGGAAGTTGTACTGCCTCTATCAAGAGGAATTGCAAGAGACAAAGAAGAATATTTCAGTGCCAGTAGCTCCTCTCTGTTATACTTCAACCTTTGATCTATTTCAAAACAATTGAAAATGAAATTAGGGAGGGTTATAAGAAGCTGCAGCTGAAAAATTATTGAATAAAAATTCGTACCTACAAAACTTGGAGATATGCTTATATTCCCCTGCTTCTGGTTCACCAGCAAGGTCCTTGAAGTTAATCGTGATGGAGATGGACTGGTAGAGCCATTTGGGTTTGATGGCAAATTATGTACAAGTTCATGCCTTACTTCAGTTTGAGGATATTTTTTACAGAATGACAAAATAGCATCCTCAGTTAAGAGCCAACAACCGTACAGATCCATCTTTTTTAGAGTCACTGAGGGATTGAATAAATAGAGCCCATTGTTTGACAACACAGCATCATGAATGCTAAGGTTTGTCAGCTTTGGGAGAGATGACAGGTAGTGCAGGGAGACATCTGTAAGGGAAGCACTTCTAAGAGACAAGTCTCTCAACTCTTGGAAGCTTGATAAAGGTTTAAGAGCTACATCCCTGACATGAGTCTGCTCCAAATTCAACTTTTCCAAATGATTGAGACTTTCAAGTGCTTTCAGTGAGAGAAAAAAGTCCGGCTCAGCACCTTCCTGGTGAATGAAACCTGAAAATCCAGAAAGAAGTTTCACAGTATAACAAACAAAAACAAATATCAATTCAGGTGTACAAAGTACAAGTGAAAGAACTTGACGTTACATTATCAGGAAAAAAAAAAAAGAAAGTAACAAATATATGGTTTGTTAAATTCCACATAATCGACATATATTTAGAGTTTAATTGGTAACACCTATTAGTCACCCATCCAATAAAAGAAATCCTTTAACTCATTGATCATCCAAAAAATGAGGTAGTTTGAGAATTGCAGCAAATGGATTACGGGGGGGCTAGTGCGCATGCTGACGAAGTGTATTATTATGTTTTCTTTTTTTCTTTGTTGTTATCTTTGAAATCATAAAAATTGTCTATTCATCGAAGAACTGGCACAGAAACAATGACATATGGACAATCCAAGCCAACACAAGACAAGCCCTAGTGCAAATAGTAATAGGTACACAATAAGAAACTGCCATATTGCAAGCATTGTTTAACCTATCCTGTCCTGCAATGGGAAAGCAAAAGGGGGGGGGGGGGGTGGTGCAATGGGTGTGTTTGCATGCACACTTATGGTTGATCATTTAGCAAGCAGGGCAAGGGAAGCAGATTAGGTTTTCAGATGATACTGAACATCCTATGATTTAGTGACATAAAAAATATGATTAAGGAACACCATGTTCTAAAGGTACAAGCATCATTCTGATACAAGGGTCCTACAACACACTGCTGTGGTATGCACCTTTTTTTTTTATTTAAAACAAGTGTACAGAATAATTTGTACCTTTAACATTGGTATTGCTTAAGTCGACAACCCTCAACAAAGGCATCGTGCTGATATATGAGACAGCAACATCATCAATTGGTGTGTAAGATAGTGACAGAATTTCAAGATTGGGAAGATGTCCAGCTAAAATCCCAACTCCAGCAGAGCTGACTCTTGTCTTGCTGAGATTTAGATTTCTCAAATTTGCTCCTATACATGCAACATGTTTGACTAAATCATCTCCCATAATGCTCGAGCTGAGATCCAAATGTTTCAGTGCTTCCATATTAGGTAGGAAGCAGAATCTTTGAAGAGAAGAGTTGGATGCATCCAAAAAGGACAGAAAACTCGTTTCAATATGCATTAAGGTCTCAGCCTCATTTTCGAATTTAGTTCCAGAGAAAATAAGCTTTTTTAATGGAGGTTTACCCCCATCCCCTTCAAGTAAAGAGCTAATGGTACAGTTACTCATGTGTAGGCATTTGAGAGATGGCAAATTTGGCAACTTTGTGACATTTGTCCAAGATAGATTAAGGAAACTCAGCTTAGAGAACTTTCGAAGAACAGCAGCACCTTTGTTCGATACTTCACTTCCCCAAATGTCAAGGTACTGTAGTTCTGTAAGTACCTAAAAAAACAAGAGATAAAATCAATACAGATTTTCTCAATATGTAAATATTGATTGCAAGCGAGAAATTATTCTGAAATTCCAAAATTTCAAAGGCCAATTTGGCAAAAAATACACATTTGAACTAGCTCCAATATCCCACACATTAGACCCAATAAAATGTGCATAAACATTACTGATTTACTTTTAGGCCTGCCTAAATGAGGACAAGCAAATACTTATGACAAAGAAATCAAATGATCAAATAACTACGTTCAAGAGATCCCTCTAGTATTGACGCACAAAAATCGGAACACCATCTTGATTTCTAGAATGCATTTATCATGTCACATTAGCTCTTTGTAGCAGAAAACTATTGTCTACTAAGCTAATAAACATCCATTTATATTGAAGATGTTTGATGTGCATATTGGGTTTAAGTTAAACAAAAGCATGGAATGTCAAACAAAGGTCATGGATAAGTCATGGTCCAGAAGGACAAAAAGACACGAGAAAACAATTATGTACCATGTAATTTTAAATATAAAAAATCTGAACAATTAAATTAAAACGAAATGAAGTACCTGAAGTGAACTCAGTGCCTGATCAGTCACTGGTAAACCACCCAAGTCCAAGAGAGACAAGTTTTTAAGTGAAGAGATAAGTGTTACTCCATTTGTGGTGAGACCTGTTTCTGATACGTACAACTTTTCCAACGTTGAAATGGATATAATATGCCTAATGCCAGCATCAGTAAACTTCATGCATCTAGAAAGGTCCAACTCCTTTAAACTAGTCATCCCTAGACACAGCAAAAACATTGGCCAAATGTAAGAATCCTTTGCATTCCCAGTCATTAAGTCAAACCATGGATTTAGAAAACAATAACATATAAATCAAGTTTCTATCTAGGAGAATTAAAGGTCATACCCAGTGCACAAAACTCCCATTTTTGCAAGGTTTGGGGAAGGTGATTCATAGGAAACATTACATATACATATATGACCCAAAAAAACCCTTCCTTGCAAATATATGATAATTTTTTTGTTAACTATACCTGTAATAGGCCAAAGAGCTGAACTAGTAACTTTATGGCAATCCGCAACATTCAAGGAACGCAGGTAACGAAACGCTCCTAAATATGCCATCCATTCGGCATCCACAGAGTTCTCACCTCTGAGATCAATCTTCTCCACACTATGTTTGAAAACTCTACAATCCCAACCAAATCTAGTTTAGCAAAGACCAATCTCGCACGTATTAAAAAATAAAATAAATAAATAAATAACTTACAGTAGCCAAATTTGATAAGATAAACACTACAATCTTACAAGACAAAAGGAAAACAAATTTGATATTGTATAAGAACCTATGTTTCCTGATTTGCTGTGATGAACAGAATGATGATCTTAACCAAGATTTGCTTAACTACTTGAAAGTTGAGTTATACGAAAAGGCCGAAACTAACAAAAAAAATGCCAAAATTTCAATCTGAATTTTCTTTCTTTGCCTCCGATTCACGAATACAAGCTATAGAAAAATTTATAGGATCTTCTGGCTCACTTTGATAGATTCATTTTCCAAAAATTCTAAACCCTAATTCTAAGCAAATTACAAATCAATTCAGCTACAATAATTTCAGATTAACAAATGAGACACAAATACCAAGTAACAACCACACTGGTCTCTGATGCATGAAAATCAAACACTAACGTAATGATCTGTTTGATTGCCAAGAAAATCTAGGAAAAGAAAATGATTAATCATACAGTAAAATCCTAAATTATCTCCTCCCTAACTGAGTCCAGATTCGAATAATCGCACACATGAAGATAAAATTTGAGAGTTTATCATCGATTTCATTCAGTGATAACTCAAATTACTCAGAATTTTGAAAGAAGAAAAGAAGAGGAAGAGGTACTCGAGTAATGAAGGAAAGAGGAGACGACGGTGGATGAGGCGGCGGAGAAGAGCGTCGGCGAGGTGAGAAGGCAATCGCTCTAAACTCCGCCTCTGCCTCCGCCATTTCTCTACGCTCTCTCGGTTCTCGCACGCCGCTTCAATGCACAGTCTCACCAATTCGCTCTCCATTCTCTCTCTCTGTTCTGAACTTCTTTTCTTGGTCTTCAGCCTTGACTTTTTTGTTGTTTAGTAATTTTTGATGCGTGGGAGGGAAGTTATTACTTATTATCTCTTTATGTCAACTGTGATCAGCTGGTGCTTCTTCTATTCTTCTTCGCCAAGCAGCCAGGATTTGGATAATTTAAAATTTTCGATTAATAATGGTGGCAAGAAAAAAGTTTTTTTTTTTTTTTTAAATTTATTTTTTATTACAAATGTTGGGATAGAGGACTCCTATGATTGTGAAAAATTATTCTACAAGACATTTATCTCATTATATGTATCTCACGTATGTGGTTTTTACATGTTATGAGAAAGATGCCTTTGTGAGTCGATCTTTTTTTTTTTTTAGGGAGTTTGAGTCTATCTTTTGGATTAAAACTTCATCTTACATTAATGAGAAATTTTTTTGTGTATGTAGAGAATAATGTTGTCTTTTTTTTTTGATCAACCACGGAAATTACATTAAGCTAAGAAATAACCAATCAGTTACATAGCAAGTTAGCTTTATCAGAAGCTATAATACTTTCCACCACAGGCGGTGGATTCAAAAATACAACAAAAGAGGATAAACTACTTGCACCCAATTTGGCCAACGCATCAGCGCATTGTTTGGCCTCCCGATAGGCATGAATTATCTGCTTGTTGGGTATCGCTCTCACCAGGTTCCTGCAATCAGTCAACAATGGTTCCATTAACAGATTAGTAGTATTATTGTTCATGAGCAATACTACGCTTAAGGCATCAAGTTCAATAATGAGATTATTCAGTCCCATCTCTTTGGCCAAGATCAGGCCATCTCTTAAGGCCCACAGTTCTGCCATGCAATTGTTGGTGCAGCCAAGAGGCCTGGCATAGCCTTTCATCCACTCCCCTTCATGATTCCTGATCACACCTCCTCCCCCTGCCCTTCTAGGATTCCCAAGAGCTGATCCGTCTGAGTTAAGCTTTGCCCAGCCCTCTGGTGGCTTCTCCCATCCCATTGCAACGATAGTTTTGGCTTTAGGCAGCTTGGCATTCATGCCAATAAAGAAAATTTCTATACTTTCTTTAATGCATCTCTTAAAGTTCAGCCGATCCACCTTGCCTGTCCTGAAAATAAAGTTGTTCCTGTGCAACCATATTTGCCACACCCCTATAGGAAATAAAACCTTCCAGGGGATGCCCATGCACTTGGATTTGATGTCTTTCTTGCAGTTGATCTTGAGCCATTCTCCAAGAGGTAGTTTGAAGGTCTCCCTCATGCAAAGTGGGTACTGCAACTCCTGCCAAAATTCTTGGGCTATTACACAGCCCCTTAGGAGGTGATCAACGAATTCATTGCTCTGGTGACATAAACTACAAATGGGGTCAAGATTTAAACCCTTTGAACCCAAAACTTCCTCGGTAGGCACACTATTATGCAGACATAGCCATAGAAAAAATTGTATCTTGGGGTATGTTTCAACTTTCCACACCCACGCTACCGACATAGTGTCAAGGTTCAAAGGGTTTAAACCCCTTGCCAATAAATATGCTGATTTCAGAGAGAAGAACCCATTCTTGGAATATGCCCATTGAAGTGAATCTTCTGCCTCTCGGTTGTAAGACAACGGAGTTGCTTTAATGGCATTGAGTATGTGATCTAGTATCTCAAATGACAAGCTTTGTGCTTTTCATTCATGATTGGAGTCAAAGCATTGTTTAACAGTTATATGCTCCTCTTCACGGTTCAATGGTCCTTCGATGAGATTGCGCAGTGTGCCCAAGGGTAGCCAAAAATCATTCTAGACCTTAATTGTCCCCCCATTCTTCACAGACCATTTCAACCCCTTGACATAAATTGGACCTCCCTTCTTACAAGTAGTCCATACACTAGAGCAGGGTAGCTTTTTTCCTTCCTCTGTCACTCTACTGTGGGAAAGGTACTTAGCCACTAACATTTTAGCCCAAGGGGCCTCCTGCTCACTAGCTAGCCTCCAACAAAGCTTAGCTAGTATGGCAAGGTTTTTATCCTTCATGCTGTGCAAACCCAGCCCACCAAGTTCTTTAGGCAGAGTCACTATACTCCATTTAACCATATGCAACCTTCTCTTCTCTTTTGTTGAACCCCATACAAAGTCTCTTATAATCTTATCCACTTGTTCACAAACTTTGACAGGGAAAGATTGGCACTGCATATTCTGCCATAGGAGTTGCAGAAGTTTTAGCCAGCACCAGTTTTTCAGCTTTCGAAAGAAGTTTTGTTTTCCGACCAGCAAGTTTGCTTTGGATCTTGTTCACCACAAAGCTATAGGCATTACCTACTCTGCCTTAATGAATGATAGGGAAACCTAGGTATTTACCTAGGTTGTTGGTTGCACTCATTCCCAATCTCCTGCATATGCCTCTCTTCCATCTTCTTGTGACATTGGGAGAGAAAAGAGTCCTAGACTTATTCAGGTTAACTTTTTGCCCAGCAAGAGTGCAGAAATTGTCAAGCACTTCAATAATAGCTTCACAATTCTTGTAGTCTGCCTTGGCAAATAACATCAGATCATTAGCAAAAAATACATGAGAGAAGCTCGGCCCACTTCTAGAAGCCCTAATCTTATCCCACCTTCTTTCCTCACACATGCTAGTGATTTGGGCTCCTAAAAATTCCATACACAGCAGGAATAAATAGGGTGAAATGGGGTCACCCTGTCTAATTCCTCTAGAGGGTTGAAAAGAGTCCAATTTACTTCCATTGAACAACAAGGTTGTGGTTGTTGTAGACACACAACTCATGATTAGCATTATTATATTCTCAGGGAAACCGAAATGCTCAAGGACCATTTTGATGAAACTCCATTCTAGACGATCATAGGCCTTCTCGAGATCAATTTTCACTACCATATACCCGGTCTTCCCCTTCCTTTTCCTAAGAGAATAGATTAACTCTTGGGCAATTATGACATTATCAGTGCCCCTTCTCCCTTCAAGGAATGATGTCTGCATTGGGGAGATCAGAGATGGCAGTAGGGGACGAAGCCTCAAAACAATAATCTTTGAAATGATCTTGTAGACCGTGTTACATAGACTTATAGGTCTATACTGACTGACAGTTTTAGGGCCAGGTTGCTTGGGAATGAAAGCAATCAAGGTTTGGTTAAGGTATTCGGGGATTTCATGTCTTATAAACACCTCTTTGATCTCCCTCTTCACCGATTCACCAACCACCAACTAAAATCTCTAAAAAAATCCAACATGAAGCCCATCAACGCCCGGGGCTTTGTATGGTTTCATTGATTTGAGGGCATTCCAAATTTCACCATCTGAAGGAATGTGAGCCATGCTTCTTGCCTCTTCCTGACTAAGTTTAGCACACCAATCAGAACTCCACTGTCGGGCAATAGGACAGAAATATTGTTCAGTCTTATAAAGCTTCTTAAAAGTTAAATTGAAAATTTCCTTCACTTCCTCAATATTGTGACACCAAACACCATCACTGTTCTGTACACAGGTAATCCTGTTCTTACTTCTTCAATTGAGGGCTGAAATATGAAAATAATCCAATTTGTTCTAGATTTCATTACCCATAACTCTTCCTTCAATTGGAGTATTAGATTGTACTCCTCAATCAACTGATCTTGTAGATTAAGCAAAAAATTATTGGGATAGACAGCTAGAGCTCTTTGAGTTCCTAGCAATCTTGCCATGACTTGTTTTTTCCTTATGAAGACATTCCCAAAAACTTCTTTGTTCCATCTTTGAGCTTTGGTAGAGAAGTTTGAGATTGCCCCATCTAAATTCTCCTCCTAACCTAACCAAGCATCTCTCACAACCGTAGGGAATTCATTATGGCTTAACCAAATGGTCTGGAACCTGAAGGGCCTGTCAGAAGTAGTGCCCAAAAGGGGGTTCAGGTTTAATAAAAGGGGGCAATGGTCTGAATTGACTCTAGCCAAGTGTGTAACATTGGCCTCTGAGTAAAAGGCTTTACAACCCGGGTTGACCCAACATCTGTCTAGTTTGCACTGTATTAAGTCCCCAATATCCCTCTTGTTTGACCAAGTAAACTTTGGACCTGAGAATCCTAGATCCAGCATATGACAATCATCCATACATTCTTTAATTGCTCTCACCCTTCTTTGACATATCGGATTCCCCTAGACTTTTCCTCCCCTAAAAGAACTTCATTGAAATCCCCCATGAGAGCCCAAGGCAAGTCATGCATGTTTGCTAACATCCTAAGATTATTCCATAATATGCATCTTTATGCAAATCTAGGACTAGCATATATTACACTAATTAACCAGTTAAGAGTTTGAGATCTTACCCAGATTAATGCATGAATTTCATGCCCTATAGTAGTCAGGACATCCACTTGGACTAAATCTGATCACTAGAGCAACCAAATCCCTCCTACAAATGGTAGAGTTTCAATAATCTCATCAGCCCTTGCAACACTCAGTCTTGTTTCCGTGATCACCATATGTAACGATCCAAAGAAAAGCGCTAGCCACATCTGCGCTATACCTCAAAAGGACTAGTCACAATTAAGGCTCCTCGTAGTTGTTAATAAAGCCTAGATCTTCCCAGTAAATACCCGATGTGGGACTCATCACACACCCACACACATCACACAATCAATCAAATTGGAGTATCACACCATAAGTATCGGAGAATGCCATTCCACCAAATCCATTACTGTCTTTCTGAATTGCGGTTTCATTGCACCCCTACAATTCCAAATCAATATATTCATGATTTTATGAGGGTTAGAGGCAACATCAAAATAAGACAGTGAGGATGAATCCTCAATGTCCCTCAACCTCCATTCTTCCATCATCTCCCCCCTCGACTCCAATTTCCCCCGGAATAGAGTCATCGAATGTTTGAGTATCCCCAAAAACATCATGCACTGCCTTGATTAGTATTGTGCCACTGATCTTGGGCTCTACAAATTGAATCATTTTTTACCCTGTGTAGATTGCCCATCATCGAACATTCCACCGGTTTGTCTTGCAATATCTTCCTCACAGTGATCACCGGCTCTGTCCACTCCGCCTCTACCTCTGACAGAAATTTTTTCGAGTTCAGCATGTCTGATCCTGTTGCTGATGGCCCTAAGCTTATCATCAGCGGTATTGGCACCGGTGGTCTATCTATCAAGAACCTCCACCACGAATTCGGAGTTATGCTCCATGCCTCATCCTTCAATGGCAAATACCCCAATCTCTTGCTTATCTCCGTCAACGGAAACATGTTTTTCCAAGCTATCATCAGCTCTAGTTCGAACCATCCCCAAACCTCGGTTGGATCCTGCCTTATCCATCGAATGGTCTCGACTCCCATAGGAATTACCTTCCCTTTGTAAAAGATCCCCCACTTCTCCTTTCCTTCCATTTTGGTAGCTAGCAGAAGTATTAGATTCTTCCTCCTTCTCCCCTGTATTAGGGTTAGGATTTGGGCTTGAGGGGCTTAAGAAACAGAATGGGCTCTGGCAAGCCCCATCCAACTTTAAGGGCTTTGCGTCTGACCCAAAAACAAATAGCCCACTTGTATTGCTAGGGCCCACACCCACTGGTTGAAACCCAACTAAGTTTTTATCTTTCTAGTTGATTTTGGTGTGAACACTCGTCCCCTTTGCACCCTTACCAAGTGTTGATTTGCTATGATTAGACATAGCTGCCTTGTAGGTCTCCCTCAATGACACAACAGGTTGCATGTGCAGAGTTTTCCTCTTACCATCCTTCTTGCTCTGTTCCACCGCTCTCGGTTCAGCTATGGAGCTTTACGTTGGGTTTGATTCCACCGATTGGCTCATCTCCAGCATGTGTTGCTTATTCCTTGCCTTATTATTAGCTTTCCATCTGTGGATAACCATCCATTCACCATATTCTTCCTGCATCTTCCCCTCTTCTCTTATTCCATCCATCCCTTGAGCATTTTGGAGATCTTTAGGACTAGCATTCTGTTCCATGTTTTGCTCCTTAGGGTGTTCTCTAATGATGTATGGACATGATTCTAACTTGTGACCAATCCTACCACATGAGAAACATAGTGAATTAATCCTTTCATATAGCACACTCTATGCAAGTTTGCCAAGGTATATCTTCCTTATCAGAGGTTTGTCCAAATTAACTTGAACACATAATTTGGCAAAGCGGCCCCTTTCCCCATTGGCCGTGTGTGAGTCAATTCGAAGAACTGGGCTTATAGCTCTCCCAATTTTTAGGAGTGCATTTGGCTCATAGAACTCAATATGTAGCTCTAGTAATCTAATCCAAACTACTACCGAAGAGAGAGTTGCAGAGGATGCTTTAAACTCTGGCTCCCACTGTCTAATTGCAAGAAAATGTTGTCCAATGAACCAGGGACCACCCTTAAGGATAGTATCCACATCTTCAGCTAATTCGAACTTAACTAGAAAGTAATCACAGCACAGGTCAATGCATTCCATACCTCCACTTGGATTCCACATTCTTCGAACCTTATCGACAAGAAAGGAGAACCCCATTCTCCTCCAAAGGTTTTAATGATAAGAGCTTTTTGCCATGGTGTTCTCATGCGGACTTTATCTTCTTTGGAGAAATAGACACTAACACCACCATCATGGATATGCTCCTCCTCGATATCAGGCTCCAGATCCTCTTACATTGAGCTATCAAAGCCAAAAGCTTGCGCAAAGGCTCCAGGGATCGCACCCACAAGTTTTTCCTTGTAACTCCCCATTTTGTTACCCATTCCATTCTCATTCGTCTTGGTTGGGCGATGACTCTTATTGAACTTCTTTGTGTTGCGAGAAAGGGTGTCTTCTTCTTTGTCAGAGCACTTCAGCCTGTCCTTTGTGTTTAATGGTCCTCCCACTTAATAAAAAAAATGGAGTAACTAGTAATTTAATTTAATGACTTAACATGGCCACTAAAGACTAAAATGACCAAAATACACCATATACCTTTGAGAATCAAGAAGCTTGAGGATGCAATCTATCGAGTCCACACGAAGCCATCTACAAAAGGAAAACGCAGCCACGGTCATGGAGAGAAGTGGGCTTTTGATTCAGGCAGCATGATTTTGAAGTGGGCGAACCTACTTTGTCCCTTGACAGTCATGGATCGAACTTGATCGAACTAGGATATGGCCCGTTGCAACGAGATCAAGGAGTAAATGCCAATGAAGATTTTGGTTTAGCTAGCCCTCCATTGACATAGGTGGATGCCGTCCAATGAGAGGATATTTTGGTCTATTTAAAATATGTTATTCCTGTGGTTAAGAGCCATTTAAATTAAAACACTATTTTCATTATAAAAAAAAAAAAAAATTAAAACACTTAACATTTTTTTATTTGGTGGGAGGACCATTGGACAATACTAACATGGTTCTCTCACTGCACTGAATACTTTTTATACATTAATGATAAGTCTTACTTTTTTTTTTTTTTGATGTGAATGATAAGTCTTACTAATTAAAGCTAATAGACTAATACTTTTAGAGTAGATCAAAATTTTCAAATGTTAGATCATTCACATTAGTTTGTTTAAAATATTTTGTCTATTTTAATATAAGAATCCACTTTTTCTATTTTAAACAAGTAATTTGCAAAAACACCAACATCAAATTATTTATTATATACTCTACTTTCTTTAAATAATATATATTTTTTAATTATTTCACATACCCACATTAAAACACGCACGTTCTCTCTTTATATTTAATGAACAATACTCTCTCTCTCTCTCTCTCTCTCCACGGCCCGACCATCTTCTCTCAATCTCTAAAACTCTCTGTCTCTCGCGATCCTCCATATCCAGAACTCGCCTTGACCCTTGTCCAAAGCGAGAGCTCCAAAGCCTTCACCACCACCGATGGTAGCGAAGCTTAGCGGCACCGCCACAAACAACGGTCGCTATCCTCTCCTTCTCCCTCATCTCTTTTATTTTATTTTGGATTCCATGTAGGTTTGAGAATTGGTGTTTGTTACACTGAAAAACTCCATAAACAAACCTCCAAGTCCATTTTCGGCATTAGTATACAGGTCTAAGTCAAACCCGACCCTTGAACCAACCATCACAGACCCAATTCGGGTTAGTAAGGTCTAAATCTTCACTTTCTCTCTTATGGCAACAGCGAGCACTCCACCTAAGCTTCAACGGCAACGATGACAGTAGGTTCGGTGTGGGTTTTGGGTTGATTTGGTATTTTCGAATGAGTTTTCTGTTGGATTTTGTTTTGGGTTGATTTTGAGTTGGATTTGTGATAGTGTTCTCAAATTTATTTGAGTTGATTTCTTCTTCTTCTTCCTCTTTTTTTTTTTTTTTTTTTGGAATTGAAGAGAGTCGGGGAAAAAGAAAGAGGAGAGAGAAAAAATTGATATAAATAATAAAATAAAAAACTACTATAATTATGTATATTTACATGATTACTTAATAATTTTGCTTATGTACAATGTAATAGACCCACTAATGTGGATAATTTTTTAACAAAAATGTGTAAAATTGACAATTTTTTGTATTTTACATTAACCGGAAAAAAAAAAAAAGTGTAAAATTAACCATTTTTTATATTTTACATTTACTGGTGCAATTGCTCTTAAATTTTTTTTTTAGTAACTTTTTTCTGAAACAGGACAAGAATTACATTGATGAGTATTAGCCAAATCGGCTTGTTCAACTGATACTCATACATACAATAGAACCTCTTCAATCCAAACTGATAAGTTTGAAGACAACCTAGCACCAGATAAAGAGTGAGCTTCTTTGTTTGCATGTCGCCAAATAAATGAGAATCTGAGGAAGCGAAATGGTTGATGAGTCATTGTTGCGGCTTTCAAGTTCAACGTTTCGCATCCCCATAAACATGGCACAAATATCTTTCAACGGGCTCTTCCTAAAACTCTTTGTGTGATTGAAAGGGCACAAGACCAAAAAGAAACTTATAAGCCCAAGAAGTTGACACCGCCAACCAAAACCAATAGGATAGCCAAGTATTTTTTAAAAAGAACTCTATGCTTTTGCGGCTCTGCTATTTTATTGCGTATATGCATTGGTTTATAAAATATTTTTAATAAAAAAATTAATTTTTTGAACACCTTATATATTTTTCAAAAAAATTTTATTAAAATTTTATTAAATTATCCATGAACAAATATTTATATTAAAAAAATCCGTTAAACGACCCTAATAATGAGTAGTATAATAGCACAAAATGCAAAGCTGTTGCTTATTTGTACATTAAAGTGGCATCTTATAATTGGTGAAAGTTACTAACACAGTAATCCTTTTCGCAGATTCTGTAAACTGTAAACACAACATAAAATTCAGAAAGAGAGAGAACCTTTTTTTTTTTTTAATTCTTATGGGATAAGAACCGTAAACATCGTATTTTGTATCCCTTATGACTCAGAAGTTGGACCCCCTTTCCTCAATGATGTTGAAATTTTAAGACTCAAGGTTGGTTTGGGGCCAATCAAATTACAAATTACAAATTGACTTGAAATATGTCAAAATGGAAAATATAACTTTTTATAAACAAATAAATCTATTTTTGGAAAATAAAAGGCCATGGAAACCCTCGGTCTGCGTACGTAGGTCTGTTGCATGCATACACAAGCACGGACTTGCGCACGCAGTTAGAGTTCTATAAACTATGAAAGACAAGTTTTTCTGCATTAATGTTGAGATTTGAAACGAATCTCACATCATCTAGGAGCTGTTCCAAACCCCTATTTTCTCATTATATAAAGCCATACATGATACATTTTCAAACACACAGAAAACCCTAAGGGAAAACCTAAGATTCACTAGAAATAGTCTAGTGAATCAAGAGGGAGTTTTTCACAAAACATCCCCAAGTCAATTTCATTTTCATTGGGACCTTTTCTGGTCTTGATCTTCGAGTTTTGAAGTTTACTAATCATTTATGTTTGGTTGTGAATAGATTTGACTGAGGGGTGGTCAAAATTAAGCCAAAGAGCTTTTTGTTGTGAGGTATTTCTTTCATTTTTGCTTTTTAATCTCTTTTTAGTTTCGCTTCCTTGCTTTGTTTGTGTTTGCTTAGTTTAGGTTTTAGTTGCTTTCTGTTTTAAAGCATGCTAAGTTGTTAGATTTGTTGTTTTTTAGTTTCTGTTCTTACTTTCTGGGTTAGGGTTCTTCAGGGCATGTCTGCGTGCACATGTTTCTGCATGCGTACGCAAGCTCGAAGTATGCGTACGCATACAATTGGCCTACATACACGGGCCTATGTATGCGCACGTGTACTTGTACCCATAAACCCTAATCTGAGTTTTTCTACTTTTGCTTCTTTGTTTCTTTCATATCATATGCCCCTGTTTTGTTCATTTTTATGCTTTCTAAGTCTCTGTTCCTCTGTTTAATTGTTTGTTTGCCTTTAACATGCTAGATTAGGGTTTTCCTTTATTTCTTGCTTTAATACCATGAACATGCATTCATATGTCCATCCATTGATACATGGGTGCTGTGATGCAGTAAGGTAAGTGAGGTAAGTCATGCATTCACATGAATATGCATTTTGGTTGATGAACATGATGAATATGTTTGTTTAATGCTTGATTTCATGTCTAGTTGTTTGGGATATATTTGATGATTGATACCTTGTTGCCATGCCTATGTTTTTGTCTTGATTTGTTTGTTGCCTTGGATGAGATGATTACCATGATAGATGTATGCTAGGGATTGTGATGGTATGAAAAGCATGATAGATATATGTTAGGTTTTAGGATGAAATGCCATGTTGTATGCTTAGATGTATGTTAGTGTGTGTGTGTGTGTTTAAGATGCAATGTTGAGTGTGCCTTTAATAGGATTAAGACGTAAAACATAATAAGTGGAAATCAACCCACGGGTCGGGCGGTTTTACGTGCCTAACACCTTCTCAAGACTATACTTAAACTCCGAACCCATACTCTGGTAGTAAGATCAAGTCTTTCCATGTAAAGGTGCTATATTCATGGTTCCTAGACCATAAAACTAGGTGACGACTCATTTTCTCTGCCTTGGTTCACTCGGCCAAAGCGTACTACCCAAACCACATGCGGTGCCCACTAGGACTTCTATTACTGTATGCTTTTTATAAAGCTCTGAATTGTAATTTTCTGGATCTGTCAAATTCATCGGTTTCAGTGGTTGATGACTCCTCTGCTAGCAATCGCTTTAATAATTTCAAATCGCCATAAGCCATAAGCATTGCAACAAACCTAAAGCTACTAGGCACTAGCCCAATACTTGTAGCCCACGTATGAATATATCCATCTTCCTCTGAATGAAACCTTGACTCAAGCCCAAATTTCCAACTCAAAAAAAATTGTCACAACTCAAAAAAAAAAAAAAAAAATTTGTCACACGCCACATTTCGGATTTTAGCTTTAACAGTATATTAAAAAAAATTATATATCAATTGGGGTCTTTTTATCTTTTATCCATAAAATTTAATAATTATAATTATATAAAACTATAGGGTTGTCGAGTTTCGAGTGTGGAGTTTATGATGACATTTTAATTTTTTGCAAATGACATGCTTCAACAAATGGCAGATATTTCACGGGTAACCCTAGCTTGCAAAAATATAGTTGTACCTTCAAATTATCACATTCTTGGTTTCAAGAATTTTTTTTTTTAAGCAATGAAATGAAAAAAAAAATGTTTTGTATAATTGTTGAATTCCCAAAAATAGAATATTTTTATCGTAATGCAATTCAAAACTTCAAGAAACAATCATTATTTGGTAGTTTTTTTTTTAAATTTTTTTTATACAAGATAGAAATTCTACTCTAACTTAATTTAAATGTATATGTGTGTGAAGCTCTTGGAGACTTGAACCTCGGCCCTTATCCTCCACACCTCACAAGTACTTATACTTGTAGAGTGACCATCGTATCAAGGGTATGCGGTGGTATTATTTGGTAATTAATTACATTGCGTGCTGATATTGGTGCTCTCCTTTGCCTTTATTAAAGAAATATCATGGTTCCAATAGAAATATATCTTCTGGAGATATTGCTCAAAAAGCACGTTTTGCAAAAAACTGGAGCAATTTATGCGTTTGGTTCAGCCCAAAACACAACTTTTTCCAAAAAGTTGCGTTTTGGGCCAAGGCTGATAACGCGCTAAGAATGCACAAACCTTATGGAGCTGAGGAGGTCCATAAAACAAAAAGTCCAATGCGCGTTTGTAACTATCCGTTGGCTCTTCCTTCAATTACCAAATTACCCTTGATAAAAGTCCTCAGTTCTCACGCCTGAAGCTCACTCTCACGCCTCTCATCTCAAGTATAATCAAAATACAAACTCAAAAACATAATCTTAAAATTAATCAAACCACAACAATAAAAGCAAAAAAATTCTTGCTCTCATAAAACTGATATAATTTAAACAACAAATCTAAAATCAAAACAACAACAACAGCAGATCAAGAACAGAAAAAAAAAACTAGAACAACAATAAATGATCAAGAAAAAAAAAGAAAAAAGAAGCCGATATGACCCCTGGTTGCATGCACTCCGCAGTGAGGAGGAGAAGCAACGGTGGCGGTGTGGTGGAGCAAAGACGATTTCTCCTCTCTCCATGTGTGTCTGTGTGTGTTTGAACTTTGAAGATAATGATACCAAAAGGCAAGCAAGATTATGGAATCAAGTATCACAGAGAGAGCTAGAGAATTTATGGAATCAAGTAGAAAAAGAAAAAAAAAAAAGAGCAGAGAATGAGAGAGCTGGAGAAATAAGGAGAAAGGAAGGCTCTGGAATCAAGTGGAATGTAAAGGAAAAAAAGAGATGATGGAATCCTATGGGTATACGTGTGTGGTGGACAAAATGCAAGAGAAAAAAAAAAAGAAAAAGGAAACGTATGGATGAAAGAAAGGCAAAGAATTAGAAATCACAATTTAAAAATACTACCACAATATTTTCACAATAAATTTTAAGTAATTAGCTAATATTGGTGAGTAAAAATATAATTTCAATAGTGGGTTCAAATTAGAACTAGTAACAACTTTCCATATAAGATTTTGTTATGATTCTTGTGAAAGTATTGCCAAAAATATTGTGGATGTAACACTTTTTGTTGAAAATATAATTGTTGAGAATGAATAGAAAAAGAAAAAATAAATATTAAAAAAGAATAAATTTGATTAAAAAATAAAGATTAAAAAAGTGGGTAGGCAAAAGATAAATGTCACTATTAATTGTCCAAACAGTACAAAAATTTGTCTAACCTGATGGAGATGCTCTTATATATACATTGTCATTTTTGGTAATTTATCCTTCAAACTGCCACTTTTATAAGTGCTAGCCAAACACTCAGTTTTTTCAAAAAACATTTTTTAACAGCTTTTACCAAACACTCAGTTTTTTGAAAATGCACTTTTTCATTATGCACTTTTTGAAAACTCCACTTTTTCATTATGCACTTTTACAAAAAGCTGAACCAAACTCACTTTTACTAACATAGTAATCCTTTTCACAGATTCTCTAAACTGTAAACACAACATAAAATTCAGAAAGAGAGAGAACCTTTTTTTTTTTTTCTTTTTTTTTTTTTAATTCTTATGGGATAAGAACAGTAAACATCGTATTTTGTATCCCTTATGACTCGGAAGTTGGACCCCCTTTCCTCAATGATGCTGAAATTTTAAGGCTCAAGGTTGGTTTGGGGCCCAATCAAATTACAAATTACAAATTGACTTAAGAGATGTCAAAATGAAAAATATAACTTTTTATAAGCAAATAAATCTATTTTTGGAAAATAAAAGGCCATGGAAACCCTCGGCCTGCATACGTAGGTCTGCTGCATGCATACACAAGCACGGACCTGCGCACGCAATTAGAGTTCTATAAACTATGAAAGACAAGTTTTTCTGCATTAATGTTGAGATTTGAAACGAATCTCACATCGTCTAGGAGCCGTTCCAAACCCCTATTTTCTCACTATATAAAGCCATACATGATACATTTTCAAACACACTAGAAAACCCTAAGGGAAAACCTAAGATTTACTAGAAATAGTCTAGTGAATCAAGAGGGAGTTTTTCACAAAACATCCCCAAGTCAATTTTATTTTCATTGGGACCTTTTCTGGTCTTGATCTTCGAGTTTTGAAGTTTACTAATCATTTATGTTTGGTTGTGAATAGATTTGACTGAGGGGCGGTCAAAATTAAGCCAAAGAGCTTTTTGTTGTGAGGTATTTCTTTCATTTTTGCTTTTTAATCTCTTTTTAGTTTCACTTCCTTGCTTTGTTTATGTTTGCTTAGTTTAGGTTTTAGTTGTTTTCTGTTTTAAAGCATACTAAGTTGTTAGATTTGTTGTTTTTTAGTTTCTGTTCTTACTTTCTGGGTTAGGGTTCTTCAGGGCATGTCTGCGTGCGCATGTTTCTGCATGTGTACGCAAGCTCGAAGTATGCGTACGCATACAATTGGCCTACATACACGGGCCTATGTATGCGCACATGTACTTGTACCCAGAAACCCTAATCTGAGTTTTTCTACTTTTGCTTCTTTGTTTCTTTCATATCATATGCCCCTGTTTTGTTCATTTTTATGCTTTCTAAGTCTCTGTTCCTCTATTTAATTGTTTGTTTGCATTTAACATGCTAGATTAGGGTTTTCCTTTATTTCTTGCTTTAATACCATGAACATGCATTCATAAGTCCATCCATTGATGCATGGGTGTTGTGATGCAATAAGGTAAGTGAGGTAAGTCATGCATTCACATGAACATGCATTTTGGTTGATGAACATGATGAATATGTTTGTTTAATGCTTGATTTCATGTCTAGTTGTTTGGGATATATTTGATGATTGATACCTTGTTGCCATGCCCATGTTTTTGTCTTGATTTGTTTGTTGCCTTGGATGAGATGATTACCATGATAGATGTATGCTAGGGATTGTGATGGTATGAAAAGCATGATAGATATATGTTAGGTTTTGGGATGAAATGCCATGTTGTATGCTTAGATGTATGTTAGTGTGTGTGTGTGTGTGTGTGTGTGTGTGTTTAAGATGCAATGTTGAGTGTGCCTTTAATAGAATTAAGACGTAAAACATAATAAATGGAAATCAACCCACGAGTCGGGCGGTTTTAGGTGCCTAACACCTTCTCAAGAGTATACTTAAACTTTAAACCCATACTCTGGTAGTAAGATCAAGTCCTTCCACGTAAGGGTGCTATATTCATGGTTCCCAGACTATAAAACTAGGTGGCGACTCATTTTCTCTGCCTTGGTTCACTCGACCAAAGCGTACTACCCAAACCACACGCGATGCCCACTAGGACTTCTATTACTGTATGCTTTTTATAAAGCTCTGAATTGCTATTTTCTGGATCTGTCAAATTCATCGGTTTCAGTGGTTGATGACTCCTCTGCTAGCAATCGCTTTGATAATTTCAAATCGCCATAAGCCATAAGCATTGCAACAAACCTAAAGCTACTAGGCACTAGCCCAATACTTGTAGCCCACGTATGAATTCAATTTATATCCATCTTCCTCTGAATGAAACCTTGACTCAAGCCCAAATTTCCAACCCAAATAAAATTGTCACATTTCTCAAAAAAAAAAAAAAAAAAAAAAAAAAAAAAAAAAAAATTGTCACACGCCACATTTTGGATTTTAGCTTTAACAGTATATAAAAAAAAAATTATATATCAATTGGGGTCTTTTTATCTTTTATCCATAAAATTTAATAATTATAATTATATAAAACTATAGGGTTGTCGAGTTTCGAGTGTGGAGTTTATGATGAAATTTTAATTTTTTGCAAATGACATGCTTCAACAAATGGCAGATATTTCACGGGTAACCCTAGCTTGCAAAAATATAGTTGTACCTTCAAATTATCACATTCTTGGTTTCGAGAAATTTTTTTTTTAAGCAATGAAAAGAAAAAAAAAAAGTTTTGTATAATTGTTGAATTCCCAAAAATAGAATATTTTTATCGTAATGCAATTCAAAACTTCAAGAAACAATCATTATTTGGTAGTTTTTTTAAAATTTTTTTTTATACGAGATAGAAATTCTACTCTAACTTAATTTAAATGTATATGTGTGTGAAGCTCTTGGAGACTTGAACCTTGGCCCTTATCCTCCACACCTCACAAGTACTTATACTTGTGGAGTGACTATCGTATCAAGGGTATGCGGTGATATTATTTGGTAATTAATGACATTGCGTGCTGATATTGGTGCTCTCCTTTGCCTTTATTAAAGAAATAGCATGGTTCCAATAGAAATATATCTTCCGGAGATATTGCTCTACTTCTATCTTAAAATTAAAAAGAAAAAAAGAAAAAAAAAAGAAAAAGAAAAGAGTTATGCTACAGACGGCCAGACACAAACTATTTTTACAAATTGTTGATGTGGCTTTAACATTTTCCAAGTAATTATTGGTAAATAAAAATGTGATATTAGTAGTGGGCTCAAATTATACTAGTAAGAATTTGTCACATCAATAATTTGCAAAAATGTTGTAAAATAGTTTGTCTTTGTAGAATTACTAAAAAAAAAAAAAAAAAATTTTTTACCACCGCATACCCTTGGTGAGATGGTTACTCCACAAGTATAAGTTCTTGTGAGGTGTGGGGGGTAAGGGCTGAGGTTCAAGTCTCCACCAGGAAGCTTTACACACATATACACTTAGGTTAGGTTAGGTTAGAGTAGAATTTCTATCTTGTATATGTAAAAAAAAAAAAAAAAAAAAGTAATGCTAGAGATATAAACTTTTTTACAAACTGTGGATGTGGCAAGTGATTATTGGTAAATGAAAAAATGATGTTAATGGTGGGATTAAATGAGAACTAGTAAGAAGTTGTTCACATCAATAATTTGTAAAAATATTGTAAAATAGTTTGTAAGTGTAACATTACTTTAAAAAAAAAAAAAGTGTACTTTTGCCCATGACACAAAAAGTAATACTATGTTAATAACAAATTTAGATGACATTTACTAGTTCTAAACTAGACTCATCACTAATATTATTTTTGTAACAAACTAACAATTCATAATAGCTTACCACTTAGAATTTGTTGTGAAAATTTTGTAAATTCAGCATTACTCATAACACAAAACCTTGTCAATATTTTTAAGATTCTTTTCAAATGAATGCTCTATATTCACAACAAATCTTCAATGACAATCTATTATTGACTTTTATATACAGTATTTTTATAACAAATCTTAACCCATAATCTCTTATTATGAGCACTTATTTAAGCCACCACTTTTGGGAAAAATTAACGAATACTCTAGATGCATTGGTTTAGAATATTTTTACATACTTTTTATGGGAAAAAAATTTATTATTATTTTTTCTAAAAAAATAAAAATTTATAATTTAATTTTAAAAATAATAAATAAAATAATAATAAATTTATAATTTACACTAATTAATTAATTAATTTAATTTTAAAAAGTAAAATAATTATTTTGATAGATTTTTATATTTCCAATGAAAATTGTGTTAAAACTTTTTTAAAAAATAGTTTATTAGCAAATATTATGTTAATGGGTGTTCTTAATAAACTATTTAAAAAAAAATTTAAAATCGTTTTTATGAAAAATAGAAAAAAACTATTTAAACACTTTTTGTTTTTTCTACAAATATTTTCTTAAAATAATTCTCTAATTTGTTAAGAGTTGCCGGCACCTGGTATCCTGTTACTTTAGCTGCAAAAATATAGCGTACCTATAGTCCCCAGTATTTCTCTTCTTTTGATATGTTTCCGTGGCACGCAGTGCGGCAGTAATGACCACTGGCCACTGCTCCGCATTCAATTTCGAAACGCCACGTTATCGTTCTAAAAAACCACACGTCCATACCAGATCACCCAAATCATATCTCCCGCCAAAATCCCCAATCACATGTTTCATGCCGCGTGTACACTCCGAAACAATCACATTCGTCCACGTCTTCCTTAAACCCGAAAAAAAATCCAACCTCACCCGTTAAAAGACCGCCGTCTAACGACAACAGGTGGCGCGCATCCAACGGCTCAGATTTCCCTCATTCCCTTCCTCTTTAAATTTGAATCCACACCTAAGGCCTCGTTTGGATTGCTGTTCATAATGTGAAAATGGATGGATTTATACACAAGAGAAGAAAGAGAGAACGGAAGGCCAAAAACGGCGTCGTAAAGCTCAACTCGGAGTTGTTTTCGGGTTCGATATCGGTGATCGGAAGGCAGAGAGTGATGGAGGACGCGGTGAAGGTGGTGCACGAGTTTGTTTCCGTGGCGGGAAACCCGTACGATTTTTTCGGAGTGTACGATGGGCACGGTGGGGCCAGGGTGGCGAGCGCGTGCGAGGAGAGGATGCACGCGCTGCTGGAGAAGGAGGTGGTGGTGGTGGTGGAGGAGGGAGAGGGAGTGGTGGTGGAGTGGGAGAAGGTGATGAGGTCGTGCTTTTGGAAGATGGATGAGGAGGTGAGGACCGGAGGTGGTTGCGGTAGTGGTGGTGGGGCGAAGGTGGAGATGGTGGGGTCCACGGCGGTGGTGGTGGTGGTTGGGAAGGAGGAGGTAGTGGTGGCTAATTGTGGAGACTCGAGAGCTGTGCTGTGTCGCGGCGGTGCCGCCGTGCCACTGTCACGTGATCATAAGGTGAAGTGGCTGGCTCCTATCTGTGAAAATGCTATAGAAAACAAATTTCATATTCTTTCTTTTCACAATTTAACTAACGTGGCAAATTGTTGGGTCCATTTGGATGGAGGAAAATAGAAAGGAGTAAAAGCAGTAAAATAGAATTAGTTAAAAATAAGTTAATATTAAGTTAATTTTAGTTAATTTTATTGAGTTTACTCTACTTTCTTTGCTCTTCCTCAATTTAAACGGATCAGTAATTTAGTAATGTCTAAAGACATAACTTTTTTTTATAATGAACTTCACAATAGTTGAAATTGTTCACATTCATAGACTCATTACTTAGGTCGACCACTACTTTAACCATTGTAAAATTTTTTGTGAAAAAATGTTGAATCTTTATTATGATATTTATTGTAATTAATACTTCACTATCATATGAGATTATCACTTTTATAATAATTTTAATTTGTCACCTTAGGGTCCGCTTGTGTAGAGCATTTGCATTTGTGTCTGTTTCTCTTGCATTTTTTTTTTGGCTCCAATAAAAAGTATTTTGTTACAGTGTATTCAGTAATAAGTTTTCAGTTTTCGGTAAAATAAGCGATATCCAAACGTACACTAAATTGGAAAAAAAAAGAAAAGAAAAGAAAAGAAGAAGTGAAATTTGTTGTGACAATAGATTTATTGTTTGAGAAAAACACTGCTCAAGATGAGATTTAATTAATGCGGGTATAAGAAAGAAAAAGAATTAAGGTAATAACTTATATATTTATTTAATATTAATTTGATTCCGATATAAATCTTAGGGGGGGGGGGGGGGGGGGGAACGGTATGAATTTGATTTCGGATGGTAATTTCTATCAAGGTATCGGTATGGACCATATATATAGTTCAGGTGAACTGCAATGATTTAAAAAAGAAAAAGAAAAAAAAAAGGTGGTTGAGGGAGCCGTTTAAGACTAGGGTCGATATTGGGTCTCTAGTTGAGTTGGCCAATCTACAGGGATTACCATTTCACACCCACAAAGTGGCTTGTCATTGCAAATTTTCAGTTCCAGATAATGCAACCATCACAATTTTGAACTTCGTCAAGCATTAGACTATATCTAATACCCTTATATTTTTAGCTGATAGTAGCTTAGAAGTCAACACCTTTACACTGTAAGATGCTAGGATACATAATGAGAAAATTTTGTCAGCATTTCAGAATTCAGAGCATGACTATAGGTTTTAGTAACCTAAAATATTGGAAAACCAAAAGGTGTGTGCTATATGAAGCTTATTCCAATGACAATGTCCCTATAAGTGTTAAAATTCTTCTTTTCTCACTTTTTTTTCTTCTTTGAATTGGTGATTGTCGCAGTAATTGTTTGTTATGCAACGCTATAATTCATTGTTTGAGTCTGTATTGACAGTGGCAGCTCTAGGATTTTTTTATAGGGAGTCAGTAAAAAGATACATCTTAGATAAAATATGAATCTTACGGTCTAAATGGTTTTTTTATTACAAATTTGTCTATAGTACGTTCTAGTAATAGAATAAAAAATAATCTATAGGATTATATGACATATTTTTTCTTAATATAATGAACATGTTAATTGTTATTGTTAAGTGAATTTTAATTATTACTGCTTAAAATACTTTTATTTATTAGTTCATGACGATTATATGTTTACATTGTACTATCAATGTAAGATTTATATTATAGACAATTATACTACACACATTTGCAAAAACTATACAATATTGTACACATTTGTTTAGATACAATGTAAATATTACAATGATAGTACAATGTAAACTATGAACTTTCCATTAGTTTATTTCAAATTTATTAAGATCTAAATGGGCTTTTTAAAATGATTTTAGATGAAAAAAAAAATTACTTTGTTGTTGGGCTTATTATTTCTCCTAGATTTTAGATAAAATTGGATTGTTGTTAGGCATTTTTTTGTATTTAAAAATATCAAAATATTGTTAAGATGATCATAATTAAACTTTTTTCTAGTAGATTTTAAAAAAATTTAGAGTCAGAGTGTTCAAATTTTTATTTAAGAGGGTCAAATAAAAAAATAAAATATATTATATTTAAAAAAAAAAAAATATTGCTAGCTCGAGGGTTCATTTGAACCCCCTGAACTATACATGGCGCCGCCCATGTGCATTGATGGAGACAAGTGTGTGTGTTAAGCAGCTTTAATAAATCCACATAGCATATTACAATTTCATTGGAATTGAATTTAGCAGTATCACAATATGAATCATTCTGCAGTTTTCTTTTGCATGTTGTGATGTCAAGATGATGTGGTGATCCAATATATATAGAAGTAGACCAAGTATAGTACTATGTAGTATAACCTTTTTTTTCTTATTCAGTAACTTAAGGTGGTATTGATTTGTTGCAACATAATGCTATTGTCAAGATAGTACAAAGAAGGATAGAAAGGATCAAGACAGAATCAAAGATCAAGGGAAGAAGAAAGTTCTCTTAAGCGACAATGAATAGTATTTGTTTTATTTTATACTATACAACTATACGACATGTAGCTTTGTAATACTGTATATAAGTTTTAGTAATTAGCATGTGGATAGCACGTGTGGTTAGTTCTGTTAGTTAGGCTTGGAGGAAATTCTGGTAGTTAGTTATTTCGCTTCCCCTGTTTTCTTTTCTCTTGTATATATATACATAGCTTTGTAATGGTTCTTCAATTAATGCAATATACAGAAATTCTTCAATTCCAGAATCTTCTTTCTCTGTGTTCCTAATATGGTATCAGAGCAATTTCTGGCTTCCACTTAAGTTTCTCAAACAAATTTCTCAATTCCTTTTTCCCAAAAGTTAGGGTTTTTTTTTTCTTCAGAATCTCGAAGCTTCATCAATGGCTTCCTCTGATCAAGCTTCTACAAGTATCACCATTGACGAATCGCATCCATTCTTTCTTCATCATGCTGAAAGTCCTGGTGCGATATTAGTTTCACAACCATTGATTGGAGGTGAGAACTATCCTACATGGGCACGATCTATGGAGAGAGCTCTTAGGATCAAGAGCAAGTTCTAGTTGATTGATGGATCAGCTTCTCTGACTTCAACAATGGAGAAAGTTCCTCTCTTGGTTCAAAGCTGGGCACGATGCAATGATATTGTGGTTTCTTGGATCATTAATTGTGTTTCTCCCAGGATTGCCACAAGCATGGTGTATCGTAAGACTACTAAGGAAGTTTGGAAGAAGCTTCAGAACATGTTTTCTTAGGGTAATGGACCTAAGGTTTATCAATTGCAGAAGGATCTAGCAAGTTTTTCTCAAGGTGAGTTGTTTGTGACTAAGTACTTCACCAATCTTTCAATTTTGTGGGATGAAATACAGAATTATGAACCTCTTCCTACCTGTTCTTGTGAGAAGTGTGTGTGCCATGTGAATGAAAAGATCTCTAATATTCATCACAGAGAAGCTGTTATGCAACTTTTGATGGGTCTTAATGATTCTTTCTCTCACATCCGAGGACAAATTTTGTTGATGGATCCTATTCCATCTATTGAGAAAGTGTACTCCTTGCTGATTCAAGATGACAAGCAAAGATTAGTTGGGCAAGGCAGCAACAATGGTCCTTTTGTGGAGTCCATAGCACTTGCAGTAAAGACCATGAATCTTGATTCCAAGACCTTCAAGAAAGGTAAGGAAAAGCCCACTTGCAGCCACTATGGATTGGGTGGTCACACCATGGAGAAGTGCTACAAGCTCCATGGCTAACCCCTTGGCTACAAGACCAAGCCAAGGGCTAATCAAGTTTCATCTTTTGGTGCTGCTCAATAATCTGTTGCTATTACCACTCAACAAGCATTTCCTTTTACAATGGAGCAATGTCAAAAATTACTTGCTATGATTGGAGGGACTGATGCTCAAACCAACATTGTTGCCATGGCAAATAATGTTGCTTTCAATCAAGCTTCATGTTCTCAGTCCACACCCCTAGCAGGTAATCTCAAGCACTCCATATTTTCTGCTAAACTTATGAACAAAATTACCCTTGGTGTTGATACTTGGGTCATGGATATAGGAGCAAGTGATCATATAGTTTGTTATGTCTTTCTTTTTCAGTCTTATACCACTGTTTCTCATTGTGTTGTTGAATTGCCTAATGGTGAATCAGCACATGTCACTCACATTAGCATTGTTAAACTTTCTAAGTCTCTTATCCTTGATCATGTTCTTTGTGTTCCTTCTTTCCCATTCAATCTCTTGTCTGTCAGTCAACTTACTCAAAAATTGCCTTTGTGTCTTGTGTTTTTATCTCAATATTGTTTCATTCAGGACCTTTCATGTTGGAAGACGATTGGAGTGGGTGAAGTCCATAATGGTTTGTATCTGCTACAGAAGAGTACTTCCAGTACTACACCTTCTCTGTCAGATCATCTTTCCATTCACGAGTCTTTCAAGTCAGTTTTTCTTCTTCTGTTTCTACTAAAGACATGTCAATCTTGTGGCATTTTAGATTAGGCCACCATTTTTGAGTAGAATGTCAGTTTTACAAAAAGTATTGCCTTCTTTTTCTGCTTAATGTACTGATGTTTGTACCATCTACCCTTTGGCTAAGCAAAAGAGATTGTCTTTTCCTTCTCACAATAATCTGTGTAATGAACCTTTTCCTTAATTCATGTGGATGTTTGGGGTCTATATTCTATTTGCACTCATGATAGTTTTAAGTTTTTTCTTAGGATTGTTGATGATGCTACCAGGTCTACTTAGGTGTACCTCAGGAAAGCTAAATCAGATGTTAAACATCTTTTAACTTCATTTTATAACATGGTTTACACCCAATTTAACACTGGTATTAAAGCCATCAGATCAAACAATGCCCTTGAGTTCTCTTTACCTGATTTTTATAGTGCTCATGGTATTGTGCATCAAAAGAGTTGTGCCTATACACCACAACAAAATTCTGTGGTTGAAAGGAAGCACCAACATCTTTTGAATGTTGCTAGGTCTCTTAAAATCCAATCCAATCTTCCTTCTGCTTATTGGGGTGATTGCATCCTCACTACCACCTACCTCGTTAATAGACTGCCTGTCCCTTTGTTACATAACAAGTCTCCTTTTGAACTCCTTTTTCATAAACAACTCTCTTTTGATCATCTTAGAGTCTTTGGTTGTTTATGTTTTATATCTACTCCTTCTGTTCATAGGTTGAAATTTGACCCTAGAGCACTTCCTTGTGTCTTCCTTGGTTACCCCTTCAATATAAAAGGTTACAAAGTCCTTAATCTACATTCTAGAAAGATCTCTATTTCTAGAGATGTTATTTTTCATGAATCAATCTTTCCTTTTTCTCCATCTTATAAGTCTTTGTTGTCTAAGTCACCTCCATTGTCAATCCCTTTACCTGCTTCTTGTAATCCTGACTTTGATGTTTCCTCTAGTTCTGGGTTTGTTTCTTCAGGTACACCTCTGAGTGCAGGTACACCTCTGAGTACCTTATCTAGTCCTTCTTCCATTTTAGTTGGTTCTTTACCAATTCTCTTGCCTGCTGATCAACATGATGCTGTCCCTGATCAGTCCCCTTCCATATTTGTTGATCAACCTATTGATCAACCTATTGTGTTGCCTGATCAGTCCAATTCCATGTGTATTGTTCATCATGTTGTTTTACATGATTTTCCCCCTTCTTTGCCTCCTGATTAGCCTATTTCCCTTAGAAAATCTACTAGGGTCAGTCATAAGCCTGCTTATTTAGATGCTTACCAGTGTAATCAAGTCTCTTCCAGTACTATCCATCCTTTGTCTTCCTACTTGTCTTCTCACAGGTTATTGCCTAAACACTTGCATTTCTGTAATATGCTTTCATCCATTAAGAAGCCTAAGTTCTATTACCAGGCTATTAAGGATCCCAAGTAGAGAGAAGCTATGGCTGCTGAGATTTCTGCCCTTGAAGCTAACCATCCTTGAGTTCTCACTCCTTTTCCTTCTCATAAGAAGACTATTGGGTGTAAATGGGTATATAAGGTGAAATATAAGTTTGATGGAAGTGTGGAGAGGTATAAGGTCAGGTTAGTTGCTAAAGGCTTCACTTAAAAGGAAGGCCTTGACTATTTAAAGACTTTTTCTCTTGTTCTTAAGTTGGTTTCTGTCAAATGCCTCCTTGCAGTAGTTACTGTGCAAGGCTAGTATCTATGTCAGCTTGATGTGAACAATGCCTTCCTTCATGGTGATTTAAAGGAAGAGGTATATATGGCCCTTCCACTAGGCTTCCACGGCAAGGGGGGCTTGCATGTAAGCTTGTTAAATCATTGTATAGTCTGAAACAAGCTTCCAAACAATGGTTTTCTAAGTTCTCCACTGCTTTACTTTTGCTAGGCTTTACTCAATCTAGAGCTGATTACTCCTTGTTTACTAAGAAGACTTCTACTTCATTCATTGCTCTTTTAGTGTATGTTGATATTATTTTAATTGCTAGTGACAACAAACAGGCAACGGATGAGTTAAAGGTTCTTCTTGATCAACAATTTAAATTGAAGGACTTAGGTGACTTAAAGTTCTTTTTGGGTCTTGAAGTGCAAGGACAGCAAATGGCATTAGCTTGTGTCAAAGGAAGTACATACTAGATCTATTGAATGATGTTGGCATGATTGGGGGTGTAAACCAACTAAGATTCCAATGGATCCAAATGTCAAGCTCAGTAAATATGAAGGTAAGGCTTTGCAAGATCCTAGCTCTTATAGGAGGCTTATAGGAAGGCTTTTGTACGTAACCATAACCAGACCTGATATCACTTTTGCTGTGAACCGATTGAGTCAATTCATGGCGTATCCTAGAGAACCACATTTACATGTAGCCAATAAAGTGTTGCAATACCTCAAGGCAACACCAAGTCAGGATCTATTCTTTTCAAGCAAGTCAAACCTACACCTGAAAGCCTTCACAGATGCAAACTGGGTTGCTTGTCCTGACACTAGAAGGTTTGTAACTGGGTTTTGTGTCTTTCTTGGTGAGTCTTTAATCTCTTGGAAGTCTAAAAAGCAGCAAACAGTCTTAAGATCCTCAGCAGAGTCAGAGTATCGAGTCATGGCAGTAGCTGTTTATGAAGTCATTTGACTTTTGTATTTGCTTAGTGATATTCAAGTCAAGCACCCTCAAGTAGCTCTTCTGTTCTGTGATAGTCAAGCAGCTCTTCACATTGCTGCAAACCTAGGTTTCCATGAAAGAACAAAACATATTGAGATAGATTGTCACCTAGTGAGGGATAAGGTTTTGGAAGGGTTTATCAGAATGTTACATGTTAAAACCAATTCCCAAATTGCAGATTTGTTAACAAAGGCCTTAAATGCTCATCAATTTTCTTTTTTTGTGTCCAAGTTGAATATGGTCAATATACATGCCCCTCTTCCACTTGAGGGGGGGGGTGTCAATGTAGTACAAAGAAGGATAGAAAGGGATCATAACAGAATCAAAGATCAAGGGAAGAAGAAAGTTCTCAAATCTACTTAAACGATAGTGAACAGTGTTTGTTTTATTTTATACCATACAACTATACGACATGTAGCTTTGTAATACTGTATATAAGTTTTAGTAATTAGCATGTGGATAGCACGTGTGTGGTTAGTTCTGTTAGTTAGGCTTGGATGAAATTCTGGTAGTTAGTTATTTCGCTTCCCTTGTTTTCTTTTCTCTTGTATATATATACATAACTTTGTAATGGTTCTTCAATTAATGCAATATACAGAAATTCTTCAATTCCATAATCTTCTTTCTTTGTTTTCCTAATAGCTATAACAAGTGAATTGTGCTTTACACAAAAGTTTCGCATAAATCTTTTTCACGGACATATCAAGGAAGGGGGTAGATGGGACAGACAATAGACCCCCACTCCCTTGATGCGTGGTATGTGCATAGGCTTGCATACAACTTGTATGCAACTAAAATTAAAGGTAACAAGTGCAAAGAGGTTGATGATGCCAAATATCGTTAGTGAGCCACACGGTCCTCACGTGCTCTAGACAGAACTTGCGAAACAGAAACAAAGAAGACCTTGTAAAGAGTATTGGTGTGGTACCAGCCAAATACCCTCCGAAGGTTAAGTTAGAGAACTTTCACAACTCTAGAGTGCCAAAGTTGGGGTAAATTATGCGTACCTCGATTTGTAAGGGATTTGGGGTTTTTATAGTGGCGTAAAGCTGACATTCGTTTTTTGGCGGATAGGGTTTTTTCCTTGTAGGGAATATCCTCATTAATGCATATATTTTGCGAGATCCTTTCCTTATAGGGATTCCCTTGACTAGGGTTAACCATGGGGTACAAGATATTTCCTTACATAGATATTCGTGGAGGCCAAGCAAAGCCACACTGGACTCGTCACGCTCTTTTATTCCCTTTTGTTGGGAAATTTAGACCCCAGTTGATAGAATTAACAAATTTTTAAACCCAAGTTGTTAATTAGATTTATTATGAATAAAACTTGTTAAAACAAACAAACATCAATATCATGTCAAAATCATACGACGGAAAAAATAAATAAGACAAGATATGATGACCCAGGAAAACTAATGAAACAAACTAGTTTCACAGTAAAAAACCTAGGGGGAAACCTTCCCGAAAAGCAATCTATTATAGTAAAGAGAAGTTTCAAATCTAGTATAAAACTTTTGTCCCTAGACTCTACAATCCTCGTAAATGAACTTACAACAGAAACCTTCTACCGCTTCAGAACCTTTGAACTCTTCAATATATGAACACCACCCTTTTTGCACGGATCTTAGTACGTGACTAACTAAAGATGCACGGCTCCCAGTACGTGACTAACACACCAACTTGAAGAAGATTGTTGGCTGCAAACTTCTTCACTTCATCAACAATGAAGATCAAGAAGCACTTGGTTACAAAACCCTAAGGCGCAAAGACGCAGTAGCTTCTTTCAGAGAGAATAAGGTATCGATTACCTTTTGCATATGTTCTCCTTGTATTCTCTTATATGACAGCTTCTAAAATAAGCTTTATATATGTCTAGGGTTGTGAGAAAAGAAACCCTACACAAATACATAAGCATGGGGGGAAAATCAGATCGGAAAATCTGAATTCCCGTAACCTTGATAGATACCTCGATAGATAGCTATCTATCGAGTAGTTGTCGAGCTATCTGTCCGCAGGTGTCGAGCTATCTGTCCAGCTTTAATGAACAACTTTTCTTCACTTGTTTCTTTGTCCAATTTTCATGGCTTTAATACTAGACTTGAACAACATGTTTCTTAAAGTATTAAACACATCCTAGATCTACCAAAATACAAGTAAAGTGCGTTTTGTCAAAAAATTAGCCAATTACACAAAATATGTCCTTAACACCTTTGGCTTCTTTATTCCCGTTGGCCTCTTTCTTCCCGTCGGCCTCTTGTTCCGTCGTTTTGTGTAGATGTCGTCGCGTATTGAAGTGGGGTCGTCAGCCAATGGCATCGTCGCTTTCATACTTCCCTATATACATGTGAAGCTGACGGGCTAAATGGAGCTGTCGGCTTCCTCGTATGTAACGAGTTTACTTCTTTCTGAAAACACCCTTGTCAGAGGTAAACCCACAAAATTTGTAGAATCCTGTCGTTGCACAGAGTTGCAACTTGGAACTTTATCTTGAGCCATTTCACTTGAAACCTTCTTAGGAAAAACTAATGGGAATCACAATTACTTCTTGTGCAGCCGGACAGAGCTGATGAAATGGAGAGAGTGGAAGCAGCAGGAGGAAGGATCTTAAACTGGAATGGCTCTCGTGTCCTTGGTGTACTTGCTACTTCAAGATCTATAGGTATGTGCCCAAGTTACGTATGTACTTGTTCCACCTCCTATATTCATATGTTTGATTATAGTTTTGACTTTGATATGATGCAGGAGATCACTATTTGAGGCCATATGTGATATCCGAACCAGAGGTCACTGTCACAGAGCGAACTGAGTTAGATGACTTCCTTGTAATAGCCAGTGATGGTCTATGGGATGTTGTCTCAAACGAGTTTGCCTGCGAGGTCGTAAGAAGATGTCTTGATGGCCAAATCAAGCGGAGGATTTCAGAGGTGTCGAGTGAAAGTACTGCTGGAGATGCTGCGGCAATTCTAGCAGAGCTGGCAATGTCTCGGGGGAGCAATGACAATATCAGTGTCATAGTAGTGGAGTTGAAGAAGTGACAATATCAATGTCATAGTAGTGGAGTTGAAGAAGTAGAGCTACTGCAATTCTTGTTAATATAGATATGATATCATTGATCTCTTTTATCGATATGATATCATTGATCTCTTTTTCTGGTAAACTTCAATGTTGTACTGCTAGAGTTGTTAAATGAATGTACAGGGCTGTTTGGGTATACACGTGAGGAAAAATAAAGAACTTTTGAAATAAATAATAAACTCGAACTTCAATTTTTAGGCTTAAACTTTGGTCTAAATTGAAGGCTTCTCACTTGTTATCTTCTCAACAAGTGGTGCATGTATGGAAAGCCTAATCCATACGAATGATCTTAGAAGAAGGTTCAACAAGATCAAAGAAGAATGATGCAATATTGAGAGATTCCCATTGTATACAGTCATCAAACGGTTGCAAATTTGATCATACCTCTCCTCAACAACCTTCCTTTAAAGCCTGAAGCTCTGGACAAGTTTTGGTGGCTCTGTAAATAATTTTCTTTACAGCCGATGGCCTTATATAGGATGCTTTTGCAGCCAATGACACCAAAATCACATTCACAATTCTTGATACCATCCTGTTAGTGTTGGGTGCAATGGTATTGATTGACACAAGCCACAAATCCAGTGCCTGCCCATTGCTTTGATCCTCACCCGTTAAAGAGTATATTATAAATACCCACATGCCTCGTCACCAGAAGAAAAATGTTTTAGCACGAAATCAAGATTATTATTTCTGATTGTTTTTGAAATTTAAGTTATTTCTGTCATCTGAAGGATAAACACACTTTGCAGTTCCAAATGTGTTGATATAGGAGCAATACATGTGTTATACCATCTGTCCTGTTCATGCAGACAATTACTTCTTTCACCAAGTTTGGCATGGAACCCCAACATGTAACTTTTCAGTTTTCCCCGTTGGTATCAGCAATTTATGAATCAGCATACACACATGAAAAAGTAATTATCGCATTGGCATGTTACTAATTGAGTAGTTATCTGTTAATTGTCTTTGTTGAGCTAATCAGCTCCACAGAAGAGGCACCCAACAATACCTTTTCTAAAAGTTGGATTCTTGTATTATTGGACTACTAAAGAAGCAATTAATTTTGAAACATGGTATCAGCAATATCTTGGTAACTATCTCTATTGATAATTCATGAACTCCATAAGACCATAAGAAATCAAAATGAAGCCATTAACAGAAGTCATCACAATTTCTCAATTACACAAGTAAATAGAGATAATGTTACTCAAACTATATTCATATGGGAAACAAGAAAGGTTGCAAAGCTTACAACATATAGGAAACAAGAAATGTTGCAAAGCTTACAACATCATCACAACAAAAACCGACACCCAAAGCTTCTTTGAAGTACAAAGAAAGTAAAAACTCGAAATATATTGAGAAGTCATTTTCTTTACTTCTCAATTGTCACTCTTTCACTGCCCCTCTCTCAAATCACTCTATATAAGTAATGAAGTGGAGAAGAAAGAGGATGAGCACACTTTTTAAACCGTCTCTTCGCTCCTTTCTCCCTCCAAGCTTCAGACTTATTTATCCTACTTTCATCTAAAACCCTACTAAAATCCCAAATCAACAAGTAAAGATGAAAATTTTAAAAGAAAAAGAAAAAGACCTTTCTGGACTGCATTTGTATAGCTGCACAATTCTTACATTACAACCCCAGAAACTGTGTGAACCTTCCCATAAACTGTGTGAACCTTCTTTGTGTATCTTAGTTTGTTTCTTAGGCCAAAGTGTAGCTTGAGACAGATACGTCTGCTGGAGAAGAAGAATGAATGTAGACAAACTCAAGACTCTTTCCAGCAGCTAAAGAGTTGAGCCATGATGGAAAAACATAGGAATCACCGGACTTTGTAAGTCCCCACATAGGACCATAAAGCTTGGATATTGAAAGCTTGAGATCTGTCAGTGTCTTAGCAGACTTGTTTGTCACAATTGTGGAATATCTGTAGTAATTCTTCCCATTTGCAATCCATGAAGTTGTCAACTTCTGTTCTATGGCAATTGGGCCAGAAGATGCTGCTGCAAAACATAATCCTCAGTTAGACCTTATTTTCCAATACACACTTAAAAAGAAGTTAAGCTCATCTCTAAACAAATTTGGTAAATTCCAAGGCCCATGAGAGGTCAAAGTGTACCTGGAGCTGGAGTAACTTTGGGTTGTGGAGTTGGCTTTGGTTGGGTAACAACAGGTTTAGGTGCTGGGGCAACCGCTGTAAGAAAATTTATCCATCATGTATCATGATTAAATGCTCATAATGACGCAATATGAGTAAGTGAATTTTAGAGATGATCATGTTATAGTGCATTTACCTGGAAGGAGCTGGTTATACCCGCCATGACCACCACTTAGTCGTGCCAATAAACCGAAAAGAGGAGCATTGTTGTAGGTAGCAGGCTCAGTTTGCTCATAATTGTCTCTTTGATCAGCAAAGTTGTCATAGGCATCAGGTCCACCAACGACTGCACCAACAAGGAGATTGGGATCGCTTGCTTTTTTGCTGAACCAAGTGGCATAACCTCCTCGGCAACTGACAAATGAAGGGTTAACCTTGATGGAAACAATTGAGGAAGCCCTGTGGTGAACTTGTTGTGGGTAGTTGTTTCCATATCCCACCATGTAACTTGTGGCTCTTGGATTGTCCCCAAGAAGGTAGTCCACCTGAGAGTTTTAACATTGCATAACATCAATTATATGCTTCACATAACTTGATAACACGTTTTTGTGTAGTGTTAACTTGTGCAAATCTTTATTACTTGTGATATAATCAAAGCCCCAATTCAACAAAAACAATGTAGAATTTGCACAACATGATTGAATTACCTGTTGTTTGGAGAAGGAGATAAGCTCAGTTGGTGAAACATTGCCAGAAGCACAATTCATATTTCTTCCAGCAGAAGAAAGATAATCAGAGTAGACAGCAGTCAGAAAAGATGCACTAGTCACAAATTGCATGTTGTTCCACCTTTGGCGGAAGACAAGGCCACCGGGAGTCTTTTGAACATTCTTACTGCCCTTTCCAAGGCAATTGCACATGAAGGATTCTGCCTTCCCCTGGTACTTTTCAAAAACTGATGCATAGCCACCAGCTTTTCCTTGCATGAGGAACTGCAAGGGAATAGAAAAACCAATTAGTCATACACCTGGAGGTATTCAAATTTTTCACTACAGTTACATGGTTGAGGTTTTGATTAACAAATTGTCATACAATGAAGTCCTTATTGACATGCAACATATTTTTGAAGAAGCAAATCAAGTAGTTAATGTTCAGTTCATGAATTATTTACTTTGGCCACAAGTGTCTGAACCCCAGCATACTTCACATCCCAACTGAACTCACTCATGCTCCATCCAGTTCCACCAAGAATATCACCATTTTTGCCAAGGTAGTTCAAGTAGTACTGGTTGTCAGTTGCTTGGTACAACCATGCAGCAGCCCATAGCAACTCATCCTACACACCAAAAAAATCAAATCAATATAAACATACTACTGATACACTATAATTGCATTAGCAAGTCTTCAAAATTAATTCAAAACCTTTCTCTTATCAATCCAATATATGGTTCAGATTAGATATTACAAATTTAAAGTGTATTTAATGTCACGTTATTAAAAATTAAAAATTATGTTACACCAAACATGGTTTATGTGAAAAATAAAAAACTTACATTGTAACCACTGATGGATTGGTAGTACTTTTGGGCCACAGAGATACTGCTATCATATTTGCCTCTGTATTTGTCGGCAAAATCAAATAGCTGAAGACCCAAAAAAAAAGAAAAAAGAATTATGAATAAGAAAATATAAAATATAAAAATAAAAATAAAAATACTATGGTAAAGGTGATGCATGCAATGTAATATCAGGAGAAGTGTGAGGGTGTTTTGGGGATAAGTGACTTTTATAAGAGCACCGACAGAGTTCTCACGTGACAAGACAAAACCATCACTATGGCGACTTTAACGGATCGTTACAACTGGACGGTTCAGATCTGAAAGTACGTAGATCTGTACGGTCAGCAGACACTACCCGTGATAGACGGGCAAAAGCTCCCCACTTCCACGATCCAAAATGTGCGCCGAAAATGCATTAAATTTTAATGAAGAAACGACATCGTATTGGTAGGGGGGTCCAGTTTCTTCTCCTTCTAATAGTGGTGTGTAAATTTATTGTGCACCTACATATTACTGTTAAGTGAGTGAAGCTAACTCTTCTTCAAAAGGTTACCTTACCTTATCTTTTTTATTCTTTCCTTTTCTAGACAACTAGTTGCAACGTGACATTAAATGAGACTCTAAGTAGTTGGATTGAGACTCAACAGCCTAACCCCCATTCTTAATTTCATATATGGGATATCATATGACTGTTAACTATTTAGTGTTCTCACTTAAACTAATTCACTTTGCTTTTTATTCAGCCCCCCAAAAAAAATCTCTTTGCTTTGAAATTTTAATTTTACCTTTCACAACATATAAAAATGGGAATATTTGGAGCCTAAAATTATTTAAAGTTCTTGAACCTTGATCAGAAATCACATTTTCACTTCATGGGCATTTATAAAATCATCTCAGCTATCAACTTTGTGGTATTTCACACTTCTATTATGAAAGATAATTTCGATTCAAATTTCCTCCCCATTTGTTATAAGACTAAAAAAAAATTGAACACCTCTTATTATTTAATGATTTAATGTTATAGCTTAAAGGAATAGTCTTAAAATCTTTTTACAAGAAACAAAATTTTTTTTTTTTTTAATAGGATACAAGAAACAACTTGCAAAACATGTATAGACTTTTTTTTTTTGAGTAAACAAAACATGTATTGAAAAAAGTATTTTCTTTAATAAAAAAGTATTGAAAATTGAAACCGACTGTCAAGTTAGGGTGTTGAAATTTCCCATCCTGTCTCGTAATTTGCGCAATAATTAATAGGGGTCAACAATTAAGGTTACAAGACAAGTAAAAAGCTGGTTGATTCTCCAGATTCCACAATAAATGGCAGCGATGGGCAAAGGCAACGACCGCTCTGACAAAAGTTACCAAGTGTAACTGCCTAATTAACTATGACTAACCATTTTCATGTGCAGGTCAAGCAAAAAGGCTTTGAAACTGAAATTTGCGTCAGTCTGTTATGCTCACCATAGCCCACCTAGCTAACATTGGGCGCAGCGCACAAACCCATTGTGGTCCACACTCAGTTTATTTTCTTTTCTTTTCCTTTCTTTTCTTGGAGAGTTAATAAGCTAAAGTCTACACACAAAGTTTTAGCGTAATTTCCTTTCTTCTTCTTTGCACCAAATTTTCTTCTTCTTTAAGAAACCATAACAAGCCAATGAGTTCTGAGTGAATATGATATAAGGTCAAAGTTTATTGTTATTGGATGCGTGTATAACTTATCGATTATAAGAAAAATATGTTTATTAAATGTGTCATGTATTAATGAACAAATAAATTATGATTAAGACCCATTTGAATGTATGAGCAACTTATTCTAACTTGTTATGAAAAAGCAAAATTAAAAACAATATCAAAATAAAGGGTGGGTTTAAACCTGGTGGGCATGGCTTAGGAGCTCATTGGCATAGGCAGGGTTGGAGTGGCGGAAGACGAGGGAAGCGGCGGCCATGGCGGCAGCGGTTTCACCGGCAAGATCCGACCCGGGATTGCTTGGGTCAATCTTGTAGGCATGGCGGTCGGTGGTCATGTCCTCTGGCCTTTGCCAACAGTAGTGATCAGTGTTTCCATCTCCCACCTAACCATAACATTAAAAAGTTAATTTTAAAACTAAAGTAAATACCCATCACAAAATTGTTGGGTTCCTGTCCGAATTGTAAAAAGGTACTTAAAAAAATGTCAATTTTGTGATGCAGTTCTAGTGATTAGGGAATAGGGAGTAATTAATATTTTATTATTATTGGTCAAAACGGGCTGGTCGTTGATGCCATTATACCAATCAAAAAATCCAATTTTTGGACAATTCATTTTTCTTTTAATTAGGAAAGCTACCATCAACCACTATATCGATTTAAAGTGATGCTAACAAGTTGAGCAAAAAAGTGAGGGGTTAAGAGGGAACTGTTGGAATAGAATAAATAATGTTTGATAAAGTTGGGAAGTTGGGTTTTGTGTGTGAGAGAAATAGTGAAGAAGAAAGAGAGGTCTTTGAAAGTGAAAGGTACCTCTCCATAGAGAACATAAGGTTCTGGGTGTGCTTTAATGAGATAGTCAGTACCCCACTTCACAGCATCCATAGCATGGCTTAGCTCTCCACTTGAAGCCATTTGCTTCCCATACTCAAGTATGCTCCATGACATCATTGTTATGGTAAATGCCATTGGCAAACCAAACTTAACATTGTCCCCTGCATCATAGTACCCTCCAACTAGATCCACCTGCACATTTTGATACATGTTAGTACTATACAACAACTTGTTACACGTTTTCAAGAGTAAAGTTTCAAACTTTGTATTGAAAGCCCATTGAATTGTAATAAGGAAATGTAAAGACTCTGTTTTTAATGTGGGAAATGAGCTTACTCCACTAGCTTTGCCATCTTGCAGGCCAGAATTAGCTCTCCATGTGACTCTTTGGGTGTGGGGAAGGTAACCAGATCTCTGAGCTTCAAAAAAGAGAATGCTTTTGCTCAGAGCTTGACCATAGTCATGGCCAGCTAAAGCAAAAGGAAGCCCAAGAAGCAAAAACAGAGGAACCATGGAAATGAGTCTCACAAAACTCTCCATATGGACAATTAACACAAAAGAGATTTCAAGAAAAATGAACCCAAATGCAGAGACAGCTCCGTTCAGTAACAAATGCTATATAAATTACTAAAATATGGGATTGTTTTTCCACTTTTTCAAGTTCCTATAACAGAAAAAAGGAGAAACCTTTAGCTCTTCACTGGCCTCCCCACAGAAATGTGGTTTAATTAGAGAAAAAATGGCAATGTTGGTATGGTTTATCAGTTAAAATTTCTGATAAAGCAACCAAATAGAGAGGCTCCTATAGGAAGAAACTTTGAGAGACAGAGGGGAAGAGTGAGAGAAGGGGTAGAGCTCAATGGGAGGTGCTGAAGGGTCTATATATTGAGGAACCGAGACCCCAAAAACCAGAAAAGAGAAAAATAATAATAATAATAATAATAAAAAAATCAAAACTTTTTTTTAAAAAATAATTTAATTCTTTCATCAAATATTTCTCTTTTAGAGGGCTGGAAACGGTTGAGAAAGGACAGGGTCATGTGGGTGTCCCTGGTTCTATACTGTTCAGGTCGGTGTGGATTTAATGTATTTTTGGTTAAAAAGAAAAAAAAAAAAATTAATTTACTAGTTACTACTACCACGAACGAGTCAAAATCTTCTATCCCATTTTTTTGTTCCACTATGTATTTCACAAATAAAAACATGCCACATGTGCATCTATTTTACTAAATGCTAAATTTAGGTTTTCTATTATTTCAATTTTCTAAATTTAGGTCTTCTATTATTTGTAGGAAGAATGAGATAAATGATCTGGACTCATAAAGGAAAGAAAAGTAAAATAAGTAAATAAGTTTTTGAACTTTTTAATATTGTAATTAATCATAAAGATTGATAGAAACTTTTTAGGGATAATTACACTTTACTCACCTGTGATTTTCCTCTAACTTTATGTGCCCACCCGTGGTTTAAATTTTGACACTTTGCCCACCTGTGTTTCTCACCGTTACCCGGCCGTAACCCACCTCTCCAATTTCCGTTACTCTAACACAAAAAAGGTAAAAAACAGAACCCCACACAGATCAAAACTCATTCTTTCCCAAAACTCACTCACTCCCATCCAACGCAACGAAGATCCACAACAAAATCCACATAGATTGGAGATGCAAGCACATGGGACGTAAGTACTGACAAATCAAGATCCTCATAAGCAAGGTACCCATTGAGATATACATTGAAGTACAGCAAGTTAAGTGCAGGACTAACACAATCGAACCAAGTATTGAGCACCACCTAAACCCACTGGAAAATTCCAAGTGATGTTAAACCTTGAATCCAAATATACACAGCATCAGGCCCAATCTCTTGACTTGCACCTCCAGGTTTTTGTTTTGAAATTTAAATTTCAAACCCTTTAATTTTGATGAGAAAAATCACTTCAAATGCGTCTAAATTGTGTATGAAGGTTAATAATTTGAATTTAAATTTTCTTTATTTCATGTGGGTATTTTTTTGGCTTAAATTAGAAGTCAATTTGAATTTAGAATGTCCTCAAGAACGTGCTCCAGTTCCTCACCTCCCGGCGGGACCGCAACGCCGCCTCATTGGTCTGCAAGTCGTGGTGTCAAGTCGAGGCCCTGACCCGATCCAAGCTCTTCATCGGGAACTATTACTCCGTCTTGCCCAGACGGGCCATGTCCCGGTTCTCCCAGGTTCGGGCCGTGGCCATCAAGGGCAGATCGAGGTTCGCCAACTTCAACCTCATGCCGCTGGAATGGGGGGCCCACTTCGCGTCGTGGGTCGCCGCCTTGGGCTCCGCCTATCCTTGGCTCGAAAAAAGTCTACCTGAAACGCATGTCGGTCACCGACGAAGATCTGAAACATCTCGCTGAGTATTTCCCTTCCTTCAAAGAACTCGTCCTTGTTTGTTGCGATGGCTTTGGTACACGTGGCCTTGCCGTAATAGCCAAGAAGTGCAAGTACTAGTATAGTACTCATCCTTGTTTGTTGTGGATCTTCGTTGCGTTGGATGGGAGTGAGTGAGTTTTGGGAGAGAATGAGTTTTGATCCATTTGGGGTTCTGTTTTTTACCTTTTTTTTGTTAGAGTAACGGAAATTGGAGAGGTAGGTTACGGCTGGGTAACGGTGAGAATCACAAGTAGGCAAAGTGTCAAAATTTAAACCACGGGTGGGCACATAGAATTAGAGGCAAACCACAGGTAGGTAAAGTGCAATTATCCCAACTTTTTATGGGTTTAATGGTTGTCTGAGGTTTTAGACATTATTTTATTTGGGTAAGTGGGATTGGAGAATTACCTAAAGAAGAAAGAGGAAAGTAAGCAGCGGTAGAAGAGTCAATAAAAGTTTCAGATACAGACTTTAGACTTTAGTTTTGATTCTTCTTCCAAAAAAAAAGTCTTTAGTTTGTGTTGGGTTCCCATTTCAGTTTGTCCATAATGCCCCTTATTCTTTTTTTGGTAAATCGCATTTTAAAATTGTGTTTTAGGGATAATTTCAATTAAAATTTATAATTTCAAAAGGGAATTCTAAGAGTTTAAAAATGTTATGAATTAAATTTTATAGTTTCACTACTTTCAAATAGAAACGTATAGAACTGTGAACTTTGAAAATCGTACTCCATCATTTTAAAACTTGAAGTTTTGTGTTAGATTTTTGGATTTACTAGGCAATTTTAAAAAGTCTAGTGTTCAGATTGAAAGTAATGAAATAATTAAAGTTAAATTTGTAATAATTTTAAACTTTAGGGTTCAGTTTGGAACTATTGAAAGTATATTAATTGTAATTTACTTTTTTTTCGAAAGCCTTGTCTGTTGATTTGCTTGGTGCCTTTGGCAATTTGCATTGCCTTGTCATTTGTGAAATTGTGAGTCCATCTCTCTCACTCTCTCTCTCTCTTTTTCTTTTTTCTTTTTCTTCAAAAACTTGAAAGTCCATCTTTGCCATCATCCAATAAGGTAAATTGGTAATAAGTTATAATTAATTGGTAAAGTTTCTAATAATTGAATATGAGATTTGGGGTTCAACCTCCGTTTACACTAAAAACTAATTGGTGTCTTGGTCTAATGATAATAAGCACAATTATCAGAAACGAACTTCATAGGTTAAAACTAAAAAAATATGATAAATTAGTTCAATTATAGGTGAACTCGAATTGACTAGCAAGGCTGAAACAAGATGATGGACTTGGCTTAGGTCCAGTGCACTGGACCTGATCAGATGGTAACACGTGTCCAAAAATAGACACATGTCATCATCTTAACGGGTCTAGTACTACTGAATACTAGACCGACCCAAGATGGTTATATTAGTAGTATGAAAGAAAAAGAAAAAGAAAAAAGTTTGACCATCAATGAGTAATCCAATGATTTTGTATGATTCATATGCTATGATTAAATTCTGGAAATTCCATGTTAGTTCTCCAAACAATGCATTGGGTGGTGAATGCGTCCGTGAACTCAACTGTATCTGATGTGCCCCAAATGTGAAATTTTCCCCCTCCCTTCCTACAATCTTTGGGAATCTTTCCTGCCCAAACAAGTTTGTACATAACTTGGAAGGTACCACTTTGAAATTTCGTCTCCCCTCACATATGTACAAACCTGTACCTTTGATGTGAAGAGAACTAGCTAAGTAAAGCCGGTAAAAGATCCATGTACAGAGATTTTGGGTGTTCTACATCTTCCACTTTGTCTTTTTTCTATTTGCTTTTTCATGTTTCAAAATTATTTTCTGGTACAACTAGTAGATGTATGAAAGATTATAGAATAGAGAAAAGTGAATATTATAGGGTATATTAGTTGAGTTGTTCAAAGAACACAACTTTCACAACGTAATTTTGTTAACTATTTAAAAGTATCACATTTTACAATTTTATATATAAAAAGTTCTTCGTTTACAAATTACTATCACTTACTCCTAATAATAATAATAATTATTATTATTATTATTATTATTATGCACGTGTTGACTCCAAATCACGTACACCAATACTTGAGCCTGTTAATTAAACTAGTATCTATCAATTGTTATATTCATGCAAATTGATCATTTTAGTTTTGAAAAAACACGAGACATAAGAGAATGTATACTTTTATAAATATATATATATATATATATTTATATATAACTATTCTATTATTTACATGAAATGTGTAAATTGAAAATTTGAAACTATATGTGATTAGAATAACACACCTCTATTATTCACATATTTTCTATATTGTCAAGTATGTGATAATCGTGAAGTTTTGCTTTCACACTTTCACACATAACACATATAATTGTTTAATTTTTTATAGATACGATAAAATTCTAATCTATGGTAACGCTCCATAATGATTTCTCTTTATAATTAGGTCAAAACACCAATAGGTTTTTAGTGTACGTAAGATTTGAACTCCATACTTTTATTCGACGACAATAAACTTTACTAATTTAACAAACTGGAACTCACAACACATAATTTCGGGAAAAATTGCAAACTAATACTAATCTCTAAACAATTTTCTTAGTTAGCATCGTTTCCAAACTATTTAGAAAACTAACATCTCGATTGTGTAAGGCTCGATTTTGGAGTGCTACATTGAGTATAAACAGCTCAATTTCAAGTGGAACTTGAGTCTTAAAGACTCGAGTTCTTCCCCAACCTAGACACCCAACCCAGAAATCAAGCCCTTGAAACTCAAGACAGTTCTTCCCTTAAAATAACGATCTCATGAGTGAAGCAAAAACCCAAACCCAAACCCAAACCCTTAAAATAACGATCTCAAAATCGAAGCAGAAAAACCCAAACCTAAAAATCACAATCTCAGCCCTGGGTTTGATGATCTTGGTACTGGAGCTGCTTGAGTTTGACGATCTTAGCTTGGGTTTAACGATCTTGGCATCAGAGCGGCTTGGGTTTGACGATCTTGACACCGGAGCTTGGATTTGTTGATCTCGGCACCAAAGGTTTGTTGATCTGGGTTATGTTTTCTGGTCCGTTCTCTGGGTTGTGTTTTCTGATTTGTTTTTGTGTTGTGTTCTCTCGATTGGTCTGCGGTGGGAAATGGGTTTGAAGAAACTTGAGTCTTATAGACTTGAGTTCCACATCGAACTCGATTGTAAACGACTCGATTTGCTACAGTGATCTTGAGCCTTAAAGACTTGAGATGCTAGTTTCCTATATAGTTTGGAAACGTTGTTAACTAATGAAATTGTTTGAGGAATGGCATTAGTTTGCAATTTTTCCCCGTAATTTCTTAAAACTATCTAGAAAGTAACATAACCTTAGAGTTCTTCACCTCTTCTCCATTTGTACAACAAAAAATCAAGGGGAAACAAATTGTGTAAGTAGTAGCTATCATTTTTCCTTTTATGTATTAGTCTTGTATATGAACTTTTAACTTCTTCTTTTTTCTCAATCTTAAGGGGAAAAATCATTTTTTTTCCTCTAAGAGGAGAGATTTCATTCCAAGTTATTTAAGGTAAATTACTTAGATGCATGGCTTTGGTTTCTGCTATTCTTTTTAATATTGATTCACTACTCTTCTACTATTCTTTTTAATATTGATTCACTACTCACTCATTAAAAACCTTTAGGAAATCCAATATGCCCTATGATAATTAGATTTCTAGAAATGAAATATACTTGTAAACCTAGATGCCTCGGAATATAAGATTTTCTTAAGATTGTGAGATTCCCATGTTTTGTTTATCTCTGGAAATTTTATAGAAATTATTATTTTTCAGAAGTATTCTAAGAGCTATAAATATAATGTCAAATGTATCATGTATTATTTATATGGTTTTTCTATTAATAAATTAATAAAAATAATTTAAATTGTGAATTTAGTCAAATTTACTAAAATAGTAGTATTACATTAACCCATACAATACCAAAATAATTAATAATTTTATGATTTATTAGAAAATAATGCCTAATGGGTAAAAAATAGGTATTTTCTTAAAAGACACAAGAATTCTAAATAAAACATAAAAATACATAAAGTAGAAAAAAAAATCCAAAAAAAAATCATAAATGGTAAAGTGTTTAGGCTATATATATATTGACACACATATAAACATTTTATCAAATTATATTCTAATTAGTTAAATAGTATTAATTTGGGAGAATAAGTGTCAATTTAAATGAACCTTCCCAAATCATGACAACTTGGATAATCACATTTTAAAAGGAATTCCATATATAGGTCTCAAAAAATGGGAATCCAGATTCACTTAAACTATCCACAAACAAACATGAGAATTCTTGCTAATTTGAAGGGATTCTTGGGTACCGAACTAAACTAATTATTATTGATTTAGTATTGCTTAGTTTTAATGGGTTTTTTTTTTTTTTAATAGAGTTTCAACCTATGACATCTATTTCTGATGATTGCATTCTTTATCGTCAAACCAAGACATCAATTTGTTTTTGATGTAGGCAAGAATTGAAACCTAGATATTTTATTCAACCATCAAAGGTTTTGCAAGTTAAACTAACTGAAACCTACAGATTTAATGGTTTATTTTACTTAACACAATAAATTAGGTAAAAATATAATATACCCGTAAATAGATTAAATCTTAAAAAGTGTACAGCTCTTTTTTAAAATGGAAAAAGAAAAAGAAAAGAAAGCTTAATCAAACAAGCACTTAGTGCTCCTAAAAATAATAAAATTGGTCTACATTAGGAGGGCCATAAATGCATCTAATTCCAAATTTCTAATGTTCAATAGTCACTGTTTCAACTTTCAAATACCCAACCCCCTTCATCTACCAAGAATGAATTTACTAATTTTACTGTCCAAAAAGTTTTCAAGATGATCGTAGTACATGTACCTGTTATGAGTGATTGAGACTGTGAAAGGCATGTGGCAATGTTATATATAACATCAACATGTGAAGAAGGTGGTTTTATCATCAATGGACCAGTGTCCAGAAACAATAGTACTTGGAAGAACATCTCCTTTTCGTCTAGTAAATGCTTCATGTTCCTATAATGCTTATCAATCTTTTGGTGCCCCATGTAAAAGCTTTTATTACAGTTACATATCTGTGTTTGAAGCTTCATTCAAATAATTCCATTGAGACATATAATATTTTTATTTTCCCTGTCCAACAATCATGAAAATTATGAGCCTGCTGGCTGAACCCATGTGGTCTGGCTAAATTTGTTTGCATAATTTAAATAATTTCTTATTAAATGAATTTAAAATAAAACAAATAATTGTGTTTTTTTTTTTTTTTTGTTACATCCCAATAATTGTTTTAAGTTTAGCAAGAAGGTTCTACTTCTACCCATTTTATCAAAACATTCCCTTTTAAAAAAACGTGGGATTTATTTGAAGAGCTTCACAAAAAATATTAAAGCAAATGTATTAATAAGGTTATTCAGATCTAACTAATCAATAGCTGATTCTCAAAAAAAAAAAAAAAACTAATCAATAGCTACAAAGCATAAAGTTTCAAGAAACTTACCAAAGTGTTAAGGTCATTAAAAAAAGGTAGTTCTACTTCTATTGTCTCAAGTCTCATCTAATGTCCCGGCCCCTCAATTAAAACCTTACGAAGCCAGTTGCCAAACTTGGTAGCACAAATTGCTTAAGCATTTGTTCTTTAAATGTAAAGGGGCCCTAGCATTATTTATGCCTCAATATTTCTAGCGTATACCAATGCTCTTGCTTAGAGAGGTTGCTCACAATTGGAAGACATTGTTTTCATGCATCTCCTCGGGGAGGAGGTATCTCATGAAATGGTTCAGTGAGGTCTAACCTATAAACATAGGGTACTATAAAGGTTTTCATTATCACTTGACTATCACTTGAACGGTTGAACCTATGTTTAATTACAAATTCTCCAAAAAACTTAAATTATAAGAAAATAATGAATTTAATCATTTAAATATAATTTTAACACCCCTCTCATGCGTTGGAAAGAAAATGGGGAGAGAATGGTTCTGAGAAAAAATTACAAAATTATTCTTCTACTTTTTCAACATTCCACTTTTAATAATAATGGTAATTCACTCTCACTCTTCCAGCATCTCTACAAAAAGAAAAACACAAATATTTTTTTATTTTCTTACTTTTTTATCCTTTCACTATTTTTATCCTCCCTTTTTAAAAATAAAATCATTTTTCTTTCTTCCAACCAAAACTTCAAAATTAAGTAATATTATTATCATTAGAATTCAGTCAAGTTTAACAAAAACGTTTTTTTTTTTCTTCAAGAAATATGCGATTATATAAATTTGAATTTTGTTAAATTTGATGATGTATTTAAAAAAGGAAGCAAATTGTTTATCATCCATAGTTGTTAAATAATATTATTTAAGTTTGTAATATCATAAGTTTTGTTACAATTTAAACTTTGTTAACTATGAACTATAGACAATTACTTTCGTATTAAGCCATTACTTTTTCTCACCTTATGAAAATACGTACTTTGAAATTGTAAATACCATAAGTAAAGTAGAAAGTGAAATTTATCCTTAACCATAATAAGAAATGTGAAAGTTGACAATCAAGTAGCCAAGTAGGGGAGAAAAAAAGTAGGGGAGGTACAAAGAGAAACATGGCAGTGTGGTTAACCTGGTTCCTGGAAGATGATAACAGTTCACAGAAGATTGAACTGCAACAAGGATTCGAAAACCCGACAACCCGACCAACCACACTCACCACCATTTAATTTTCCTATCTGGAATTCATTTTCAATGTGCACCGACAATACCGGGTTAAAAGCCGAAAAAGAAAAAAAAAATGTTACAGAGAGGTCAAATCAAATTGCATATTTGCATGGTGCTCTCTTCTCAAAAAAAAAAAAATAATAATAATAAAGTATTGTATATAATTTTTTGTTTTTCCTCTAATTTTTCCTAAATAGTGGTCAGTGTGTTTTCAATTTATTTATAAAAATCTTTTAATAGTCCATGACTAAACAAAGATTAAAGAAAAAAGAAAAAGAGGAAGAGGTAAATAACAAATGAAAATATGGTCAAAAAGGTCGGTCCCATGTCAGAGCGCTTTATTCTCAACCGCAATCAACGGTCTACGCCGTAAAAGATAAAAATTTTATAGTTTAAAAATAAAAACATTTAATAGTACTTTTGAAAAGTAAAAAATTAAAAACAAATAAAGTAAAAAAAAAAAAAAAAACTCCTGACACGTCAAACAGGCAAGGCTCCGCAATAACTGGCTGGCGCCGGTTCTGTTACGGCTACGGCAACATCCCAGTTTTCTCACTACTGCAGTCACCGGTTGTCGGAGGTTATTTTAATTGCTCCACTAACTACCTTCACCAAAAAAGGCTGACCGGTATTTATTCTTGAACAATAAATTTAATACTATTTTTGTTTTCCATAATTACGGACGTTGTAGGAGTAATTATGGAATGAGTAACAACAATGTTTCAGTTGCAACAAATTTCACAATTTTTTATCATGAATAAAGTTTTGTTACAAACTTCATTGTAATCTTAAACTATAATTTAATTTTAAAAAATTTAACATTGTTACATATTTTGAAAATATAATCGTTAGATTGCATGTTCTTTATGTTCTTAACACACATGTCATTTGTGCCAGTTAGATGTTATTTAATGTATGATTTAAAAACTTATTTTTTATATATAATTTTAGACTACAAAAACTTGTAATTTAAATAATTGATTAATAATATATCTACTAATCTTTGATTTTCTGGAAATTATGCAAGCATAAAGGATATAAGAAGAAAATGTAATTCGATAGTGGATTTGTCAAAATTCATATTCAAAGATATTGAGTGAACTTGTAGTCTTAAGCTACAACCAAGTTTGTAGCCAAATTTGTCCATTTTTTATTTCACTATATTTAATATTTCATGTAGTAATTTGTGATGAGCACAATATCACTTTCACATTAAATCACAACTAACATAACTTTTATTGCGGACCAATCAAAACCCACCCCTTAACAATTATGAAAAAAAAAAAAGTGAAATTTGTTGTATATCTAGAGTACTAGACTAATTCAACTTGAAAGAATAATACTAATGACATAATATTTTTACAACTACTAACACCAATTGTGACTTGTGTTTAAATAACATTACTTTCATTAACTGACATTACTTTTATTAAGTATTACATTTATTAAAATATTAAATATAGTTGTGAAAAATTGTGAAGTCATTTGGTAATATTGTTCTAATAACATTATTTGTATTTTTTTAAAATACGTGTGGGTGAAAAAGTATGTGGAAATATGTGTAATATTGTTTAAAAACTGAAAACTATTGCTCAAAACACCCTACTAAATAGCCCCTCAATGTATCTTTGAACTCATTGATGCAAAATTATGGTATTCCAATTAAAATTTATTATCTTAACACACATATTGTCATGTCAGCATGAGAGCCCATTAGGATGAGTCCAAATCTTCTGTCCCACTTTTCCTACTCCACTCTATATTCCACCAATAAAAACTTGTCATGTGTTCACCTAATTAATTAAATACTATCATTATTGACTTATTAATACTACTGTTATTAATTAATAGTAGTATTTAATTAATTAGGTGAACACGTGGCAAGTTTTTATTGGTGGAGTATATAGTGGAGCAGGAAAAGTGGGACAGAAGATTTGGACTCCATTAGGATGGGCCCATATGATAAAGAAAGAATGTTGCAAAGCTGATTTAGGCAAAGTTAAGGAGATGTTTAGTACATGTTTTCAGTTTTTAAATAACATTACATGCATTTTCACATACTTTTTCACTCACACGTATTTTCAAAAATACTGAAAACTGTTATTTAAATACACGTAACAAACGGACCCTAAGTTTGAGTACAAACGTTGGAGTAACAAATAAGAGTAAATGCATATTTTCAATTTGGTAGTGGAATTAGATATACAATATCACTACTACTTGGGACGCCAACAATGGGAAAGGAAAAAAAAAAAGTCTTCCGGGCTTTCATAGTGGAAGTTTTGTTGGTTCAGACCCCAACATTGTCCCCCAAAACAATACTTTCATATCTCTCTCTTTATTGCTTTTCCTTGAGTTAGGTTCTCTTTTGAAATTTCGAGCATTCATATTGGGTAATGTTACATTCAAAGTTTCAAATGCAATCCACTTCGCAATATGCATGAGGCCTAGTGGATTAGAGCTTATAAAATTCAAATTCAAAAATGCACATATTGGTTAATAATAAACTACAATTTAGATGACAGCTGACTCATTTAGCAATTTCTATTACACATTTCTACGACTTTTTTATATGGGTATGCATGAGGGTTTAGTGGATTAAAGCCTACAAATTTCAAACTTCAAAGTCTAAATACTCATATTGGTTGATAACGAACTATATTAGAGGACAGCTAGCTAATTCAGCAGGTTCCATTGAATAGAAAATGTTGTTCTTGCCCTTGTTAGATTTATTTGCACCCTAAGTGTGTTGCACAAATAGGATATGCTGCCAAACATTGAGTCATTGACCATATGAGTTAGGCTTGAAAACTTAGGCTAGGATTTAGGAATCTAAAATGCTTAAGTATTCTAATCTTACTGCTCAAGAAAGTTTTTGCTTCTTTAAGTTTATCTCTATGGGTCATTGCCAACTTGGAGATTATATCTTTATATGTGGATGCATGCAATTCCCAATCAAAAGTTGAAAAGTACGTATTTCACTTTACCAACAAATTAAAATGAATCAAGGTGGGGATAAAAAGTTAAAGAGTAAGAAGGGGGTGGCACTCACAATAAGGACATAACCATACAATTTAAGCTCATGTAAAGAAAACGATATAAAATGACTGGTAGCACGTGCTTTGGCGTAAAATGTGTTTCATTTACTTTAGCTAGAGTCTCTTTCTTGTTTCTTCAGAAGGACCAGTGTACTAAGTGGCTTTAAAATTCTTCAAAGCAAGATTCTAAACGTTCACAACAAGTTCATATCTTTAAATGTGAAAGGAATAAAACCACACAGGCTTTGATAGACACTATTTTTTCCAATGCATTAGATTTGTGGAATCACATTCGGAAAGTTCATTTCAACAGTGACTAGCAAGTAGCAACACTATTATAGGACACCTAAAGTGTCCCTATGGTGCCTTAGTCCTGTCTTTACCCTCGAAGTGGTAAGGATTGAAACTAGATGTGGTTGAACTTTATTTGCTAAAATGCCCAGCTCTCAATTTATTATTTCTCCTAGCTTTCAATTATAATTGTAATATGTGAGATGAAAAATAGGGGATATTTTGCATGATGGAGATCATAAAATTATTTGGCTGGAAACACTTTTCTTTTTTGGAAAAATATACAAAAACACTGTTATTTTCGTGTAAAACATGAAACCCTTGAAGTTTTGAGTGTAATACTTAAATCCTTTGTGATATTGTTTTATGTGTAAACCGTTAGTTATTTAATGCTTAGTTTGCCAAAGAGTTTTTTGTTATTAATTAAACAATATCATAGGATGGTTAAATATTACTAGTATATCACACAGTCTCAGAAGAATTGTGTTTTATGAGAAAATCATAAGGAGTTTTGTGCTTGTTTTTTAACAACAAAATGTCTAAAACTCTTTGAGCGCTTAAATAATCTTCAAACTTCAAACATGTGCAATCTTATCTCTCCTCAGAATCACTTGACATAGAGTTTGTATAATGCATCACTTGGAATTAGGTATGGTATTTAATTTAAGGTTGGAAACATATTTGCTATCTCTTGCACTCCAGAGTTCTTACAAGACTAGATTATGGTGGTTGAGATTTGCCGGTGACGCTCTTAATTATGGGCCACCCTTGTGAAAGTTCTTAATAAATGGGTACTCTCACAAATTGATGTTGTTGGTAATCGAATTGCTCTCTGCAGCTTGGTTGTGTGGGTTAATTAAGAATCATAGCTACATCACGGATTTGGCCTTCCATTCATTATGTCAAAAAGGCACGGGTGGTTTAGAAGTGATTATATATCTCTTGTAAGTAGATTTTTAAAACTTGTACCATATATTAGGACTGTAGGAGAGAGAGTGTGTGTATATATATATATTAATTAATATGTTAATCTTTTATTCTTCTTCTATTCAATATTCAGATAAGGGTTTTCCACATCATTATTATTATTATTATTTTGATAGAAGGGCTTGCCACGTTAGTTGGTTTGTTTGTTTGGTTTTTTGGCTGAATGATATCCTATACTAGTTTAGATCATGCAAGTGGATGGTTATTAATTGTGTAAGAAAAGAATCAAGTATGTACTATTTTCCATTATTTCAAATTTCACTATTTTGTTAGTGAGTCCGAATTAGAAAGCTATCATTTCAAATAATTTATTGTTTTGTTCCTTTTGTGTTTCTTTTAACCACCCCCCCCCCCCCAACAAAAAAAAAAAAAGAAAAAAGAAAAAAAGAAATCCTAAAAGAGAGGGGAAAAAATTGAAGCAGGCATCTTTGGAAGTATTATACAAATGGTGAGATTAGGTAGGTACAAAATTGCTTAAAATAATATACCATTTGGAAAAATTATCGTTGCCCTAGATGAATAATTTCCAAAAGCATCTTCCTATGAAATCCCATCAAGACCATCCACAAGGACCACAACCACAAGCGATGAAATTTAACCCAAATTGCTTAGGTACTACTGTACTAGGGAAGAGAAGGAGTGAAGTTTCCATTTAGTGCTTCAGCAATTCAGAAGTAAACGTGACATTTTCTAAACACAAATTATATTTGTGCTACGTTGAATAATCAATAGTTTTTGTTAATGGGTGTCCTTATGCATTTGTTAAAGTAAAATTTTATAATACAATCAATTCACTTATTACAAAGAGCAAAGTCACTTTCAACTTAAAATCCATATATTATTAGCTTTTACTATTTATCAATGCAAGTGAAACACTTTTAAAGCCTCTTGAATGAGTATAAGTCCACTCGTTAACAAAAGTCAAATCCATGCACGCTTGCACAATATACTAGAACACTAGACTCAAAGTTAAATCCAAAGAAACACAAAAAGTAAATGTCGTTTACTTTGCGCTTCCAAATTCACTATTCACTTCTAAATAATAGAACATTTTCTTGCCTTTAAAGCAAGATGGCTCACATTATTTGATCCTCCTCATAATTGTGGTGGCTTGGTGTAATTGTAAATGGACTAACTAGGTCCGTAGGCATCTTATCCGCATGCAATAGAAACCGAACCTTTTTTTCACATTAACACACAAAAGGGGAAGAAAAAAAAGAGAGTGCATCATGTGGTTCCCTCTTCATGCACGCGGTACTCTAATATCAACAACAACAACTCCGATAACTTTTGAATCGAAGCCCATTACACGTGCGAATTAGACTGTGATTATTTGAGAGACACACGTCCCAATTTAGATCTTATATGATATGTGCATGTCTCCTAGTGAGACTGACAAATGAGTTTGGGAGATTTACTGGTGTGAGGGACCCCTTATCTCTCCCTTTGCTCTTCTTCCAACCGACTAGTTCAATGGTATCATAAAAGTTGTGGGACTAGGAAATATACTATGAAATCTTTCTATTTGTTTGGAAATGAAAATTTTTAGTCTATTTTCTTGGTAAAAGATGGTTTATGCATTCATGTGATAGTCACCTTCATTTTGTCCTTGAATGAAAATGCTCCGTTCCATTCAAATTCTTATAGTCACAAACAAATAAAATGTCTTATTCAACAATTTGCCCTTAAATTCTATTGCTAGTTTTTATCTCTCTTCCGCCTTTTTGATAGGAATTTATCCTAATTCCAAAAATATGTGAGATGAGAAAAATAAAGAAAAAATTGCAACCAAAAAAAAAAAAAAAATCAATCCCACAATATAAGATGTACATGATTCGGTAATGTACTAACTTCCATGGAGTTGCAGCAATTTCACTATATCAAGGAGGGAGGGGGGGAAATACATTGCTACTATACATTTTACAAATACATATATATCCCAAATAGTGGATCCAAAATTGGCCAAAAAATTGTAGGCTCAAGCTTTAGACACTAGAAAGTCTCTCATTTAAAACCATAAGAGCATCTCCAATGGCTTCTTTAAAGCCAATTTTAGAGAGAAAACACCCCCAAAAACCCACTCCAATAGCTTCTCCATCTCCATTTTTTAGATTAGAATTGCTACACGTGAACAGCGTTTCCTGTTCACACTTCAAATGTTTTTTTCTATTATAATAATCAGCTATTGAATAAAAAAATGTTGGAAGATGTGTAGTTGTTAAAAAAAGAATAAATAATGAATAAAGAATGAATGAAAAAATAATATTTAAATGAGATAGAGAAAATGATAGAGAATCTGTTGGAAAGTGTATTTGAAAAAATAGGTAGGTAAAAGCTAAATATCACTGTTCACTATTCAAACAATACAAAAATTTAGATAAGCTACTGGTGATACTCTAATGCTTCCAAGTAGAGTCGGGTCACAAATAAGATTGAACACAAACCAAACTCCCCATAACCCAAACACTTTTGGAGGAAAAACAGTCACATTTTAATACCACTATATTTTGTTAAATCAGAAGGCAAGTTGAATTTTGACATCACCTCCATAATTTGGTAAGTAACTCTGTCCTTTTTTTTGATGAACGTAAGTAACTCTGTCCTTATCCGACACATGCCTCACCATTTTATGCATTTCCATTGAAAAGTTTACATGTGATGACAATGAAAACCTCATGGACAAGCTGAATTGATGGTTAAATACAATGTTGCCACCAAAAGAAAAGTGCATACCTCAACTTATTATTTCTTTTTATTATTAAAAGGATCTTCCATATTACTTTGTCTACTGAGACTTTTGTTTTGTTTTCTTGTTCTTTTTGCTTATGACAATTAACAAGTAGACATGGAAGAAACAACTCAAACAAGACTAACATTGAAACAATTGACTCTATCCATAAAGTTTACACCAAGCGCAAATCAAGGCATATTCATATATGGTACAGGCCGGGTCATACGGATTACGGAGTGAGCTAATCAAGGAGAAATGTGTTGCGAGGGGCTTCACACTTTTTCTTAGTGACTTTTAATTTTTCTTGTTTTAAGTCTGTACCAGCTTGAAAACCATTATTCAGTGCACATATATAATAATTGTTTATCATGTTATCTCTTTCCATTATTAGCACTATTCTCTGGTGCAAATTATTGTTAATACTTAATACCTCCATTACCTGAGTGCTCTCATGCTTCTAGCTTCTTAATTTGTAGTATTTTGGATCTTTTTTTAGTGCAAAATCTGCCAATATCCATGCTTGAACGGGGGTACTGTGTACTGATAATGATGATTAAATTTTTCTCATATTTAAATTCTTAGTCTATAATATAATTTGTCAAAATACATATTAAAAAAACAAATTCAATACGTGATTGTAGCAACAATAATTGGATTTGGGGCTGAATTGGTTGAAACAAATGGTCATACTCTCTCATTTCTTAGCTTATGCTCCGTTTGTTTCGCCATTAATGTTTTCTAGAGAATAAGTCATTTTTCAAAATGTATTTTTTATAAAACATTAAAACAATCTCTTTTTTTTTTTTTTTTGATAGCAACCATAAATGAGTTGGAACTTCCCTTATTTAGCTTATCGTGTGACAAAGTTGTTTTTTTATTATTAAATTTAGTGGAAAATAATGTCTAAAAATAAACCATACTTTTTATGTTGACTAATTTTTTTTTTTTTTTTTGAGAAAAATGTTGACTAAATATAATTTTTCCTTTGACTCATTTTTTCTAATGCAACCAAATACTAAAAAATACAGAAAACTCTTTTCACACAAAATTTTCCATTGAAACAAATGAAGCGTTAAAATGGGCCAATTAGAACAAAAATGTCTTGTATTTCTTTTTTAGTTAGATATGTAAGATTTAAATCAATAGTGTTAGCTCTATAATTATTGTTTTGTTATTAATCCTAAATACTAATAGGTTTTTTTCATAAAAAAAATACTAATACGTTTTTGTTTTTGTGCAGGTTAAATTCAATAATCATAGATCCTTTATTAGATGATAATAAACTTTATCAATAAAATTAATTGAATTATCATAGATAAATATACGGTCAACTGGAACCCATTATGTCTTCTTATGTTTGAGTTGAGAATTTAAAGACAAGATTGGATGCGGCCTCTACGTTGTAGTGAACAGACTAATACATGCAGCTCCATGTTGATAAAAGTGAAATTACAAATGGTTACCTTAAATTAGGTAAAAGCAAGTGTACTGAACTTACTGGAAGTCATTCAGTCTTGTGCATGTTTCTAGGTTGTCTAGAAACCATATGATGAAATGTTAGACTGATAGTCACAAATCACAATCAAAACTATCATTGTAGTTTCATAATTTCATAATAGCTGTCATCAGGGAAAATCGCATTAATGTCTTCTCTTCCCCACTGTGTTGGTCCAATTTTCTAATATTAAAATTCAAACCTACTAGATTTGCAACAAGCTTTTTAAACATTAAAATTAGTACTTGTCCGTAACCCCACACAACATAAAATCCCATCCAATCAAATATCCTTTTGAATTTTGATAGAAGGAAAAAAAATAAATTAAGTAAATGAGTTTCAACTTTCAATCATCTTGTTACTCAATTGTGTCTTTTTCATTTTGTCAAAAGGCATTGTAACCATATAAGTGAAAATGATTTACCTAGTACTACTTTTTACTGCAATATGATTAGAACTAGCAGAATAATTTGTGTCGGTGACTTCCATGTTTGACAACTCAATTAAAAGAAATGTGCAGAATGAACCATTTTTCCAAGTTTGAGTACCGATTGTATTAGTTAGAGGTCCTACAATGTCTAATTTCAAATCACACCGCAAATTATTCCATAACTTTTTATTACAATTTTAATGCGCAAATCGTTGATAGTTGCCTATTATTTATAATATTTTTTACTCACACTCTGTTACATCATAATTGTAACGAAAAAAAATTGTGTAATAATTTATAATACTAATTTTTTTTTTCTAGTGAATTATTTTATCCATAGATTTATGGATGGAGTTCTAAAATGCCATACTAATGAGACTTTTATTTATTTAGTGAAAAATACAACCAACAATGAAAAATGAAAGCATGTAAAGGGAAATTCTAAGTTATCAAGTACTAGGATTGAATTCTAAACCCATTGGATCTTAGGGAAGCAAACAAATCAATTTTTAAAACTTAATTCATCTAAACAATTACTGATTCGAAGGTTTACAAAAAACTTATCTAAACTTATATTATCATACTAACATTAAATTGATTAGAAGTAAACTTATTTCAAATCAAACGCGACAAACAACAAAGAACTTGAATCAAACTTCAATAACAATGATTAAAATAAATTACAAAGTCACAAGGAAACACTTAGAGCATTCGCATCTGCACTTCTATATTGCATATGTTGAGATATTTTACCATCAAAGCGCAAAAGACATGCTTTATCCACACTGCTAATTGCAAAAAATTTTGCAATAGTACTATAGTACCGTCTTACATATAAGACGATATTGTAGCAACTTGTAAAACTTAAACTCCATATTTTATTAATTTCTCCCCTCTCTCTCTCTCTCCCTGAATCACTTTTCTCTCTCTTTGAATCACTTTTGGGTTATATATTTTATTAGGTAGATATATTATTTTAATGTATTGTATAGAAAAATAAAAATGTTGGAATGTTGGGTGTATTGTAAAATGGTATGGTATAAATGATAAAATAGCTTTTAAGATGATAAAATGAAATTTTTTGTAGAAAACAGATGCGAATGCTCTTACAAGCATAATATCTTTAGTAAGCCCTATAAACTACAAAAAAAAATTCTCTTATTAGAAACTAAATTACAATGATATTTGTAATGATCTCACTATGGCAATAAATTCTCTAAATTACAATCATCTTTGGTAGCAAGTGTTTGTAACTTCAAGCGGGAATTAATTCATTGGTGTGATTGTTATTGTCAAACAGGGCCCAATAAAATTTGCATATAGAAAAAGTACCCAACCATGAAGATCTTCCATAAAACTATGCGCTCAAACTTCTGAGCCGAAGATTCCACTTTGGGATTTATAGGGCAAAAAAAATGCACGACTTTGGAGCTATACCAACAAAAGAAACAAGCTGTGCCTCTAAGGTGGTCCTGCTTCCACTTCATTTATATACTCGAGAAAATCACTTCACCATGAAAATGATTTCCTTTTCAATCTTGTTTTACCGCTCTAATAGATGGATGCAGCACCCACAAAATTTGTGACCTCCTAACTAAAAATATATTATGTTAAAAAACTTCATTGGCCTATTCATACTTCATAGCAAAAGAGTCATTGTGGTCGAACATGGCATGTCACTTTTAACTTTTAAGGACCACTTCTCAATTGATTGGGAACCTTGGTGTGGCCAGGTGCTAAAATTAAGGGATCCAAGGCCGGCTGAATGGGTGAGCAAGAGATGCGGTTGCCTTAGGCCCCAAGTAAAAAAAAAGGCCCCCAAATTTTAACCAATAAAGTTATTTATAATCAATAAATAAACTACTATTTTTTTACCAGATGAAAAACAAATAAAAAAGAGAGAAAAATACAACATCCACAATATTTTTCGCAACACTTTTACAACTAATGCTAAGTAGTGGGTTGTTATAACCTGTTATTGATGGCAAAAAAATAATTATAGTGATATTTTCAAATAGAAAACAAAAGGCAACTTGAAATCTAGGATTTGTTGTAAAAAATATTATGAATATTGCACTTCTAAAAAAAAATAAGAATAATAATAAAAGTTGAGTTAGCAAATTTTTACTAGTTTTCATCTAAATCTACTACTAACACCACTTTTTTACTTACCATTATCAATTTGTCATATCAATAAGTATGAAAAAATTTGTCAAATTTTTTCTGTCTATAAAATTTCTAAAAAAAAGGAAAAAATTCTATGTAATTCATGTTAATTAGTAGTAATTTTGCATCTAAAACAAGATAATCAATTTTCACCTTAGGTAGGCCCCAAATGCTTCAAGTCGCCCTGAAGGGATCACCATATCAAGGGACTCCATACTTCTCATACCAGTTCATTTGGTTGCCAGTTTCTTCCTTTATTTTCCAAATTGTAAATGTCTTCATTAAACTAAAATTCTAAGTTTACGTTTTGATAATAAAAATTCATAGCCAAAAACCCACTTAAAAAAAAAAACTAAAAAGGAAATAGAAAGAAGTAGACTTTGGCTGCAACAATCAATCCAATTAACTTTTTGATATTCAAAATCAAATTGTCATCTTTGTTGATTGATTGCTCTGAATATGGACTGAGGTGACAAGGGGATAACGTTTTGGTATTCAAATTGTCATCTTTGTTGAGCTTGAGAAGGAAAAAAAAAATAAGAGAGAGAAATTAGAAAGCTACACCTCTAAAAATGGCCTTAAATGTTGCACCTTCCGACAAAAAAGAAAGAGGCATGCACTTCCATTTCATACACCAAATCCCAAACAGATAAGAAAGAGGAAAGTGCATGAGAAACTTACTAATAGTATATGAGTATCGAAATTCAAAAAGTGTTTAAGAGAGAGAGAGACCCACGTATAAATTAAAGCTCAGCCCCCCAAGAGCACAGTATCCCAAATTAGTTCATAGTTTTTGATCTTCGTGCATGCGGGCCATGCGGCCACTGAAAAAATGTATAACGAATATTAAAAAAAAAACATTTTGAATGAGATATGCTAGATTACATGTTTTTTAATATTAGAATTTAAATAAATACAGATTAAAGCGATTTCTAGACTAATAAAGTGAAGCTCAAAAGCCGACACCAACGTCCTTAACGTCCCCACTAACTGTAATGGATTTTAGGGCCCAATCTTTTGTGATTTTCTGCAACTAGACATTGATGTCTTGCGTGCAGTCTGGCTCTTTTATGCGTGTCCAAGGTTGCTATTGGAGAGTAGATGCCAAATATTTTAACCGGTAAAGTTTTTCTTATTGCGGAACAAGATATTTGAGTTTTAATTTTTACCTACATTAAAAGATTATTTCATTAAATTTGAGGTGATTTTCATCTATATTAAAAACTTATTGGATTTAAAATATTACTGTACCTATTAAAACGTAAAAGTTTCTGTTGAACATGAAAATTTCGTATATCTTGCATCATTAGAAATTAGAATATCATGTTTGAACCCATTGTTAATTCCGCAACTCATACATTTTCCCCTTTAGACCTTAAGTACTTTATACATGAGAATATGTCAATTAAGTTATAAGATCCTTGGTAATTATATTTAAAAAAAAATAGAAAAAACACACTTTTACTAATAAAGTAATAATAAGAGAGGGGACTTTGTCAACAACATAAACAAGGAGTAGACTTTAATTTCTTTTTTAAAATGGAATAGACTTTAAAAAGTTGTTTATGAATTAATAAGTTAAATAAGTCATGTAAGAGTTTTTGTAACTCAATTGACATCTCATGACATTTGATGTAAGTTATAAAACGTAGAAGTATTGGAAAATTATGTAATAATCAATCATATAATTATTGTCATAAAAACTTTTTTTTAATTTGAAAAATTATAATTTTTTTTACTTTAAACTATATCTCATTTTACACTTTGTCCAAAACAAGAATTATGCTAGAAATATAAATTATTTTACAAAAATTTCTACAAATTGCTGATGTGGTGTGTAATTATTGATAAATGAAAAAAGTAATATTAATGATAAGTTTAAATAAAAACCAGTAAGAGGTTGGCCACATCAACATTTTGTAAAAATGTTGTAAAAACAAATAATAGATTGGTAAATTAATATTTTTATTCTAAATTTTGTTAAAATTAATATCAAAACAGACTACAGAAAATTAAGTGGCACGAAATTTCGATTTGGGGATGGTTTTGATAATTCAAGAGGCAGTATAAAATATAATATATCTCCCCCAAACAATTTACACTGTATATGAACTTACAATTTAATATCTAAATCATATCAAATTATAGCTCTAGAAAACTTTGTCGTATTACGTCGGCGGAGCTTTGAACTTTGAAGTCTGAAGAGTAAAGTGAAATAAGATTTGACAAATTGTAGACGAGGATACGATAAGAATGTAATGTTAACAGATCATAGCCGTCAATGCCTCCGCAATTCACGTCAAATCGGAGGGCCCACGGTGCTCTCTCTGCAATCGCAATCAACGGTGATACTGTGGCCGAGAAATCCGGGGACAATGAGGGACACGTGTCGTGATCCCAAGAGGGCAACAAATCTTAGGTTCATGTGAGTGCACGTGCGACCTGACAATATTTGTGTGGGGCCCACCACGTGATGTCTCAAAACCCAGACATCTCATGCTGCCAAAAAGGGGGAGAGAGATGCACGTGCCTCCGTCAATGTGGTCCAATAGGAATGGAACACGTGGTTGACTTGATGCTACGGCTTCACATGGCTCCTAACTACCAGGGTATTTGGCTGTATATGTAAAAATAGAAAATTTATTATAGAAATACACAAACTTCCACAACTGTTTTTTTACTGTTTAGTTTGATAAGTTCCATAGGTAATAGGGGCAAATGGGTCTTAGTCTTACTACATGTAGGATGGACTGTGAAATTAATATTATATGCATTTGGTACACAAGATATCACCTAACATAATATATATATATATATATTATATGTCTATGATACTAATAAATGATTATTTATGTCAAAGATTAGAAATTATATTTAGGACAAAACCATGATTTCAAGTTAAGGGGGCAAAGTGATTGTTTGGATTGATGATCTATAAACTAGTTGTTTGGGATTTGTGATATTATTTGAGCTGATATATGGAGGAAATAGCAAGATTTTAGAGGGGGTGGGACAAGTTTTATTTTCCCTTGATCCAATTTGAATTAAGTTCTAATATATATATAAAAAAAAAATTATACCATTAGAGGGTTCAAGTGATTATACTCTGTTTGTGATTCAAATTTCACCTTCCGCTCTACCTACTAAACTTAATTAGGAAAATGGACAACATAGAGAAATAGAAGAGTTGGAAGGAACGTGATTTAGGAATAAAACATTTTGTCTCGTGTAAACTAAATAAATAAGGTGAATCAAATGGGATTTGTTTGTTTGACATGAGGAAAGAGTGTGTTACTATAAACAAGTAACTTTATAATAATAATAATAATAATAATAATGTAGCATATAGCCATAAAAAAAATTCAAATAAAGAAATTTAATCCTATGGTCAGCGCGATCTGCGTGCCTAGTAGATTTTAGAAGCACACATGCATTACGCATGTAGACAGTCCAATAAAACCAAGAGGACGGCAAAATTTCGAGTTTTATCTAATCAATTTTGTTTTATTATACTATACATAGCCTTCTTTTGTATTTGTGTGTTTATTTTTTTTATTTTTACATGTATAGGAAGAACATGGCTGTGCTACTAAAGCTTTCATCATCATGATCAATACGGTTATGGAAATTTTTTTTAATGGTTTTTTTTTATTATTTATAAATTGAAATTTGTGGAGGCTATGAACCCTACAAACTAGCCAGCTAGTTGTTAGTTATTGCTTTCTTTTTTTCCCATTAATTCAAGATTTTTGACAAGGATCAAAGTTAATTTATCTGTAGTTCTAAAAGATGAATGAGTTGATCTTCTACTAGTTTTCCATGAATCCATATAGAAGAGAACATAACAAATTAATTCCTCAAAAAAAAAAAAAAAAAAAACAAACAAACAAACAAATTAACAATTGAAACTTCTCTACCCATATATTGTGTGTGAACCACATATATCGTAAAAAAAAAAAAAAAAAAAAAAAAAAAAAAAAAAGACGACGTAAATATTCGATACATAAAATAATTATTGACGCAGTAGATGGGTTAGGATCGATGCAATACATTGATAAACAAATGCTAGTAACGCCACGGTTAAATAGCCAATTCATCAATTGTGAAGGATTCAGTACTATTATCACAAATTAGAAGAGTATAGTTTGGACTTTGGATTAGACCCTAGAGCTCCAATAAGAAAATAAATAACAGAGCTGGGGTCCAACCTAGCATATGTGAAGCCATTCCAGGCCCAACCCAATAAAATCCCTGTTGGGCATGACATGAGTTCACCCAAAGCTAGTTGAAATTGAAACCGAAAGTGGAGGATTTTGTTAAGCTCATAAACAACATCTCAGTCCCCACTACTCTATAGTGGGTTATTGGGCTTCCTGCAAAGAATTGTGCCTAGTTAGTAGTTACTTTAAGTCTTTAACCCATTATCACCTAAATCAATACTCTTCAAATTTTTTTACCTTCTCATATTTATACTTTAAATATCGTTTATTTTGCTGAAAATACTGTAACAAAATATTTTTTATTATTGTAAATTATTGTTCTTGCGTTTTTATCACTTGGCTTGTCCATGAACAGTGCCCTGGACCAGCCCAAAAAAAACGCAATCTCAAAAAACGTAACCGCAGTTGCTACACAAACGGACCCTAAATATCTTAAGTGTGCGTTTACCAATAGCTATTTCTTTTATTTTTTTATTTTTTTTTAAAATTACGTACAGGTTTTTTAAAACCCCACATTTTTTTTTTTTTGAAAGTTTCAACTTATGACGTCCACTCTTGATGATAGCTCTATATTATCAAATCAAGACACTAATCATTTTTTGGTGTAGACAATATTTAAACCCCAGATCTCTTATTCAATATCATAAAATTTACCAGTTAAGCTAACTAAAACTCATCCACTTCCTTTTTAGGTATAAGCATAACTACCAACTTTTAGCAAATTAAAAAAAAAAAAAAAAAAAAAAAAAAAAGATTTACCAAGAGCCTTATAACTCAATTAGTTGACACCTCTTAATGCATTTTAGGGAGACATCTAAGATTCAAACCCTTCACCCCTAACTATTAATAAAATAAAATATAATAATTTTGTAAAAAATTGCTAAGATATATGTTGAGAGGATAATGCCCAGAAGCCACTTGGTGCAAGCATAAAATATAAAAACTTGTTGACTGTTTCAGCTGGGTAATGAAAATCAATAACCTAACCAAAAATTCTAGAACCACATAAAAATCACAACTTTTGCCGCACTATACACATGGAATAGTAGAAAAAAAATGGTAAGTTCATGTGAAAATAACAGGTAGCCAGTTACAATTTGCCACGTAAAATAGTTATGACAAAAGTCGTGACTTTTTTTTTTTTTTTAGTACTAGAATTACTGTAAGCTAACTATGAAGGAAAAGTGGATAGTGTGATAAAGAACAAAAGTAAGTTTATCATCTCTTCCTTTTTATTCTATATGAGTGTTTGCTGGCAACCCTAATGCAACTAATCTTTCCACCCATCTTTGTTCAACCGTCGCGAGGCTAAACCTTTAGATGAGAGGTTTGGAGTAACAGGCATTGAGGGTGTCTTTGGTGCCTCCTCATCGTCCCAACTATCACCCCAATTTTCATCCCATCCATCATTAGTGTCCAACTCTGATTTTGCCACACTGGAAACTGGAAGCTCCATGTCTAGCTTTTGGTATTTAGAGCCATTTCCTGATAAACGCCTCCGCCTAAAGCTTATGCATATCCAAGCTGATACAAGTATCAGTAGTGGACCAAGGAAGATAAGTGCAACAGCAGGTCTTTTTGTTAGGGAGCTTATGAACAAGGACTTGGGGGTATTGTCAAACTCTTTCTGGGAACTGTGTGCAATCAGATCCCTAAAATCAAGGCTGCACTTGTCATTTCCTGCTGTTAAGGTGATCAAACTGTCAGTTCCTCCATCTACGTTTAAAACCGTCACCTGCACAATTTAGATATCAAGTTACAACTCACTCTATAAGTCATTGATAATACTCCTTGTCAATAGCTCTCAAGTACTAAATGACATGGGTGATAACAGAGCAGAAGGTGCCAAGCAAGCCCATCAGTCTTATAAGTGAATTAGCTCTCTTTCCAGTTAAAGTGCTATGCTCCTCAGGTTCACAACCAAATAAATGTTCCATGTCAGCGTGTCTGCTAACCATAGAAGCCATTCATCTCTGAAATTTCAAGCATTTAGGTCGGCAATGTGCATAAAGGAATCAAGTGTCTTGTCTTAAATGTTACAACATGCCAACAAAAAATTTTAAGAGGACAAGATGAATATTAACCCTTAATGTCAAAATTTTCATGCACAAAGAAAGTAACACTAATTTGATATATGCATTTGAATGCTATCATCCAAAAATGGATGCTGCACCAGGAGAATACACTGAATGATTCACATAACAATTTTATACACTATTTTAAAGCTGATAAGAAGCATAACAAATGTGTTAGGATTTAGCTTCGCAAAATCCATGTATCAATAAGGGTCGTAATAACTGTCATTTTTAGCTAGACAAAGTTTTCATTAATAAAGAATTGTTTGAAGATGTTGAAGTTCTTAAGGCTCACTTGAGCAAACTTAGGCCTCGCTTGATCTTTGCTTGAGCAAGATCACGAATTCTACAATCCTAATTCTACTGAAAAATCCAATAATTGATCTTTGCTTGAGCAAGATCACGAATTCTACAATCCTAATTCTACTGAAAAATCCAATAATTGAGACTAAGAGCATCTTCTTTCTTAAGCCAAAACCGAGAAATCCTTCCCTAAGTTTTTATACCTTGAGAACCAAATTTGATCCTCTCGTTTAGGTGTTCTCCTTGTAAGTTCCTTCCAGAGTTTCTCATTCAAACCTCAAAATTTTGTTACCCTCTAATCTATCAGTGAGTTACTAGAGTTCTGGTGGTTGCAGAAGAGTATATTTATGGAAAAGCCGAGAGCCTAGGACACTGCCGTGGGAGGTGAGTTGGTTGTTTGTGAGGTGACAGATAGATTCTCCTAGTGGGTAGGTTACTTAACGGAGTGGTTTATCTTTTTTTTCTTATTCTTTTTTTGGATAAGGCAGCGGTTTATCTTTTGAAGAGTTCTTCATAAGTTTTCCACTTCATCACAAAATCCTTGTGTTCTTTTTCCTATTATTTATTTCTTTTGGATTGTGGTGATATTTTACTGTGATGTTTTAACTGATATATTGTTTTGGACCCAGTTTGGGTTTGTTTCAACGTAAAACTTTTTTGATGAAAAATTTTTTAAGTTGAAAATTTCAGGAAAAACAGTTTTTTTTTTTTGTATTTGTTTGCATTCATGAAAATGCTTTGGAAAACATTTTCAAGCATATGGCTTTTATGGAAAATAAATAATAAAAATTCCTGTCTTATATATTCAAATAAAAATAACAATTTTTTTTTTTTGATAAAAAAAATAACAATTTTTGTTCATAATGAAAACAAAATTCAACATACCAACATTTAACATGGTACAAACTCACAAAATCTAAGATAATGAACACAAATCCACAATGAATTTTATAAAATATAACTTAGTAAACACAAAATTCACCATACCAACATTTAATATAGTATAATCTCACAAAACATAACATAATGAAAACAAAATCAAACACCAGATCAAATTGATTTTGACAGATAAAAAAATTGATCTAATAAAAATATTACAAGTAAAAAACTACAAAAAAAGTTGAAGATCTATAGACTAACGAATCTTTTTGGGGGCTGGGATGACCTTAGGGGGGTCACAAGTTGGTCACTAGACCCTATTTGGTTTCAGGTTTGTTGCCAGAGGGATTATTTCTTGCGTGGAGGGGGCGGTGGCTTACAGATTAATGAGAGAGAGAGGCGGGCGATGGCTGGGTCGGCAGACTAAGGCAGCAGCAGTGGGAGGAGCAATGGTGGTGACAGTGGTGGGTTCTCTCTGGCAAGACAGATGCAGGGTTGCAGTGGAGGGTTAGGTTTTCTGTGGGGTGTAAAACGTTTTATGCCTGATGAAATATTTTGTCAATCAAACCGAAATTGATTTTTGGTTTGACAAGCATTTTCAATTGGGTCAAACACCCAAAAATGTGGAAAACATGTTGTAACAAGCGCAGCCTTAAGTAGTGCTTAATCTGTTAGTCCGGTAATTTCGCTAGTTGGGGTCAAAATTAGAATTTTCAAGATATTCTAAGAAAACAATAAATGCTAATAAAATGCTTGTATCTCTTCTCTTGCTTGAAGCAGCTATATCATGTCATATAACACCACAGGTTGTTTAGTGCTCAAGCTCAACAAGAGAGAGAGAGAGAGAGAGAGAGAGAGAGGGAGAGAGGGAGAGAGTCAGGTTGTATGTGGCTAATTCCCTGGTAACAAGTAGATAACTAGGATCTGATCAAGATATTTTGCAGGCAATAGCTTGCACTAGTGCCATAAATACATATAAACTACTGACGGAAGAGGGAAAATCAAGAACAGAAGATAGAAAGGACTCTTGACATCTCAGTAAGAAGAACGGTCTGCTATAAAATTATTAGTTATTATGGATGCATTTCATAGAAACGACTGCATATAAATAAGCCACAAGAAAGCCTTACCCCCATAGAAAAGCAAAATGTATAAGTTAAAAATATGTTATTACTACTATTTTCTTACAGGTTAGTAATGTGGAACATAACCAGCAGCCTCCTGTGAAGGCTTATAAGAGGCGAGAGAAAACCTAGGTGTGATTGCCTAGAGTTCAAACATATTCAAGATGATTTTTTTTTTTTTTTTTTTTGTTTTTGAATAATAACAATAACTAATCCTACATAACCCCTTAAACATCAAACCCTATCTAAGAACTCATCAAAAAAATCAAATTAAGTGCTGAATTCTTATAGATCCTACATCAAAATTGGTATCAGAGCCAAATTAGCATTATGACGACTAGAACCAACTTTCGCTCTCCTATTTAAGAACTCTTTGTTATTGACGCAATCATCTCAATTTCAAGGAAACTCAATCAATGAAAATATATAAACTCTCAAAAGAGGTTGAAATTGGAAGTGAGTTTGCTTTGTGCAATATACACCTTTTTTTTCAAGCACAAAGCTGGAATTGAGAATAGCACAACATATGCATTATGTCGGGTGGTCTATATCCTTACTTCTTTGGCAGTACAAGTGATTGGATTTGATAAACTCATTGAAGAGTAAAGACTACCCTTCTTGTAAAGATTTCAGCATAATAAACACTGAGTTATTGAGTGGGCGGCAAGCACAATACTTGGATTTTTCTATACACTATGGTTACCCCTCCAAGCGAACTTGCTTATTTATACCCAGCACTTCTCTTATAGGACAAGTGATATGAGAATTGCATGCTGGAGGGGCAGCATGCCATCTTCTTGGGCATGATAAGACAATATGGTCAAAGATTGGTTTTTATTAGCCTAGTTTAAAACATGATGTTGCAAAGGCTATCTCCCATTGTCACATTTGTCAGCTAGCCAAGGGAAGGAAGAAGAATACGGGTCTTTAGTCTTTACACACCCATACCAATACCCATGTTCCTTGGGAAGATCTTAGTATGAACTTTGTCCAAAGACTACCAAGATTTTACGGGCCATGATGCCACATTTGAGGTGGTTGACAAATTCTCAAAAAAGGCACATTTTATTCCATGTTCAAAGACATCAAATGTGGTCCACATAGCTAAAATTTTCTTTCAATAAGTTGTTAGTTTACATGGTGACACAGAACAAAGGGTGGACAATTAGAAATAAGGGAAACGAAAAATATTATCAAAAGGACAGTCTCAATCAAGCAAAATACATTCCATAACATCCCATGAATTCCTCATGAGCATTAAATAAATTCAATATTCAAAAATGAAATCTAGATAATAATAAATTCTGAAATAAAGTTAATTGTCCTCCTTGCATCACATGAGCTGCCTATGACTATTGTGTTGGATCGAGATGCCAAGTTTATGAGCTATTTTTGGAAGACTTTATTGAGGATTCTGAATACAAAGCTTGAGGTTTTTCATTTTTATAATCTTTCCACATCCAAATAGATGTAAATCGGAGTTTGGGTGATCATGTTACTAATTGGGACCACTCACTTCTTATTGCAGAATTTGCTTACAATAGTTTTGTTAATCGAACTATTGGTCATAGAACCCTTGAGATTGTTACTGGTTTGCAACCTAGAAAGCCCATTAATAGGATTACTTTGCCTCCGAGTGCAAGATCAAGTGCTAAATTTGAAACCTTTGCTAGTCATATGGTTATGGTTTGTATTCAACCTAAGCAATTTCTTAAGAAGATTACAAGAAACTACATTCCAAGAATGTTGGTCCCAACAAGATTGTGACGAAGATAGGCCCCAATGCTTGTCTTTGAGTTACCGTCAGACATGGGCATTAGTAACATGTTTACGTCAAAGATTTAACAGTGTATCTAGGTCATTAAAATCTTGATGAACATGAGGCACCCGCTATTGTTTGATTGCCCCCAACCCTTAATGGAAGAAATCAAAGATGTCTTGTCGATCAAATTGTATCAACAAGAGATGGTGGGTACAAGTATTTGATTAAGTGGAAGAATTGTCCTCTTTCAGAGTGTACTTGGATTATTCCTAATGAGTTTCAACATATCAATCATGACCTTCATGAACACTATCATTTTTTTTTAATACCAGTATCGAGAAGTTGAGGAGAGATGATGGGAAACATATCTGGCAGGCCTGTTGAGAGACTTATATGAGATGAGGAAAAGCTGGTTCTGGTGCTCATGCATTAATTTGGGATGTTTGGGATGATGGAGAGCTCTCTTGGGACCTTGCTTTGTTATTTTAAGTTGAATTGAGTCTTATTTTATTTTTTGTTTTTTTGTTGGCTGCTGGATCATTTTAATCAAGTTTTATTAGAATAGGGCACTTTGGTAAATTCAAGATTTTATAGAATGTGCTGTCCTTAGCTGTAACAAATGCCCATAAGTCTTATTTTGAGGTTTTTATTCCTTTTTCTTTTTGGTTTATAAGTTATTAAGTATGTTAAGGACATATTTTATGTAATTGGCTAATCCTTTGACAAAATGCACTTTACTTGTAATTGGATAAATCTAGGATGGGTTTAGTACTTCAAGAAACAAGTTGTTCAAGCCAAGTATTAAAGCCATGAAGATTGGACCAAGAAACAAGTGAAGAAAAGCTGTTCATTAAAGCTCGACAAATACCTCGACAGAAGCTGAATCTGTCGAGATCTACGAAATCAGAATTTCAAGATCTGATTTTCGCTCATGCTGACATGTATATGTAGCATTTCTTTTCTCACAACCCTAGACATATATAAGGTTTATTTTAAAGGCCGTTATACATAGAGAACACATGTAAATTGTGACCTAGTGCCTTATTCTCTCTGCAAGAAGTTATTGCGTCTTTTACGCCTTAGGGTTTTGTAACCAAGTACTTCTTGATCTTCATTGTTGATGAAGGGAAGAACTTTGCAGTCAACAACATCTTCAAGTTGCTGGAGTTAGTCACGTACTGGGATCCGTGCAAAAGGGTGGCGTTCATATATTGAAGAGTTCAGAGGTTCTAAAGCGGTAGAAAGTTTTTGCTGTAAGTTCATCTACGAGGATTGTAGAGTCTAGGGACAAAGGTTTTGTACTAGATCTGAAACTTCTCTTTACTATAGTGAATCGCTTTTCGGGAAGGTTTTCCTCTAGGTTTTTTACTGTGAAACTAGTTTGTTTCATTGGTGTTCTTAGGTCATCATATCTTGTCTTATTTACTATTCCGCTATGCATGATATTGACATGATATTGATGTATGTTTGTTTTAACAAGGTTTATTCATAATAAATCTAATTAGCAACTTGGATTTAAAACTTGTTAATTCTATCAACCGGGGTCTAAATTTCCCAACAAAGTACTTTTTTTTTTTGGTTATTAGTAGAACTAATCTTTCTAGGAATAGGAAATTTAGAGTCCTAGTCTTCCAAGAAATGATTTAGCAATAGCCTATACAAAAGCAACTATTGTGGTCAATAACATTCATAACATAGATATGAGATTGTTTAATAAAATTCCGACAGCTCATTGAAAGCTTTGAGAGTGTGATTTCTTCTCCTAGCTAAGTGTGATTGCTTAAGAAAACTTAGGTGTGATATCCTAGTGTTTATCTTTCTTTTTTTTCTTTTTTTTTGAGAATCTTGTTCTATTTACTGTTTCAATACCAAACAGCTATCAAACACATTCAAGATGCAATATTTTTGTTACTTAAACCTAAATAACCACTTAAACATCAGACCCTATTAAGAACCCTTCAAGAGCTCATCAATAAATATAATTTAGTCCTAAAATCTTAAAGATTCTGTATCATCTGGTGCTTCTTCTTTTTTTTGGATTAATGTCTTGATTTCCCTAGACACAAACAATAAATGAATCTTCTTTCCTCTATTTCCATGCTACTTAGATGTAAACTGCAGTTAGTGTTATTTTTCGGTTACTTCTGCAAACAGCTTTGATTGGAGGTCCCTATCAACTATCTTTTCTTTTCTTGTTTTGATCATTTAGACATTTTATTGATGAACAAACACAGTACAAACAAAGAGCAAATGCACACGGCCAGCAGAGTACAGCCACACTGATACACACAAAGAGTCCTTCAAAGGCCACCTAACTAAAATTGCTAGCTTACAAATCATCAAGACTAACAATACAACACCAAAACTATCAAATCCAGACTAGAAACAAGGATAGCATAGTTAAAGGCCTATCAACTATCTAAACAGAGAACTTCAATTTTCTTTTCCAATTCATTGTGCTTAGTAAACATGCTCTTGGATAACTAAGATATTGCAGAAAATGCATATAATTAAGGCCTTAAGGGGCATTGGAATTTTTCTCAATGTCATAATAAAACCAATTTGAATCATCCATTTAACAGACTAAGCTTCCTTAGTGGCTGATGGTCGGATTTATTCCCCTATTTCTTTTTGCTATTCATATGCCAGCATCCAATTGCTCCATGGCCATTAGACTTCCAGAAGGCATGCAGCAACATCAAATGCAATACAAACCCATTGAATGGGGAAGCTAACTAAAGCTAAAACTATTTAAGGAGAAACTCATAACAGAAAGAAAGGAACTTGACATATCCAAGTTCAATTGTTAGTTGAAAAATGTTTTGTTTTATCTGGATGTCAAATTTAATCTGCTTTTATCAGAAATTGACAGTCATTAAAACCAAAATCAGCCTTCCAACTTCTTTGGAGAAGTCAAAGCACAGAAAGCAATATATCATCATAATCAATTATTGTCTTTAAGTATTTTTAAATAATAAAATATTTTGAAGAGGGAAAAGGCTCATTATGATCACTCTCTGTCTTGATTTATTCGGATTAGCACAAAAAGGGAAAACCTTTGAAAAAGGTATTAGCATGCCTTATATCCATAAGGGCTAGGAACTAATTAAATGAAAGCTCATTTGTGATTGAAACTGAAAACAAAATTAGTGACTTCATTAGTACCTTTATGTGTTCTTTGACTTCTTTCTCTTGAATTTGAACTTCTTTTTCCGCTAGCCGAACAGAATCAGGAGCAGAAATGGTAACAGAGAGAGAGTTTTCTCCCTTGTTCTGAATTAAAAGTAAAAGATCTGGAGATTCTGAAGAAATGCAACCATCATTACATTCAGATTGTTAATAAGAATTCCAAAAAGCATAAAGTTAAAGAAATTGCAAATGTAATTCTGCATGTCAGACCAAGCAGTAGCATATATGAATGATATATTGAAAACATTTTTCATTAGATGATTCTGCATGATCATTTTGAATGGAATTATAAATCAGACCGACTTAGATTTAGAAGGCTCTACAAATTTAAAATTATCCAGTCCACAAATAAGGAATTGACCCAGGATTTGACATCTAATTCGTTGCTAATTGACACCTCATTTTGATTTTTATACCAAGGACAGATGGTTCAAATTAGGAGTTGAATTTATTACAGACAAAAACCCTCTTTCCTACATTGCAAAATTTTCTGGAATAAATTACTAAAATACATATTGATGCCACAGTCCAGACGTAATGCAATGGTTGAAAAGAATCTCATTGTGTTTAAATATGGGATTATGGATTTACCACCACGTCCTAACCCATGTTCATTAGATGGTAATGTACCAGAGTAAGGCATTTTTCAAAAATTACATCCTTGAAAGATTGAACAACACCTAGCAACCATGGAATAATATTTTCTTTCACATGACCACAACTTGTGATCAGCACATTCTGTCCAATAGTTGAAACTTGTGAATTTAGTAAAAAAACAAAAACAATCTAACATAATGAGTATTTTACTAAGAAGCATAGACACTTCATTTGGGGTGTTGTACCTCTGTCGGACACAGGACACATCTAGGACACTTATGCACACATGTCCCAGCCATGTCCTTTTTTTGTTTTGAAAAACTGCAGGATATGGAAGAGGCACTTATCTTTTATTTCTTTTTAGTTTCAATCTTGAACACTTATCCAATTATAATCTTTTATTTACCCTTTTGGATCTTATCCTTGGTTTGTATTCTAATTTCTAAACATCATTTATTAGTCTTGAATTCACTTATTATCCATTATTGCTCTTAAATTGATATATGTTTAACATTATATGAAAAATAAATAAATGCTTAAAAATATAGATAAATTTATATTTAGTAATTAAAATGTATGCGTATCCCCGCCGTGTTGGGTCCTAATTTTTCAAAAATTGTAGTGTCACCGTGTCATACCCGTACCCATGTCCGTGCTTCCAAGGTATTTTAAGTTTGACCAGATTATGGAGTTAACTTCAATTGTAAATGTGAGAGGATAACATTAAATGTCACAATCAAACAACTAAGTTGAGTAAGATTAGCAATTAACTTGCAGAAACAATCTCAGAAACAAAATGTCAATACATACCATCCCCTGGAACTCTCAAACATGCAACAAACTTCTTCTCAACTTTGCACATATTAGATGAATCACATTCTTCACCCCGACCCTCATTCCTCTGTGTCTTTGAAGAGTCCCCATCCCCTTCATTGCCCACATCCTTGGGCTCATCCTTAGATTCTGCCCCATCTCCCAACTTCTGCTTTTCATCACCACTCCCCTTTCCTTTCAATTCCTTCCTCGAACTGCCCTCACCCTTTTGCACACTACCAACTTCTCCCAACTCAGATTGGCTAATTGAACTGCTCTTATCTATCCCAGTCTTAGCACCAAGATCCTCCTTTGATCCACCCACTTGGTCTCCCTTTACCTTGTCAACTACAGTGGGATTCGAAACCAAGTTCGACCCATCTTTTTTTTCATCTTCCAAACCATCCTTTTTGTTCAAAGGTACAGGAATTACAGAACCCAAACCATTGTTTGCACCTTCATTCACCTATATCCAAAATCTACAATTAAACCAACACTAGCCCTTTAAACAATTGAAACAATACAGAATCAAATTAACTTTCTTTCTTCATTTTTTACCTTCGAATCAGCAGAAGAACAATCCATAAATAGTAGGATCACAATGAACCCCACTAAAAGAACAAAACTTGAATCCATATTTGAAGTCAAACCCACTTGTTTGCACTACAGGATGACCCTATTTTCAAATAAATTGAACCCCAAATGTTCAAACTAAAAGTGAGACATCATAAATTGTGTTTTTGTTATAGCATAAAAATGTAATCTTTATACACACACACACACACACACGCACGCACATATGAACTGAAGGGACAACGTGAGATTGCTAACCTGAAAGACAAAACCGTTTCTTTGCGTGTACTTTGGCATAAGCTCAGTGCTAAAGAGCTATGCTTGCCATGGACATAGACTCAGCTTTGTAACAGAGAAGTCTGAACTCATACATGGTGGGAGAGATGGCTGTGTTACCAAGGCAAGAAGCCAAAAAACCCAGTATTTATTTTACCATTTTTAAAAATAAATAAATATAAATAAATAAATACTGTTGCCGAAACGTTGCGTTTCAGACTTTCAGCATGCCTCTCACCAATGAATCTATAAGTACCCAATTGAAAGTAGCAATCACCAAAGAAATTGCTGGCATGTTGCGATCATGAAATGGAAAATTCATCAACATCAACAAACTTGTCTACTTTTTCTTTTTCTTTTTCTTTTTTTCCATTAGAAAAATGTTTATGTGTGATTGTGAGTTTCTCGTAAGGATCGTTTAGGCCAAAAAGAAAAACGAATTGGGTTGGCATTTGGCAAAATATGTATGTTAAAAAATTTATTTCTTTTTTGGTTTTTTTTTTTTTTTTTCTCCCTTAAATAAGATTCAACCTTAAAGTTTTAAAGGGGTTTAACAAATTAAGTCATATTACCATCACGTATAGTGATTATTCCACAAGTATAAATGCTTGTGGGGATATGAGAGGTAAAAGCTGAGATTTAAGTCTCTAGGAGAGAATTTCATACACATATACACTTAGATTAGACTAGAGTAGAAATTCTATCTTGTAAAAAAAAAAAACCAAATTAAGCCATATTATTTCAAAAGAAAATAAATTAAACCGTCAACTTATATTAAACCTTAATCGCAATAAAATCGAGTTTTAATTTGTTACAATTTTTAAGTATCATGGTTTAATTTGTTTGTCAATTCTGAAACTATAATGTTTAATTGAATAATTTTTTAAACATGAAAATATAATTTATTACTTCTAAAAATACATGATCTAAAATATATTTCTTTAAATAGTTTTAAAATCGTGTCAATAACAGGGAAAAAGAAATTGACATGAAGCCTAGTGGATTAAGTCACATGGCATGGATTAAAGCAACAAATGTTCAACTCTGAGGCAAAGCAAGGAATATGCTTAGCCAGTAGCCACACTGGACGACATAGAATAGATTCAATTTAAAGTATAACACTAAAGCAATATGCTAGTTAAGTGCACTTTGAAACTATCTCCATATAATTTCGATTATGATATGTTATTTGGTCTAAGGTGAATTTTTTTTTTTTAAGGGATCCAATCCCTAATTCTTCATTAGGGAGAGACCAAACAATGTTAATTGAGTCATATGACTCCACTTCTCTTAAGTGAAATTGCTTAAAGGAATAGCTTGATTGAGTTTAGCATATATAAAGGAAATTTATCCAAGCATCATAATTGTTCATGAAATTAAATTAGGTGAAAGCTATGGAAAGAGTGAGATTATGAAATTGAACTTTGAAAAGCAACTTCAATGAACCTATAAACAGAACCGACTCAACGACTTTGAGGGTCCTAAGCGAAAGCTTTAAACAGGCCTTTTATTATATTTAATTATAAATTTATAGTCTTCCAAAAAATACTAAACTTGATCCACTAAGACCAGCCCACTATCCATCCATTCCACTAAATCTGATTTCTTAAAAGAGAAAAAAAAAAAAAAAAAGTGTAGGACTAGGATCAATGCTTTAAGTGGGTCAATTCCATAGTCTTCTAGAAAATACTAAAGAAATCAAAATTTAAGAGTAAAAACAAAAAAGAGTAAAGACTAAAGAGTACAACAAAAGTTAAGCAAAAAATGAGAATAAAAACCCAGCAGCAAGCCATGAAAAAAACCAAAGAGGCAAAGGGAAGATTGAAGAGAAAACAAAAAACGAACCTGAAATGAAGATCTGTGAATGCACCAAGTCTATTGTCAACACCAATTGATGAGTAAGCTAACTAAAAAGAGTTTTCTTTTCTTTTTTTTTTTAGAATTAAGATGGAGAGAGTGAGTGTTTTTTTCTTTCTTTTTTTCTGCCTTTTGTTACTTGTCTATTCTTTCTTTTTTCTACCTTTTGTTATCTTTTCTTCTACATTTTGTTACTTGTATATTGAGAAAATCAGTGTCTCTCTTTCTTTCCCTCTCTACATTTCAAGTAATAAACATGGGTTTTCTTAATGAAATGTGGTACAAAGGTTTGATTTAGAGAATACTTGGATGTGGTGATTTTTTTTTTTTTGAGAAAGCTAAAGATTTGATGATTTGATTGGACTTCATGTCCCTTCAGCCTTTTTACTTTGTGAGAAACGGTTAAAAATAACTTGTTTCTTCTCAATTTTCAATTATGGGTTTAAATAATTTAGGCGGGTCTTAAATCTTTTGGGCAGGCCTTACTTTTTTTCTTTTTTCTTTTTTCACAACATTATATAATATATTAGTACTATTGGAGGCTCTCTTACAAGTGGGGGCCTTAGGCGGTAGCCTAAATGGCCTATAGGTTCAGCCAGCACTGCCTATAAATACTTCTTGAACCATGCCGGCCATTTCTTCACATTACTTAATGCATTTTTAATTTTGTAACTAAATTTGAACTAGTTTCTCCCAAACAAACCCACAATCATAAGTTCATAACCTATGACTACTCGAACCCCATTACCTAAGAACAACCAACAACAAAAAGTCAAAAACCAGATCAACCTAAAGACACAACAACAAATCAACCAAACACAAAAATCCAGACCACAGGCACAAACCCATTACCAAAGGTCAAACCCAAATCACAAAGGGACCAAAAAATCAGCATCACGCCACCATTGGAACCCCTATCGGAAACTCCGTCACACCATGCCCACGATTGAAACCCCCATTGGACACAATTCAAACATGATGACGGTATATGATGACAATGTGGTGATTGTCATTGTCAAGAAGGAATTCTCAAAGGATCCTGAATAGTTGAATTTTTGGTGCAATTGCAAGTAAATTTCACTAAAATGGTTTATTAGCACCTTGCCCTCCCATCGAGGTAATCGTGCCAAAAGCAAGAGTTAACCTCATCTCCTTTAAGCTCATGAGCTTAGTGTCCATTTGAAAATGGTTTATTTTCGGTAACTTATTTGCATAATATAAGACAAAAGGTTAAAATTATACTTGTGTGTTTGGTATCAACTTATTTAACTTTTTATTGAAAGTGTGATAAAGTATACTTATACTTTGAAAAACTGAGAAAAATGTGAAGTTTAAAAAAATTGTACATAAAAACTAAGTTTGTAGAAAAACTTGGAGCCAAGCAAACGCTCTTCATCATTGAGAAACAAAAGTATGTCACCAATTGAAAGTTGAAACCCTCACCAGCCACAGTGCCACTAAAAGCTTACTCACAGATAAATCCAAAATTCACTCCAAAACACTTAAAGCCGCCACCCAACCAGTAAATGGACATTGTCGCACCGCTCTAGGCCCCCCAAATTGACGAAGCCTGATTTGTGCCAATTATTTATTTTTGGAGAAAAAATTATTTAAAAAAAATAGAAAAAAAAATATATTGAAGCCGAAATATATTAAAATAATAAAAGTGAGACTTTTAGATCAAATTAAAACTTGAATGAGCCTAATCGTGAATGCTCTAACAAGAGAAAGAATATAAAGTATGATAAAGGTGAATTTGAAGAAGTGAGCAATTAAAATATAAACGGAACTTTTTAACTATAATTTTTGTCTAAAAATTTGGCAAGGCTTATCGGAATGCTATTTAGCTTATACGGATATAAAGTGGGAGGGCGTAACCACTCATTTGGTGAGGGCTCTTCCTCTTAGGGTGGATTTGTGTTTGTAATCTAGTTGGTTAATGAAATTATTTTATTTTGGAAAAGAAAGGGAAAAAAAAAAATAGCCCCTCACATTCTTGCAAGTTGCAATAAGGGGTTTTTCTTTTTTTGGTTAAAAAAAAAGAAAAAAGGTTAAACCAAAGCAATCTAGTTAGCAATGAAATTGCCATCCAGTTCAAGAGAGACAGAGAGATAGAGAGTAAATTCATGCCAAACTTAATAAATGTAAATGCTCTAGGTTCTGAACTTGGGCCCTTCTCATTTTAGGGTTGGTCTGTTTTCATACCAAAGACAAAGAGCTGGGCCTAAGGCATATCAATGTCATTCAGGCCTGAGCAACAGGTTATTTAATCATCTTTTGATAGTCACATGCCCGACATAATTTCAAAGTCAAGTCCGTATATTCAAGAATTTCTTAATCACATAAGATAAGGCCCACAACTAGCTGGGTAGCTCTACTGCTTAGTCTCTAGACCAACCTGGATCGGTGGATCTAGGCCTATCTGCTCTTCTATTACTATTACCCTGAAGACCTAAAATACTAGTTGAAGGAAAACCTCATTAGTCACTAGCCTATGCGTATCTCTTGATTCCTAATGATTCACCACCCTTCCCTTATGTTTTTGTGTTGTGTGGGTTCAGAATACTTTCTCAAATGTTGTGTGAGTGAGATATGAAAATTTCAGTAATTTTTTCGATATATACAACAAGACTATTATGTAAATGGGCAAACTAAACCTTTCGCATCTAATGCGTTGAAATATTAGACACAAACCAAACTTTTTTGCATTCAGTAATTATCAAGACTTAGATGTTTAGTAGTGCATTAGAAGAGATACAAGACAGCACATGTTATTTTCAAAATATTTGTCATATTTGTGTCACATCCAGTGCAGTGGAGCGTTGAATGCAAATTAAATTCTTACATGATTAGCCATCTTTCTTTAGATTAAAGAAAAAAGTTCTAATATTGCAAATGAGAATGAACTAAAAACAACCATATAAAATGATATCATTTTACCTGAAATTGTTGAATCGAACCATAATTATGTGAACAACCTGTCCTCTAACACCTCTCAAATCATATGAGGTCCATAGAAGGCACATCAAACTGGGCAGTCGGCGCTTCACGTCTCTCACATGGTCTCAAAGTCAACTTACCCTCATTTAAGGGCTCAAATAGGAGCACAAGAAGCTGCAACAAAGTCCTAAACCTTTTAGGCCTAAAGAGAATTTTGATTTCACAATCAAAGCCACTGTGTAAGAAGGTTGTTATCTCTCAAAATCATAAATGAACAGCCCTATAATTGATCATTTCCTGAAGTCCATTATTAGTCTTAAAAGGTGTTGCTCATTATATTATATATTCAAATACAGGTGGGGTCTAAAAACTTATGTCTAATTCATGATGTTATAGGAGTAATAGAATTGTCAAACCGACTTGGTCCTAGATTTGCTATCAAAAGAATAAAATTGAAGAATTCCAAGATGACCAAGGTCTAAAGACAGCTCATTGCAGTGAAGAAAGGGGACCTTGATGAGACAAAGATCACACCCATTATCCTACTTCTGACACTTTTATGCCTAAATTCAAACGGGCTACACTGAGATTAACCAGAGATTTGTAGGAATTTGACACCCACAAGCCATATAATCCTTTTTTGCACAGTTAAACATGGCTCTTGAAGCAATAGTTTTACACACGATGGGAATCTAAATAATCAAATACAAGGCAATGCAACCGACACGTTGCATATACTATTTAGGTTTACCAATCTTATTTTCTTATATTTTTAGCCTAGGATTTAGGTTTACCAAACTAAAAGTGGGGACTGGGGACTATACTAGCTTAGGAATGAATAATTTTGAAAATTTTCTTGTCTTTTTCCATCTTCATAGATTGGTTTAGGATAATTGAAGCTAGACAATTCAAGCCTCAAGGTCATAAAGAACACAAGTAATAGTAGAAATATGAACATATTTCACAAACTAAGAACCTTTTAATTCAACTAATACATTCTAGTATTTTTAACGGAAAAAATATTATCTAAATCTCTCTACTAAACTATCAGTAAATCAAAAACATATATCACAATATTTTAATTTTTGCAATTTATTGAGCTTGAATACCAACCAATTATTAGTAATATCACTGTCATTTTGTAATTAATGATAAGAGATAAACTTATTAGTACTATCATTTTGCACCAAACAATTATAACTTTTTTTGAGAAAGAACAATTATAACTTGTCAGTCAATAAATTATAAAATATATCAGATAAGTTGTGGACATAAATTTATTAATCATTAAAACATGAAAAAAAAAAAAAAGGATGAGAAACTTATCCAAAGCTTAACATGCCATGTGTGTGCTTGTACACCATGCTATATATGCTTGAGAATGAGATAACTATGTTCTGTATATTTCACAACCATGGACAATATGTGGGGGACCTTTTATTTTTATTTTTTATTTTTTATGACAGGTCTGTGACGAAGTCACCTAACTCTTGATAAATCACCACATGGGCCCAAAACCCATGTGAGTGGGCTCACTGGGCTTGAGCCCTACTAGTCAGCATGACGTCATCTTTCCTCCATGACAACACCATGATGTCACACCCAAAAATGTTGGAGTTGGCCTGGTCTTATTATATACCCAAGTGACGGTTCAAACTATTAATAAGTTTAATATATAACACGACATTTTTATTTTTAATACTTTTTCTTTCTTTAGAATTATGGGGATTGGTCAAGAAATTTAAAACTCAACTAATTGAAATTTTTTTTAGTGTTTTCAATAAAGAAATTCAAAGTTTAAATCTCTTCATTCTCAACAATCAAATTATCCAAAAATAAATAGTCAATTCTCTCCAATTTATATGAAATAGGTGTTCCTTATAAAAGGCTAGTTTAGGTATAAGACATTTTTCTAATTAGTATAAAATAAAATTAGTGTCATAATAGGTTAATATGAAAATAACGTACATACAACTTTAGCATAAATTATGAAACTAAAAAAGAAAAAAAAAGTAATGAATTTTGTAGTTTAATTGGTATTTTTAATAAAAACATTCAAGTACAAATTTGTTATTGCGGATTATATATATATTTTTGGCAAAAATACAAAATTGACCCTCTAACTTTCACCTTCTTTTTTTTTTTCATTTCAGTTCTCTAACTTTCAATTTTTGTTAATTCAAGGCTCCATTACTGCTGCCATTAAACCCACTAAAACGACGTCGTTTTGCATGAGGTGTGTGTGAGCCGGTTTGAGAGAGAGAGAGACTGAGTTCACCAGCGACGAGGAACCTCGCCGCCCTTGCTCTAAACCTCGCCGCCCCTGCTCACCGTGTAAACCACCACCACCCTCGCTGCTCTGCCTTGACTGAATCGATTGGTTCCATTTATGCATTTACAGGACAGTTTGGCAAATTTGCGGAAACAAGGGTAAAACAGAGGATTGCAAGATATTTGTCTTTCTTTGTCTTTTGGGGACAATTGAAGGGAAAAATTAGAATGAAGTCTTAACCTATGATAAGTTCGTGCAGCTGAAAAAGAACCAAAACTCTTCAGCTATTTGGTAAAACCTTTTTTAGAAAATTTCTTTAATGGTGAGTAGTGGAGAGTAAATTACTATTGTATTTTGGAGATACTGCTAATTAGGCAAGATAGGAATGAACACCCTTAATTTATTGTACCAAATCTTGAAGATTCGAGTAATTCATCCTAGTTAGTTTTATACAATATAGCGCCATTAAAGATAACAGTATACATTTTAGCTGAATCATACAAACCATTTTCTTCTAAAATAATCACATTGCTCTCCCAACCCATTCTATAAAGCAATATTTATATCATAGGCCAAACGAAAGAATAAAAAATTTGGGAAAAAAGAATGTCAATTTGCTTTGTTCCTCGATTAGACTCTAATAAGAATGTTTCAACTCTGCCATGATCACAAATTCATGAATAGCTTCCGGACCTGTTCAAGTGTGACAAATAGCACCACAGTAAATGGACCTTGCCTTGATATAGTTGGAATGAAACCCTTATACAAAGCCATAACCCCTGTCCTCACAGTGTTCATGGCACACCCATCACCGATTCAGAACTCCATCACCAATTCAGTCAAGGCAGAGCAGCGAGGGTGGTGGTGGTTTACACGGCAAGCAGGGGCGGCAAGGTTCCTCGCTGCTGGTGAACTCAGTCTCTCTCTTTCTCTCAAACCGGCTCACTCTCTCTCTCTCTCTCTCTCCAAGTTAAGGATTTGAATCCTTTGTTTTGTTTTGATTCAAAGGAAGGGGAACGACGACGTCGTCGTTCCCCTTAATGTTTTCTTATTTTTTTCCAAAATTTTCTTTTAATTCCGAATATTAAAAAAAAAAAAAAAAACTCACATACAAAACGGTGTCATTTTAGTGGGTTTAACAGCAGCAGTCACAATAGCAGTAACGGAGCCTTGAATTGACAAAAATTGAAAGTTAGAAAACTGAATTGACAAAATTGAAAGTTAAAGGACTGAAATGAAAAAATGTGAAAGTAGAGGGTCAGTTTTGCATTTTTGCCTATATTTTTTTTAATAAAAGTAAAAATGTTAGTGATGTGAGTTGTGTTTAAGTATTGTTGTACCATGATGACCATGGAAAGGGAAATGGGAACATAACATGAAGTCGACGACGCCGTTTTGCTTTTTCTTCAAAGAAATTAAAAGAAATCGTTTATGGTTGCCTCACTTTACGTGGCCGAGAAAATCTTTTCCCGGAAAAGGCCAGAAATCCACGAGATTCTAAAAAGTCTCATATTGCGGTGATGTAATAAAAACACGACACGTGGTCAATGAAGAAAAATGAAATGGGTGTGACGTGTGACCATGTGGGTCTCGACAGCGAAGGACCACTTGTATATAGTCGGCGTGCTGTTGTGCGACTAAATCCACATACTGCCAAAACAGACCTTTTGGTATCAAACCTATCAAATTCAAATATCAGTTATGCCTCATTTTGCTAGCTCTAAATTACTTTTAACACTTTCTCAAAAAAAAAAAAAAAAAAATTACTTTTAATAGTATTTGAAAGAAAAAATATCTGTGCTTTTTCTACGATTTATTTACAATAGTCAATATTTTTTTTTTTGAAACTTACAATAGTCAATATAGTACTAACTTTTTTAAAACTATTGATATGATATATTATAAATATGCAATTTTTATAAATATTTCAAAATTGATGTTACTCTAATCATGATTTACCAATTAATAAATTGTGAAAAAATTATCTTTAATCATTTTTATATATTTTTTGAGATAAAATATAGAACTCATTTTTATATTTTTATTTAAAATAGTTTGGTAGGTTTTCGAAATTGTTAAATTGTCGATTGTTCCAAAAATTTAAGTTATTAGGAGGTAGAATGGAGAAAACAGGAATCAAGCTTAGAATCTCATATTTTAATATCATGTTAAATTACTTATTGTCTCAAAAGTTTAAATTATTGTAAATTCAATCATTTAACCACAATTCTAACAAATATTTCAATTGGTATTGTTGTTGAGTTGGGATTTGAGATCAAAATCTACCTACATCTTTGATGATAAAAAGAGTGATCATTAATTCATTATAAGACTAGTGTGATAGGCATTAATTTTTATAGTAATTAAAGAGCAATCATCATATAATATTTATAAATAATACAATTGTTAATTAAAAAAACACAGTAACCTTTTTAAAATGCTTTTCATTTTATGTTAAAATTGACAACAATTTTCAATAGAACATTTACTTGTGGGAAAAGTACACAAAATCCTTCATTGTTCCTTTATAAAACATGACAACACTTTCCTATCAAAAAAAAAAAAAAAAAAAAAAAAAAAAAAACATGACAACACTTAAAATTTTAAATGCAACACTTAATCTTCTATGGTATTATCTTATATGTAAACCGTTAAACATATATGAAAATAAAACGATGAGTCTATATAACAAGGGCAACGTGTGAAAACTATTTGTTGGCCTGAGAAAACTATTTGGCCGGGATTGACTTCTAAGACGATTGTTAGGTTTATTCACGTGGAAATGCAAATATTGCAAAAGCTTTTTTTGTTGTTGTTGTGTTTAGGCCATGGATAATGGGTGGTCCTTTCCCGTGAACTTTGTCTTTCAAAGACTACCCTAAGCCAATCCTTTACTACTATTTCAACGTTACCTTAACGCATTTAATGCACCATGCTGGGACGGGTCCACTACGGTATGATACGTACATTTCTCACTCAACGACACTTTTGGAAGAGTTTTAGAGAAGGTCTCACCTTCTTCGACCAGTGTGGCTCCATCCCAAGTCCCAATCGGAGGGGAAAAAATATATATAGAAAACAATGTTAAAGATACATCTTTTAAAAAATAATAATAATAAATGGTAAAAATGGTAAATTGTGACTAGTATAATACTATATATATAATATCATTTTTACATTAATTTATTATTGATAATACTTCTTATTTTTTATAATTAAGTAATTAAAACGTGCGAAGAAAAATTTGAATATTGGATATTTTTATTAGAAATACTAAGAAATGTTATTTAAACTATAAGACTCTTGAATTATTGATAATATTTTTATTATATACAAATCACATGAAATAAGTGAATATTTTGGTGGTCTTACATTCGATTTGGTTAAGCTTAATTTTTTTTAAAGAAAATGTAGGGTTTTTTTGGTTATAGTTGTACTTTTATGTAATAAATAACATTAAAAAAATGAATTAATGAAAATAAATTTAAACACACACCTTAAGCTTATTGATACACACACACAAACACCCCTAGAATTTGGATAAAAAAACAAATACCTTGATCTTTTAATTTAAAATTATGAGCTCCTAAACCTTAAGAAATTCTCAATTTGCTCCTTCTATCTAAACCTTTATGGATACATGAATTTAAAGTAATTTTTTAATTAAATTTTAGTTCAAAAATATTTTCAATTAAAAAAATTATAATATAAAGAATTTGGAAGTGTGACTAAAATTTAGACATAATGAGCAATTCAGTTATTTCTCAAAATTTAGGGACTTCCAATTTAATACTAGAAGATTAGGGAGTTCATTTAATTTGATCCAAATTTCCTGGAAAAAAAATACAACAACAAAAAAATCTCACTTTGTCAAACACAAATTTCTCTCCCTATATATGGCTAACAATATCAAAGTTAGGCTTTGATGAGATTAAATCCTATAAGGACATGATGTAAAACTCATGTTGTACCCCTTCAATCCCAACATGCCACATCATCTTATCACATATTTAAGAATAAACACAATCACACTCAATCAATTCTAATACCCATATATAAATCCAACCAAATTGAAAATTTATTGAGATGTTATTAGGTGTGATAGGATGTATTGAATTTTAAGTAAAATACTGACGTGGCAATCACTTATTGGATGGTGTAAAACATGGATTTTACACCCCATCCTTATAGAATTTAATCTCGGCTTGGATAATTGCTTTTTTTTTCCCCTTTTCTTTCTTTTGGGGCAAGAGCTTGCCTAGTGAAAGTACAGTTTAGGCATGTGAGTTTCAGATATTCATATCTTTAACATGTGAAATTAACAGGCTAGTGTGTGATTTGTTTCCATCTCATAGGTCTTAAAAGGACCAATAATTCAAAAAGAATGCCTGCACAAAGTTATGCAAGTATATATGCATTATTGATTGACAATTGCACACGGGAGTGGTACATGCCACATTATAGATGGAGAATGAAATTACAAGCAACGGGATATGGCAATTGGCAATAGGCAACTTGCAAACATTTCTTGCACGAGTGCCTAAATTCGAGGGGATCCTCTGCCAAATCTCCCACTTTGCTTAGCTCTCAATTCTAGAAATCTAAAAAATAGTAAAATTCTAGCTATCTAAAAATGGTAAAAGACAGCCGCTAAACTTGGTTCTTTTGTGATTATTATTTTTAATTTATTAACTCGTTTAATAAAGTCTTTTGTGGTCGAATAAGAAATTCAGGATTCAATTCCTACCTATACAAAAAATCAATCGGTGTCTTAGACTGATAATAAAAACAATTATTATGGAGTGAACACCATAAGTTTAAACTCTATAAACCACTTTATATATATATATATATATATTTATATATATAAATATATATATAATATACACATGCGCACTTTTTTATTATTATCAATATTCAATATTGATAGTTTTTAGACCCCTTAAAACACAATTGGATTAACCTAGTTAATTAGCCAAGTTATTATTTAGTCCAAATTGTTAATTTAGGTTATCACAATCAAACAACCATATCATACATAGCAGCGAAAATATAAATAAGACAATGATATGATTACCCAGGAAACCAAACCGGTAAAAACCTGGGGAGGATTTAACCTAGCTATCCTCAAGGTAAACCTGAATCCACTATCTTGAAAGAATCGAAGTTCATACAATAAGACTTATAAGCCCCCACGCTCGACTTCTTATTGCTACCCACCAGTAGAACTTACTGACACGACCACGTACAAGCTCCGAATCTACAGACTCCTTCTTTCTTGGATTCACCACCAGATACAAGCACACCCGCTTGTGTTTTCTTTAAACTTCAATGGCAGCAACTGAATTGATCATCAAGGTGTAGATAACATCTCCTCCTTGAAAACCCTAAACTTGTGTAAAGGAAAGCTTCTCACAGATCTCATAAGAGATTTACACAAACAGCAATATGAGCAACACTAAAACGTGGCTAGGGTTTGCCTTTTATACTTAGGGCAAATTAGAAAACCCTAAACGTTTTAAAACAAAACTAGGGCTGAGTTGGAATTTTGCAGAAAACGCTTCTGATTCGATTTTCGATCGATCGAGCCTATTTCGATCGATCGAATCAGGCCGAGAAGCATAAATGCCTTCTGCATCAGCTTATTCCAACTTTACATAAATGAATCAACTTTGAGCAAGTCTAAACACGACTAAACAAATTGTTTTGATCATGATTTGCCAACAATATATATTAGAGTTCTAAATACATAAAATCCTAAGTCTTTAGAACCTAACAAATATGATTTGCCACTTTGATAGGACACCATGTTCAATACAATTTATTTTATAGCTTTAATATAACATAAAATAAAGATTGGTACCAGAATTTGTAATGCTTGCTCTCATTCACAAGAATTTCTATATCTTGTTTTTTTTCCCCCCTCAATTTCCCGCTTTAGCATTTCTAAATAATAAGAGATTATAAAGTAGAAAAACATCACAAAATTTTGCTTCAAGAGTTAACGATTAGAAGAATTAACGATTTTTTTTTTAAATGAACGAAAGAGTTAACTAAACTTGAATACAACAATATTGAGGTCTATTTAGTATTAACCCAACTTACGCGCAACGATATTAACCAACCAATTAACTCTAGAACCAATACCAAAGTATATACTATATATATTTAAAAAGTCCTAAAGTCCAACGCATCTTCTAACTTCCATAGCCTTATATAGATTATTATTACTAGTGGTTCACCTCTCCATTTCAATGTAAAGATCTTCGTTGACATATATACAAAAATATTTAATGTATCAGGTCGGCTTAGTGCATTTGGGGTGAAAACTGAAATTGAGGCCTTTTATATATTTAAATATGACTTTTAAAAAATAAAATATTATTTAAATTATATTATCTTGTTTTAGATGCAAAATTATTACTAATTAACATAAACCACATATAATTTCTTTTTTATAAATAATATAGACACAACAAATTTGACAAAAATTTTCATACCTGTTGATGTGGAAGGTTGATAGTGGTAAGTAAAAGAGTGATGTTAGTAGTAGACCTAGGTGAGAACTATTTAAAGGTTGTTAACTCAACTATTGTGAAAAATATTGTGAATTTTTTGTGTATATTGCTCTCTTTTTTATTTTTTGAAAAGTGCTATATTCACAATATTTTTCACAACAAATCTTAGATGTTAAGTTGTTATTGGTTTTAATTTGTACCCCCAACTGAAATTATTTTTTTGTCATCACTTACAACCTGTAATAACTTTCTACTTAGGATTTACTGTAAAAATGTTATAAAAAATATTGTGAACATCATTCTCCCTCTCTCTTTTTTCTTGTTTTTCATTTGATAAAAAAAAATTGTTTTATTTTTTGGTAATATTTGGGCTTAATTAATTAAAGAAATAATCATATTGAATAAAATTTGGGGGCCTTTTTTTCCACTTGCGGCCTTAGACGACCGTATCAATTGACGATTGTATATAGAGTAGAGCCGACACTAAATGTATCTTTACTTGTGGTCTTAAGACACTCATTAACAAAAGCTTGAAATTAAACTTGAACCCTTTTCTCATTATTCCGTCGAGAATATGACTTAAATCAAAAGTTTCATGATAAATTTAAAACTTAAACACATATTGTTCAAATTATTTCATTGGCAATTTGAAAAATCCTATGAATTGACAGTGTAGTAAATAAAACTTAAGAACTCCAAATTGATTAAAAACAAAAAATTCTGCAAAACTTCAATCAAAATATGGAACAATTATTGAACGGTTCAAACTTGAAAGAAGTTTAGGGGTTAGAGATAGCTAATTATAATTTATAAGCCAAGCTGCATGGAGGTTCCGGGGTACGAAGTTGAGTTAAGGAAAGGCAGTGTGGTGGATAAAAAGGCAAAAATTTCTCTTGCACGAGACGAAAGAAAAGCAGATGAGAGATCTGTTTGGCAATGAGACGCGTGGCACAAAAGTTATGATGTGTGGACTTTAATTGCTGTACAGGAGCTGAATCTGTCTATGTAATAAATCAATAAAGTGGCTTTTTTGAGCAGTACTGACACAGAGAGGGGAGAGAGAGAGAGAGATATAAAGATAGAGAAGTACGGTCTAGTGGGGACCACACGGAGTCAAAATGTTAACTTTTGTCAAACGGCCCTAGCCTAAATGTGTAATGGTAAATGTGTACGTCTCTCTCTACTGATTTCTTCTGCATTATTTTGTGGGAGCTCTTTATTACAATACCCTTCTGATGTTTTTTTTATGTAACAATTTGTTTAAGGTTGTGTTTACAAACTTGGATTTGGATTTGGAATTTAAATTAAAAAAATTTGTTATACTCTGCACTCTGCAGCTATAAATACCACCAAAGCTGTAGACCAAACTTAGTCTCAGCATAGTGATTCAAAATCATTCTTTTCAATACCAAGAAAAAAAAATCTCCTCCATTTCCTATTCCCTGAGTACCTCAGCTTTCCTCCATGATTAACACTGTTCCTCCAATAACTTTCCTCTCATGATCTCTGTTCTCAAAGGTTATTAACCCAAAAAATTTCTTCTTCTGTGAACAACCCAATATCTCTTTTGAGTTTTTTCACAAATCCACATAATTCCTTGGATCACTCTGTTTCAAAGCTAAAGTTTGTTTCTTTTTTCTTTCATTCTCATCCATTCTCTGTTTTCCTTTGCTAAAACTTTCATATCTTCTCTGTTTTCCTTTGCCCATAACCTCTGGTTACCAATTTTCATCATATCTAGGGAAAAAAAGGACCAATTTTTAGTGTCCTTGTTTCCTACACGTTGTTTTCCAACTTATTTTTTTCTTCCTTTCTGTACTCCACTTTTCCTTGAAAACAAAGCTTTAAATTTTGCCATAACCATGGATACAAACCAAGACCAAAACATTCCTCTTACAAACACTGATGTTGCTGATATCCGATCCTCGTTATCTCAACTCATATTAACAGGCGGCACTAGCACCTTGGATTCAATATTCTCTCATTGCAACCCATCAAACGCTATCACTAACCCTGTTTTTGAGCCTCTGGGTTCCTCTGTTTATCTCCACCAGAGAGATCTTCTACAAAAGCTCTGGCAAGAAAACCGACCAAGCAGTTTGCTTAATCATACTTCTTTGAATATCCCACTTCAGAGCTCTGTATGCACAAGCAGTTACAAAAGTCCCTGCAAGAAAAAGCTATACAGGGGAGTGAGACAGAGACACTGGGGCAAATGGGTTGCTGAGATTAGACTACCCCAGAACAGAATGAGAGTCTGGTTGGGTACTTATGAGACGGCAGAAGCCGCGGCTTATGCTTATGATCGTGCCGCTTATAAGCTTCGTGGCGAATATGCACGCTTGAATTTCCCAAATCTTAAGGATCCAAGTAAGTTAGGATTTGGAGATTGTGCTAGATTGAATGCTTTGAAGAGCTCAGTTGATGCTAAAATTCAAGCAATTTGTCAAAAGGTGAAAAGAGAGAAAGCTAAAAAGAATGCAAAGAAAAGCACAGGTGGTGGTGATGGTAGCAGTACTAGTAGTAAAATTGAGAAAACAATGAAGGTGGACTCATCATCGTCTTCGTCATCGTTATCGGTGCCACTGTCACCATTGGTTTTTGGTGATAGTTGGGGCAGTGAATTGTTATCACCTGCAGTTTCTGAAGATGGGTTTTGGAAGTGTGAGAATTCACCTTCCTCTGTTTCGACAGAGTGTCCAATGGCAATGGCAATGGCACTGGCAGAGGAATCAGATTTAGAAGGCTGTTCACTGGCAAAGATGCCTTCGTTTGATCCCGACTTGATCTGGGAAGTTCTTGCTGATCAGAGGACTATGTGTTTCGGACGCTGAATTGTCAAAATGCTTGCAAGTTTTGGAGGAATTTTCTTTGAATGTGAAGCAGGATTTTTACGTGTATATGGTGGTGATGAGGTCCGTAGTCTGTAGGCAGATGCTTTAATTTCCTAGTTTCTTATTCCAATCTAATGTCGATTTGTGAGGGTTTTTTCTAGCTTAGTTAGGGGCTATTAGGTTATGTTTTAGCCTTCTGCTTTTTGTTTGAAGGTTTAGGAATTATCTTTGAGCTAGTTACCCTCCTACACAGAGTGATGTAAGATTATACTGTACGTGGTCACTTGTTAGTTAAATCTATTTCTATGTTATTTCTGTAATAAAAGTCTTATAGTTTTTGTATTAATTTATACTAATACATTTCCAAGCAGATGTTAATGTGTCATAAAGCAACTGTTCAAGGCTAAACTTGAAACCTAATTCCTGCCAATAAATTACACGTTTCACATGACGTATGCCCAGTGTAATGACGAATAACAAAACAACCTGACCTCTTATCTTTGAGAGTTAAGAGTCTGTCCACGTTTCATAGCTAATCCTCCATGCCTCTTAAATATTAAGAAGCTGTGTATGAAGAGGTGGTCCAAGTCCTGTGCCCAATGCCCTATTCGAGTGACTGAGAGATAATGATGCTTCTTCATATTTAGAACAACAAAATTGTAAGCAGTTCCGTGCAGTATCTTACTTTTGTACCATTGTGATTCCTATGCTTGATATATGATAGAAGGTAGCTACAGATGAAAGAAATTAAAGTCGGGCTATTATTCAAATGACAATAATAAAGTAGGAAAACAACACACAAAAGAAAGGTGAAACTGAAGTGCTTCGTTTGGTTGTATCTCAGAGGTTTTTCCAATATCCTTGAGAAATAGACTATAAAATGCCCGATTCAGTATGCAAACTTGATGGTGACCCCAAGTGAATTTTAATGTCAATTTCAAGTTAAATCTTCATTGGCCCTTATTCAATTGTAAGGGATTTGTTTTGTCAAGCAGCAAATTAACAGGATAAGATGCAAGACTGCCTACTTTTTGACTTCTAAGTAATTATAAGTTTATAAGTAAATTTTGAAGATGATGGAGAAGTAAGCTTGACACCAGACAACTCCAAAGAATCACGAGAAAAATTCTTAGCAGCTTTCTTGAGATAACTGATATATTAGGCAGCTGCTGTAATAGGCTCACATGCAAGTAGATTAGAAATTGAAATTCTTACAGTCAAAACTATTAAGCAATTTCTACAAACAGTGATTTCTGGTTATGACTAGAATGAATTCTATGCTCCTGTATGAGAGAATTACATCGCAACAGGAAAAATTAGGCGAAACTCAACTTTGCTCCAGCAGTCTTTGTTCATGCTCATATAAGACATCCAAGGGAATATAATGAAATCAGTGGAATTTAAATGCTTTAGAAAATTTCTTTTAACAGCTTTTTTTTTTTTTTTTGGATAAGTATCTTCTGCTAAATGGTGACCCACAACATGCACTTTCTTTTTTTGTAAGGGCGCACTGGCAGGTCTTGAAAAAAGTGAAGCATTCTTGCAAGTTGCAATATTGTAGCAGCAGAGTACTACATGAAATTTTGCATGGGCATTAACCACAGTTTACAGTAAACAAAAGAAAGGTACCAGCAAGCTACACAACACATTGATCCTGTTTTCTGGACAAGATATGGTATATAATTTCATCATGATTATAGCACCTCATAAAAAAATAATTTTACATAAAATAAGAGGACCTCTAATAGCCGGATACAAGCTGATTAGAAACTTAGAAAAGCACTACCAGGTCAGAGAAGTCTTTGAGTGTTGCAGTTTTGCATTGTAAGAATTTTCTATCTCCTCCTGCAACATTCATAAATTGCATGGTTAACCTAATGTTTCCTCACCAAAACTAGCATCTTCAACAGAATGTTTATTTAAGGGGTTCATTCATTTAATATTGCATGTTAAGCATACGCATAAGAGGAGGAAACAGACATGTATAAGTAACTTTCTTGACATTCTTTGACAAAGGAGGGAGAAAACTTCATTTTGAAAGGCTAGAAATTTGTTTATCAAGTTTCTTGTATGGATAGCAGTAGCTGCGGAAGTTCTAACAGGAGCATTAACAAAGCCTACCCTTTCACAAAAAGTCTGTGTTTTATCTAACACTGAATATTCTTAATCGGCATAGCCTAGAATAGTTCAAAACATAGCCCAAGGACCATGATATCAAAGATCAATAATGCTGCCTAAAATTTGTAATAAGCTATATGCCAAGACAATTCTGATGGCAATTTCCTAAATCAACATACAAAGGGATAATGAGAGAGAGTAGGCATACCTTGCAAGACTTTAGTAGAGGCTGCAAGAATGATGATCTGAAAAACCTGATTGATTTTCCAAGTGAGGTTCTATCCCATTCTGCTGTCAAGCAACAAAATTTACATCATCAGTGATACTGGAGAAAAATCCAAATGGTATCTATATTAAAGTGAGCATGCAGTAAAAGGGATTACCCTGCAAAACCTAAAACAGAAGTTGACCAACCATACAACTATATGACCTCCAATTCAACTTCCCGGATGTCATCAAGTCCCATACTAATTAAGGAAAACCATAATGGAAAGGAAGCCCCACCCTTGCATCAACTATTTTTTATTTTCAGATTGCTTTTTGTGAACCACCAAAAATTTGATAGGATGCATAAAAATTTGGGTAGCTAAAATAGTGATGCAAAGGCAATGGAAAAACTGTAAATAATGTCCTAGTTTTGTATTAACATACCATTATCATCTGTTCCCAAACCTCCCATGTTAATTTCCTCTAAGAGCTGTAAATTCAACAAAATCAAATAACACTTCATGAGAAACAAGAGACAAATTCCATATAGAAGTTCAAGATCTACATCATTATAACAAAATTTAAATTGAACTAGGATGAGAATTTTTCAAACCATTCACCTTGGATTGAAAAATCTTCCTGGCAAGCAATCATTCAAATGAATAAATAAAAATTCATTTCATCAAAAGTACCTTGGAAAGGGTTGGTACTGCAGTAGGATCAAATTCCTCGCAGCGATTCGGATCAATAGGAACACAAACACGACCTGGAATAATGAGAATAAATTACTATACAATACCATTATGAGCCACATAACTAAGCAATATCTACCATAACAGATGGCAGTTAATATTACTTATCAGAGGTTTCTTATGATAAGCATATAACTTTCATCACTAGTATTTGATAACTAATATTACTAGTTTAGGTTTAAAAACATTGGTATTCAAAGCAAAACAAAACCCTTTATATTTTTCCAAAAAATTATCTAGCAGCGTATTTTCAAGTAAAAAAAAAAACTAAAAATGGTCACTAATATCTGATATGGATTGCAGGCATATGCTCCAGGTGCTAACCTGTCTTTGGATGTATGCAGAATGGTGCTTTTAGCAAATGGTTCATGTGTTTTGAAACCTAATACCAACAACAGATAGGTCAGATGAAGAGTTAGTATACATATGGCAGATATAACAGGCTTGATTGTCTAAGGAGTATACAACCATTATTTGTATCAAGTTATGATCCTGAGAAGAATGTACACTTGGAAAAAGTAAAAGTAATAGCATAAACCTCCATATCAAGTCGAGGGTAACTAAAAGAGAATACAATCTCTTCAACACACTTTCCCAGTCCTGGTGCCTGAAAAAGGGAAAGATGTAAAACAAAATGAAGTTTCCATTAAAATTCCTTAACAAGATTATAAAAGTTCTTGTCCTAGTCTTTCCATAAACACATCATTAAACCATTGTCACAACTATGGTTATCCTAAGTATTCCAACATTCAGCTCCTTCAAATCCCTTCCACTGCCTGTTTGCTATCCATTGCATAGATGGAACTCAGCAACGAGCACTAGGCTTAATGCCTTCCTTAATTTCTTTGTTCCTAAGAAAATCACAACAATTAAGGCCCTATCTAAGATGACCTAATTAAGGCTGAAGATTTGATAAGATTTGATGTGCACATTTGTAGAAAAAAGGGCAGTCTACCAGATTATAAAAGTTCCATTAAAATGTAAAACAAAATTAAGTTTCCATTAAAATTCCTTAACAAGATTATAAAAGTTCTTGTCCTAGTCTTTCCATAAACGCATCATTAAACCATTGTCACAACTATGGTTATCCAAAGTATTCCAACATTCAGCTCCTTCAAATCCCTTCCATTGCCTGTTTGCTATCCATTGCATAGATGGAACTCAGCAACGAGCACTAGGCTTAATGCCTTCCTTAATTTCTTTGTTCCTAAGAAAAATCACAACAATTAAGGCCCTATCTAAGATGAACTAATTAAGACTGAAAATTTGATACGATTTGATGTGCACATTTGTAGAAAAAAGGGCAGTCTACCAATTGTATCACAAAAGAATTCAACAGCTTAGGCTTAGGCCCAGACAATCATACAATGCAATCCACAAAACACTTTGCTGACATCAGTTCTATCAAATTGTTTTAAGCAATTTCTATGTTATTAGAATCCAATAATATCAACCAAGTGGCAAAAAGAAATAACGTGATCTCAAAGATGGCTGAAAAATCCCCTATTCCAGTTGAGGCATCTGGTTGCCTCAGAGAAATACAAAATTATAATCCCTGTCTACATCCTAGTTTTCTACTTTCTTCTACTGGGTTAGTGTGGCACATATGTCCAACGTTGATTACAAGATTCCTAGCAAGAGATAGTTGTGCTACACTAGAAATTCCATACCTTCTGTTTTCCTGATTTCAGTATCTTTTTTACATGTTTCCATCGATCAACATTAATGTTTTCTTTTGAAATGGAGGACTTTTTGTTGTCTTGCCACTTCCCCCGTAGTTCAGAAGTAATAGCTGCAAGGATAGCTTCACATATAATACTTCACTAACCATGAGCATAGAACATATTATACATGAAAAGGGAAAAGAAATTGTGTACATTCATCAGGAATCATTTCTAAGATCTTCTCATATCTCTCCTCAGTTGAAAATAAGCTTTGATTTGAAAGCAAATTTCCCTCAAAGAATTCCTCCAGGACTTTGTATGATCTCCTGTAGAGATGGAATATGTCTTAGTAGAGGATACAATTGGCCTAGAATTAAAAAGTCAATACATACTAACACTTACAAAAGGAACGGATGTAAGGCAGAACTTGTTAAAGACACCTTTTTCTGACTATTTTCATTTCCCTGATCAGAGTACAGAAAATTCCACTGAACTTTATGAAAACATATTCCTCCAAATTAAAAGTTTGTCAAAACAGTATAACCCACCTTGTATACACGGAAATATTCAGCAATAGATGACCTCTGTTCATTTGTCAACCTACAGGAGTAATGGCAATACAGTTTGAATCTTTGAGCATCGTGAACAAAGAACTTGAAAAAGAAATTTCAGAATTTGATTATTTAATGTACAACCTTCTTGCTTTCGGATCACAAACCCAACAATGAACACCACGTCGACCACTATATACCCAGAGAATGTGATTAAAACCAAAATCATCTGCAACAAATTATTTAGAGCAACGTGGAAAATCAATCAACTGAAAACATAAGGCTTCTATAAAACCATATGACTATACAATTAGTAAAAAATATGATAATAAAAAAATTAATATATAGGTCCAACATTGTCTCGTGAGTTCCAAATACAAAAAAGCCAGTATTCAATATCCTCCTTAATGTATGGATTCTTGTTAGAAAAAGCATATGAACTAGTGTTTCTTTTAGATCTCATACAGTGAGTCATGGAGAGCTTCTGACTCTACATAATAGCCCTCCCCATTAACGTAGGTTGAAAATTATAGAATTGGGGAGTAACTTTCAAGCAATACGTCTCCACATAAATAGCCCCCTAAAATGTTTACCATGGAGCCTCTTTCATTGTGTATATTTAAAACACAGTCCCTGAAAGATCTAACATCCATCTAACTTGTCAATATAAGACATCAGATACTAATTAATATTACTCTATTTACTTGATGCATATGGATAAAAAAACCCATACCTCTGAGGGCAGGATCAATCACTTTGATGGCAATTGTCATTAGTGTCCAGCATTTTAAGCAAACATCAGCTCCAGAGCAGCAATATCTAACATCATCATAGTCTGTCATATCCTGTGGATATAAGTCTACATCAAGCATCTCAAACAAGTCGACAAACTCAAATATTCGGTAAAATACTGTCTATTTAATAACTCCCAAAATATTTGCCAATGAGCACTAGCTCAAATGGCACCTCCTCTTGCAAAAGCGAAGTGGAGAGTGAGATAGTGAGTTCAAGACCATCCCGCCACCCACTGGTGCATTTGTAACTTACCAATCAAACTATTAAAAAAAAAAATCCAAAGTCTTGATCAACTTACTATATCAAAAACAAGCTCCTTCTCCACTGGAGTGAAAACATTATTGCCACTTTGTGCATACGCGTGCCTCTTTGCAGGCTACAGAATATAAGTGATTAAAAAGAGAAAAGGGCTGTTAATAAATAGGCAAACAAGGGCAAAAATTGCAATTCACAATAAACAACATTACCACAGAGAGGAACCCTAGCATTTAGTTCCAGGCTTTGTTATGCTTAACAAACATCAATACACAAAATTGATTCCAAAATCATGCATGTACTAATTACAAACCCAAGTCATTACATGTACTATAAGAAAATTGAAAACTTTTAACATGTGGCAAGTATGTATTAAACCAAAATTGTTGCTATCTTTCATTTAAACAAGCAAGTATAAATTGGAAAACCAACTAGATATAACTAAATTATCTACTAAATCATGCTCGCTAACAGCTAAAACAATTCAACTTACATCAACGCTGTACACCGGCCCAATATCTATTTTAAATGGACACTTCTCCTTGATGGAATTTTCAAGTTGGGACGCGCTGTTGAAAGACTGGAAGCGCAGATAAATGTCGTTATCTAATGTAAACGAAAATTCTCTCCGGCCGAAATAGGACTCATCACAGCCAGGATGCTTCCCATCTATAAACACCAATCCACCACATATTCAGCAAAGAAACAAATACGCTAAAATATTGTTTCCATCCTTAAATTTTCTTAAAGAACCTTTTTCAACCTAACTAATTTTTTTTTTTTAAATAATAATTTAGAGATGAAAAAAGATATTTTTCAAAGTTTAAGGACTAAATGCCTTTTGATAGTTTAAGGACGAAATTGAACTTCTAGTTTAGGCTTGAAAAATAAAATTCATGCAAAATGTAGGACAAAAAACAGTATTTTAGCCAAACAAATACAAAACTTCTAAGCATAAACACACAAAGAGCAATATTAGGAAATGTGATTTTTTACCATTTCCATAAGACATCCATTTGAATATATCTGCATGCGGAAATAGTTTTCCTGGCACAAAATTGAACAAACAAACAAATAAATTATTTAATTAAGTAAAAAAAAATTCAAGATTCACACCGAAATTCAAACCTAGCTAGATTTATATAATACAGAAGCAATAATTAAAGAAAATAAATCGGAGAAATATATATATGTAATTTACCGTAATAGACTTTGAGATAATTGGCGTTGAAACCGTCAGGAACGGCGTTCAATTCGCTCCGATCACCGTTCATAAGTTCGCGCTGATCGATCTCCATGTCTGCGGTTCCATTCTCGATTTCCTCTTTGGTCATTTTGAGTACTACACACCTTTGCTTTTTCTCTTTCAGATTTCACAAACAAAATCGCTCTGTGAAAATCAAGCACAGAATAAGAACTGGTTAGAGAGAGAGAGACTGCTTCGTTCGTGAAATTGCAGCCGTTGGTTTGTTGTGGTTGAGATCTGAGGGTCAGGATGGGAATGAATTAAGGTCTCAAAATGGCGGGAACACCAGGTAAATAAGTCCTTTTTTGGCGCGAAAGATTTTAGGGGAAGAACGAGACTACCAGTGCGAGAGTTAAAAAAAATAAAAAATAAAATCACCGTGCGGGTGCGGCATTTGAGATTAAAGGCCCATGAGATGTTGGGCCAGTTTTAAGCCCAATAATTTAATCCTTCTAATCATATACTATACTATATAATAAAAGTTGAGCTTAGACGCTATGGTTGCGCTAAGTGATTTCACCAAATTTAAGAATTTTTTTTTTTTTTTTTTTTTAGATTTTAAAAATAAAACATTTATATATAAAAAAAAGTCTAATACATCTTAAATTACAGCAACGTATACTACACTTAAAAAAAAAAGGTCTAATGCATCTTGAATTGCAGCAACGTCTAATTCTTAATTTTTTGTATTATAAGAAAAAAGTAGCAACGTAGTGTATTATAAAAAAAATAAAAAAGTCTATTATAGAATTCTGTTCAACTAATATTAGATTAACATTAGATTTTTTGTTCATATCAACTTCTAATTACAAAGATCAACAAAAATTAATTAGATAAACCCAATCCGAATCAAATATCACTCCTAAAACTAATTAGATAAAACAAGAATACAAAAACTTCTAATTAAAATGAATTACAAGGACCAGAACAAAACTAATTAGATAAAGAGTAAGACGCATAAAACATAAAAATTAAAATAAAATAAAAAAATAGAAAGGAGAAGATGAATTTGATCACAATTGAAATCTTATCCGCATCAAATACCACTTCCAAATATTAATATTTTACTATTATATATTGCTCCTTTAATTTTCAAACTAAGTCTCTTTCTCAGTTTTTTTTTTTTTTTTTTAAAAAAAAAAACTTTCTCTCCCTTTCCTAGAAGCGGTTTGACATGGAAGACATTACTACCACCACAGGCAAGTATTTTTTTACACTTTACATGCACTTGATTTGTCTTTCAAATATGCATACAGTTTGATTGTGTATTTTATAATCATTAGCAAGATTAAAATGAAAATTCATTATGAGTTTACGACTATCAAGATCTGTAGATTCAGCCAACAAAAAGCAAAGAAACACTATTCTTGCAAATAGATCATATAAGCAATGAATAATTGAAGGTAACCAATATAGTCATACATTTATTTTACATAATAAATTTGTATCGAATTACAAATTTATCTGCTTCAATTGTGTACATTTATTTTATAATAAATTTGTTTCAATAAACTAATCTTCTTAAATTATGAATACTTCAACAAACCAAGATGCTAATACTGTTACAATAAATTTGTTGTAAAAAAAAAAATTTGTAAACTCATCTACTTTGATTGCTCACATTTATTTCATAATAAATTTGTTGTGAAATACAAGTGAAGGTAATAAACTTAGTCATGTGTATTTTTCATATCATTTTTCTTTGCAAGTGATAGTGAACAAAAAACTAGCCTATCTCCAATCCATTCGTCAAGTCATCCAAGGAAGGATCATCCACCCATAATATTGTACGTACAGGGTCATAACAAAGGTTTAGCTTATAAGTGCCTTCAAAGAGGTCGTCCAAGACCAGAAGGGTCGTCCAGCTCACGAAGTGACCTGGACGACCACCCAACACTTATAGATTTTCAGAGTGAATTTCTACCCAAAGCTTATAATTTGAACCACATTCTACTATTCTGAAGTAAGGGTGAATTCCTTAATCTTCGCTCTAACTTCCCACTAAGTTCTTAACTTTTCATAGCAGTTATAGAAGTTAAGTTTGAACCTTCTAACTTCCACCCATGTTGGGGAAGTTACCAAATAAGTAACCACTCAAAAATTCGCTATAAAAGGACTTAGCCATATCAATTCAAGGTACATTTTTACCACTCCTAAGGTTGGAATTCCTGAGTTTAAGAGAGAAATCTGACTTAAGCATCGGATGGTTCTTGGCCGGTTCACCCCGTCTCTTTTGATTGTGTGTTTCTTTCTTTTCGGGCCTTCCAAATAACTCAAAGCCCATTGAAGCCCGGAGTATTCAAACCTATTGGTTTTCTATGCATCATTAGCAAGTACTTTTTAACATTTTTTTTTTTTTTACTTTTCTTAATTGTATCTTTATTTATTTATTCAATGACGATTCCTATAATCCTACTAACATATGGAATTTTAAAAGATAAAATTTTGTAAACTAAATCATTATCTTTTGAAAAAAAAATGATTTAATTGTTTGCACTATTTCATTATGTTTACTTATGCAAAAATCTATATTAGTTATGCCTACCTTTATCTAAAAATAAGGTTATCAACTATTTTTTATTTTCATATTTATCTTCAAGTATATTTACAACTTGAGATTAGATCATAGAGAATAATTTGATGAGATTTTATATTAGAGTTTAACTTGAAACTGTACTATCTTTTAATAGTAAGATCAGTTGGGAAAAAAATATATAAATATTTGCACCTAAACGATACTTTAAGGATGCCTACAGCGAAAGCTACAAGTTCTCTTTTCCTCTCCAAGGTTATTTAACTCTATCATTTCTTTTTTTTTTCTTTTTCTTTTTATCTATTTCATTATACACATATATTTGATAGGATCTTTTTCTTTTCTTTTTTTATTTCATAATACACATATATTTGATAGAGTGAAATTCAGTGCCTCCTCCCTCGCTTTCAAAGGAAAAAAGAAATCAATTCTCATGTAAGTCTCTCCACGTTTATTTTTTTTTTAATGTTTAATAATTTAGGTTTTTCTTAATTCTTAACTATTAAATTGAGGTTACTACTTAAATAAGCTTTCAAAATTTTTTTATCATTTTTAATTATTGAATTCAAGATTTTTTTTGTCATTCAAATATGCGGTGGTGATTACTTGAGCTTTAAACCTTAATATATTATTTTGCAAACTCCCTTTATATTTTTTTTAGCCATCTCTTTTTATATTAGTTACATAGTTAATTTAAGACTTATATATGATTTAAAAAAAAAAAAAAAAAAACTTAATCTACACACATGCATTCATTATATAACTTAAAATAAAAGATTACTTCTCTTTACTTTATTTTAATTATCTATTTTATTATTTAATTTCAATTAAATTAAAAATTATTTTCTTATTTTCTTTAGTTTACACATGATTCTTAATTAAGCCGTGCATCGCATGGTCATAATATTAGTATAAGTATATAACTCATAGCCTCATAGGAAGAAGAAATAGCCACATAGATTGAGACCCGACCCTATTGCACCATGCAATTATCTATAAATTGAAAATTAAAAAAATTCACTTTTAATCTGGTTAAAATAGCATTTGCATCAGCTCCCAAATTTTTTTCCTTGTATTAGTATAATAAAAACCTACTTTTTCTATTTTACATATTCACTTTTCAAAACACCTTAAATCAAATTTTCTAATTTTATACTACATTTCATTAAAATACTAATTTTCCTTGATTTTTTAAAATTATTTCTCTTTTTTTACATACAATAACCGTCATTCACTCTCTTCCTTCATCCTTGGGATATGTAAAGAAAGAATAAAAAAAATTATATGCAAAATGAATAATGTCGGTGTAAATTTACATGGTTATTGTAGCAAACTTGTAAATTTTTAGGCAATAACCATTGTTATTCCTTACAAGTTTGCTACAATAACCATTTAAATTTATACGGTTATATATTGACTGATGTGGGTCATTACTCGTTTTAGGCAAAACTGTGTTAATTTTGACACATTTTTTCTATTATACACTCACTAATGTAAGTGCTCTTAGATTACAAAATTTTAAAACTTTTTTAACTTACCTCATATTAAACTGCAACGGGACCATGCATCGGATCCAAATCCTATATATACAACACATAATATCTGTTAACTAAGTCTGTACATTGCTTTTTTGGTTAAAATTTGCGGTCTTTTATAAAATTATAATTGATAAAGAATATTTCTACAAGTACCCGTTCGACATGCTCACTCGTCACCTACATGCTCATTCGTCAACTACCTAATAGGGAGCTTTTCAACATGTCTCGTCCAACACCCTATACTCGTCTGACACGACACTTGTCTGACTTAGCACTCGTCTGACATGGCTTCCTTATTTAACATGTGCACCAGTTGAACGATTGAACCGTCACCTTGCTATATGGTTCGTTCATCTTAGGTTGCTCGTCTGCCACTAATCCACTATCTCCAATATGTTGGTGCCTACATTCCAGCAAATATGGTCACTCTAGACCCTATATAAACACTAAGCTAGATATCACAATTTAAATTTATGTGAAAATACAATTTCCTAATTCTTACGCTTTGATAGTTATTGGAGATCATTGTAAGTTTCTAACCTAACATTCAGAGGGTCTTTGGCGGGCATTACACTAGTACACTTTGTAGGAATTTTACTCTTCAAGTTTTCTGACACCACAGATACGGACGATTGACTTATTATTGATTTTGTGCATCATCAATAATTTTCCTATAATAGTTTAGGATTGTACTAATGTCATAATCGAATAGGGTTTTACTTCACGTTTTTCTCAATGCCAATTCCATGGAACAAGCTTAAGATTGCTATCTTTTACATACACTAAGCATTTTTCCTCTTATCCTTTTCTTATGGCAGGGTTCCACTTTTTTATGTGGCTATTTGTCCTACTAGAATCTCAACCTGAATCTTGCTGCGCATTGCTTGTGCATTTGATGGATTTATTTCATATGCCAAACCATTTTGCTTACATCTAGTCTTGAAGCTATTCTATTTATTCGAATGAATACAATGGCCAATCCTTCATTTTATTTTTCCGTATTATATACCATCTCCTCTCTTACTCGTCTGTCTGTCATTAGATTTTTGCTCCATTGGATGGAGTTGGTGGCTCTTTCTTAATTTATATAAGTTGGAAAAATTAATTTTAGCAAATGTTTGGTTGAATGTTTTTAGTCAAAATCAAAGTGGGATCTGCACATCCTTTGAGTTAGGATTAAATTGGAACATGTTATCCCCCATGAGAAAATTGACGTCATGTAGTCACTTAACCAAACCAAAACTATTTAAGGAGAGAATGAGAAATTGACTCTTTAAGAGCATTTGCATCAGACAGTTCAAAATAGAAAAATGGCTTAATTTCACATATCTAAGCCCCAAAATCGCCCACATCAGTCAAGCTAAAGATATGTAATTAGCAAAGTTGCTACAGTAACTGTATAAATTTACAATGACACTATTCATTTTGCATTTAGTTTTTTTTTTTTTTTTTTTTTAACATATCTTGAGTATGAATGAAGATAGTAGATGATGGTTATTGTATGTGGAGAAAAAGAAACAATTAAAAAATAAAGAAAATTATGTATTTTAATGAAATAGAATTTAGAATAGATAATCTGATTTGAGTGTTTTTAAAAAGGGGTTATGTAAAATAGAAAAAAGTAAGTTCTTATAGTAAAATACAAATTAATTTTTGCACGAGTTTATATGAATGCTTGTATAGTGTTCACTCGAACATGGTTTAAAGTGGTAAAATTTGTGAGTCTCACATAGGAAAGAAATTGTACATTTTATAAATTTATATACTTATGGGGGCAATTTCTTTGAGGTGTTCAGTATTAAATAATTATTTATTATTTATTTAAATGTATATTATTGTGCATGATTTTTAGTTTTTTTTTTTTTTCATTGTATCTTGCGAGACAAAAGTCCAAGAGTCTCAAAGTAACAATTGTGAGGGGCAAAATTTGTTTAAAGAAATTGTGCCAAGTACAAGCTTGATGACTTGCATCTTTTTTCTTTACGTATCTGAACTATGTGTAATTCTATTTATTTTACAGATTTCTAATTGTGTACAAATTCGATTTCTGATCTTATTTATAACATCTGTTTATGTTTTTTATAATTGAATTTGGTTGTGTTTGTGTTTACATAATAATACAAAACTAAATTAATTTCTACAATAAGTCAATAATAACCAACACTACCTTATTCACAATGAAAAAAAAAATCACAATTTGGGTTTTTGTTTACGAAAGATTCCTGTGATCCCTTTTCTTAAAAATAAAAAACCTTATTCCTTTGATCTAAATCGAATAGAACTTGCTTTATTGACATAGAAATATACTGTCTTAAAAATGCTCATACAATCATACATCGTTCAAATTGTCCTCTAGGATAAGCCACTATGGACAGAAGAATCTAGCATTAAAGTTTGGGAACAGAATCTTTATAATTGGAAGTCCACGAGATTGGTTTTGGCTCAGCTTTGTTTTTTTTTTTTTTTGGTAAAGGGTCCACTCTCCACTACCACTACCCCGAGCTTTTCGAGAATAGAATTCTTCAATGGAGTTTGATAAAGAAAAGGCTCGTAAAAGAACACTCTGCAACAACAGAAGCGTTTATCTAATCAATACTTGCGAAGTTGCGAGCCAGGCGGATGGCATCATATTCTGTCTGTCGTGGACGGCCATGAAGGCATGAACTCAATTTGTGTAGGAGCCAAAAATCAAAATCTCAAACTTAATTATCATTTTTCTTAACCATCATAGTTGTAGATGATTCATCCTTTTAGTCTCATTGCTTGAAATCACCTATGTTTTGGTTAGGGGTTGAGTTTAGGCCATACTCAGCTTCTTTAGGGAATGGTTGTGACTAGGACGGAGCCAAAACTTAGAGCTAGGGGGGCGGCTTTGCTGTTGGTTGTGTGCAGTGACTTTGACTTTTGACTTTGTTGTTACTTAGTTGCGTAGCTGCAAATTGTTTAAAATTTTTTAAAGGGTCAGATTGTTTGTTTTTAGTAAAATTGATTGACTAGGCTTAATTTTTTTTTTTTAGTTTTACTATTGATAATTTTTGTTGTTGTGCTAATTTTTTTGGGCTTGTATTTTTTTTTTTTTTTTTAGATTTTAGACTTATAAATATTTTTAATGGTCTTTAAAATGTGAAAAATGTTTGAACTACAAACTTTTTGAACTACAAACTTTTTTTTAAGGCATTGCACCCCCCCCCCCCCCCCCCCCCCGGTCCAACTATGGCTCCGTTCATGGTTGTGACCCCAGTTTCATCTAAGCCCTTCAAACATTGGTTTCTCAATAACAATCAACCAATAATAATATTTCATAGACTAGACATTTTCGTTTGAAACACAACGGGATACTAATTAAATTACAAGACTCTTAGCAAAGCTAACACAATCTAATACTTTTTTTAATAAAATTTTTTATAAAAACAACACAATCTAATAATTAATTAGTCTTTCATTTGATTGAGTAAAATTTGTTGACTATTGCCTTTTTATCTATATAATTTCTCTGTTGCCACCTCCATTTTAAAATAACCCTTTTTTTTTTTTTTTTTTTATCTTAGCTTGAATTTTTATTGTGTGGAAAATTCTCATATACAAAGAATTTCACAAAGTTTGATGTGTCTAATTATTATCTGGAACACAAGCCCATGATTTAAAATTGACTTCATATTTTGGTTGCTCGTGTATGTAAGATGTAAAATTCTTTACGCTTGTATTGTAAACGCACTAAAACAATTATTACCCTTAAAAAATCTTCATATCCTCTCTCTCTCTCTCTCTCTCTCTCTCTCTCAACTCTAGTGACTATCTTTCATATTCCCTTTGTTTTTCTTGGTAACCAAAGATAACTCTTTGAGCGATTTCTATCTTTAAAATCTTATATAGACATAGGTTTGTGTTGGCATATGTTTTTCTAGTGGCAAAAAATACTTAATATAATCAAACAAATGATCAAAGGTTTTGTTAAGATGTAAGGCTAAAGGAGGAGTATTCTATTTCCTACTTAAATAATGCACTACATTGCAAATTATTGTAGCTTGGAATAAGTGTGCGTTTGTTTGCACTTTTAGGAGCTGAAAACGCCCATATTACAAAAAGCTGAAGAAAAATTGCGTTTGGCTCAGCCCAAAACGCGCATACTGTTACCGTTGGGCTGATGATGAATTACGAAAATACCCTGATATCTCTCACGCCTCTCATCTCATCTCTCTGCTCTCCCTTTGCACGAAGCTCAGTTCTCACGCCTGAAGCTCATTCCTCTCATCGTGCTGCTACAAACACAGCACCACCCTCACCGGTTTACCACCACAATCAACAAAACCCATTTCAACATTTGATATTCCAAACACAAAATCAACAAAACCAAACCAAAAATAACTCAAAATCAACACAAAAACAACTTAAAATCAACTCAAACCCCATTGGAAAACCCATCCCAAACCCAACTCAAAATCAACCCAAAATCCACAGGAAAAAAAAAAAAAAAAAAAAAAAACCCCAAAATCCCAAAATCCCAAAATCCACCCAAAATCCTTATGTTTCAATCATCTTCATCATCATCATCATCTTCTCTGGAGTGTGAAAAAAAAAGAATAAAGAAGGAAAGACGAAATAAGGAAATAAAGAAAAAAGACGAAAAAAGAGATGCAGAGACTTCTTCATCATCATCTTCATCTTCTTCATCATCATCATTAGCTTTCGAATTGTCAAAAAAAAAAAAAGAGATGCAGAGACTTTGAGGGATGAGAGAGGGGTTTGAAGTGTGTGGAACATTCTGGAGTGGAGTGTGAAGTGGAAGGGAAAAATAAAGAAATAAAGAAAAAAAAAGTAAGGGCACGTGTGTGGAGGAAGTGGCAGGGAAAAAGAGGAAAGAAGAAAATAAAGAAAAAAAATTAAGAGTATTTGTGTGGATGAGAAAAAAAGAGGGGAAAAAAAGAAGAAGGAAATATGGATAAAAAAATAAAATAAAATAAGGGAAACATAAAATAAAGAATAAGAAATTAAAATTGAGAAATATTGTTACAATATTTTCACAATACTTTCACAATAAATCTTAAGTGGTAGGTTATTATTAGTTAATATTGGTGAGAAAAAAAAAATTTTGTTTAGAAATTGAAAAAAATAATTATAATAGTACGTTCAAATTAAAATCAGTATAAATTATCACAATACTTTCACAATAAATCTTAAGTGATAGGTTATTATTAGCTAATATTTGTGAGAAAAAAATAATTTCACAATATTGATTTAAGTATGAAATAAACTCTCTTATATATACATTGTCCTTTTTGGTAATTTACTTTTTAAACTGCCACTTTTATAAGTGCTAGCTAAACACTCAGTTTTTTCAAAAAACACTTTTTAACAGCTTTTACCAAACACTTAGTTTTTTGAAAAAGCACTTTTTCATTATGCACTTTTTGAAAACTCAACTTTTTCATTATGTAGTTTTTCAAATAGCTGAACCAAACTTACCCTAAAACATGTGGGAGGGGTAAGATGCAAGCACGTAATAGGGCCGGAGGGATGGAAGGGCCCATCTATGCTTAGGTGTTAACCCAACCCATGGATGAGAGTTTAAGGAGAAAGGACGAAGAGGCCAACTTCCCGAAGAGCCTGATGGGCAAGCCTACCACGGGAAGCATTGAGCAGGCCACTTGCATCAAAGGATAGGATACCAAGGAAGACAGTAGAGATGTGCAAGTAAAGAAGAGGTGAAATATCCAGGTAAAGCAGCCATCATCTCCGCATTCAATGCATTGTGCCAACTCAGCTGGCCGCATTAATGAATGAATGACACTTGAACAGTAATCTCACAGCTCACAGCACACTCTACCACCTCCAGTAGAGCCCTGATGGGACAAGCATCCAAACTAAGGCCTTTGGCTGTACAAGTAGAGAGCTCAGATGCAATTTGATGGACTATATAAGGAAAGGAAACCCCTCCAAATGGAGGACGAAAAAATTGAGAAGAGAATATAAAAACTGTGTAGAACCATCCTATATTGAGGACTTGGAACTTTTTATGAACACTTGCTCCTCGGCCAAATCCGAGGTAGTGTTATTTCCAGATTTAGTTCCTCTTTTTATGATTCATTCAGCCCTTTCTCCATTAACCTAGCAGTTGGACCATAAAAGTGCATTAAAATTGACCTCGGAAGCCTATACTCTAACAAATTAATTGCATTAGGCCTTTTAAACCTAACTCCACTATTCTAAAGGTTTGTTTGGATACCGCTTATTTTACTGAAACTGAAAACTTATTACTGAAATTACTGTAAATAAAGGTAAAAGTTAGTTAAAATAGTACAGTGGGGCTCATGAATAGTATCAAAAAGTTCAGTGGAGCCTATGAATAATAGCAAAAATAAGTTGAATAGTAAAATAATTTTAATTTTTAATCTCTTCTCAAACGCACACTAAGTGGACTAAACCTTTTTTGGGCTTGTACAAAACACATGTAAGCAAATTATTAGTTAGGAACTTGAAATAACATATGTTGGACATGATTTATTTTGAAGATTTATCAATTAACACATTAATTTGTATGGCATTTACATGTTGGAAACCCATTTATAGCGTAGAACTGCTATTTATTTTGGGATTTTTTTTTTTTTTTTTGCTATGAAAGATATATGTATATATGCATATCTTGTTACGTGGTTGCCCATTAAAAGTTAAAATACTTAGGAAATAAAATTATTTATTGTTAAATTAAAAAAAATAAAATAATTCATTAAAACATTTGTTTAGGGGAAAGGTTAAATGAATCAATATATTATACCTTTACTTAGGTGGAAAGTTAAATGAATAATATCTATTTCCCCTTAAAAAAAGAGTGATACATGACACTAATTAAAAGATGAGGTGGAATGTTAAACAAAAATATTCTCAAAGAATGCATTTTATGACAAAACATAATGTTTTCACACATGAAATTCCTATTTTTCACACATATATACGTAAAGAAGAGTATATATGTACACTAATTAAGTTTATATTTTGTTAAGTAAAAACCAACGTAAAGTGAAAATAAAATAAAGGAAAAAAAATACATTTTAAATCCTATAATTTAAGGATTTAACAAATTAAATCTTATAATTGCAAAAGTAACAAATTGAATCCTATAGTTTCAAAAATAACAAATTAAATTCTCATCCTACATTAAACCACAAACACAAATATTGTTCCACTTTAATGGACTAAGGTATAATTTGTTAGTTTTGAAGTTATATGATTCAATTTATTACTTTTAGAACATTATTTTTGAAATTGAAAGTCTTTTTTCCTCGAATAAGAAGAAATTGTATGTGTGTATACATGTAATAGTTAATATATTGTACACATTTATAGTATTACATAGAAGTGCAATAAATTCAAACTAAAAGTTTTGTTTTTATTTTTTTAAAGTTTAGATGCATAAATTTGCATGTAAATATAAAAATTAACATAAAATTATGATTGAAAGGTTACTTGATATGAAATCGAGATAAAATTCTATTTTGTAAGTTTAAATACATGAATTTATATACAAATATAATAAGACGAAAACCACATTTTCGTTCCTACATTTTCACACGATTTCCACTTTGGTCCCTAACTTTTTTTTCCACCGCTTTTAGTCCTTAAAATAAAAAAAACGATCTCGTTTTTGTCCCTACCATCAATGCCCTAACGGCAAAATCCTAGGTGGCAAATGGAACACCTTATTAGCTTACGTGGCGCTGATGTAGCGATTAAAATATTATTAAAAAAAATTATTTGGCATTTTTATATGCCACGTCAGCATTTTATTTTTTTAAAAGCCACATCAGAATTAAAAAAAAAAAATTAAATTTAAACAAAAACCTTAAATCTAATTAATTTAAAATTTTAATTTTAATTTTCTTTTCTTAATATTCATGTTCTTCAACTTGTTCTTCACGTTCTTCATAGACCAAACACAGCAACCAAGAACTCAAACCCATATCAGAAGAACACAAACAAAAACAAGAAGAAAAAAATTAAATTAAATACTAATAGGAAATTTTCTTCATGTTCTTCCCAAATCCAAGAAGCAACCAAACCAATCTCTAGCAAACCCCAAATCCAATTCCAGCAACCAAACCCAATCTCCATCAAATTTAGAAAAACAGAAAATAAATCCAAGAAACAAACCCATAAACACAGTAACTAACCCAATCTCTAGCAAACCCATAAAGAAGCGCAAATCAACCTCCAAAGCCGAAGAAGCTTCTTCTTCTTCTAAACCTAAATTGCTCAAACTCCAACCACCACCACCACTCGTAGAAGAATCTGAAGAAGAAGAAGAACACGTTGAATCAGAACCAGAAAGAAGTAGAAGTAGAAGAAGAAGAAGAAGCAGAGGAAGACGATGATACGAAGCAAGACAGTATCAAGAAGCTCCTAGAGCCATTCAGCAAAGACCAACTCATCTCAATCCTCAAAAAAGCCGCATTGAAAACCCCATCAATCATCGAGCACATAACCAAGACCCTAGACTCCGACCCAATCCAGCACAAAATCTTCGTCCACAGCCTCGCTTGGGACACCAACTCCGAAACCCTAGCCGTTGCATTCAAAACCTTCGGCACAATCGATGAGTGCAAGGTCGTCTCCGATAAAATCACCAACCGATCCCAAGGCTACGGCTTTATCCTCTTCAAAACCACCGCCTCCGCCCGCAAAGCCCTCAAGCAACCCCAAAAGAATAAAATTTTTTGCTAGAGATTGGGTTAGTTACTGTGTTTATGGGTTTGTTTCTTGGATTTATTTTTTGTTTTTCTGGATTTGATGGAGATTGGGTTTGGTTGCTAGATTTGGATTTGGTGTTTGCTAGAGATTGGTTTGGTTGCTTCTTGGATTTGGGAAGAACATGAAGAAAATTTCCTGTTAGTATTTAATTTAATTTTTTCTTCTTGTTTTTGTTTGTGTTCTTCTGATATGGGTTTGAGTTTTTGGTTGCTGGGTTTGGTCTGTGAAGAACACAAAGAACAAGTTGAAGAACATGAATATTAAGAAAAGAAAATTTTAAATTAATTAGATTTAAGGGTTTTGTTTAAATTTAATTTAATTTTTTTAAAATTTCTGACATGGCTTTTAAAAAAATTAAAATGCTGACGTGGCATATAAAAATGCCAAATGATATTTTTTTAATAATATTTTAATTGCCACATCAACGCCACGTCAGCTAATAGGGTGTTCCATTTGCCACCTAGGACTTTGCTGTTAGGGCATTAACGGTAGGGACAAAAACGAGATCACTTTTTTGATTTTAGGGACTAAATGCGGTGGAAAAAAAAAGTTAGGGACCAAAGTGGAATCGCATGAAAATGTAGGACGAAAATGTGGTTTTCGCCATATAATAATTGACCTAAAATTATAAATAGAATTTAGAAGATCACTTGACATGAATAAGAAGAAATTGTATGTGTGTGGTGCATACATGTAATAGTTAATTTTTTGGAGTGTTAGCTTCTTCCTATGAGTTCTGTTGCGTTAGATTTTCTCATGTTTGTAAGAAGGATAATGTTCCTTCTCGTATTCTAGCTAAACAAGCTCTATGTATTGATAATTTCATTGTTTAGATTGAAGATAATCATTGTTTTGTAGAACAAGCTTTTTTTCAAGATGTATCTATTGCATTTTTTTAATAAAATTGCTTGTGTGTTTCATATAAAAAAAAAAAGAAAAAAAGATCACTAGACATGAAATTGGGAAAAAAAAAAATGAAATGCCAAAATTTTTTTTTTATACAAAATAAAAATTCTACTCTAATTTAATCTGAATGTAAACGTGTGAAACTTCCCTCTAAAGATTTGAATCCCAATCTTTACTCTCACACCTGACCATCACGCTAAAAGGGATATGAAATGCAATTAATAATACACTTGCATATGATTTATTTTGCTAGGAAACAGCAACAATTGAACAAATGGAAAAGGCCAGCCTACCCCAAGTCCCAACGGCTTTTTCGACGGGTCGCTGAACACTTTAAATATCACGTCACAGCATTTCACACACTTTATTTAATACTTTTATCCATCTTTCGTCTCGTCACACTTTCACTGCTTTTATTAACTACTAGCTAACTCGTCCAGTCTCAGCTACTCACTGTGTCCGTGTCCGTGTCTCTTAAACTCATTTATACTCTTCAAAACAATCACTTCCAGACAAACAAAACCATCTTCTTCTTCAACTTTTCTCTCTCAGTTGTTGCTTTCCATTCTTAAATAAATTATTTCTCAAACTAATAAAGACTTTGGCTTGGATCTATCTCTCTGTACCATTTCCAGATCTACCATAAATATCTCTTCTCGAATATTCTAAACCAAAATCTTCAAGTAAATTTGTGCTTTTCCTCTTGTACTCACCCTCAAAAGCTCCTACAAATTAAGCAAAAAAAAAAAGAAAAAAAATATCTCTTTGTTTATTATTATTGCCCTCAAGAATAGCTGAATTTTACGAAAATGCTACGGTTTTTGGTTTTGCTCTGCATTTTCTCAACCTTTTTGCCGTTATGGAATTTGGAGAAGTGTGTAGCGGCTGAGGATTTGATAACGTGCTCCGGGATAGTACCGATGAGGCACCGAAACGACAAGATCTCGATCACCGATTTCGGGGGCGTCGGTGACGGGAAAACGTCGAACACGAAGGCGTTTCGGGAAGCGATATATCGGATTCAGCACCTGAGGAGGAGAGGTGGCACGCTGCTTTACGTGCCTCCTGGGGTGTACTTAACGGAGACCTTCAATCTCACTAGTCAAATGACGCTTTATTTGGCTAGAGGTGCTGTTATCAAAGCCTCTCAGGTAAAACTCGTTCTAAAATTTTATGCAATGATTTTCAATTACATTACTCAATTTCACACCTTAAAACATGTTTTAGCGTCGGTGCGTAATAAAACTAGAATCAGCACTACACGTGGCATGTTTTGGACACGTGTTCACATTGTATTGATTCGAATGCATTGAATCAAATAGTATACTTTGGTATGAATGGTTATGTTTGGGAAGTTATTGGTTACAAATTAGTTAACATCTTTAGTAGTTTTTGAAACACGGTTAATTTTGGACCGGTTCTGTTTTAGTACGTCTTTAAAATTTTGAAAAAAAAAAGATAAATAAAATGAGTTATTACATAGTTTTGTTGGAATAACGTATAATGTAGTGTAACGTAACTTTGTTGAAGGCATTAATTGTTGTTTTTTTTTTGGTTGTGTAAGTGGTATTTGAACTTAGTCCTTTTGTTCGAGAACAAGAGATTTTACTGGATGAATTAAAAAGTAAACCCTTTTTTATTTTAATGCAAATGAAGAGGATTTGATATTCAAGGAAAAAAAATGAAGAGGATTTGATTGGGACATATGTTGGTATAATTAGCTGCTTTTGTTAGTAAAAGAGTTAAAAGAAATGAAAAAACTACCTCAAAAAAGAAGAAGACAGTCTTCGGCCTTACTTTGGAAAAGAAATTTGGGGCTTTAGATTGGTTTAAGGAAGAATGGGCATAGTTGAAGATGTAATTTTTGCATGATGATTATTGTTTTGGTTGGCTTTTGTATAATAGAAAAAAGATCATATTTTAGCCAACTAAGATCAAAATTCATTCACATTAGGTTATATAAAGTTGTGTAAAAATACATGGTTCATGTAAAACATTGGCATTATTAGTTTTGCATTTAGTTTTTTTTTTTTTTTTTTTACATATTCCGAGGATAAAGGAAGAGAGTGAATATTTTGTGTAAAAAAAAAACAATTAAAAAATCAAGAAAAATTGATTAGGTTTTTATTCTAAAATATACTAAATTTTTTGCAAAAGCTTATGCAATGCTCTTATTAGTGAGAATGATTTGTGTGGAATTCAAGGGGTAAGGGGTTAAAGAGATTTCCATGATCTATGGTGGGTCCGGGCTTAGATAAGAAAAGAATATGGTGGGTCTGATGTAGCATGTTTGCATGTGCATTACATTTACAGTGTAGAATATTAAGTTTGTTGGACAGCTAGATTTCTGGCAAGTGGTCTTGTCGTATTTGATAGTGTCACGTTAAATTAGAATATTGCTTCTTCCATATTTCCGTTGGCTCGTGAGGGATGTGTAATTGTGAATACTGTATGTTGTTTTCACTTCAACATTAAGGGCCCATTTGGATTGGAGGGGAAGGCGGGAGAGTAGAGGAGAGTAAAATAGAGCAGGCTATAAATAGACTAATTTTTGGTTAATTCTACTCTACTCTACTCTACTCTATACTACTTTCCCTCTCTCCCCCTCAATCCAAATGGACCTTAAGCACAGCAGCACACCATTGATGACACCTGCAAATCTGTGATTTGAAATATTAATATTTAAGCCTAATTGAAAAATATAAGGATTATTTTAAAATATGGCAAGATTGTTAGTCTTATTGGTAAGGACAGTGTCAATTGCCCAAAATTATGTTCTGCTCTTGCATTTTTTTGTGGCTGAAAACAATGCCACCCCTGATCACCTGGGGATAGGACACCACATCTCTGGTGGATCCCATATCCTTCTGTATTTGGAGCCCTACTTGACATGGATGGACATCTTGTCCTGTCTACAGTTGTATCATGCTTTTGGGTTTTGGTAGCTCATAATGTACAGCTTTGAGTTGGGGCCATGAACCATGCACTTCCTGAGTTTTAGTTTGCCAATGCGGGTATTGAAACCTTTAATGCATATTACCAATAATAGATGGGCTAAGGCTAACCATGGCATTGCCCTCCTCAAAGACATTTTTCTCTTTACTTAATCCTTTGCCCTTGCAAAACTATGTCAATTGCTAAATGAGCTTTATGGTTGCAAAAAATAACATAAGATACATTTGGAATGGTTTTTGTTTCTTGCTAGAAGGTCCTCATAGGGTACCAGTTTCTGCTTTTGGGTTTGTTCCTGGCCCTGGGTTTAATATATCAACCATTTCATTAGATGCAATGTTTAAAAAAATTCACTACCTGATTGGATTGGGTTCCTTTATTATGCTCAATAATGTGATTTCCTGTAGATACTCAGCCTTGTTATAAATTATCATTGAAAATATTTTCAATCTAATGAAGAAATGAAAAGGTAAAAGAATTAAAAGCTTTAAATGACTGCTAGTTTATTCCTTAGCCCAGCTTTAGTGAATTTTACATTGTGTTGAACTTTCTTCCTTGCTTGATGCTTCAGGATACTCAGAATTGGCCACTAATTGCTCCTTTGCCATCTTATGGAAGAGGGAGGGAGCTTCCTGGAGGAAGATATATGAGTTTTATCCATGGATATGGACTTCGTGATGTAGTAATTACTGGTGGGTATCAACAAGAACTGGTGTCATTGCTTGGGGTGGCTTATAGCATATTTTATAGATCTCTACTGTCTAATTGAGCATCTTAAATCATTTAGTAATTAATAATTGGAGCACCCTCTGTCAGACACTGACACTAGATGCTGCATACTAGAGAAAATCACATCTAAGTATGTAGCTAGAAATATACCTCATGAATGTGTAATGTTTTATTTATTTATGACTATTAGAATATGTGGCCATTGTGCTGTTTAGTAATAAAGCACATGCTTGTAAGGTGTGAGTTTTTCTTGACATGAAGTAAATGGAAAATTTCAACCTAGAACTACAGGTTTCAATACCAGACATCATATCTTATACTTGTCTTCTGTTTTGCTTCTTTAATGATTTTTCATAGGTGAGAATGGGACAATTGATGGCCAAGGAGATGTCTGGTGGAACATGTGGAGGCAGCGAACTCTTCAATTTACTAGACCGAATCTCATTGAATTTATGAACTCAAGAGAAATTATCATTTCCAATGTTATTTTCCGGAATTCGCCTTTTTGGAACATTCACCCTGTCTATTGCAGGTACTAGCATTAAACTTTTTTTTTTGCAATTTTTTGTGTTGGAACTGAACTTCACAATATACATGTCATGTAAGTATCTTAGAGAAATTGACAATGTATGGCTCATATTGTATATGGTCCCAGTCCTATCAACTGGTGGGTGAATAAGGAGATCATATTTTCAATTCTGATGTCTAAGTTAAATATTTTGTCTTAGAATGTCAAAATAAATATTAATTTGCTACATTTTTAAGCTTTATAAGGGGCTGCCTGTTCCATATGGGTCCACTTTACCTGGGTTAAATACTTTAACGCAGTCCAATAATGTGAAGTTGGCAAATTATTTTTATGGAACTTTCAGATCTTCAGCGAGTTTGCCAATAAATTCAAAATTTTGAATTGAATTTACATTTTACTGACCTGCCGAGATTCAGAACAGAGTTCTTAAATTTTAATGTTTTCATACAGCCCATTAGGTAGTCCTAGGATTGGATGGGTAGAGCTGTAATCTCATCTGGTGCCTCTTTCTTTTTTCTGCAGCAATGTTGTTATCCGCTATGTTACAATATTGGCTCCAGCTGACTCTCCCAACACTGATGGCATTGATCCAGGTAAAACAATCTTTGATGCTATGTACTTAGGCTTTCTAACCTATCTATTAATTTGTTTATTCCTAGATTCTTAGTAGATGGAGCAGATTACTTCTGCTAATCCTTCCTTACACTTACTAGTCTTAAGATATCATAACTGTGTACAACAATAGAGGAAATCACTGATGGCTAAGATATAGATAGGTTGGTTTAATTCTGGGTTAGACCCCACAACCATTGTCTGCCCCTCCCATTGCTAAATAAGTATCTTGTGGGTGGAAGACAACCACATACTTCTGGTCGTTTCATTCAAACTCAAAGAGTGATGTTCAAGAAATTTTAATTCTATACATCCTTAAATTTTATGATACAGATTCAAGCTCTAATGTCTGCATAGAGGACTCGTACATAGCAACCGGAGATGATCTTGTGGCAGTGAAGAGCGGGTGGGATGAATATGGAATTGCTTATGGTCGTCCTAGTTCTGGCATCACAATCCGACGGATAACAGGATCATCCCCATTTTCTGGAATTGCAATTGGAAGTGAAACCTCTGGTGGGGTGGAGAATGTCTTGGCAGAACACATAAGCCTTTTCAACACGGGAGTTGGTATCCATGTGAAGACAAACATTGGTAGAGGAGGGCTGATAAGAAACATTACAGTATCTAATGTGTATATCGAAAAGGCTCGAAAGGGGATAAAGATTGCAGGCGATGTTGGGGGTCACGCTGATGAGAGATACGACCCAAACGCTCTCCCTGTTGTCAAGGATGTCACTATTACAAATGTTTGGGGAGTGAAGGTTCTGCAAGCGGGTTTAATAAAAGGCCTGAAGAACTCCCCTTTTACAGGGATTTGCCTCTCGGACATCAACCTTCACGGTGATACTCAGGAAAAACGAAGTCCTCCTCCTTGGTCGTGCTCTGATGTTAGCGGAGCAGCTCACCAAGTAAGCCCATGGCCGTGTTCAGAGTTGTCCCCCAGCGTTCCGAGTAACTCATGTTCCAGTCACTTCTAAATTCTAATAAAATTCTTGTAATTTTCCAACTCAGTTGAAGCAAGTTACAATGAATTTCTTTTTTAAAAAAATTTATTTTAATTTCAGAGTGCAAGGCAAAGAATTGTTTCCCACAACTACTAATCCAATTCTCTGCATCTCTAACAATCTTTGTACTTAACACAGCAAACCTCTTGGGAATCATGTAACAACATCGCGCTACACAATCTAACAAGATGTTCTTCCTTTCACTATTAATATTTTATTTCTCGAATTTAACAATATACGCGTTCTATATATTTCTAAATCATGAAATAAATTCATTTTCCATGAATTGTTTAAGACTAGTAGCATCTCATAACACAATCTAAACGCAGGAAAGTGTATAATACATGTATTATTATACTTACACATCTCTCAGGGATGCAAAGATTATTTACAAAAAGGATAAAACTCCCACACAAACAGTACATAAAAACCCAAACATACATAATAAGCACATAAAATTAAAAGTAAAAGCCTCTATGATAATCAAACATAGCTAGCTTCAAAAGTGATGATTCAAAAACTTGCGGATCTTCCTCATAAACCCACCCTCATGCTCATGCTCATGCTCATGCTCATGCCCGTGTTCGTGTTCGTGCCTGTGTTTATGCTCTCTCTCCTCGTGTTCTTCTCTGTCCCACACCTGACCCTCCACGTGGCGATGATGCCTCTTCATCTTCATCTTGGTGTCCACGTCATCATCGATATGGAACCTGGGCCCACCGTGCCCGAACCTTCTCCACTTCGCAGGGGCCTGACGCACCATTCCTCGATCGGAGCTCGAGTCCTCGTCGCCGGAGGACAAGATCATGTCGTTACCGTACGGAACCTCACGGTCAATTGTGGAATGGACTATCGGTTTTGATCCCCACTGCTTGAACTCGCGGATTTGGTCCTCGCTTTTGTCGTTGTCGTCGTGATCGTGGTGCTGGTGGTGGCGGAGGTGGTGGAAGCGGTGGAAACGACAACGGTGGCCGTGACGGAAATATAACGGGATCGGACGGCTCCTGAAGTGGCGGTCGATCGGGCGGAAGCTGATTGTCTTCAACGGAATAGAGACGGAATCGTCTGATTCTGCTGGAACCGTCAACTCGGTGACGGTGACGTCAGCTTCTTCCAATTTGGGCTGGGTTTCGTCGGTGGAGGTGGTCTCGGGTTCCAATTCCAGGACGGTGGCGGGTTCGGACTCGGGTTTCTCGCTGGGCAAGAGGATCATGGTGTTGGGCACGGATCCTGGCAAGTGAAATGACACGTCTTCATTTTCCGGTAGATCTGACGGAATAAAGGCGTGGCAGAGGGTGAACAAGAAGAAGATAACGGTAGCGGTGACGGCGAGTTTGGCCATTGTGGATGGAAATGATGGTTCTAAGACTTTGGATAGAAAGAGAGGAAAGTGGTTTATATAGAAAAAGAGGTCAGTGCGGGCAGATAGGGCAGGTGGTTTTAAGGGAGGTTTGACTGACAAAGAAAGGGGACTCGGGCAGCGGGCAATAGGGGTAACCAACCACGTGATTGGACAAAAGGAAAGGACTTTCCGGGTAGCGCGCTTAATTTTTTGGGTTCACATTCAGAGAGCTGTTGGTTTCCCAAAAAAAAAGAAGAGAGCTGTTGGTTTGCTTGCGTATACGACAATCCGTTTCAATTGACTTTTTGGATAGTGCCAAATTACCTTCTGTGGAAAATTAAAAATAAGAGAAGAAGTGGGTGGGGGGATATGGTGAAAGTGGTATTTTCATATTTCTGATTGTGTCGTAATTTTATGAAATTTGGCATTGTGGCAGCTTTCAATTGGACGCTAGCCACAAATGCCAACGTACGACTAAGTGTGCAATCCAGCGTGCAATTCAGCGTTTGCATTTTTTATTGAATTCTACGGCACTATTTACGACCCAGTTAAAAGCATTTCGACCTGGTCAAAAACATAAAATTGCACATGTATTTTTGGTCCCACGATACTATTCATATCTTTAAAAATTATTTTGTTAGAGTGTTTTCAGTAATAAATTTTTAATTTTCAGGAAATAAGCGATATCCAAACACACCCTAAGCGTGCATTTGGATTGGACGTTTTGCCCAATCCGTGCGTCTGCATTTTTTTAGTGGATCTCATGGGTACTGTTCATGTATCCACAAAAGTTAGCAAAACACAGATTTCTAAGTAAATTTGGATCTCACATCACTATTTACACCTTTAAAATTTATTTTGCTACAGTGTTTTCAGTAATAAGTTTTCAATTTTCAACAAATAAGCGGTATCTAAACACACCTTAAGTTAAAATCCATAATAATAAAGAAAGCTACGTGGGTTGAATAGTTTATTAATTACTGATAATGGGCTATTTTTTTGTAAGAGTGATGATGCCATTTCTGTCCCTGTTCTTTCTCTTTGGGTTTTTCTCCCAAGAGATTAATATGGGTTGGGAAAAATATACCATATATCGGATACATGTGAGAGGGAAGACTCATGCTCTTGATGCATGATATACCTTCTTGATGGGTTGAGTCATTTCTTTGATCTCTTTTTATATCCATATCTTTATTCATAAAAAAGGCTGTTCATGGGTTTGTTGGACTTAAGTTTGGTGTTAACTGGATGACTCACACTGTTAACTGCGTGTATAGTGGTAGTTGATTGACATGGAATGAGAACTCTGAAATTCAGATCCATTGAAATCATGGATCACCTTGTTGATGCTAGAGATTTGGCATTGTCATAGTAGATCTCTTAAGATCTTCGTTAGATCTAGCCATCAATTTGATCCCCATCAAATCTTGAGTGATAACACGTGACAAAGAGAGAGTGAAGAGAAGAACAACACTTTGAATAGGTTGGTTTCATTGGATTTTCAAATAAGGTGGAGCTAATCTAATTATAAATGTGCAAACTTGTTGACAAACCTATTGCTTGAGTTGTTTTTTTTGTTTTTTTTTTCTTCAGGTGTCTCTCAATCAGGCCTTGTTGTGTGTGTGTGTGTGTGAGGGTCGAACAACCCTATCATCCAAAACATCAAGACCTACCCTTGATCGGAACCCGAATTTAGATTCACTTCACTTCCAAATTTCACACACACATATTTCTATGTATGTATGCATGTGTGTATGTATGTATAAACAAACAAACAAAAAAAAAAAAAAAAGAGGAAGGAAAAATAAGTGGCTCCAATGATATTCTTGATAGTTGCTAGGGCAAATATGATAGTGTCAATCAGAGCCATGTAGCAATTATTGTTGTACAACTTCAATGGTAATATGTTTTTAGAAAAGGCTTTGGTCATTTATCTTTTTATCTTTTTTTTTTTTTTTTTGGTAAACTGGATATATTAAGGAAAGCAATTAAAGAGTTATGGCATTGCTATGACAATGCCTACAATTAGGGATGACAATTTTACCCCGCCCCGCTTCGCCCCAGGGTTTTTCCCACTTTGCAAAAGTGGTGGGGTGGGGATGGGGCCAGATTTTTGCCCCGCACCACGGGGCAGGTCAGAGATGGGTTTAGACTTTTTAGACCCAACCCACCCCGCTTCGTCCCATCCCCGCCTCGCCTCGCATTGATAAGGGTTAAATTGTAAATTTTTCATACCGTAAAATCCTATTATTTAAACAAACATTTCATCAGCTTATTTTATTCTATCTAACAAGACTTTCTAACTCTTTTTTTTCTCTAGCAAGGTTGGAAATAAGGTACCAATTTTAATATTTTCATTTGTCTTTATTATAAACAAATTTATATATTATTGAATCATTGATTTTGTATTATGAGATTTTTGTTTTTGTTGTGATATTGTCTTGTTAAACACTTTAATAATATTATTCAATTTTTGCTAAAAATTATTTTGATTTGATTGGATAAATTTATTTTTAATGTCAAGTATATTTTTATTAACGAAACAGGTTTTATTAAAAACAATTGTAATAGTTGTGGGCAAATTAATAAGAAGTAGAGTTTTATGGGGTGGGGCGGGACTTCGCAGGGCCCTAAGGGGTGGAGATGGGGCAAGAAAAATTTTCCCGTCATGTGGGGTGGGGTGGGGTGGGGTGGGGTGGGGTGGGGTGGGGTGGGGCGGGGATGGGGTAACACAAAACTATGCGGGATGGGAATGAAGACTTCATCTTTTGGACCCATCCCTCCCCATTGCCATCCCTACCTACAATAAACAGTACCCAAAACATCAAGTATAAGTTGATCAATAATACAATCCGGGGGAGAAGTAAAAACAATTTATCGTATGTTAAGTCATGCTCTATCAGCACCATGAAATCATCTATGGGTTGGTTATATGGCGTTATTGATAGGGCAATTTAAATCGAAGATTGGTTTCAATATTAGTGAAACTCAATTATTTATTTATTCATTTTAAATAAAAGCAAATGATAGCTATTTATTAGACAAAGGAGCACTAGGTGCTATTCACATGGATCTCTCATTATATTGCATAATTAAGTAAAGAGGATTGCATTTCCTTTAAAAAAGATGTGGAAATGGAAAATTAGAAGTTGGTGGATGATTTACACTTATGTTTTTCACAGATTGTGATGGTTGAGAAATAAATCCAAATTCTATAATTTCGTTTGTTTAATTGCATTTAGCATTTACAAAGCTGCTTTCCGAGGTTCCAAATCAATCTGCTAAATGCTAATGACATTTTAACCCCTCTTTTCATTTCAGATGCAAAATTTGAATGAAAGATTGATTGGAATTTTATAAAATAAAGAGACCTAATATATATATATGTCTGGAAAATATTTGCATTGACTACTCAATACTCATAAAAAAAACTGGAAAAAAAAAAGGGGTACTATTTTGGATCTCTAGGTGTGAATACAATTTTTACAAAACAGCCTCAATCGTGGGGACAACGTGAGGAAAGAAAGTCTCAAAACTGACGTCAGCTATGACGTAAGAGATGCGAAATAGCGCGTTAAGTTGACCAGAGTTTAAAGTAAGAGATGGCATTATCAGTGTGAAAATTGGCGTGGCTCTCACTGTCTGCATAACATTGTTGAGCCAGTTTGTACATATTGTAATTGACTAAATTGTATTTGCATAATTGTATATCTCGGAAGTCGCCTAGTCGGTATTAGAAATTGGGCTTAGCATAAATAATGTTAAATGATTGCTATTGTTTAAAGGGTTGTGTTAACAATTATTCTTAGTGTATTTGTTAATAGATTATTTTAAGAAAATTTTGATATTATTTTTATGAAAAATATAAAAAATTATTAAAAAAATTAAACTATATTTTTTTCCCATAAAATTTTTTAAAAAATATTTACAAAACCAATATCTTTAAGAAATCTATTAACTTTTTCTTTGTTTAATATAAAAAATGATTTCCTTTTCTTCCCTCCCTATCTCGAATAGGAATCCTAACACGTGGGAGATTCCTTGCCTGTGAACAAATAGTCAAAAAGTAGAAACTAAGAGCATTCTCAACAAAAGTTGTAAATGCTATAAATGCTATTATTTAGCATCTTAAACCACAAAACGCTACTCCATCAAACATCCTATATCTTAAAATTTTTACAATCTTGCTACAGTGAGCTCTCAAAAATAAGAGCGCACTGTAGCTCAAATCTTATAAAAAAAATAATTTTTTATTGCTCTCTCATCTCTCTCCCTGTACTCTTCTTTCTTTTTCTCTCATCGGTGTCTTCTTCTCTCATTTCTTCTTTCCTTCTCTCAGTGGTCTCACTTCTTTTCTCCTTTCTTCTTTCTTTCTCTTTTCTTCATTCACTGGCATCCACAACTGAAAACCATGGTGGTAGTGGTTCGGCGAAACCGTGAAGAAGATGAGGTCGAGTTTGATCGAGGTGGCTGGGTTGCGGTGGTTCAGCGAGCATGGCCGGGTTTCAACAGGTGTGGCTGGGTTTGGGTAGGTTTTGTGATTTGATTTTGGGTGAGAAATTTCAAAAATATGCTCTTTCTAATTTTGGGTTTGTGATTTCTAACATGGGTTTGTGATTTGTGGTGGTATTGGGTTTGATTGGTGGTTTTGATGTTGGTTTGTTGAGTTTTTGATTTGGTTTTGGGTGGTGGGAATCCCGATTTGCAGAGGTTGTGGGTGCCGCCGGTGATGGTGGCTATGGCTGTGCTGTGGTGGTTTGTGGTTGGGTTTGTGTGTGATGGGTTTGTGGTGGTTGTTGGCTGCTGGGTGAGGTGGCTATTGGCTGTTGGGTGTGGTGGCTGTTGGGTTTTGTTATACCAGTGGTGGTGGTGGTGAGTGGATGTGGTAGTGTGGCGCCGGCGGTGCTGTGAGAAAGAGAGAGACAGAAGAGAGAGACACAGAGGAGAGAGAGTCAGAGAAAGAGAGAGAGGAAATATAAAAAAGAATAAAAAATGATAAAAAAAAGAATATTTAAATGAAGTGTTAAAAAAATAGAAGTTTTGATGGAAGGGATGTTGTAAAGTGGTGTGTTATATGTTATAAAATTAGGTTTTGAGAGGGTAAATGCTAAATTTTTTAGAATCCTTGATGAGAATGCTCTAAAGGTGTACGTGCATATGGGATTAATTAAAGGGAAACCAATATCATTTATAAAGAATGAGATTGCATATGTGTGCTGATAGAGAAAGAGAGAGTTTTGAGTGAAACATCATCGTGGATATAAATATAATAGACATATCAAAATGCATTCTTTTAAAAGCTAATCAATAGGAAAATGTTAAGGGATTTGGAATTGAAATTTATCTGAATCTTTACCGGATGATAAATAACGATTATCATAATCATGAAATGTATGAAATAAGTATAAAGTATAAACCTCATAATATTTAATTATTATTTAAAAAAAGAAGCAAAAGTTACTCTGACCTCTCTAAATTTACTTTGGTTTAATCACTTTTATTTTGAGAGAGAGAGAGAGAGCAAAAATTAAAGAAACAAAAGTTACCTTTATTTCCACCCATCATTTTGTGGCCGGCATATTGCATTATATGAGTAATAGTATGTCTATAATATTTTTACAATTAATTTTAAGTAGTTGTTATTGATTCTAATTTAAGTTCACCACATTTTTTTTTCTCCACCATTAGAAACTTATCACCTATGCTGTGTATTCAAGAGTTCGGTCTTTTTGGATATACACCACTGTTAGTTTCTTTAAAACCTTCTCCCCTTTCTCTTGTGTGTGTGTGTTAAAATACTTAGTATTCTTAAAAGAAACTTACCACCTATAACTTGTTATAAAAATATTGTGAATATAGCTAGCATTACATTACTGATGAGAAATATGCAGTTGCTGATGACTAGGCCTTCAGGCTTTCCTATCTAGTTTTGTTGGGCATTGGAACATAGCCCATAAGACCCAAACTCCAATTAAAAAAAAATAGATAAGCCAATTTTATCTAATCATTGGGTTCAACATGCATGGGCTAAAGTTGGGCACAATGAGTACTTATCAATGTTTAATGAGAAAGACGTTGGACCATAAAACCAATTTTCTAATGATTGGGTTCAAACATGCTTAGGTTAATGTTGGGCCTAACGAGCACTTGTTTTTATAACTCTCGGGCCAAGCCTTTGGACCAGAGACATGGCTTAATGCGCCCATAGTAGTTAGTACATTGTTCGCGTTAGGAACTTAATTAGGATCGTTCATTGGGTTGCATGACGTGGGCAATAAAGAGCTTATATGCCATTTTTAAGTGTTCCACTTTGTAAAACGAAACATTCAAAATTAAAAAAAAGGGATTTCTATTTAGTAATTACTACAATATAGGCTATAGCACACGGCCATCATCTTCTAACTATAAAATTAAAAAAAAAAAAAAATGGAAAGAAAGATCCAACAGAGAGACAGGTCCTGATGGAATGAACAAAGAATCCATGAATCTACGAATACGAAGACCCATGCATGATTGTGGAGTTCAAAAACGAATGCCAATGGAAGCTATCCACTTTCTGAAAAAATATAATTGAATTCATTTTTGTTAGAAAAGTGACGTAATTTGGCTGATATTGTAGGTAGAGATATAAATGAGCTGTGCTTTGTGGAGTAATGAATATTCAAGCTCAACTCAACAATACTTAGTATTCTCAAAAAAAAAAAAAAAAAAAGCTCGACTCAACAATATAAGTAATGTTGAACCTCGACTCAAGCTTAAACCAAGCTTACAAATAATGTTCAAACTTGAACTTGCCAAAGAGTCTAAAAGTTTAAGTTTGGCTTGATTCATTGGTCAAGCCGAGCTTGAGCTTAGTATCAAGTTTAAATTTGAACTTAATATCAAGTTTTTAAGCTTGAGATCCAGCATATTTACATTATCAAACCCATTTTGTTTGGAAAAGTGGTTCCAACCACTGTTTTAAAAACTGGACTGGACCGGTCAGTTCAACCAATTCAACCGAGAATCGAATACCAGTCTGATTCGGTAAAATTGGTCAAAACCAGTAAAAAACGGGGGCAAAAACGGTTTTTTGACTGTTCCGGTTTTTAAACCATGGTTCCAACTCTCAATTAATTAGCCTTAGTAAAATATGAGTTTATTTGTCAAGCTCATATCAAGTTTATTACCAAGCATATAAAGGAGCCTAAGCCTAGCTTGTTTATTTTATTTTATTTTATCAAATTCTAAGACAAATAAAATATGTTTTATTTGTCAAGCTCATATCAATTTTATTACTAAGCCTATAAAGGAGCCTAGACTCAACTTTTATTATTATTTTTTTATTTTTTTTATCAAATTCTAAAACTTAAACTTGACTTGTTTATAAGCAGACAAACATAAACAAGCTTTTTATTGAGTCATGCTTGAGTTGTTTATGAACGGCTTGCTTTATTTACGGCTCTAATCATAAGATATATGGGCAAGACCCAAAGCTTTGGTCATGAAATAGTACGTGTGGTCTAAATCTAACTGCATCCAAATCATCATACCAACTTGATTACCAAGAACCCCTATACCACTTGCATCATAGGTTGTCGAACAATTTTTTTTTTTAAACTTCATTTTTTTTCAAAATAGAAGTATACTTTAGCACACTTTAGCAAAAAAACTAAATAAGCTAATGCCAAAAACACACTTCATAGTTCATATGGATGGTTTTTTTTTTTTTTTTTTTTTTTTTTTTTTCTTTCTTAAATCACATATGAGATTAGCATTGAAGTTGGATTTTAGGAATATCAATTTGTAGTGAATATTTGACGGTTATTTATGAAAAAAAAAAAATTGTAGTGAGTTCCTTTTTTGAGATATCAAACAATAAAGACATTTTGACTAATATATAAGTTAATTGCAATTTTCATAACACCATTCCATCTACCTCCAAAAATGCCTTATAAAACAGCGAAAAATTATACCATGTATTTACCAAGAAAAGAAAAGAAAATTATATAATGTAGTGGTTATATACTTATATACATCTCATCCTTCACAGTGTGCAGACCTTAGATGTACATTGAGACTTAAAAAATGTATATAATCGTTGTATGAGAAACTTTCTTGCATAACTAAGACCAAGCAGTAGGTTTTCTTCAATTTATTTTATTCTCCAACATTTTTAGAGTTTACTCAAATTCCCACCCACCTCTTGACTCAACAGTTGTAATTCCTATTTAGTTTACCAAACGTGCCTCTAGTAAAAATATTGTCTTTATTTTTACTAGGGGCATGTTTGGTAAACTAAATAGAATTACAACTGGAATGGAATAACTAAACCTATTCATAAATTTGGTAATGAGATATAATATTAGAATAAAATTTTAGATCTATTTTAGGAAAAATCTTACTCAAACAATTATATTTCCAAGAAATAATATTTTTTAAAAAAATTTAAAAGAGGCGATTTTTTTTGATGATTTTTTATTTCCATAATTACTCTGTGCATATGAGTTTTTTTTTTTTTTTTTTAAATTTAGAAATATATTAATTTTAGAAATTATTGCACTTACTAAGGAATAGATAACTACTACAATAATTTTAGAGAAGAATAGTTATTCCTCATTTTAAAAAATAACTATTCATAAGGAATAACTATTTCCTATAATAAAAACATAACTAAACAACTAAATAACTAAACTATAAGAATAACTATTATATTACGGTATTTATTACAATCTACCAAATATACCCTAAATTAAGAGTGCAGTTGCTACATAAAACATGGTGAATCATATCTAATATCCTTTAGAAATATTAGTTTTATTTTTTATTTTTTAAACTCTAAACATCTTTCTTAAACTTATTATTGTTTCCAAAGAAGTATTTGTTAGTACTCAGAAATGCTATAAATTGTCCTTTGATGAAGAGATAATCGGCAAGGTTAGATTTTTGTTTTTTTTGGGGGCAAGAAGGGAAGAGCCTCTTTTTGATAAGCGAAGGGAAGATCCTCTTTTGTGTAAATGATGTCAGTTATGACAACATAATGACAGCATCATAATACCATTAAAACCTTATTTTTAATTTAAGGCTAGTTTGATAGCGTTGTTCTAATAATGTTGTTTGTATTTTTTAAAAATACGTATAGTTAAAAAAGTGTGAAAATAAGTGTAATATTCTTTAAACACTAAAAACGATTGTTTAAAATACACTATCAAATAGCATCTCAATTGTTACAGGGGAGGTATCAAAAGCTAATTATGGTCAACATAACCATCAATTTAAATATTGAAACACTTGAGTTGAGAGTGTCATTTGTATATTTCTCTACGATACAAATCTTCACAGTGTGAGTCTGCCTTCCCATGTTTATGTTAGTTTAGACTTTAGAGTTTAGAGTATAGTTCCTAAATCCTAAAGGGGACGACCGCGTAACTGACAGCTGTCGGTACCATAGCAGTACGCTTCTGTCTCTCTGACCTTCATTTCCACTTTTCCGGTTAAAGTCTCTACTACACGCACTCTCAATTGGACCCCGGATCTGTGCCTCTTTCTCTCTCTCTCTTTGGGAATCTCATAACTTTGAGGTTGCCCCCTTTCTAACTCTCTATTAGATTGACAAGTGGAGGTCGTAACTGCTGCCGACCCGCACAACGTTGTACTGTCAACTGTGAGCTGCAAAACTTCCAACCACAGAGGTTGCTTACGTGGACACGCTGTCGTCTCCTTCGAGGTATCATTATAATCCACACTTTTTCTTTCATATAAAAAAGACACAGCAAAGTATTACAAATTAATTTCTCATAAAAATCTAATTTTTTTTTTTTTGCCAGTAAAAGAAACCATTTTTCTTTATTTATTTATGGGTCATGCTAACGAGTGCTCTTAAGGTATTGATTAAGAATTCATTTTAAAAAAGTTTTAACATCATTTTATGGGAAATGAAAAAAGTTGTCAAAATATTAATTGTTTTTTTTTTCCTATAAAAACTTTCTTTAACTGGATTCTTAACTAGTGCTCTAAGGGCACTTGTTAGCATTTCCCTTTATTTAGGGGATGAAGTAGACGGACGAGCTGGGTTATGGACATTCCGCCTCCGTCCTATCTTCACTGGGAGATTGGAAAAACTTGGGAGTATGGCATGAGTTATTTTAGTGTCATAGTGTCAGGGGTGGCTTGACGCATTTGGGGGTTTTAAGGCAAAAATTTATTATATCTTGTTTTATATGTAAAATTACTATTAATTAACATGAAACACATAGAATTAAAAAAAAAAAGTTTATAAACACAAAAAAATTTGACAAAACTTTTTACATTTGTTGATGTGACAGATTGATAGTAGCGAGTAAAAGAAAAGTTTGCTAACTTTCCTATTGTGAAAAATGTTGTGATTTTTTTTGTGGATTGCTTTCTTTCTTTTCTTTTTTCTTTTAAAATTGCTACATTCACAATGTTTTTAATAACAAATCGTAAGTGTTAAGTTACTTCTTGTTGTCTATTTGAATTTACCACTAAAATTATTTTTTTGCTATCAATAACAACCCATAACAATTTTTTATTTAGGATTTTTTTGTAAAAATGTTGTGAAAAATATTGTGGACATAGCATTTCTTTCTCTTTTTTATTTGTTTTTCATTTGATAAAAAAATATTATTTTATTTATTTGTTAATATCTCAACTTAATTAATACTATTGGTTAAAATTTAGGGGTCTTTTTTTTCACTTAGGGCCTAAGGCGTACGCATCAATGGCTTATACTATTGGCCCGGCACTGCATAGTGCATGGTTTTCAAACATTGGCGGGAGACAGTTTCTTTACTATTTCTTAACTTGATAATGTGAGGGCATCATGTCCTTAATGAAGTGACTTTAATATTGAGAAAAGAGAGATGAAATTGAAAGTAAAGGGATGAATAATGATGATACTATAAGTATTAAGAGAGAAAGAGAAGAGTGTTTCATGGATGACAATATAATGGGTGTAAAAAATTTAATTATAAATAGATTATGTATAAAAAAGGGTTTGGCCATGTCACAATTGAGTCCACAAAAATTCAACTGCTACATTTTTATTTTTATTTTTGGACTAAATATAAAATGTTTGAGTCTTGTCCAAATTAACAACGTTTTGTATTTTATGAACAAATTTACCTCTCGATTTCCTTTTCGCTACTATCCTTCTTCCTCCAATACCTAATCTAAAAGAAATGAGAATCGATATTCAATCGATAAAAAATCAATCACTAATATTAGAGGTTGGTTGAAATTAAAACTCGAGATTATCCACAAATGAGGAACAAATTCTTGAAGTGGAGTGGAAAGATTGGAGGGGTTTTCAAATGACATTGAATTTGCATGATGATTTTGCTGTGAAATTAATGGAAATGATCGACAATGGTCTTTGTGTCGAATTAGGCATGAAAAGTATAATAGAAAGAAAAAAATCATAACAATTCAAAGTATGAATTAATCCAGTTTTCAGCCCATTCGATGATATCCCTGTTCTAAACAAAATTAATCTAGACCACAACAAATAATAAATAAATAAAACTTAGCCAAAAACAAATACACACAACCATTCCCATTTCTTTTGGAATGAGAGTTAGCAATCTCTCTCTCACACACAAAGTTTGAAATTATGCCCGGAAAAAGAAGAAGAAAAAAGCCCAAACCTTATCAACAATGACAACAAACCCAACCCCTAACTTGGCATCGAACCCCAAGGCCAGCCTAAAAAGAGTCGTGACTTCACCACTATAACATGGATGAGGTCGAGAAGATCTTCAACCACTTCGATGCCAATGGGGAGTACAAGATGTCAATGTTGAAGTTTTGCATTGTGCTCAACTACCTCATCTCCTCCTTCTACTGCTTCGGCACATCAAGCTCGAAAAACACAGACGAGGTCCCTTAATTCATCTTTCCATTTTTAAAAATATATATTTTAATTTTGTTGCTGTTTTCTCGCTCTTTCTCAAGAAAGAATTAGAGAGGTGACATGTTTTTTGATTTATGAGGGGACATATTTTAATTTAGTTAATAAAGTTAGTCTAATAAAACTGCTCACATATCCCACATGTATGAAAATCCTTAAATTTGGTGGAACCGGCCCTAACAGCTTCAATTTAGTCCAAACTCTATGGTTAGAAATGTAGCAAATAAAACTTTGTGTACTAAATTGTGACATGGCCAAATCACATGGGTTAAATTACCCCAAGACTAATTCTATATATATATACACACTTGGGGTAGGACGGGCAAAATTCATGCAAAGCGGGGAAAAGAGGAATTATTTTTTACAAAACCATGGTTTCGGCCTGTTGGATTAGCAAAATGGACAGAATGAGATTTTTGTTAACTTTTTTACTTTAGGGGTGGGGTGTAGAAGTAGAAGGCATGTTTTTTGTTTCCTAGTGCAGCAAATGTAACCTACATATAAAGCTGCTCTCATTTTTAAGTCGTGGGCAATGGGAGGGTCACTCTACTAGGCACTAGCCAATGAGGTATGTACTTGGAGAAAATGATTAAGGCAAGCTAGCTAGCTAACTTCGCACCAAAATACCTTTTTCTTCATGATCACGAAGTGTCAGTTTGTGAGACTGAAATTTCAGTAAACAGTTCTAAATGAATCAGACATTGAGATCCATACACGGGGTTGAGATCCATACACGGAGTAAGGGGTCTTGTAAATTACTACAAAGATATGGTCCACACTGCACTTTCTCCACTTGACCCTATCTAACATTATTACTCAATATCAAAGTTCAAACCGAGATAACTTTTTCACCTTTTTTTTTTTTTTGGATTTAAATGATAGGGATACTTTTTCTCTTCCACTTCCTAAACAAATATCATTTAATTTGTACAAAAGAAATGAGGAACAATATGAAGACCTCAATATCGTTTAGTGGAACAAATACCATCGATCTCTTTCCCACCAAATTTCAAATAGACAATCAACGTAGTTTTTTAGAGCAGTACGATCGGTGTATGTTTTTAGACCCCTTAAAACATAAGTTATTTAACTTAGTTATTTAGCCAAGTGATTACTTAGATAAATTATTGAGATCTAAGTTAACATAATCAAATCATATCATGTAAGTAATGCGGAAATATAAAGAACACACGATATGATAACTCAGGAAAATCAAACAAGTAAAAAACCTGGAGAGGAATTAACCTAGCTATTCTCAAGATAAAACAGATCCACTATGAAAGAATTGAAGTTTTTACAATAGAACTTAGATCACTGATATCCTATTGCTACATCGTGTAGAAAACTTACTATAACAATCACATGACAACTCCGAGTTTACGGACTACTTCTTTCCTTGATCCACTGCAACCATAAGTACTCCCACTTGTGACTTTGAGACTCCACTCAAGTGTTTCAGATCTTCTTTAAATTCTTTATGCAGCAACTGAAGCAATTACCAAGTTCTTGACATGAATCTTGATAATTCTAAGTGTGTATGAAGGTAAACACCTCTAGATCTCACAAGAGATTCAACACACAGCACATCAAAGACATCTAAAATGTAGCTAGGGTTTTTCCTTTTATACTTGAAGTAAAACATAAAACCTTACACTTCAAACCGGGCTTGGGCTGAGTTGGAAATTTTGTAGAAAAAATAATCTGCACGAGGTTCGATCAATCGAGTCTAATTTTCGATCGATCGAGCCTTGCAGATTTAGACAAGTAAATCCTGCAGTCATTCGATTCCAACTTTACAAATAAACACACTTTGAGCAGCTTAAATCTAGAATCTAAGTTTTGATTATGGTTTGCCAACATATTACAAATTGAAGTTCTAATACATTTAGTTCTAAAGTCTTAGAACCTAACATTCGACTATGTAAAGGGTCTTTTTAATTAGCTAATAAATCATAAAGAAAAATATTGCACACCCAGCTCTGCACCATTTCTCAAAATTTTGAGAGTTATTTTCATTACACATTTCTCTCTCTTTATTCGTGTGAATTTACCAACAAATTTCTCTCTCTCTCTCTCTCTCTCTCTCTCTCTCTCTCTCTCTCTCTCTCTCTCTCTCTCTCTCTCTCTCTCTCTCTCTCTCTCTCTCTCTCTCTCTCTCTCTCTCTCTCTCTCTCTCTCATGGCACAAGATAGGGTGACAAGATGCACTAGGATGATAAATTAGGAGGAATGTGAAGAGGAAAAAAAATTAGAAAATTTTAAGTCAAATTAAAATTTTCTATCTTAAACTATCACCCCAATTACACTGACTCCATGAACTATATCAAAAATCATGATCAACCCCCTAATATTTAAAAGTACGTTACATTTAACTCCTTGCCATTTGTTTTGCTCATTGAAAGATTAATTTACCCCTCAACCATTTGTTTTGGAGAGGGGTAAATTAGTATGTCTGCTCAATTAATTCTGTTAAACTTAACACCAAATGGTAGGAGGACATTGAAACAAAATTAATTATAACTCATGGGATTAAGTATAATTAGGGTGATAGTTAAGGGTGTGAAGGAGTAGTTTAGCCAAGTTTTCAATAGGATGTATAAGAAATGAAGAGTTGGATATAGGGTTTATTGGAAAAGTGATAAGCAAAAGATAAAAAAAGTTGGTTTTTTCTTCCAAATTTGAAGAAATTTTGTAAAATGGGGTGTGAGTACTCCTACTTCCTCATGAATTTTCTTTCATGCTATTTAACATTATCTAGGCAAAAATATTGCACATATTGCATCATGTATAAAATATTTCTGTCTTATTTAAGTCGCTTGCTCATTGCAATTTTCCATGTATGTACTCCTAAAATTCAAAATTGAGCAGGGAGGGTCTCATATTGGAGGTGTCATGATTTTGTTTTTGTATTATCTTCCCTTTTGATATTTCTCTCCTTGTTTTATATATACCCTTAAAAATCAAATTTGAGCCAGAAGGGCCTCATGTTGGAGGTGCCATGAATTTTCCCCTTTTTGACATCTTTCTCATCTTTACATTTTAGGTTAGGGTATAGATTATTAGGAGGTGTTTTTCTCATTGATACTTTTTTTTTTTTTTTGAAAAATAACATTTGCACTATAATGGGTTTCTTCTATACATCATTTCCCAACACCCATAGTATGTAGGAGTGTTCACACGTTGATCAGTTTATGATTAACTTGTCGCTCGATCCTTGTATGTCGGGTTACAAAGTGAGTGACCTGATGCATACTGAAATGATTGAGTTATTGATTACATTAAAAAAAAAAAAAATTATTGTTGGATGCAGCTAATTTTGTTGCATCCAACGAGATTGCTAGAGCAAGTACGAAGGGGCAGAACATATATGATACATCTAACCTATATGTGCTTTCGGGGTATGTCAAAGGTTGAGGGACGTACTTGTTATCTAACCTGGTATATCTAACCTATATGTACTTGTTATGTTGCCTATACCTGTTATCTAACCTAAATGGGCTAGGTTTGGCAATTCCAATCCTACTTTTGACAACGATGCCTTATTTGGTTAGATCAAGTTCATTGGATTCATAAACCGTCCTAATAGGATGATTGTGAGAGATATTTGGCTGGCAGTCAAAACTTATTTGAATATGTCTTAGAATTCATTCAAGATGTGAGCAAAAGAACATGATCCATCGATTCCTTTTATTGGAACTTTGTTTTATTTTTTATTTTTATATAATTTATGTGGAGTAAGATTTAAATCCCTAAACATATCTATTAGAAATATAGAACAATGCTATTTGACCTAAAGGTTATTGGCCGAACTTTGTTTCTACTTATTTATTTATTTTTGTATCCAATTACTAGAGACCACCCATTTGAGTCTAAATATGTCAAAAGTAACATTGATTTTGAAGTTTGAATCATATGTAGATAAAACTTACCCATATGTAGTGGATTGAGGTGACCACTCGATATTACTATATTCAGTTATGATTTTCATATCTGACTTACTAAAGTCTGTCTTGAAGTTGCTTAATGGATTGAATAGGCAAAGATTAAATTGACTAAACAATATTTATTGTGCAAGTGTGCTCTTATTTCCGTATGTATAATCAACACCTAATTTCTGCACCCGAGACACATTATTTCTCCCTATAGTTAAGTGTTGACTTTAATTTTTATCACAAGCGTGTGCGTTTCATTTTTTTATGATAATGCTGCAAATCCTAGGTGAGATTCTCCAACTATGAACTATGGTGCTTCCAATTAGCACCGAAAAAAGAAAAAAAAAAGGGACGGTTTTAAACCAAGGTTCATTAGAAAAGAAATTGTTTCCTTAAAGCACACGTAGGGGCGGCTTTTCAATAATTTAAGAGTTTGATTTCTTTATCCAAATCCATTATTCAACTCAGAGTTTTAGTAAATTAAGAAATAAAGAACACTTAGCGGTCAAAATTATAATACAGACTCCATAGAGTACTTGAGTCGCTATTTATTATACCCTATAGTTTCTTGCAATGTTCTTTTGCTTTCAAATTAGAGATGTGGGCCACTGTTCACTGTTTAATAGTCATGCTGCTAGACTTTTGTTTTTTGGACAAGTCATTAAGGAGAAGAAAGTCATACTGCTAGGTGCTAGCTGTTCATGTATAAATAGGGTACACATATGCCCTGAAAGCCACTGCATATGATTCAAAAACCAAACTAGAAGAGAAAGAAGAGAGGAAAAATGGCAATGGAAAGTACCAAAAATGAGTCATATTTTGTTTTCATGAACTACGATCCGGAATATGAGCGCCTACGAGCTGATCGGTCAGTCATGTACTTGCATTACATTATATATTCTTTCATTATTTTTTGGGATAAATTATGGTACATGTTGTTTTTCTTAATGAATCTTTTAATGTCATTGTCTCACTTCACTTTGTTTCTTTCTTTTATGGCCTTTTTTTATTATACAAAAGAACAAAGAAAGGGGCATATGAGCTTGATTTGTATCTAAGTAAGAAGCATGATGAGCTTCTAGCAAGCACCCTTGAGCCAGGCAGCTACAAGAAGACATTATCTTTGGTCATTGTTGATGGGTTTTCTGTAGAAATTACTGAGGATCAGGTATTTCTGTTTTAGACATAGTTTATTTCAAAATGCATGATTTTTCAGTTTTAGGTAAAAATAAAGTCAACCAAGTCATGCATATCTCTAGCTTTTTGATGGGTTTATTTTATTTATTTCGTTAATATTTTGAAACAGGCCAATGAGCTTCGATCTGCAAATGGAGTGAGGATTGTGGAGAAGAATCAAGAGCTTGCTTAGTGTGGCATTCTAGTATAGAAGATGTTTAATATAAATGTCGGTTGGGACATTTCTTAGCATCTGTATCACTTATCTTAAAGAGTTTAGGTAAAATCAAGAGAGATTTGTTTTGAGAATCTCCTGTATTGATGCAATTATAATGCTAGCCATCTAGTTTTGGAGGCTTAATGCAGGTTGAGCTTGTTTCTGAAGTGTCCAAAGTATTATATATAACTAATGCTAAGAAGTTTTGATTGTGTAGTTGAAGACAAATTTCATTCTCTTTTCTTAAACCATATATTCTCAAATGATTTGATTAAGCATATTCAGATTTAATGGTTGAAATCAAGTGGCATAAAAACATAAATTCAATTGACAGCGACAGCCTTATTAGTGCTCTGGTCATAAGTTTTAAACTAAGACCTCATGAATCTCACGAGGGATTATTAGACCAACCCTGGGGTTATTATTGGTGTATCTGATACTGATTAGGTCCTAAGAAATATGGATTATTAATGCTTATAATTGCTTTAAAACAAGACATATTCCATGACAAATTCATCACATATACTTAGCGGTAATGCACAGAATCAATTTGAAAAGCCGAATGCTAAACCAACTAGAAACAATAAACATACTAAGCTAAAAAAGATTAAAAAGGGACTAAAATATACGTGTACACAACATATATTTATAGGTATGTAAATATGTTCGTATATATTTATGTATTAAATCTCCATAATATATATTGGGATGTAAACTTGTATCTTTGCGTCCTACTTAGCTCATTAATACCTCATCCCCAGACACATGCACAAAAGGCCAGAAACAATGGACTGAGGAGGTAGATTCCATGGGAAGCATAGTACAAGTGAATTGTTTTTTGCCTGAACGTAGTACAAGTGATTTGATACATCTCATAGAGGTCTTTTGGCCACTTTATCTACTTAAGGCAACAAGGAACAGTTCAAAATTACTGCAAATTTTGCTTGAAATGGTTCTACTTCACAGCAAGTTTGAGAGAGAGCCTGCAATTCTGGCATTTGGGTCATATGTAGCACTGTCGATCATCACGTGCAACCCTGGTTAGCATCAACTCTCAGTGTCCCCACTAGTACAAACCCTCACTTTCAATGGTTAATTTGAAATCAAATCCTAGGCCCCCGGCCAGTCAATTATTTTCCATTGTTGAAACTTATAGAAAGTTGAAAACCCAGACATCCATTCAATGTGATATCCAAAAGCTCACTAGATGTTAGTGCGGATTCTAAATAATTGACCATATTGGGTCCATGTTGTGAAGTTTTGAGCCAGAAAATGCCTTCACAAAGGCTCGGGTATAGCGTCATAGGTGTTGGTGTAGGAAGGCTATCCTTCTTATTTTATCTTGGTCATGTTTTCTTTTAGACCTCAATGATTTTTGCAGGTTCCGAGGGGCCAATAACAATAGGATCAAACAAATTATACCTCAACATGCATTTCACATGCACGGACAATTATTCAAAAAGCCCCATTTGCCTACTCTTGGTTTGATTGAAGGAAAAAAAAATATCATGATTACTGCACTACTTGATGGTAAAGAAAAATTGTAACTTTTTCCCCCTCTTTAGGGCCATACGTAAAGGATATTTTTTTTGGTGGTAATTACTAAGGTACGTCAGATGGAAATCATATACTATATAATAAAAGTTGAGCTTAGAAGTTGTGGTTGTGCTAAGTGGCTTCACTAAATTGCAGAAATTTTATTAGATTTAAAAAAAAATAAAAATATATATTCTTTGTCCTTATCTTCTTCTCCTGTAATTTTTAAGTTGATAAAATTTTAATTTGATTACAATTTAAATTCTTCATCTGATCCTTTTATTATAAATTTATCTATAATTTCTAAGTTACTAAAGATCTTAATATTACAATCAAAATTTTTTTCTATTTATTTTTAGTTAAATTATATTACTACACAAGCATACAGTTCATTAGAAAAAGAAAAAGAAAAAAAGAAAAGAAAAAAAGAGTAAAAGTCCATTATCTATTCATAGCGATTTACCAAACTATTTTTTGGATAAAGTAAAAAAAATTTGTAAGTAACGTACGGTACATCAAGTCATCAACATTTCTTTATATCTACTCAGATTGAACTTTTTTTATGGGATAGCAACAAAACACATTGAATAGAAATCTTAATTTCAATAGGATTTAAATTCTACATCATATGGAACTCTACTTATATATATATATATATATATATATATATCTGGAATGAAGTTTACTCCCATGTGTAAATGCCTAAATCCTGTGATAATTGACAACGCAGGATTGCATTCTTTCTTCAATATTATTTTTTCATTTTGTTTAAGCTATTTTTTTTAACTTCAAAAAAATTAATAAAAACTTCTCTCACACGTACTTAAATTCATGAATTCAGCTCATTTGTTCTCTTCTACAATAATTGGTTCAGGATTTCATTACATACTCACACTTTCATCTCTCAAAGTGATAGAGGAAACAAACAGATATATTCTTTGTTCTTTTTCTACATTTATATCTTAATTTATGATTTGTATAGTTTCTTAATTTTAGATTATGAATAATTTTGATTATATTCCTAATATTAAATTTAAATTATTATTTATAGGTTTTTAGTTGTGTTATATATATTCTTCTAAAAAAAATCGTGTTATGTTTATATGTGCATAATGTATACATATGGCTAGATGATGTCTCCCTAATAATTTGAAACTAGGTTCTTAAATTAACATTTTTTTTTTGTATTTAATTTTCTTATTCATTGTAAGTCGTTGAATGTGTTTTTTACTATTTCTTTTATTGAATGTGTTTTTTGATAAAGTTTATGATAGTTTTTTTTTTATTTGAAGTTTTGATATGGTATTTCACTATGATTATCAATACCATTTTAAGAGTTTTAATCGGTAACATATATTTTTCCATGAATATAAATTAAAGAGAAATTTGTTAGAATAAAAGAAATAGTAAAATTGAAGAACCAAGCTGGTTGACTATTTGAAACTCACCTTGAAGAAGTAACATTAGTAACTTTTTCGTTGGGTTAAGATAATTAAATATATTTACTATTTTAAAATAACAATTTCAAAATTATATATAAGAAAAAAATATCTTATTCATGATATAAAAATATTTACCGATATATATATATATATATATATATATATATATATATGTAAGGACACGATTTGGAACGACCCAAAACGATACTGGGTCCACACGTAAAAAGGCCCAAACAATATCATTTATAGAGCGTGGGTTTGAAAGGCTAGGCCTTGATCACAAGTCGGTGGTATTCCGTGGTGTTCATACATAAATAAATCGTGTACGCTCTGGGAGTCTTTCTCCTAGAGGTGGGCTGGGAGGCTCTGGTTTTGGCCATTTTTCCCAGCCTCTCCTCTGGAATGCTTACCTTTCCTTTTATACTAGCAGGTGTTCCTTATCCTTCGTCCACGTGTAGGATCGACTTTTCCAATACTGATACTTGTCCCATCCGCCCATACCCAGAGTGGTTGGGGGTGGTTGTAAAAGCTGAAGAGTATGGCTCTGTCAGGTGCATAGTATTGAATTGCAGTAAGGGCAGCTTTCCCTGTTCGTTATACTTTCCAGCGTATCCTTTTCTATTGACCTAGATATTTTAGATTTTTTCCAAGCTGCTCCTATACCATTTTTACCCTTCCCTTCGGTGAGACCTTGGACATGCCGAGGATTGAATCGTCCTCGGCTGTGTCCCAAGACTATTTCGTACTTGTATTACCGAGCCTGGGCTATAACCTTCCTCGGCTTGGGCCTTGGGCCCCAACGAATAAATGGGCCAGGGCCACAAATTACTGGGCCCCACAATATATATATATATATATATATATATATATATATATATAACTTATTAAAAGAGTGCAATAAATATGTTTGTATTTAGAATGCATAAGATGATTGAATTTTTTTTTTCGTATATTATTTTTTGCCAATATCATGAAACAAAATTTGTAAGCTTTGCTTTAAACTTATGTGGATTTGAATTTGTCATTAACTTTTTTTGCAAAATTTTTCATTATTTTAAATGTTTAGTAATTTAGATTATTCTTAATTATTGAATTGAGGTCTCCACTTGAATTTGATTTCAATTATTGTTTTGAATAGTTTTTAATTATTAAATTTAAGGTTTTTCTATTTAAATATACGTTGGTGATTAGTTGAGCCTTAAAGCTCTATCTATATATATATATATATATATATATGCCTTTTTTTTAGAATACTAAGTATTTTAACACACACACGTGAAGAGATGAGAAGGTCTTAAAGAAACTAACAGTAGTATATATCTAAAATGGTCTAACTCTTGGATATATTTTACGAACTTTATAATACTTAAAAGTAATATGTATGCATTTTATAATACTTTAGTTTCACATAATATGCATTCATTATATTACGTGAAGTGAAATATTCATTTATTTCATTAGCTATTCTATTATCAAATTTTAAGTAAATTAATAAAAAAAAAATATTCACATATGAATTTTGATTAAGCCGTGCATTGCACGGGTATAGTGCTAGTATATTTAAAAAGTTCAGCGCATTAAAAGAAAAAACACACACACACACACAAAAATTTGGAAAAAAGTCATTTAACTTATAAAAATTCAAAGTTAGATACTCTCATCTTCTTTTTTCACTTAGCCACAAGAAAACAATATATCATATATGTAGTAAAGGTCAATCCTTGTAGCAAGAGTAATAAACGGAAGGTTGGTGCTGTATTTAGAAGGAAAAAAAAAAAAAAAAAAAAATCTAAGACCACATCCTCTTAAGCCAAACTTTGCTATAACTTTGGTATTACAAATTGTGAATAGTGGAGAAAAAGTAGCGTATTCATGTGAAAGTGATAGACAATTAATTATATATAGTCTGTCACATAGGATAATTGTGAAAAATAGTGTGGTTTTAGAATTACTCCATACTTGTTACTTGCTTCTTTGACTTAGCTCTTTGTTGGCCTTTAAAAAAAAAATTATAAATATTTTATTATTATAAAAAATACATTGTTGAGAGAGAGAGAGAGAGATTCAAGGTTGCTCCCCAATACTAGACATCAAGACTGGTTATGAATGGCAAAAACAACCCTTCCCGCTTGACCCACCTATCTTGCTTGGCCCCAGCGTGGATTTTTCTTGTTCTAAAGAGATGATAGGGTGAGGACGGTCTTGTCTTACTCTGCCCCAAATATATATTATTTAAAATATATTTAACTTATTTATACATATAATGTAATATTTTCTTTGCATATCCTAGTTATAATTATATATTTTTTAATATGTATTGATGGTGATTCATAAAAGCATTATTCGTCCATAAGGGTTGTCCAAACCTAATAACGTCTAGGACAGACTTCAAAAGGGAGAAAGGAAAATGGCGTACCACAAACATGAAAGGAGGTCATCCAAATGAAAATTAGTCGTCTACACCACAAGAAGGTGTAAATGACCAACAAACACTTAGTAAATTTTGAAGTGTTTTCTGCAAAGCAAAAATAGCTACACCACGATCCACTATATTGAGAGGTGCTATGAATCCCCAAAAGGTCGCTCCACTCTCCTCACTAAGTCCACACATCTCTCACGATGTTAGTGGCTCCTAACAAGTAGACCCACTCCAAACTCTCTATAAAAAGGACCCAACCTTGCCAAACTAAGGTACATACTACTATTCATTTACTCACTATACTTGAGTCTTTGAGAGAAATTTGACTTAACCATTGGAGAATATTTGGCCAGTTCACTCCAATCACTTTCGATAGTCTTTTTCTTTCTTTTTCAGGTCATTAATTCGCCGTTGAAACTCGGAGCTTACAACCAACTGATTTCATTCTTCATCACATATTTTGCTATTATCTTTGTTGAAGCTCATTTTGGAGAAGCCCAATAGTAGGGAGAAGCCCAACAATAGGGGCAGAAAAGAGTTAGTGGATTGAGAGAAAAAAACCATTAAGCCCGAATGGCAGGAAAATGGATCATAAGCCGATAAAGTAAATAAATGGGCCTTGAGGAAAGCAAATAGGTCTAAAGGAGCTCAAAGAAAGAAGTAGTAAACCCATGGGCATTATGTGATGTTAAAAAGTAAGAATGGGCCACAACAGGCCCGAAGTAATGAAGTAAGAAAGTAAGGAGTTGATGGAAAACCCATGAGCCCCAAGGATGAAGGATACTGTAATTGAGACAGGGAAGCCCAAAAGAGCTAGTAAAAGCCCATGAGAATGCAGAATTAGAAAATGGGCTGATGATGCCCAAGGAGAAAGAAATGGGCCAAAGGAGCCCACAAGCAATGTAATGAGTCAAGAAAGCCTAAAGTAGCATGAGTATAAATCCAATGACCATATCGGGTCATTATAACCTATTGAAAGAAGAACATGCAGTAGGCCCAAAAGAGGCCTAGTAAGCGTGGGTCAAATAACACCACAGCAGAAATAGCAAAGTGGCATGGCAGGAATGGTAATAGGATTACGGAAGGAGCAAAGAGTGGGCTAAAGAGAGGAAAACCCACAATCAAGTAAGGCCCAGCCCTTGAAAGGAGTAATCCAATAAAGAATGAAAAGTCAGAAAACAATTTACGCCATAAGAGGTCAAGGATGAGCAGCAGAATGCACAGATGAACCTCCAGGCCATGGCAAACGCATGAGCAGCGGACAAGCTTTGGACGTACACGGAAGTAGAGCATGTGCAAGACCTAAGCACCACTAATCTGTACCCAGCCAATACAAGAGTGGTGGGTCATGAGTCAGAGGTAAGAGAGGGTATGGTCTAGCGGTGGGGAGAAGGGAAAGCCTATTCTGAGGTTCCCACTCAGATTCTTTTAGGGAGATGTCTTGCTGGGATGACATACCACCTAAAAGAAGGAAGGATGAGTTGGAACTACTAGGTGCATGCCATGAGGGATAGCCAGAGAGAATACCCACACTGTGGTGGATAAGAATGCCACGGTGAACAAGCAAACAAAACGGCCTTCTTTGTTTGGTAATGAGGAGTGACACAGCCAGCACAGGTTAGTGGTGGTGGTTGGGTAGCTAACAAACCAGTGGGTGGTCAGAAAAGACACCCAAATCTAGACAAAAGTAGTTAAAGGCTAAAATGGTAAAAACCAGTCACAGTAGGTAGTATATAAAGGGCTTTTGCCGTGCACGGTATCATCATCGCAACAGTAGCAATCACTAGGAGAGAATCACAGCACCACCTTCACCATAACACTACACGAGTAAGCGCTAAGAAAGAAAGAATAGGAGTGGGGAAAGAATCAAAATAACAAAACAGAGAGAAAAGAGAAAGAAGAAAAATAAAGAGTGTAGAATGGCAAGCATGCACCAATAGGCTAATCCCTTCTCTCCCTCTAAAAGCCTACCCTCTGTTGAGGGTAAAGAATTTGCTTGGGCATAAGCCATTCAGGTTTGTACCCTCAAAGTGGATAATTTTTACAGTAGGATTCTCCTGCAAGGTTATCCACGTTGAGGAAGTGGTTTCTTCCTTGGTATTAGTCTTGTAGCACAGTTGAACACGGCAGACTAGCCTTTTCCTTTTGATTTCACTATTTATCAAAATTATTTCCTTTCTTGCCTTTGCAATTTCATTTATAACATGTTTCTTATATCATTCTTTTCCTACTTTACTTAAGGATTCCTTCTTTATTTTATCTAACGGGAAGCGTATTGCCTTTATTGTCATTCTGTATGTGTCTACCATAACTTTTCTGTAACAGCTTTGCTTGTCATGGGCATGTGACCAAAGTTTCGGCAAACGGGACATAGTTTGTGCACAAGTCGGACCAACGTGAGTTGCAATTGGATCAGTCCCAACTCTCTTATCCAGAATACTTGGGCCTCAGTATAGCAGGAGGCAGTTTAGCTCAAAATCACAAAAGACCCACCACAATCTTCAAAACACTTGTGTTTGTTTCTCTTTTAGTACTCTTACGATTGCTCTTTCCCTTTATATTTCATCTTTATTTCATTAATATCGGAGCAATCTCATTAGGATTAAGCAAAAAATCTCCAACCAGCTCCAAACATGACTTGTCCCACTACTACCCTGTATGGATTTTCCCCGATCCATAAAGTAACATAAGTGGGGGCAAGACACCTTGATCTGACTTTGCCCCATTCCATTGTCATCCCTAAATTGGTGATTTGTTGATTATGGAATATGATCATCACTATTTGGCCAATTGAGAAAGCAAAATACACCACCATACATTTAGTATTAAGAATCATAATTTTCAACCTGGCATTATTGTTATAAAAATCTTTCTTGTGAGAGTTTCATTACTAAGGGAGACGAAGGCCAAAACTTCTCTTAATGGTACATGAAAAAAACAATTCTTTTAGTAGATAAAATTAGAACAAAGAAAGGAGAAAATAGTTCATCGGACCAACCCATAAATCTCATCTGGCACCAAAGCCCAAGAGAATATAGACAAGTTGAAAATGAACCAAACTATTTATAAATAGCTTAAGCCCAATTTTAGGTTCGACTATTATATGAGGCTTGATTTAACCATATATAATATTATATCTTATATATGCTTGTTTAAAAATATACCTATATAGATTTGAGATTGGATTATGTAATTGTAAATAGGTCCATATGATATCAAATTTTTATTTGTAGTTTATTGATAATATAAATGTCGAATTCTTAGTAAAAAAAAAATCATAGATTTGAGAGGAGGTAAAACTGTCAGTCATGATTTTACTATATATAGAGGAAAAAAATTTAACCAAGTAGCTTATGAACAAGCTTGAGTTTGTTTGACAAGAAAATAAACTAAGCTTGAACTTGTTATCTTGTTTGATAATGAGTTTGAGCTTGGCTTTTGAGTTCAAAATAAAACTAAAATGAATAAACTTGAACTTTTAAAACTTGGCTCAAGTCAACTTGTTTACAACCCTAGCTAACTATAGATTCAATGGGAGTCAATCCCAAGAATTACAAGCAATTCCATTAGCTACGAGGGTGTGTGAGGGGGGGGGGGGTGTGGCAAAATTGAGTGTTAAACCTAGGATAGTATGGATAGGTTGTGGAGATCCAACTCCTCTATTAGCTCCAGGATTGGTTGTTCTCCTGATATTGTAAATTAAGAAGATCACACTGTTGAAGAAAATGAGTTTCCAGATTTCCAGAAATTGAATATCCCCAAAGTTGATACTAAGTCCATCTACAAGACTAGTTGGGCTGAAAATACATTTTATTCTCAGTACAAAGTTAGAATTGTTGAACAAACATTTTCTATTTCAAAAACTCATGAAAAGTGTTGCTTGTTTTCTAAAAGAAATATTAATGATTTTCTTGCTAAAAAATTCAGTTATTTGCATATTGGTCTTGTTTAAGTTGCTGTTAAACTACTCACCCGAAAGGGTATTAATGCTTCTATTCTCATGTGTTTAAGAGATGCTAGATTCAAGAACTTTTCTGATAGCATACTTGGTATGATTACTGCATCTTTATATGATGGTCCTGTTTATTTTGATTGTTATCCTAATATTTCTCTTGCTTTGGATGATCCTAATATTGTTAAAGCTTTGACATTAAATATTTTGACATCTGGTTATAACATGGAAGAAGGCAGCAAGCCTTTTGCTTTGATTTATCGTATTTATTATAGACTTTTGGGTACTCAATTGAATCCTTGTGCTAGGATAAAGAGAGAACCTGCTGATAAAACCATGTTAATCCAATGTTCAACCCCTAATGCTAGAATTCAAGTTCCAAAAATGATTCAGTGGCAAGATGTTAATCTTCCCAAAGAATGGTTGTTGGAACAAGAATCTCCTCCTACTAAACCTGTTTTTGATGAGTTAAACCTCACCCATATTCAACAATATCTTGATGGCACTGTTAAAATAAGTTTTCATGATAACCAACCCTTAAGGATCAACGAAGGAAGATATTCCTTTGCTAGATCTGAAAATATTTCAAAAAGAGGCCAAGATCTCAATGATTTTTTGAGAAAGAATTTTGAAAAACCTAGTTTGAAGCTAAAAGGAGTTTCAAGTGACAATTCCCAAGTTAGCACTGTTTTTTACTCTACTAAACCAGAACCTTCCTTTCCATATAGCAAAACTGCTATTGAAGAAGAAGAAGAAACTAAATCTGTGTCTCCGTCTTTTTCTAATTTTCAAAATGTTGAAACCCCTGTTTACCAAAGTCAATTAAGAGTTTTAAATGTTTTGAACGAGAACTTTGAAATTGATATGGTTGCTTTGTTTAATGAATTTGTTTCTACAAAGAACAGAGATAAAAGGAAATATTACCAAAGTACTTTTGCTCAGTCTAAAAAAGACCGTGTTAAAAGGAAATGGAAAGAAAAAATGAATCAATTGAAAAAACACATTTCGTTTTTTGATTTTCTTGAAAACTATTATGTTCCAAAGGATGAAGTTTCAAAAAATCATTTGAATGTAATAAAGAAATAAAATTTTGTTAAAGAGGATAAAACCATTATTAGGTCTAGCCATCCGCCCCTTGAGACAGTTCTTGTAAATTGTAAAAGGACTAAAGTGAAGGTCTCTCCTTTCAAAATTGTTGATGATAAAACCCCTGTTCCTAGTATTATTGAACAAAACAATTTTACTAATGAATCCTTGCATGTTATTGGTCAACAACTTGACCGTATTGAAGAAAAAATTGTTGAAAAAATTGCTACTTTAAGACCCGAGAAACCTTTGATTGATTTACCCAGTTAAAGAGAAAAATTAAATTTTAAAACCTCTCAGGCTAAAACCCTTGAGATTGTTGAGAAAATGATTTCTGATTAAGACCTGAGAAACCTTTGATTGATTTACCCAGTCAAAGAGAAAAATTGAATTTTAAAACTTCTCAGGCTAAAACCCTTGAGATTGTTAAGAAAATGATTTCTGATTTAAAAGTTAAAATTGAGGGTACTTCTACAAGTCTTGCTCGAACTATTTCAAGAAATGAAAAAGAAACTGTTTTTGAAGAAAACACATATTCTAACTCATTATTTTCTGTTTCTGTTAAAAAGATTTTTGATGATGATTTACCAGAAATTAAAAGATTTGTTGGAAAATCCAATCCCATGTCTTTTACAAAAAATTGGTATTCAAAACCTACTTTTCCTGATATGCAGTTCGAAGAAAGATCTTTTCAAACACAATTTTCTGTTTCTGCTGATAAGTTTTATGAATGGAATATTGATGGCTTGTCTGAATAGGAAATCATTAATAAAATGGGTCATATGTCTATGGTTGGAATTGCTTATATGAATTGCTTATATGGCTTTTCTGGCACTCTTCATGGATGGTGGGATTCATATCTCACAGAAGATTCCAAAAAATCTATTAAAACAGCTATTAAAAAGAATGATGAAGGTTTGCCTATTTTTGATGAAAGTATTGGTCGAGGTATTCCTGATGGTGTCAATACCTTAATCTATACTGTTCTTAAACACTTTGTTGGTACTTCATCTAATATTTCATCTCAAATTTCTGATTATCTAAACAATTTAAGATGTCCTACTATGTTTGATTATAGATGGTACCAAGATGTTTTCATTTCCAGAGTTATGCTTTGAAAGGATTGCTACAAGCTTTATTGGAAAGAAAAGTTTATTGATGGTTTGCCTCCTATCTTTTTTCATAAGGTAAAACAAGAATTGATTGGTAAAAATGATTCTATTGATTATGATAATTTAACTTATGGTGATATTCTAAGCACTATTAAAAAACTTGGTACAAATATGTGCAATGATGAAAAATTGTTAAAACACCAATTAAAGAATAAAAGAAAAGCTAATTATGAAATGAGTAATTTCTGTGAACAATATGGTTTGCCCCCTATTGCTCATTCCAGGCAAAAAGGGAAAAAATTGAATAATTAACACGTTCTATGTTAATTATTTATATGTATAGACGAAAATAATTGGTTTTCAATTTTTTCTTTTATTATTATTATTTTTTTATTAAGAGGTGAAAAATGTATTTCATGTCCATATCAAAATATAAAATATATGAGAATGTGTATGAAACTAATTCATCAATATATGCACTAACCAAATCAACCAGTGTATATATATATATATATATATATATATATATATATCTATACTATATATAAAAGAGAATTCTCATCTTTCAACTGGATTTTTATGTGGTTTAAAAATACCCTCATTAATGAAAGGTAATTTCATTTAGAAATAAAGTCATAAATGTCAAATAACAAATTTCATTTTGAATTTAAAAAGAGAATTCCTAAAACTTAGGATATTTTCTCTTCACGTTTAAAAAAGAAATTATAGTTACTGTTTATCTTCAAAGTTTATCCTTTTTATTTGTTTGAAAAATAAAGTATTTCTAAATTATAATAGATACAAATTGTTAACTTTTATAAAAAATAAAATAAAATTGAAGAGCCTCTGAGCACACACGTGAGAGCGTGCTCAGAGGCTAGTATATATATGAGGTGGTGCCAATTATGGGTTCATTTAATAGAAGTATAGCAAGCATTTAGTCTTAGTCTTTTCTAATAAGAAAATTAGTAAGTTTTGAGTGAGAGGGCTAGCTTTTTCTTCATTTCAAATTCAAATAGATCTATCTAATAGTCGATTAAAATTTATGAATTTAAGGATATATCCATCATTAAGTAATTTAAAAGTTTAAATGATTTAATATGTAGTGTACACGAATAGATATTAAAAAAAAAGAAGAAGAAGAAAAATCTAAAATATAGTTGAAATAAAGAGACCTTTGTCCTTGGCAGAGAGTGTGCAAATCCATGCCATATAGACCTTTGGCTCCTTGCCAAATCCCATATAATTATCAAGACACTACTTGTTAACTCTCCCCAAAGGCCTCAAGCTTGCCTTGTTGTTGGCAATGCTAGAAGCCCTTGAGGGAGAGTGAGCAAAAAATACCTCGGATTCATAAACACAAAGAACTTAATTTCTTGCAAGCAAGGCACAGCCTTTTCAGCCTCCCTCGCAGGCTCCTTAACCTTAACCCTAACCCAATTGCCTTAAAAAGTAGAACTTTTTTAGGTGGTTCAGCTGAGAAGCCCTTGAGGGAGAGTGAGAAACCAATGCCTTTGTTTCTTCCTGTAATCCTGTTTGTTCGTTGACGAGTAATGACCTAATGAGGTCTAGCTCTATTTATAATGCATAAAAATGAATGTGTGGAAAAATAATGTTGAAAAATCTTTGAGCTTATTCGGTGGGGTCTCCATATCTTGCACTTGAAAATTAGTGGCAAAACCAGCTGCGAGGTTTTTCCCACCTTTATCATTGTTATAGTGGTAACCATTGTCAAGTACTTGTCAGGTGTTACATGTAGAATCCATTATATAATAATAATACATGAAAACAGCAAGAAAATGTGCCTCAACTTGTGCAAATGATAGCAATGTTTGGTACCACTTTTTCGCAAGCTATTAAAGTGATGGGTTTTGATATTTTCATATAACTCATTATTGACCCTACTTTTATTATGTATCAATCAAAACATATCATTCTAACAATTATAAAAGAGCCTTATAAAAATGATGTTGTAGTAATCACAAAAAGAAGTAATTATGACGTTCATTTATTATGTTGTCGAAATTCATTAATCACATTCATTGTCACATTGATTTGTAATCGTTTTGTAATAGTTTTAGCATTTTTCATTATTGTATTCAAGCCAACCAAACAATTTTGAACAGCTCATGAGACCTTTGGACCATCATGGACTACCCTAGAAATTAAAGCAAAAGGAGCTGGCCCTTATGAACCTAGATGCAATGGCGGCTCTAGGAAATTTTTTTAGGGTGGTCACTAAAAAATTTAAATTATACAATATTTAATAAAAAAAGACAATTTGAATATATCAACGTCACAAAAAAAAAAAAAAAAAAAAAACACGCAAATTGAAAATGATAATATGAGAATAATAAAGTGACCACAATAATTTCATAACAAATCTTATACAACAAGTTGTTAGCTTGTTATTGGTGGGTAAAATATGTCAATATTGAACCCGAATTAGAATTAGTAATAACTTACCACATAAGATTTATTGTGAAATTTGTGAAAATGTTGTAAATGTAGCATTACTCTTATATTTATTGAATTTAAATTCTTATGATTCTCAAGTAAAGGTATTCAAAAATTTTATTAGAGTGGTCAAAATATGTTAATTTAGTATATAATATTTTTTTAAGTATATATATACATTTTTTTTCAAGTCAAGGTGGTCATAGAACATATTAGTTTAAAATAACTATTTATATAAATTTTTTTTTGCATGTATAATTTTTTTTTTTGACAAGTGAGGGTGGTCCTAGGACCACCCTTACAAACAAGTAGAGCGGCCAGTGCCTAGATGAGGCAATAATCTTTACCTGAATAAAGCAGCTTTAGGATGCTAGGCATCTCAACCTTATCTTTCATAAAATGAAATGGCAATAAGTGCAAACATAATTCCTCACTGACATTCCTTGATTCCTAAATTCTTCTTCTTCTTCTTCTTCTTCTTCTTCTTTTTATTTTTATTTATATATATATATATATATATATATATCTTTTGCTTTTCAATCTTTACAGCCAATAGCATATCTTCGAACTGGATAATATGCTTAAACACCTACAGTTATATCGTCTTTCTCAATGATAGTTTGGCATAACACATTATGTTAAGCATCGAGCACAAGTTGTATCGGATCGTACAAGGTATGGAACAGGTTACTTTCAGCCATACCATGTAAGGTCATATTTTGACAAAGTGACACACTGACATTTATGTGCAATGAGCCACTGGACTAGTCCTAAACCATAGGATCATTCTGGGCTTGCTCAGCCCAATTTTCAATCTAATTGTTAGATTTACTTGGTATGTTGGACTTTATTGGGCCTCATGTTTCCTTGAAATGTCTAAATCATCTGCCCTATTACCCTATAGGTAAATCTACTCAGTCTTTGGGTCAGTCTTAGACATAGATAAACCCAACCCAAATTTAGCACAAGCAGCGGGAGTATTGGGAAGGGAAAAAGAAACGTCAAATTACTATTTTCATAGTACTTTTTATACATTAGAGCATCCACAGCAGTGGAGCTAAAAATTTAACTCTATCAAAAATTATTTTATCTATTTTACCTACACATATGTTGCATTAATGGATCTATTTTAGTATTCAACGTAATAAAATAATATAAACATCACAATAAAATAAGATATCTACTACAATTAAATAATATATTCACTATAATAAAATAATATATCCACTATACACAACCATCACAACCCCACACACACAACCACAACCACAACCACCACCACCACCACCACCACCACCACAGCCCACCACAAAGAAAAAAAAAAAAAAAAATCAACCAAGCCCACACCCACCAGGCAACACCCACACCCATCACCACGAAACCCACCCGAGCCACCCACTGATGCCAATGAACCTAGTCGCAACCCACTGATGCCGACGAACCCAGCCACCCACCGACGCCGATCTACCCACACAACCATAACCACCACTACACCACAGCCCACAGCAGGAAAAAAAGAAAAAGAAAAAAAAAAGGGCGAGATGAGTTGGCGGCGTGGGTCTGCGGCGGATGGCGACGTGGGTCTGAGGCTGATCGGCGGCTTGGGACGACTAGTGGGTCGTGACGTCAAGCTTCGGTGGCGGCAATGTTGACGATGAGTCGGGCCGGCGGCGGTAAATAAAGTGAGCTTGAGAGACTGGAGTTGAGAGAGTGAGCTTGAGGGAGATGAGTTTCAGATGAGATGAGAGTGAATGAGAGAGAGAGGCACGGTGTGATAAAAGAATGAAAAAAGAAGCAGCAAGTTGTATTATTTTAATCACCGGCTGAATAAAAAATTATTTTCTTTTTTAGCTCTCAGCTACAGTGCACATCTATTTATAGATGTGCAATGTAGCAATGAAGCTAAAAAAAAATAGCTATAACTCCACTACTGGATGGTGGTTTTTTGTGTTTTGGTGGAGCTAAAATAGCTATATAGCTATTTAGCTCCACTGCTGTGAGTGCTTTTAGGTGGAGAAAGGAGATTTTGACCGGAATGCTATTATGGTGGCATTGCCACAAAAAGCATTTGATTTTCGGGATTGTTGGTACTTTCCAAATCCAACTCCCATCGAAGTTGCCCTTATACCTTCCATCCATCTCTACAACAACTAATTTGTATGCTTCCCTCATGTTGAAATTTCCACTCGGGGAGGAGGACCAAGTAATGCGGTCAGAGTTTAGCGCAAAGAAGGTTATGGGAGTGGCCTTGATTTCCAAGAGCAGCCTCTCAGGGAAAGAGAAAGAGCAGCCATGCCAATCCCAGCTCAAGAAACCAGTCATATCCTTCAAGGCAATGGTCTCCTCCCCCCTATTCAGGGGTCCCTCAATCAGCCCCCTAAGGGTACCTTTGTCAAGCCACTTATCATACCAAAAGGACATAAGGCTTTCCTTCCCAACAATCCTTTAGAACCCTTATTAAAAACGGCCTCACCTTTGCGGATTGCAGCCCAGATAGTAGAACACGTCCTATGAAAGGGGTGAGGACTAAATGCCCTTGTGGAGTACGGTACTTATGGGAAAGAACTTTGACCCATAAAGAGGAAGGCTCACATTGAAGGCGCCAATTTAGTTTAGCAAGATTGGCAATGTTCTTCGCCTTTGCAGCTTGGATACCTAAACCACCATTACTCTTTGGCTTGGCCATTTTCTTCCAATTCACTAAGTGAATTTTCTTCTTGCTTTTTGTGGATCCCTAAAGGAAATTACGACTCATTCTGTCAACACTATTCAGAATCTTGGAGGGAAGAGCAACACATTGCATGGCATAATTAGGAATAGTGGTGGTCACAGCTTGAGTCAGGACGAGCCTCCCCGCAAAGGAGAGCAAATTCGCTTTTCACCCGGCTAGTCTGCCTTGAACCCTATCAACAATAAAACCAAAATCTTGGGACATTGCTGAGTGTTTAATCGGAAACCCCAAGTATTTCCCAAGGGAGGGGGTAGACCGAAATCCCAAGGTCTCACACATCTCTATTCTCGAGTATACAACTAGCATAGCTACAGAATTGTGGGCTCTTCGTGATGGTCTAAGGTTGTGCTCTGCCCTTAAGATACCTGCTGTGATTATTAAGCTTGACGCCAAGCTCATTGTGGACCTCTTGCAGAAAGAGGAGGGTCACCAAAATTGTATTGATGCTTTAGTTAGTGATTGTAAGTCTGAGTTAAGGGCCATTTCTATGGTAAAAATTCAGCATTGCTATCGTGAGGCGAATAAATGCGCCGACGCTCTTGCTAGAAGGGGAGCCTTGCTTTCCCAAGATTTTGTTGTATTCTTAGCCCCCCCGGTGGAAGTCTCTTTGTTACTTAGTCTAGATTCTGCTGGGGTGGCTTTTAATTGTTGTATTCCTGCTCTTTAGTTTTTAATGACAGTATCCTTTCTACCAAAAAAAAACCTACATCTCTATTGGAAATAGGGGCGGAGCTGAGTAATGCATTAGGGGCCATGGCCCCTCCAAATTTTTTAAAATCCTCTCTAATTTTAGGGAAAATTAGATTTCAGTCTCTTTGATATAAGAGGTGGCACCCACAAGTTAAAAAACTTAGCCCCCCCACCTACATGTTAGCCATAAGAACTCCCTTCCCTCGGGAAATTATTTTGTACTCTCGGAGTACTATAAATACGTATTCCCTCCTCTCACATGAATGGTGGATTCCATTAATTAAATTCATGGTGGGTCCCACCATTCACGTGAGAGGAGCGAGTACGCATTTATAGTACTCTGGGAGTACCTAATAATTTTCCCCTTCCCTCACCTCAAATCCCCACTTTTCAGCCATAAAGATTCATTCATTTTGTTTTTTCCATTCTCCATTAAAAGCACAGCCACTGGTAGCTCCTTTCTTTATTTATTTAATTATTTTTTTGCTAAGAGCCTAAGACCATATCCCATTTCCTGATGTCCATGTCCATGTCCTTTACCATAGTTTTACCCCTCACTTTTACCACTTTTTAGTCATTCAATTTTCCTAATAGGATAAAATCATAAAATTGAGGTGTAGTACATTATATTTCCCAATTAAACTCTGTATTGAATTTAATTGTCCTTAAAAATGATAATATTGTTTATATTTTATTTGTCATGGTAAACATGTGTTTGAATTTAATTGAGAAACCTAATATATTAAACTTTAGATGCTGTACTTAAGTTTTGCAATTTTCCAAAACTATTACAATATCCCCTTGCACTTTATAGCCACCCAAAAGACTACTCATCGCCATTACTGAGTGCTCTCTCTTCAATTTCTCTTTATTAATTCTTCCTTACGATGCTCAATTGGTCGATTAATTTGTTAGTATTTTGAGTGCTAATATGAATTACACTTATATAAAATTCTAGCAGTAATCTTATGAGATATATATAAATATATATAAATATATATATATATATATATAAATTTATATGATACATATATAGTTAAGACTTACTTTGGATTTAATGTTTGTTTTTCTAAACTAATGCGCCAAGACATGTATGTATGTATGAATGTCATATTTTGAATTTTTCTTGAATTGCAAATGAATATGATTGTTTTATCTTGGCCTCCCAAGCAAAAATTCCTAGCTACACCCCTGATTGGAAATTTCGTTGAGTTACAAAACTTTTGACTACTATTTTCGTACCTAAATTGTGTGTTAGGTTTCAATTTTGTTCCTAGAACTTGTAATTTATAGTTCAATAGTTCAATGTTACCTTTATTTTATTTTTAGTCAAAATTAATTACCACAATTGTATATATACGGTCTTTTATAAATTCTTTGATGTTAATTGATGAGAACCAAAGTTAACCGTACATTGAATGGTTAGATTTTATAAATTGATTCAAATGGTTTTTTTAACCATACAAGTGTTTACGTTTTTGGAATTGAAGCAAGGAATACAAGAGTTTTGGACTTGGCAATCTGCAGCACTAAAAAATTTAAGATTTAAGAAACAATATGAAGTAGAGAGGGGAAGTAAAAAAGCAAATCAGATAGAGAGAGAATGGAGAAAAACTGGAAGAAGAAACATGGATCAGAAAAGGATAAAAGAGGAAGAGAAAACAGGGAGAAACTCTAAGAAAAGAGTCGCACTCACCAATGGGCATCGGGTGGTAATTGTTTTTCCTGCTAGTTAAAATTTTAAACTTTTTATTTGAGGTACTTGTTTTCCTTTTAGATAATTATTGAAATAACTATGTATTTTTTGAATATCTCAATAATTTATCACTAATAGAATTGTAAATTTGTAACCCATCTAAAACATGTAACATAAAAAAGGAAGAAGAGATAAAAGTCTGTATTTTTATTTGAGTTTACGGAGAGAAGGGGGGGGGGGGGGGAAGGGGGCAAAAGTATATCTACTTAAAATATATTTGTGATAAGTATGTATATTACAAGATGTTTTTTAAAAAGTTAGGGGGCAAGGCCCTCCTAGTCCCAACGTGGCTCCGCCTAGGGGTATTCACCAAACCGCATAAACAGGACAAACCACAAAAACTGCACCAAAACCGCCCGCAAAATAGCATAACCGCACCGCACCGTAAATAATAGTGCATCGCACTGTACCACACCGCATGGTGCAGTACGGTTTGCGGTTTTATAATAAGAAAACTGCACAAACCGCACCGCATTGCATCCTTTCTATATATTAATATATTTATTTATTTTTAATATTAAATATATTATTAATAGTTTAATAACCCTAGTTTTTTTTTTTAAAAAAAAAAAAGTTTAATAACCCTAGCAAGTGTTGACTAGAAAAGCCAACCCAAAATAAAGAAAAACTAGCTCAATAATTTAAAACTTGGCTAAAAAAAAGGGAAAAATTAGTTTTGGGTTAAGTAGGAAAAGCCCAAAATTTGAAAAATATACCAATTTCAAATTGCATCTTATACATAGTATCGCATATGTGACCGCAAAAATAAGATGCGGTGCAGATATGGTTTTGGCTAAACTTTAAACCGCGCCACACCGCACGTGTGACCGCAAAAACAAGGTGCGGTGCAATTATAGTTTTAGCTAAACCCCACAGTAAAGTGTGGTGCTAAAAATGGCCCAAAACGACACTGCACCGCACCGCGAACACCCTAACTCTGCCACTAAAAGGATTGATTTTCTCATTTATATCTTTATCAACGATAACCCTTCCCCCGAATTCCTTTCTTTCTTTCTTTCTTTCTTTTTTATTTTTTATTTATTTTTATTTTTATTTTTTTTATAAATTTTTTAATTTATTGGTAACCCTTCCCTTGAACTTGTTTGCCTAATCATAGGTATTTCAATTCCATTTTTCCTCATTTTCCATATTGCATAAGCACCTGAGCCTGTTAGATTTGATTGAAACATTTAGTTTTAATTTTATAATTTAGGCCAAAATTCTGCGAATTGAAGAAAGAGATCTAAATAGTCAATTATTATAAGCACTTTTATGGAAAATTTAATTGCTTATTTTCTTTTTATGTAAATTTTTTTTAAAAATAGTTTATTAACAAATACCCTTAGGGCATTTGTTAACTTTTCTATAATATAATACAATATAAAATTGTATGTGAGTGTAGTGGTGGCGTGGAAACCGATTTGATTTGGAGATTCAGATTTGATTTTGGTATAACTCGTTTGATTCAATAAGTTGTGAGATTATGAGTTTATGATGTGTAAATTCAATTTTTTAATATTTTAATAAAACAAAATGCCACATCAATTAAAAAGATGCATGCTATTGTTCCATTAGTCACATAAATGTTCATATTTTAAACTTTTTTTTTTTTTTTTGAGAAGAAGATTGTAATTTTATTAAGAAGAATCAACCATATATATTGGTTATGATTACATCATTAAAATGTGGAGAAATATCCTCCATCCACACTAAAAGTCCGTTAACACGTTTAGCAAGGATATGAGTAGCAAAATTACCCTTCCTCCTAATATGAAAAAAGTAAATAGTAGAAAAATTCTTAGCTAAACCTTTAGCTTCCTTAATCAAATGACCATAAGATGCAAAAGAGAGAGCCTTACTCTTCAAAGCATTGATGAGAAACATCCTCCATCCACACTAAAAGTCCGTTAACACGTTTAGCAAGGATATGAGTAGCAAAATTACTCTTCCTCCTAATATGAAAAAAGTAAATAGTAGAAAAATTCTTAGCTAAACCTTTAGCTTCCTTAATCAAATGACCATAAGATGCAAAAGAGAGAGCCTTACTCTTCAAAGCATTGATGACTATCTCTGAATCTCCGTTCAAAACAAGGGAAGACAATCCAATGTCTTGTGCAAGAGTTAAAGCCTTGACAACTGCTATAGCTTCCACGGATGCAACAAAATTTGGGAGATGAATCTTCTTTACTAAAGAGGCCATTACCTGTCCCTTGTCATCTCGAATTACAACACCTATTCCAGCTGCATATTCATCTCTGAACACGGCCCCATCAAATTTGATTTTGAAGTAAGAGATCAGAGGAGGATTCCATATAACCCTCTGGGGAACCCGATTGATAGAGTCAGGAGGTTTAGGTGGGATGGTTCGAAGAAAGCCCAATAAGGCAGCAAGCATATTAGGGACAACTTGAGCAATAGGGAAGAGCTTGTTACTTGGTTTAAGTAGGTTCCTTCTGTATAGATTGTTTAGGCGAAAAGTTCAAGATCCTTTCCTTCCTTAATCACATACTTCACCAGCTCATGAAATTCGTGAAAGTGAGTGTTGGAGCAAAAATTCCAACATGGATTCGAATCCCAAACTGGGTTGAGATGGGGGCATAGCCATAAGGCATGAATTACATCTTTGGAGGCTTGTTGGCACTGATCACAGGTATCACCCACAATAACACATCTTCGGACAAGATGAGATTTAGTAGGAATAAAATTTCGAATAGCTCAACATAAAAAATTCCTAACCTTATTTTGGACAGCCATATCCCAAACTTTCGTCCAAATTTTCTACAACTGGTGTACTCTGAACAGCAACGGCTTGTTTTTTAGCTAGGAATTTATATCCCGATTTCACAGTGTATACTTCGGATTGAAAGTGAGCCCAAAAAAGTTTATTTTCCACCTATCTTCAGCATGAAGGAATAGATTTAAACTTAAGTGACAAATAATATTCATAGAGTATATTTTAATTTTATGGATCAATAGTGTAGTTTAACGTAATTTTATTTGTTAAAAAATCGTATTTTTTTTAATTTAATTTTTTTGATTTTTTAGAAGAAAGAAAAGGCCAAAAAGGTCAAGGGGGAAATAAAAATAGTTTTTGTCGTTTGATCGTTTCACTCTCCTGTGCTGTGCCCACCAAAAAAAAGAAAAAAAATGGCAAAAATTCAAAATTGACCCTCTAGGAGCTGTTTGGATTTTGATGTTTCCATCACTCATCACTCATCACTCAATTTTCATCACTCATCACTTAAAAATGGTGGGACCCACAGAGATGCAGCTTGTTTGGATTTGTTTTCAAGTTTTGTTTCTATCACTTAATTTTCACATTTTTGAGTAATGAAATACAAAAACTGAAAATAAGTTTTAGGTGTTTTTGAGTTATGGATATTGAGTTATGATGACATTATTGTAATTCTGCTGAACTTAGTGGTCCCACTCACATGTTAAGTCCCATCCGTAGTAGAGCAATAAAGCCTAGCCAACGGCTACAGCACTATTCATTCTCAGCCTCCATTGTTGTCTCTGAAAGGTGATATTGCTCTCTAAAATCTATTGCTTCAATGTATCTTCTTCTTCTTTTTTTTTTTTTTTTCCTTCACATCTATTGCTTCTTCAGCTGAAACACCATCTTCCTTTAAATTCACCAAGTCCTCGGTCACCATAACGTCCTTCCAAAGATTCACAAAACCCCAAACGCAAACCCAACAACAACAACAACAACAACAACAACAACAACAAAAAAAAAAAAAAAAAAACTCTCACCTGCACTGTGGCCACTCTCAAAGAAGAAAACACTGACAGAGAGGAAGAGTCAATTTTTTATTTATTAAAAAAAATGAATAAAGAAGAAGACATACCTGTGGAACAATGGTAGCACACGTTTTTGAGTTTTTAAAGTTGAAAATAGAACTGAGTTTTAGGTGCCAAACCGGGTTTTGGAAATATTTGAGGATTATTTATTTATTTATTTTTTGATAGAATATTTGGGGATTATTGAGTTATAGGAAATGAGTTATAGAGTGATGAGTGAGCATTTTTTTTTACCCAAACAGCCCCTTAACTTTCAGCTTTTTTCATTTCAGTTCTCTAACTTTCAATTTTTGTTAATGTAGGATTCCATTAGAACTCAGTTAGGGGCTGCCATTAAAGTCACTGAAACAACGCCTTTTTTTTTTTTTTTTTTTTTTTTTTTTTTTTTTTCACATTTCAGAATTAAAAGAAAAAAAAAATCTGTTAAAAAAAAAAAAGATTTAAGGGTCGTTCCCCTTCCCCTGAAATCTTTTTTTTTTTTTTGAAAACCCCCTTCTTTTGAAATCAAAACAAAGAAACATTGAGCAGGTGTTTGGTAGATTAGTTTGAGAAAGGTTGTTTGTAGTTTTTTGAAATACGTGTGGGTGAAAAAGTGTATGGAAATGTGTGTAATGTTGTTTAAAATGTAAAAATGTGAGTTTGAGATGATAGACCAAACAGGCCCTGAGAGACCCAAATCCCTAACGTAGAGAATTTAGGGAAAATGAAGAATCGGTTTGAGAGAGAGAGAATTTGGGGTCAGTGGTTTGAGAGAGAGAGACTGAATCGGTTTTTCGAGATAGACCGAGTATGAGAGAGAGACCGAGATACTGCGGAGGATACATGTGACCATAGTTTTAAAAACCGGACCAGACCGGTCGGTCCGATCGGTTCAACCGGGAACCGACCTCTAATCCGGTCCGGTTATGATACAAAATCGGAAATGACTTAAAAACCGAAAAACAGTAAAAACCGTCCGGTTCAACCTGAGAACCGAAAAAACCGGAGGTCGAACCGGTTAATGACCGGTTGGGATTTTTTTGACTTTTCTGGGAAAGCTACGTCGTTTTGGTCCTTGGAATTTCCACTAAAGTCCTAAAAAGTAAAACTAACCCTAAGCCTAACCCTCAGACTCTCTCATCTCACTCACGATCACTCTGCCTCAGCCTCACTGCCTAAGCCTCACTCTGCCTCAGCCTCAAATCTCAACTCTCTCATCTCACAATTGGTCAAGCTCAAGCAGTCAAGCTTTCTCTGCACTCTCTGCATCACGCACAGCGGCACTGGCACCGGCACACTCTTCCTCACATCGGTCAAGCTGAGGTTTTTTTTTTTCTTTTTTCCAAGCCCTCCCTCACCCTCGCCTTCGCCCTCACTCTCTGCACTTTCTGCGTCAAGCACAATGGCACCGGCACCGGCACACTCTCCCTCAGATCGGTCAAGCTGAGATTTTTTTTTTTCTTTTTTCCAACCCTGCCCTCGCCCTCGCCCTCACCCTCACTCTCTGCATCACGCACAGCGGCACCGGCATCGGCACACTCTCCCTCAGATCAGTCAAGCTGAGCTCAGGTAATGTTCTTTTCTTTTTATTTTGATTTTCTTTTTCATTTTCTCGATTCTGTTTTTTTTTTTTTTTCGGCTTCATCAGGTAATAAACTAATAATTAATATTCTTTTTTTTAATCTTGATTTTGATTTTGATCATTTTCTCTGTTCTGTTTTTTTTTTTTTTTTTCATTTCTCTCGGCTTTAGCTCAGATTCTCAATTCATGTTCTCGGCTTCATCTCAGGTTCTCCTTTCGTGTTGTTGTGGAAATGTAATGACTAATGAACTTATTGTTGTGGAATTTATGTGTATCTTTTTATTAAAAGACAAAGCTATAGATAAAAGTACATGAGTTGAGTTTGTTTGGAATTTGGATGTCCTTTGGATGTCCTACATTTTTGTGGTTGGGGTTGGATGGTAACTTGGGTGGATTTGAAGCAAAGCTGGGAGAATGATAAGCCAAGTCACCTTTTTGTATAAATTGTTGAGTTTGTTGAATAGAATATGTGTATCTGCGTAGGAGTTCTATTATTTAACAATAAGGAACACTGTTGCTAACTTCCCCTTGGATATTTGTTTTACTTGACTGTTTTTCCTTGTAATTGGAGGATTTTATGATGGGCTTTCAGTGACCTGTTGATAAATGTTGTAAATGTGTGTGGCAGTGAACTCTCTGTGATGTGCTAGTCATGAGCCTAATCATGTTTTTACTTTTTAGTATATTAAAAAATTATTAATTATTTATATAATTTAAATAAATATTAATTAAATTATTTATGACGTCATCGGTTCGACCATCGGTCGGACCTCGATCCGACCATAAAACCGGTAATTAGCTCATTTTTCGGTTCTTTCACCGTACCGGTTTTTAAAACCATGCATGTGACGAACACGGAGGTGACCGAAAAGGTCGTTGGTTTTCCAAAGCCACCTCCTGCATTACTTCCTTGGGAACATCTTGTACTTTTTCTTACCTTCAGAAACAGCAACATCTGAAGTCTTCTTACTTATCACTACCTTATCACTAGATGTTGCACCCCACCAACATTTCAAGCCTGCGAAATCGCCGGCGTCGATATCCCTCGATTCTGCTACCACAGTCGCCTCTCCATCGCTGGAAACTGCCACATGTGCCTCGTCGAGGTCGAGACAACGCCTAAACCCTTCGCCTCTTGTGCCATGCCCGCTCTTCCCGATTTGTTTTCTCGCTCTTCTTGCCGCTGTTGACCCAGACGGACTCTCCCTTCTTCCCCCAAAATTCGTAGTTTAGGGCTGTGGTCAGTACTACCTAGATTGTGAAGGAGATGATCATGGGATTTTGGATATGAAGTTTGGATTTGAGATTATGGGGGAGAGGGTGTAAGATTATTTTCTTTGCTTTTAGATTTTGGTGGAGTGAGTGACGAAGAGAGAGAGATGGAGAGGTGGATGCTGCTGGTGGCAAGGAGGTTGTGGGTGGAGGTTGGCGGCGGTGGCGGTGAGGTCTAGCACCATGGCACTATGGGAGAGAGAGAGATAGAGAATGAGAAAGCGACAGAGAGTCTGATGAGAGAGAAAATGAGAAAAAAAGTGAATGTTTTTTTTTTTTAATAATAGTTTTCTTAATTTTTTTAATTACAAAAATTAAAAAAAAAAGAGCCAAAACGACGTCGTTTTGGCTCACGTAATGACAATAGGTAAGTGAGGTCTAACAGAGTACCGAATTGACAACAATTGAAAGTTAGAGGACTGAAATGACAAAACTGAAAGTTAGAGAATTGAAATGAAAAAGGCTAAAAGTTAGTGAGTCAGCTTTGGATTTTTGCAAAAAAAAAAGAAAAAAAAAAGAAAAAAAAAAAAAGGAGTTTGGTCGTTCACAACATTTGGCGCGAAAATTAGCGGTGTGTATATATTAGGGTTTCGTTGATTTTGAAACTCGGGGGTTTCTCATTGTTGTTTTGACTTTTGAATAGAAGTAGAAATGGCTTCGTCACCTCCTTTATCACCACTATCACCATCACCATCTTCAACACTCGGGAAGTTATCCCCTGTGGTCGTCTTCGCTCATGGTGCTGGTGCTCCTTCCTCTTCTGATTGGATGATTAGGTAACTCTTCAATTCTCTAATTTTTTTCCCCTTTTTCTCTCATCTGATTCTTACTTTGTCAAAGCTGGTAATTTAAACCTCTTTAATAGTAAAAGTATGTTATGTATTGAAAACCCATTAATGGGGTTTCAGAGTAAGTATAGTTTGGTGGGTCTGTGAACTGTGATATGGTTTAATTATTTTTTGGGGCATTTGTCTTTCACACTCTAATTTCATTGCACAACCCCAGTAGTTGATTTTGTGTTTTATTGGACATTGTGCTTTAATTTGTATTTTAGAAATCACTAATTGCTTTTGTTAAGAAAGGAGGAAAGAATAATAGGTATAGATTCTAGTAGCTCAAATGATAAAGTTTCTTGTCAGTGAAATAACAAGCATCCAGTTTACACCGGAATGAAACACATTGATGTCTTGGCCTGATGGTAAAGACATTTATCATGAGTGGACGTCATAGTTTCAATTCTTGTCATGTGTGTGTGTATTTGTATATATCACAGAATTTGTAGTAGTAGTTCCTATAGTTGTGTTTAAAAAATTGGAAATTTAAGCTACTTGTTTTCATGCAGATGGAAAGAAAAGTTGGGCAAGGCGCTGAATGCCGTGGAAGTAGTTACTTTTGACTACCCTTGTGAGTTTCTTGATCAATTACTGTGTTACTTTTGTTTTCCCTTTTTCTGGTCTTTATGTTCCTGAAGTTCTTTTGGGGTATCAAAAAAATCATATAGTTTTTGGGGTAGAGTCTTTCTTTGGTATTTAATATGTTCAGGGCACTTGTAGCTTACTGGCTGTTTCTCAATAAAAGCGATTTAAGTAATGCATGAAGTCAGTTGTGTCTAAAATGTATCCTTTAAATTAAATATAATGGGGTTGACTCTTGGCAGACATTTCTGGTGGGAAACGAAGGGCTCCTCCCAAGGCAGAAAAACTGGTTGAGTTTCACTCAGATATTGTTAAAAAGACCGTTGCTAAGTACCCTGGGCATCCGCTGATTTTGGCAGGGAAATCCATGGGATCAAGGTAGTGATAAAATTACTTGAATGCAAATTCTCAAATGCTTATACACTGATAAAAGTCTCTCTACTTCCAAACTTTTTTTATTTTATTTTATTTTTTTATAATTTTAATTTTATAATTTATATATTTTTTTATTTTTTTATTTTTAAACTTTGCAAATAGGAGAGGGTCATAGTATTATCATTTAACCTGTGCAAGTCAATTAGTTTAGGATACTTATGTTGATGCATTTTGATGTGCATGCTTTCAGAAAGTACTGCTATTGATACCTCTGCAAGTCAATCAAACCAGAAACTCTATTGTGGATCAATCAGATATTATTCCATCATAGCTTAAAATATTGGCATTGATCTTTGCAACCTATCCTAGGTACATCTTATATGGGGTATGTGCTTTATAGTAGAAGTTTGAATTCTTTAGGTGGGGCAATGGATCAATTTGCAGATTTGTTTGTGGAATGAATCTCGTTTGTTTTGGAGGAGTAATTGTATACAAACAAAGGCCAATGATAGTACTATTATGGTAACTTGTGCTTCTGTGCAATGCAATTTGAAATTGAAAGTTTGTATGACAGTGAAGTCAAATAGTGTTACATATCATATTTTCTGCTGCGTATTGTACTTTTGCTCTCTTTATGAGTTTTCAATTTTATATTTTTTTGTAGGGTCAGCTGCATGGTGGCTTGTGAGGAAGATATTGGTGCTTCAGCAATAGTTTGCTTGGGATACCCGCTAAAGGTTTTTCATTCTCTAATAAGTTTGTACATATTTCTTATATGTTATCTACATGCATTAGTAAAGTATAATGATGCATTAAGTAAAACAATGTAGCTGACAAGTGAAAACCAGCTGAGAGGAAGAGAAAATCTGTATTCACTGGACCCAATTGGTTCTCACAATATGGTTCATATGAAGAGTCAATAGTGAGCTATTCAACAATCCTGCTATTACTGTCTATGTTGATGGAAGAGTGACATATTAAAAAATTATCACAATAAGCTGAACATTCCTGGGAGCTACGTTCTGCAAAGGGGACCACTGCTTGAATTATTATTGGTTTTAACTTATTGTGTAAATATATGGGTTAGGCTGGACATCTTTTGAAGGAATCATGAATATATGATCAATTGATGGGATTTTAGTATTTTTTATACCTTATATCTTGACATTCTACTATGCCTTTCTAGGAAATTTGAAATGTAATGGGGAATTATGAAAATGTTAGCACTCAGCATACTCTTTAGCAAGTTTATATTTCACTTTCTTGATATAGGTGTGTTCCCCTTTGCACATTACCATTTCCATGCTATATTGCTAGTTCCCATTTAGTATGGTGTTGATGAGTTGTCCCTTTGAGGCTGTCATACACAAACATTCCTCCTTAGAGGTAAATCAGGCATGTCTTGGGTTGAAAATAACCCATTTATCCAATGGAGAGCATTAGTTTACATCTACGATATCAACGACAAGGGAAAATTGTCAATACTTGGAATAATTAAATTTAACATAGTTGCCTTTTTATACAGGGGATGAATGGAGCTGTGCGAGATGAAACGCTGTTGCAAGTTACGGTTCCTATAATGTTTGTGCAGGTATTGTCTTCTACAAGCACTATGGTGCCTTTTGAAATTAAATCACACTCGTTGCTAATCTACTGCTAACCTACCAATTATGTTTATACCTGTGACAACAAATTCCAGTCCCCGTAATTGCATAATTTTGAGTAACTGTATAGCTTTGTAATGATCTGAGTACTTCTTTTTCATATATCTGTTTGTAGACTATCATAGAGAGAGCATTGTCAGGTTATTTGTTTTTTTGTATTTAAATACTTATTATGGTATTATCTAAGTCTCATTGCATTAAAGTTTTTTACTATTAAACATGCTTCTTGTATATTATTCTCTCTTATGCTTATGCAGTATGTAAGACTATGATCATGTTCCATGTAGGGTAGCAAAGACACTCTGTGTCCACTGGAAAAGCTGGAAGCTGTTCGTAAGAAGTTGAAACCAAGTATTGGTTTGCATGTAATTGATGGTGGTGACCACTCCTTCAAGATTGGAAAGAAGCACCTTCAAACCAAGGGGTCAACCCAAGATGCAGCTGAAGATCTTGCTGTTCAGGCCATTGCAGCATTTGTATCCAAGTCTACTGGAGCGAGTTAATATCTTTTGAACGCAATATCAAGGGTTGTATAATTTGTCTATATTTTGCTTCGTCAGTTTTCTTTTGATCAATGGCTTCATGCCTTATGTAATGCTGATTATTTATATTTAATGAAGTACCACTCAGTTTTAATCTTCTATTTTATTTAAGGGCATGCTTTCCTTATCACCTTTTTTTCATGCTTTTGTAATCACTTAAAAGCATTGTAATGCTTGCAGGTACATGTTGTTCCTGTTTTTCACGAGCATGGTATTGAATTTACATAACTATTCCTGGCCCAAAAATCTGCATGTCTTCTGTACCATCTAATATTTGGAAATTTTTTGTGGTATTTAATGAATACTTGTACCAAGATTATCTCTGACTTGTGAATTGGTCCAACTATATTGTCAGAGATTCACATATCTTCTGATAGTCATTTGTTTTTATCTGTTTTGGCCTTTCATTTCATGTGCTCGCCCCCATATCTGCAGTGACCTTTTTCCTGCAACCTCCAAAACAACAATTTTATTTTGGGAGAAAATTTACTATTCATTACGGTTCTATGTTTGCCATCTCAAATTAAACCATCTGAATTATTTTCCTTGGATTATTGATAACATAATTCGCAGGATGTTAAAGTAGTGAAAAAGGATTGCACCATTATTTTGTCCGCAAACAGACATAAGATTAAAGATAAAATACAGATATTCTTCTGTAGTACACACAGATATTCTTCTGAAGTAATTTTACATGGTCTCTTATTCAGACTAGTCTTATTTATCTGTTATTTAATCCGCTAGGCACCTTCATTTGATGTGATCTCAGATAAGTGCTTCTGCAATCAAATAAACACAAAAGTTAGAATACAAAATATGACAGTTGTGTATTATCAGGAATTAGTTGTATTCATTTTCGTTTTTGCTTGGTTTCTTGAAAATTTTGTGGTTTTTGCTGTGTTGTGTGTTAATAATTACCAAGGAATCATATCTAATGAGAACTTTTAAGTGGTTGATGATAGCATTAGCACATGCCTTGGGTTTAAGCAGTCATGTTCAGTCGCTGTCGCTTCCGCTGCTGCTGCTGTCACTGTCATTGCAGCTCCTATGACATTCCTTGGACTTCTTCTTGGTGACACTTTTCTCCTTCTTGTGCTCAGACTTCTTCTCTTTCATTTTCTTCTCAGTACTCTTCCCATGGCAAGCCATGTCATTAGATGCATGGTGGCCTTTGTCTTTGTGTTGGCCATGGCCATGAGCTGGGGCCATTGCATGTTGTTCAGAGTAGTGTCCATCGGATTGGCCATGGCAGTAACTCTGAGTTTTGGCCATGGTGTGCTCTGGGTAGTGAGTCTGAGTTTGGCTGTAAGTTTGGGTTTTGGCTAAGTTTTGGTCTGGGTAATAGGCATAGGCTTGTCCTTGAGAGTAAGGCTGGTTGCTAGCAACTCCAGGGGTTGCACAGTGACCCTGCTGATTTCCTTTCAGTGCACAGCTAGCCATCTCGGCAGCCTTGTGGACAAGCGATTTATCCTTGCTTTTTGGTTGACAGCATTCATTACTTGGTTTGTAGCATTGCATTGAGGCCATGGCAACTGAGGCAAGAGTTCTATTGGGGTTTTTCTTGTGGTTTGCTTGGTACTTACTGATAAGGCAGTGGGACGAGTTGCTTATATAGGCTTTTGGAGAAAGTGGGAATCCTTCAATCTTTATGTTTTCCAACTTTTGAATCTGCTTTTTAGCTAAATGGGCCAATAGAATTCTGTGGAAGATATGTGCCTTTTTTTTTTTAATCTGAAATTGTACTATTGCCTATTTTCATTCTAAAGAATTTGTTCTTGGCGCATTGAAAATGCAATAGACGGTAACCAGGAGAGCGCCCATCTAAACTAAACATTCGGATCTTTTCTAGAATCTGATACCCCAACCCCACATGCTCAATGAAGTTAAAAAGAAAAACAGAAAAGAAGAAGAAGAAAAGATCTAGAAAAAAAGAAAAAAAGAAAATTTAAGAGTTCATTAAAAATAGTGACCCTATCTCTCCTCTCCATTCAAACAAGCAATTTTCAATTTGGGCAGTGGCGATCAAAACTTCTTTTATTTATTTGGGTGGGGGATATAATCATATAAAGGAAGAAAATAATATATGTATTTTAATTTTTAATTTTTTTAGAGAAATGCCATATGAATAAAAACAAAAATCCTTTACCAAAAGATAATATAGGACAGAATGGGTGGGAGAATATGAAGGACAAATAAAATCACTATTTGAATTTTATTTTCTTTAAGCATATATGAATAATAAAATTCTTTACAAAAAGATAATCATAAATGAATTCCATTCATATTGTACACAGTAAAGGTACCTAATGGGCTATATAAGTATGTAACACGAGAGGGTATATTATATAGTATGTGTATGCAGTGAGATACTCACAGCAGGTGGGACTCATGTGCTGTGAGAGGTTCCTTCCATACCTCAGAAACACAATGTATTTTTTCATGCAACACAGCTAACATGACTACCATTTAAGAATCGAATTAATCTGGATTAGGAAAAAAGGAATCGAATTAATCTAGAACCACCTTTAATGCAAAGAGGGATAGGCTTGGGCCTGCCCACAACTAATGTCAGGCCTGGACTGCTAATTTGAGGCACTACTGAGGCCTGGACAGGTTTAGCGGCTTAGGCTAGTTAACACTAACTTTCAGCCCATACAAGCCAATTAAGTCCTATCCCGGCCCATGGACTGCTCTCTCTAATTGCTTAATGCTTTGTATCTCTTTGCCAGAGTTCCTATTCGATGAGGAACCTCAAAATTGTTAGAACTAGTCTAATTTAGTTGAATTATGGTACAGTGCATCAATGGAGCACAGCAAGATGTGATGCTGCTGCAACTTTTAATATTCAATGATGTTTGTATAACAAGGTCTCTACTAGCGTTACGATATCTTTTTATGGTGCTAGACAAGCTGCGAATATTGCAATTATATATGTTTATACCAATCTATATGATATCTAAAAGTTGAAGCGTAAAATTAAAATTTATTGTTGCTAAGAGCACATTAACATAAAATTTCAGTCCATTCAATTTACTTTTGTTCATTTCAATTGTAAGATCTATTAGTAAATAACTAAAAATGATTTAATTTAATTATTTTGTCCAAATTTATTAGTATATGAAGTCATTTAAGCATTTTTTAATTAATATTAATCAAACAATAAGATTTTTTGAATAATGCATCTTATGAATGTTTTCATTTAAATTTTTAATAGTAAAAAGAACGTTTAAAATGATATCGTTTACTAACTAATAAATTTACAAAGTGACATGATTGGTTAGTTTCGCATTAACAATATAATAAAAATATTCCTAATTATTTTTTAGTGATTCTGTGATTAGTAAAAATTTTACTACATATACTTCTTATAAATTTATATAGTATCTAAAAGTTGAAGCTTAATAATTATTGTTGTGATTGTCTTTTTGAGCTACATCTAGCATTTTGATCCTCTTCAGTCCATCAAGGTTCAACTTGGCCCACTTCAGTTCACCTCGGTCCATTTGGACTATTTGAGCTTTAAATTAATTATTTTTGTAGGTTGCCTTTTCAGTTTTGGGCTAAAAAATTCATTTTTCCCCTTAATTTTTGAGTTGAAAAATATGAGATTTTATTTTATTTGGGACAAAATATTTAATTTTAGGTTAAAAAATAGCAAAATGGACACTAGAAATTAGAGATATGTACTCTAAAAAAGCAATAGAAATGATAAATATTCAAAAGACCTTAAAATTTAAGTTTTTTTTTGAGAATCCAAAATTTTAGTTTTTAATATAGACATTATACTTATATTTGGAAAAAAAAATGTTATAATTCTAAACTTATATAATAATTCAAATTTAATGTAACATGTTACATGTATTCCATGGAATGAGAATGCACATTTTTTTTCCTTCTTCTCCATTTATATAAACAATATTATAATTATGTAATTTAATCTTTTTATTATATTACATTTTTCATATGTGTGTGTATATATATATATCACTATGTACTGTTATTGAATGCAAAATACATTATATGTTTCATTACATAAAACTTTTAAAAATATAAAATGCTTTCAAATAACACATGCACTATTTAACTTACAAATTTTACATTATATTCTTATAAAATAATTATATTTCATTTTCCCTAAAACTAAAAAATTAAATCTTTACAAAAAAAAAAAAAAAAATGTTGACAGCTCATAGATAGTCATCAATTCTTACTGATGATGCTGAAAAAACCACTAGTAAGCCACACAGTGCTCGCACGTTCGAAATAGCACCTGCACAACAAAAAGAGAAGACCTAACAGAGAGCACCGGTGTGGTGTCAGCCAAATATCCTTCGAAGGTCAAATTAGAATTATTCTCACAACTCTAGAGTGCTAGAGAGGGTAAATTATGCGTACCTTGGCTAATGAGGGTATTGGGGCTTTTATAGTAGTAGAGGGTTGACCTCTCTTCCTTGATGCGGAAGTCTCTTCCTTATAGGAGTTCTTCTTGGGCGTATTTGGCGGGATCCTTTCCTTATAGGAATTCTTTGAGTATCATTAAACGTGGAGGGCAAGACATTTCCTTATACATGCAACCGTGGGCAGCAAGTAAACCACTATAAGGGCCGTTAGCTTATTCATGACCATCAGCATATCATACTCCCTTCAGGTTGTAAGCTAACGGCTTTGCCTGCTTACTATTTTTTGGCTATATCAGTTGCCCCCTACTCCATATACTCGTCGCTTTTAACTGACGGGTTATGGAGTTAACCTTTTATTTGTTAATTGTCTTTTGGAGGTCATTTATGGGCAATTCTTCGATCAGCCATCATTAAATGCTCGGACACGTGTCGCGTCCTGACTGGCTCCGCTTCTGGACGAGGGCGTCGCTTCGTCTTCCGTGCATTTCCCCTTTATATATAAATCTCCTCCTCCTCCATTTCTCCTATTTTACCCCTTTTAATTTCTGGAGAGAGATAGTCCGTCAACCTTACCCTGTTGATTTACTGACTCTGTTGGCCGTGTTGTTGCTGTCGCTTTCAGACTTATCCCCTGAGACATAATTGTAAGTTCTTATTACTTTATATTTTCATTCTATCCGATTAATTTTCTAGTGAGGTCATCAGTTCTAGGTTCTTAGACTTGATCCGTCACTTGTAGGTAGTCAGATGTCAAGTGACGGGAAGAGTGAACAGTCGTCAGTCCGCGATGGAGCGGGCTACGACGAGGTCTTTGGTTCAGGTGATGAATCCGAGGGCTTCTCACGTTCGTCAGAGAGGAAGACGTCAGCCCAATCTCCTGACGAGGATGAGAGTTGTACTGGGAAAAGTGAGGAAGTAGTAAATGAGGGAGAAGATGAGGTAGAAAAGGGAGAAAGAGAGAGTGGAGGTGACAGGGATGAAGATGAAGGTGACGAGGAATCCTATGAAGGGGCCTCTGGGGGTCCTGGAGACAATCGTCTTTTCATCCTCCTTGAGGACTGGGCCGTCAACAAGTTTCTACCCATGATGAGTAGTAGGATTTTTAAGGAGTTGTGTCCTCGTTACCAGATCCCAGACCATATTCCAATCCATCTTCCTAGGGAAAATGAGGGATGTTATTCAGGGAGGACCACGGACGTTGGCATGTATGATGCCATGTTTGCTGCGAGGCTTAGACTTCCATTGACGGCTTTGCACAGTCAATTGGCTGACTTTTTGGGTTTGTCTGTCAGCCAGTTTGCCCCGAACGCCTAGAGAATCTTTATTAGTGCTGAGGTTCTATGGGGTCGTTTGAGCGGAGGGAACCGTCAGCTTTCCCTAGACGAGTTCTTTTACTGCTATAGACCTCAGCACCTCGTATCTTCCAAGGGGACGTATCATTTTGCGATCCGTGAGAGAGACTTAAGATTAGTGTCTGATATGCCAGACTCTAACAGGATTTGGAAAAGTAGATATTTCTTCGTCAAGGGGACGGACTGGGTATGTCATCAGGAAGAATGGGTGACGATGCCCCGTGGTTACTTTGACAATACTTGGGCTTTTGTCAGGGACTCAGATTATTCCGTCAGCTCTTCTTCCTTTGTTTTGTTCTAGTTTCTAACACCATCTATTTCTTTGTTTTCAGCTAGCACTCGTCCTTATATAACTGACGAGCAGGAAGAGTTTATTCGTCGGGTTCTTGATATTCCCCTTGAGCAGCGACGGTGTAGGGACTTAATCACCCTTGACACTCTTCATCTATACTGTGGGGGTCCGGAATCGATGCCTGAGGCTCGCAGATTGGACAAACTTGGCCGTCGCCGTGAGTAGATTTTTATTTTAATCATCATCGTCAGTTTTTGTTCTTACCGTCTATCTTAGTAACATGGGCTGGTTATCTTTTGTAGAAATGGATGCAACTAAGCAGAGGGTGAGGGCGGCTGCTGCTCGCAAGAAGGAAGAGGAGAAAAAGACTAAAGGCGCAAAGGGGAACTCCTCGTCAGTTCCCAAGGCCGTACATAAAGGGTCGGCCAAGAGAAAGATTGACGGGGGTAGCGACCGTCTGCCCAAGAAAGCAGCCGTTACTCTTGGAGATGCTAACTCCAAGAAGTCACCTCCTAAGTCAGGTCCTGGTGCGGGTAAGGGGATGATGACCTCAACTGGTCCTGTCATTGAGGGACCCCGTCGCCTTCTTACTCACAAGGATTATGCCGTCGAGGAGGTGAAGGCGCTTATAAAGTCGACGGACATGGACCCTTGTGCTGAGCTGGGCACAGAGCTCTAGTGGATTTTATTGTGTCTTTAGTTGATTTGTTTTTTACTGACGGCTATACTTTCCTTCAGGCCTTGGTGTGCGTTAAGGCTCTTCAGGACCGCTGTGTTGCCAAGGAAGGGGTCGTCAGCCGGGTTAGGAAGCATAATGTAAACTTATTGAACAAGCAGGGGCAATACAAGGATGCTGTCTGCACGCTAAACGATGAGCTGAAGGAAGTTAGGGAGAAACTGGAGGAGGCTGACCGTCAGAAGGAAAAGCTTCAGCAAGATGTGACGGATCTGAGCAAAAGGGTGGAGACGGTTGGGACTGACGCCGTTTGAGAATTTAAAGCGTCGCAATCATTTATTGACTCTTGTGCTGAGTATTATGGCACTGGGTTTGATGATTGCCTCAAACAAGTTGCGTCAGTTTTCCCAGAGCTGGACCTATCTGGGATTTCCCTGGATGATCCTATACCGATGTCACCTGTTGTTAACGACGTTGTTGATGAGGGTGACGGCTCTCCTGAGTCCAATCTTCCTCCCAGGAATGACGGCGTCGTCGTTCTCACCCAATCTGCTGCCAATCCTCCTCATACCCCTACTTCCAATTCTCAGACGGTGTTCGTAGATGTTGAAAATCAGTCTCAGAAAGATGACGAGAACCCTGCTGACGCTCCTATTGCCTAAAATTTTCTTTGTGTATTTCAATCATTTTGCAAACAATTAATTGTTAAAGTGCCCTTTTGGTTTTTTGGGCTTTTGTTTGTAGACAATATATTTTGTTATGGCATTTTATTCCCGTCGCTCCTTACTTTTCTAATCAATGATTGTGTTGGATGAATTCGTTAGTCCTGTAATCCCGTCTGTTTTGGGAAACCCGTCAGCTTTTGAGGGTGGACTTGTTCAATGAAAAAGTCTGTCGATACGGGCTTCGTGTAACTTATGTTCCTTTTTGATCCCATCCATCTCATCCTTTTGAGTTTGGTAGGCTCGTCGATTTCAGGAGCTTTACCTCTGGGCATTTGATGGTGCGGCTATCCTTATGACCTCGTCCATTTTGTAAGGAACGTTATTTTTTCTAGGCCCGTCAGCTTTGTAGTTTTATCCATGTTAATGATTCTGTCGTTTTTAATAGCTCGTCTGCTTCGTAGCCTTGTCCATTTAATTGATCATGTTATTTTTATAACCTTACTTTGTTGGGACCGTCGGCTTCCAGCCATGTTATGGACTTAATGACGTTGTCATGTAAGCCCGTCAGTTATGATAGTCTCATTCGTTTGGTGAGACCGTCGGCTTTTTAACTCCCGACCACTTTATGGACTTAATGACCTTGTCGTGTAAGGCTGTCGGTTTTATGACCTTGTTCATGTGATAATAGTCTCATCCACTTGGCGAGACCGTCGGCTTTTTAGCCTTCGTCTATATTATGGACTTTGATGACCTTGTCATTTTTGCAAGTCGTTTGGTTTTATTACCTTGTCTATGTGATAGTCTCACCCATTTTGGTGAGACCGTTAGCTTTTTAGCTTTTGTCCATTTTATGGGCTTGATGACCACATTTTATAGTCTCATTCATTTGGTGAGACCGTCAGCTTTTCAGCTTCCGTTCAATCGTGTGGACTTTGTCGTTTACTTGAGTCGTCCACTTAAACTTAATCGTCCACTTTTGTGAACATTAGACTGTAGATTTGTAAAATAGAAACTTCAGTAATTTCTGAATAAACTCCTCTTATTGCCATGCATTCGTAAATAAAAGTAGTTCGAGAATCAAACCCTGCCCTTTGGGCCTACAATGAAAAGGAGGTATCGTTGTGAAAACTAAAGTAAATGATAGAATTGAGGAGTATAACTAAAATTTGAACTGTAAATAAAAAAGGGGTGTTGGTCTTCATGCTGTCATCTCTATTTTTAATACTTCCGTAAGTGCTCGGTGTTCCATGGATGTGGCAGCTTTTGTCCGTCTAACGTCTCCAGGTGGTAGGTGCCTTTCCTCTGCCATGACGTGACTCAGTAAGGTCCTTCCCAATTGGGGCCGAGCTTCCCTTGGGTAGGGTTTCTAGCGGCGCCCATGACTTTTCTGAGAACGAGATCTCCAATCTGGAAGTCTCTGTGTTGGACCCGAGAGTTGTAATGCTTGGCCATGCAGTCTTGGTACCTAGCGAGCCTTTGTTTTGCCGTCGCCCTGATTTCGTCTACTAAGTCAAGCTGTAGTTGCATTGCCTCGTCATTCTTGCTTTCGTCATGGTTGTGCACCCTGTAGCTTGTGAGTCCAACTTCGGCCGGGATGACTGCTTCGCTCCCGTATGTTAGTCGGAACGGTGTCTCTCCTGTGGGTGTCCTTGCCGTCGTCCTGTATGCCCATAGTATGCTTGGCAACTCTTCAGGCCATATACCCTTTGCCCCCTCGAGCCAAGTCTTGATAATCTTCAGCAAGGATCGGTTTGTGACTTCGTCCGTTAGCCTGAGGGTGGGCGGGGGAGGAGTAGTGGTTTCTTATCCCTAACTGAGAGCAAAAGTCCCGGAAGGGGTCGTTGTTGAATTGCTTCCCGTTATCCGAGACTAAGACTCAAGGGATGCCAAACCTGCATACGATGCATCTCCAGACGAAACTCCTCATGTTCTTCTCCGTGATGGTGGCCAAGGCTTCAGCTTCCACCCACTTTGTAAAGTAGTCAATACCCACTACCAGGAACTTTAGCTGTTGTACTGCTGTAGGGAATGGCCCCATAATATCTAATCCCCACTGAGCAAACGGCGATGGGGCTGTTACTGGGGTCAACTCTTCAGTTGGATGTCTAACAATATTGCTGAACCTTTGGCATTTTTCGCAGGTCTTTACATAAGCCTCAGCGTCCTTCTACATAGTGGGCCAATAGTACCCTACTCGCACAAGCTTGTGTACCAATGATCTTGATCCCGAATGGTTTCTGCAAATCCCCTCGTGTATCTCCCTCATGACGTAGTCCGCCTCTTCCGTACCCAAGCATCTCAGATATGGATGGGAGAAACCTCTTTTGTATAAGACATCTTTTATCAAGACGAATCTCGTCGCCTGGACCTTCAGCTTTCTTGCAGCCTCCTTCCCGTTTGGTAAGACCCCGTTTTTTAAGTATGAAACTAATGGTGTGGTCCAATTACTTTCAGAGCCTATCTCCTGTATGTTGCCGGAATCTATTAGTGGAAAAAGCTAAACAAAAGAGAGTACATTACCAGGGATGATCATATGCTCTGCCGAAGCTGCTTTGGCAAGACGGTCGGCTTGCTCATTTTCTCCTCTAGGGATTTGGATGATTTTGGCCTCTAGGTCGTTTACTCTTGTCCTTACTTGATCAAGGTATCTCTTCATCCTTTCGCTCTTGCACTCATAGTCTCCATTTACTTGGTTAGCCACGACCTGAGAGTCACAGTAAATGACTACGCTCGCGGCTCTTGCTGCTTTGGCGAGGTCGAGGCCTGCTACTAATGCTTCGTACTCTGCTTCATTGTTGGTGGTGGGGAAGTCGAGACGGACCATACATTCAACCCTGTCTCTTTCGGGTGATAGTAGTACAATGCCAGCCCCCCCGGCTCGTCTATTGGATGATCCGTCTGTATATATGCTCCAATGAGGGGACTCTTCTACCCCCTTGTCTTTGTCATGAGTGAATTCTGCTATGAAGTTTGCGACGATCTGTCCTTTGATGGCGGTCCGTGGGCGGTATTGGATATCAAACTCACTCAACTCTATAGCCCATAACGCTAGTCAACTCGCAGCTTCAGGATTGCTCATCGCCTGTATGGGGGGCTTGTCGGTCAGGACGTTCACCGTATGGCCTTGAAAGTATGGCTTGAGCTTGCGAGCCGCCGTAACAAATGCAAAGGAAAGTTTCTCCATAGGTGGATATCTTTCTTCGGCACCGCGAAGCGCCTGGCTCGTGTAGTATATAGGCTTTTGTACTCTTTCTTCTTCCCTGACTAAGGCAGTGCTGACGGCTGCGGGGGAGACGGCTAGATAGAGGAAAAGCTCTTCTCTTGGCTGCGATGGACTTAGCAGTGGCGGGGAGGAGAGATAAGCCTTCAACTCCTCGAATGCTTGCTGACATTCGGCAATCCACTCGAATGATCTCTTCAGCGTGCGGAAGAAGGGCAAACACTTGTCTGTCGCCCTCAACATGAACCTATTCAGTGCTGCTATTTTTCCGTTGAGGCTTTGTACCTCCTTCACATTTCTCGGCGGTGCCATCTCCATAATGGCCCGGATCTTGTCCGGGTTAGCCTCGATCCCCCTTTGGGACACCATAAATCCTAGGAATTTTCCCACCGTCACTCCGAAGGCGCATTTTCCCGGATTGAGCTTCATGTTGTACGAACGAAGGGTGTCGAATGTTTCTTTGAGGTCTTCCAAGTGATCTTCCTCCCTGAGGCTTTTTACTAGCATGTCGTCAACGTAGACTTGGACATTCCTCCCAATTTGCTGCGCGAACATTTTGTTTATAAGCCTTTGGTATGTTGCGCCCGCATTCTTCAGGCCGAAGGGCATTACTTTATAACAGAAGAGGCCTTGACTGGTCACGAACGAAGTTTTCTCCTGATCAACTTCGTGCATTCGAATTTGGTTGTAACCAAAGAAAGCGTCCATAAAGCTTAGCAGCTGGTGCCAAGCTGTTGAGTTTACTAGGACGTTGACCCTTGGGAGGGGATAGCTGTCTTTGGGGCAGGCTTTGTTAAGGTCGGTGAAGTCCACGCACATCCGCCACTTCCCACTAACTTTCTTAACCATCACTATGTTCGTCAGCCAATCGGGGTAGTAAACTTCCCTAATGAAACTTGCCTCCTGTAGTTTGCGGACTTCTTCTGCTATGGCCTGATCTCGCTTTGGGGCGAACACCCTCTTCTTCTGCCGAATGGGTGGGAAGGAAGGCGACACATTCAGCCTATGTACCATGACTGAAGGGTCTATCCCTGGCATGTCATTGTGGCTCCAAGCGAATATGTCCCGATTGCTTTTGAGAAAGGTCATGAGTGCCTGACGTAGTGTGGGACTAGCAAAGGTTCCAATTTTGGTTGTTCGGTTAGGATTGGAATCGTCGAGAAGTATTTCTTCAAGCTTCTCTACCGGCTCCGTCGTCGTGCGGTGTTCTTCTATGTTCATAGCTTGGAGGTGCTCATGCATTTCCATCATGGCTACGTAGCATTCGCGTGTAGCCACCTGATCTCCGCGTAGCTCTCCCACTCTATACTCGGTAGGAAACTTAATCATTAAGTGGTAGGTTGAGGTCGCGGCCTTCCACAAGTTGAGGGTGGGTCGTCCGATGATAGCATTGTAGGCGGACGAGCAGTCGACCACTAGGAATGTTACGTCCTTGGTGATTTGCTGAGGGTAGTCACCCACCGTGACGAATAATCTGACTGCGCCCAAGGGGAATACCCTTGTTCCTCCGAAACCGATGAGCGGGGTGTTTGTCGGAATCAATCGCTCTCTGTCGATCCCCATTTGCTGGAACGCTGGGTAGTATAGGATATCTGCCGAGCTACCATTGTCGACTAGCACCTGGTGCATGTTGTAGTCCTCTACCCGAATGCTTACAACAAGCGCATCGTCATGCGGGTGGTGAAGACGTCGCTCATCTTCTTCTGAGAACCCGATAATGGGGCCTTCTCTCTGTGCTATCTTTGGCACGGCTCCCGTCAGCTGAACATTTTGTACCATCCTAAGGTAGGTTTTGCGGGCCTTTTTGGATGACCAAGCGGCAGCGGTTCCTCCCACGATCATCCTTATGTCCCCTATAGGGGGTTTCGGTCGCTCATTATCCCGTCGGGGGTGCTGGTCTTGTGGGGGTGGATCTGTTTTCTCCTTGCTGACGAAATTCTACAGTTTTTGTTGTCTGATAAGGGCCTCAATCTACTGCTTTAGGTCATAGCAATCGGCCGTGTCGTGACCATGGTCACGGTGGAAGTGGCAATATTTATCCCAAGATCGTCTGTTGGGATCACCCTTCAGCTTTCCAGGGAACGTTAGAGCCCCCTCGTCCTTGATTTGCATTAGGACTTGATCTATCGGGGCGGTCATTGGAGTGAAGTTTGTGAATCTTCCTCCCGGGGGCTTAGGGTGTCTTTCATCCCTTTGGTCTCCTGTCCTGGCCTTCTTCCAGCCTTGATCTTGCCGTGTGTCTTCTTGCCTCTCTCTTTTCTTGGGTTCTTCTTCTCGGGCCAACAGCGCGTCTTCAGCGTTCATATACTTGGTGGCCCTGTAAAGTACCTCTGACATGGTCTTCGGGTCGTTTTTGTACAGGGAGAACAAAAACTTACCCTTCTTCAGCCCATTAGTGAATGCCGCTACAAGTATCTTGTCGTCGGCTTCGTCGATCGAGAGTGCCTCCTTATTGAAGCGGGATATGTAGGATCTCAATGTCTCCTCCTCTCGTTGCTTGATGCCCATCAAGCAAGCCGTAGACTTTTTGTACCTATGTCCCCCGATGAAGTGCATAGTAAATTGAGCGTTTAGCTCCTTGAAGGTGCTGATGGAGCTGGGCATCAACTGGCTGAACTAAATTCTTGCCGCACCCTTCAGCGTTGTAGGGAAGGCCCTGCACATAATCGCATCTGCTACTCTTTGAAGGTGCATCAAGGTCTTAAAGGTCTCTAGGTGATCTAGAGGGTCCTTGACCTTGTCATAGCTATCCATCTGTGGCATGCGGAACTTACTCGGCAAGGGGAAGGAGTTAACGGAGGCGGTGAATGGCGAGTCAGTTCAGTTAACAAGGTCGTCAAGATCGCTGGACACTTATCCCTTGAGAGCGTTCATCATAACTTCCATCTGTTCCTTCATTGCCTACATCTCCGCGATAATAGGTGGCGGAGCCGTATCCACGAGGGAGGGGAGGCTCACTTTTTGTCGCTCTGGTCTGCTTGGGGAGTTACTGGCCTGTGGTCCCTCTTGATTCCTTCTTTCAGCGCTGGTTCTTTCTTGATCTGCTCCTTGGTTATCCGGTGCTGCGTTTTTCTGGCGCAGCTGCTCTTCCAGGTCGCGATTTTGTTTGGTGAGGCGTTCCACGGCAGCGGCGAGATTTTTAACCTATCTATTGAGGGCGGTCTTGGGTGATTCTTTTTCTTGAACGTCGTTAGTGGTTGCCATTGAGCGAGTGAGCACCATGCAACTCTTTTGTCCGGAAAGCGATAATATGGCTTACAATCCGCGAAACGCTTCCCACAGACGGCGCCAACTGATGATGCCGGAAAAACCACCAGTAAGCCACACAGTGCTCGCACGTTCGAAATAGCACTGCAAAAAGAGAAGACCTAACAGAGAGCACCGGTGTGGTGCCGGCCAAATACCCTTCGAAGGTCAAATTAGAACTATTCTCACAACTCTAGAGTGCTAGAGAAGGTAAATTATGCGTACCTTGGCTAGTGAGGGTATTGGGGCTTTTATAGTAGTAGAGGGTTGACCTCTCTTCCTTGATGCGAAAGTCTTTTCCTTATAGGAGTCCTTCTTGGGCGTATTTGGCGGGATCCTTTCCTTATAGGAATCTTTTGAGTATCATTAAACGAGGAGGGCAAGACATTTCCTTATACATGCAACCGTGGGCAGCAAGTAAACCACTATAAGAGCCGTCAGCTTATTCATGACCGTCAGCATATCATACTCCCTTCAGGTCACCAGATCTCTTTGAACCGTCAGCTTACAACGGAAGCTGACGGCTTTGCCTGCTTACTATTTTTTGGCTATATCACTTACAAAATTATGCACTTTGGAATTTATGACAACCAGTCGCAAACCCATACAATGACCACTTTGGATTGCAAAGAAGCTCCTACAAACCAAGGGGTCTAACCAAAAATGAATTTGAAGTTCTTTAAGTTCCAAAGTTGTTGTGGCTTTGTGTACGTCTAGGTCCATTGGAGCAAGCGACATAATACACCTTTAAATATTTCCCGGCATATATATCCTTAAGTTAAGGTCACGGTTTCTTAGTGCTAAAGATCCGGTAGCTTGCATTGTGCTTCCCATTCTAGTATGCTTGCAAAAGGATATGGCAAATGTTATGTTATTGAGCATAAAAGTCGATTCGACTGGACCAAAATTTGCATGTGTTGTACACGGTCTGCAAACCTTTTTGAGGTATATATATTATTGGCGAAACTACGTTATTAGTCCTTGAAGTTTATCTTATGTGTGGAATTGATCCCTCAAGTTTCAAGTAAGCGCAATTGGTCCTTCAAGTTTTCAAAATGAGCAATATAAATCTTTTGGTTAACTTCCATTAGTGGTATCGCTTACGTGGCTAACGGAATAAAGACTTTGTATTTTTTAAATGATGTGGCATTTATTTTTATTAAAAAACTCCAAAATTAAATTTACACGTACAAAAGAAACTGGACCCATTCCAATTCAAATATTTATCCAAACCCGGTAAAAAAAATCTCCATTTGCAATCTGATTTACCAACCATGAGAGAGGGGAGAGACAATGAACAAATCCAAGGCCTAGCTGCAGGCGACGCCGCCGCCCTCCGCTGGAGACAGTGGCCTCCTGCTTCACACATCCTTCTCCAACCGACAACCACTGACCCGCCTCCCTCCTTATCTCGCACAGCCATTGACCCACCTCCATGACTGATTCAGTGTTGGTTTCCCAAATTAAAACACATCCTCTTCAGCTTGAGTTTTCATCTTAAGCAGCCTTGAGACTTCGAATTGAATCAAAAAGCCCATATTGTATGGTGGATGATCTCATAGTTTGGACCGCTTTGAGCCTCGCGAATTGCTGCCCGTCTCTATCTTTAGTATAAAGCAGTATTCGTCATTAATGATTTTTTCTCCAATGCACATTGCATCCATAAATAAGTTGGCTGTGGTAGTGGCTCTTGGGTCCAAACCCAGCCGAAAAACAAAAATTTTCATAATACAAGTGTTAACTTACAAGTCAAAACAATGCAAATAAATTTATGAATTTGTGCATCCATTGAAAATCATCAATTTAGCTCTTTCACCGTAAATGGAGATTTTTTTGTACCGGGTTAGGATAAATATTTGAATTGGAATTGGTCTAGTTTCTTTCTTTATGTGTAAATTTAATTTTGGAATTTTTTAATAAAAATAAATGTCACATCATTTAAAAAATGCTAAGTCATTTTTCTGTTAGTCACGTAAGCAACATCACTAACCAAAGTTAACCAAATGATTTATATTGCTCATTTTGAAAACTTGAGGGACTAATTGCACTCGCTTGAAACTTGAGAGACCAATTGTGCACATAGGGTAAACTTCAGGGGCTAATAGTGTAGTTTTGTCTATACTATTTGATTAATCGTATCGAGGCCCTCCATTATATATATGAATTGAGTTAATCAGATTGTCACACATCATTTACCAATCATTACTTTTGGCCGGCCTTTCAGTTAATTAATGTGACAGTCCACAAATCCTCTCTGCAATATTTATTTTATTTTATTTTTTTTTGTTCCTGCAAATTCTAAAATTACTTCTCTTTAAGACTGTGCATTTGGAATGGATTTCGTGTTAGTCTTAAACTAAACCAATGGTGTAGATAAAAATATATCTGCAGGAGAATGCTTATTATTAAACACCATACTTACTATTAAACACCATAATAGATAATTCTTACTAAGAGTACATAATATTCATGAAGCCCCATTCAGTGGGCTTCGATTCTTATTACTCTCTTCTTTATTTATTATATATATATGGCTAGGCATGCATGCACCTCCATTTGGTCTGATCTCAGATAAGTGCTCCTCCAGCCCTGCAAGCAATTAAACAGAAATGTTAGGTTACAAAAAACTGAAGATTAAAGCCAAGACTTGTACTTTCAGGAGAATGCTTCTTTAGTGGCCTGTAACTTTTCATTTTTGTGCTTATTTTTCGAAAAGAAAAGTCTGATACGATGATAAATTATCACTAATAATCCTAAAATATAATTTTTTAGAAAATAATAAATTTAATCACTTAACTATTAACATAGAACCAAAATCAATGTTTGTAAAGCAAAACTAATTCAGCAATAAAAACAAGTAAAAAAAATTCTGCAAGAAATTAAGTGTGCAACAACGAGTGTGTGATAATCATTACCTGTCATGACTCATGTTTAGTCGCTGTCACTTCCGCTGCTGCTATTGTTGTCACTGCAGCTCTTCTTGCTTGACTTGGACTTCTTCTTGTATGAAATCTTCTCCTTCTTATACTCAGACCCCTTAATTTCTTTCATTTTCTTCTCACTCTTCATTTGGCAAGCCATACTGGTGCCATGAGATGCATGATTTTCTTTCATTTTCTTCTCAGTCTTCATCTGGCAAGCCATGCTGATGCCTTGAGATGCATGGTGACCATTGGCTTGGCCATGGCCATAATTAGCATGGGCCATGGCGTGGTGGTCAGAGGGGTGACCAAGACCATTGGTTTGGTTATGGTACTTATAAGTCTCATGAGTTTTGGACATGGTGTGGTCTGGGTGGTGGCTCTGGATTTGACCATAATACTGAGCCTGTGTTTTAGCAATGTTGTGGTCTGGGTTGTAGGCATGGGTTTGGCCATGCTTGTAACTCTCACTATTGGCCATTCCATAGCCATAGCCTCCATGGTGATTTCCTTTCATTCCGCAGCTACTCGTATCAGCCACCTTGTGCCCATTCGAGCTTTCGTGGCATTTTTGCTGACAAGTTTCGAATTTGGGCTTGAAGCACTGCATTGAGGCCATGGCAACTGAAGCAAATTGGATATCACTCTAGCTCTGTGTTTCTCTTGTGATAATTGCTTGGTACTGCAAGGCAGTGCAAGAGCTCTTATATAGACAAAGCGAAAGTGAATTTTTGTGTTTTTTTTTTTATAAGAAAGCTTCAATTATTTTCTTTTATAAAATTAATTAATTAACAAAAGTGAGATTCTTTCAGATTTCTATATTATCCAAGTTTTGAATCTGCTTTTATGATATGGCCGTCGCATCCATGACAAACACAATCTATTTTTTATATGAGCAAGGTTAAGAGCACAAATTTTTTTAGTACTTGCTAAGTTGGTAAATTATGATTGTAATAATATTTTTTTTCTTCCTAAGTTGGTAAATTATGATTGGTAAATTAGCTAATGCTATTCATTTACAAAAACAAAAGACACTACGTACAAAGGATAGGAGGAAAATCCAACAAGTACTTACATATATAGAAACAATAAATTTATTAAAGGATAAACAAATTTTAATCTAAAAAAGAAAAAGACAAAATTTTTCATACTATTTATTTTTATTTTTATTTTTTTACAACTGTTAAAATATCACTTCCAAGACATTAATTTTACTATACATTAATTTTTTTTTGACAGATTTTACTATACATTAATCAAAATAAGTTATATTGTAAAAATCAAAAGCTATGAAATTTTTTATATTTTTAAACTTATGTTTCTATATATGTTAGCACATGTCCCAAATGACATTATTTCTTTCCATTCAAAGGAATCTGTTCCAGGCGCATTGAAAACGCTTTAGACGTACGGTGGGGTAGAGGCTGTGACCCAACCCATACTACTTGGTCTCTTATGAGAATCCAATCCCCCAACACTACCACACCACAACGATCATTGAAGTCCAATAAATTGAAAAATGCAATTTTTGTTTTTTTATTATTTAAAATGTCCATGTTGCACTCCTCTCTCAAGGGTATATAGCCTAGAAATTTGAAGATCTCTTCCTTTTCAATTCAATTTAACCAGATTTTTTTAGGACATTGAAGGCAGTGGATATGGGAATTTGTTTTCTTTATTGGAGTGGAAGAATATAAACACATTAAAATGCATTAGGCTTTAAGGTTCTGCTTTCTGTGGTGAACGTTTTATCCTAGTATTATAGTCATACACTTTAGCTAAGTTTGTCAATATGGTGGATTAGAACTTTAGCTAAGTTTGTCAATATGGTGGATTAGACCAGCCTAAGGTTTGCCCCCATGCCATGAGCATGAACTATCTTCAATGCAATTCGTAAAATAAATACAAGAAAAAGCAAGTTACCAAATTAATTTTTCAAGCTATGGCGTCCAAAGTAAAAATTCAATATGTTTAAAGTTCATGGTCGTTGAACAATTTCCTTATTATTGTCTTGTTTCCTGATTGATTTTTCACATTTATTCCAATATATCTGTCTGTAAGAAATTTTTTCACAGGATTGAACCTCCAAAATCAAGATCCTCTTCATTTTCTTGAAATTGAGAGGATCTTATTCACCGTCAAAATTTTGTTTTTTTTTTTTTGTTTTAAAAAAATAAATAATATGACATCACATACAACTCCAGATTTGTGAAATTTAATCTTAATCATGAAATATACTTTCTCCATTTAACTTAAATGTAAAGGATTCAATAAAAAATTAACAATGAAAATATTCATGGTTGCAAAACCTAGTTTTGATACTTATTATGATTTGAATTCTTGTTCCATAGTTGAAAATGGTGAAGTTCAATTACAATATATAATTTTTTTTTCATGATCCATGAATTCTTACAAATAAGGTTTGTTTACCATTAAACAAATATAATCAATTCGTAAAGATTAATGTACTTTTTGAGGATCTAGAACTAAGTTAAGAATAAGTAATTCTATTGCATCCTCACTAAATAAATAGTTTATTTATTTTAATTGAGAATTAATTGTAGCTAAAAAAAATCTAATATATTTTCAATGATGCTTATTGTGGGGTATAGGAATTTAGATAGGGTATTTGTGCCACATGTCATACCCATAGCCGAGGAGGTCATTATCGTGCTGAGGAGGCCACACTCTCGGACAATAAGGCCACGTCAGTGGCACGTTACCAGAAGAGATCATACTGTAGAGAAATAGTTTCGTAGAAGAGATTAGCTCTCACATGACTGAAAGGATGGTGGCTACCACCACATTTAATGCATCCCACCAAATCTCTTGGTTGTATTTATGTGGAGAAGACTCCTGAATAGTGCTGCCTTGGCTACCGCAACTCACAAGGGGTTTGAGAAGGTGTCTGATGGGACAAGTACTTAGGTAGTGGCTTGGACGATCAACAAATGGAGGGCCAAGATCATCTAGAGGGAACTATATAATGGAAGAGACCCTCTAGGGAAAGGGGATCGGAAAATCTATGGAGAAAACACTGTAGCAACAAGAATTGAAATTGTATCCAAGTTTAAGAAAAATATACATAAGGACCACTCTCGACGAATTTTGCCGAAGAAGGTTTTCTTTGCACAGAGCTTGTCTTCCTTTACTTTCTTACTATCTTTGATTTACTGTGTGTGTTGCTAGGGGCGGAGCTAGAAATTTTTGTTTGGGGGGGCCAAGTTGCAACACTAATATATTTATTAAGACAATCCCCACATACATATATATATATATATACACACACACTTTTTTTTTTTTATATTTTATATATATATATATGCAAACTTTTTATTTGATAAGTTATATATATACACATACCCAACAAAAAAAAAAAAAAAAAAAAAACTTAGTATTTTCAATCAAAATTATGTTTGATAGCGATCTTTCATAAAATAAAATTTATTTTGTCCATTTTCATAGTGAAATTCTTAGAAAGTTTCATTTTAAATACAAATTATCAAATTTTATACTAAAGTAAGTAAAAAATCTTTTAATTGAACTAATAAAATTTTCAAAAACATGAATGATCCAAAACTTGGAGGAATAAATTAATTTCCAAATATATTTGAAGTTATCTTGCTCTAACCTATTATGTGGCAACTAAAGACACATTTCATGTATAGTTTTAGTGACAAGATTTTTTTAATGAGTCAATGACTTGTTAGTCGCCAGATAGATTCAAATATGTTTGATGCTAAACTTTATCAAATATTTAACAGATATAAGAGTACATTTCATAATAAAAAATAAAATTGCAAATAAATAAAGTTATATCTTTATAACTATTAGACCAATTATTTTTTTTAAGAGCATCATTGGACTAATTCAAATATTTGGGAGGGCCAACTCTTATTTTTATAAACTAAATTTTGAAAGCATTAAAATAATTATATATATTTAAAAAATTTTCAAAATTTTGGGGGGGCCACCCTTCAACACAACTCTGCTCCTGTGTGTTGCTTGATCCATTGGAGCCTAACTTTTAAGCTCACTCTCTACAAATTTACTGTATTGGGCTTTTTGGACCTTAATCTTTTCATCTTTTGAGCTAAAGAACTAAAACCCATCCCCTACACTTATTTATAAAGATCTTGTATATGTCCAAAAAAAAGGACCTATTTATTTTCGTGGGGAGAGATATTGACATCGAAAGAGATACTAACATTGAATCTAGTGCTCATTAGCTAGTGTATTATTTTGCTTAAACTAACTAACTAATTAAAAAGAATTTAAACAATGAAGAAGAGAAATGGACTCTATGAAATAAAATCTTAACAGTAAAATGAATTTTTTTCATTTAAATATTCAAAGGTTTGTCCGCAATTAGCCTAAGATTACTTCATATATATATATATATATATATACCCTTCAATAGATAAAGTGTAATAAACAGGTAGCTTAGTAGTAAAAATGTAGTTGGCTTAGGGCTTTAAGCAATATATAGATGTAAATTGCTAATTAAGGATGACATATATTAATCCTCTATGTTCTTTCTCTTTATTTTCTTCTTATTTTTACATTTCAACACAATTAATTGGAGAAATGGACTATGATACATATAAGAAATAAATTCTTAATTAGAAAATTGATTAATAAGAGAAAACCAACGAAATGGAACACAATTCACGGACTGGGTACTCTTATCCCAAAAGGAATTTAGTAATAGAATAAAAGTTTACAATCTAATTCAAATTTTTGAACCAATACTCTACTTGATAGATTATTTAAACCTCACAATTTGCTCCAGCACCTCTAGACTCTTTTATTATGAATACCTCTCACGAACCACGTCTGTGATCACAGTTAGACCCTCTAACTGACTCTAACAATCTCCTTGAAGGTTTTAACTCCATTGAGACAACTGGAATTGGCTCTATGACTTTAGAATGTTGATCATAAATTAAACAACACAACCGGTGTAGATATCGTCTGATGAACTCACAGATTGGAGAAAACTAGGTTTAAATTTTCTCTCTTTGAAGTGCACTACAATAGCTCTCTAAACATACTGAGTTGCACTATGATATGACCTTTTAGATTTTTACATGTAGGGCATGAAAACCAAGGTAGTGGCACGATCGATTGAGAATCAGGAATAAAAATCTTATATGTTTTTGGAGTTATTATATGATTAATTGATTGAGAAACTTCATTCACATATGAGTTGATTCAATCATTAGTTTTGGATGGCCTTTCCGTTCATGTGTTAAGACTCAAATCCTCAACAATCTGTTTTCTCTGCATCAACTTCTCAAATTACTTCTCTCCAAGATTGTGCATTTGGAATGCTGTTCTTTCAGTCTCAAACTAAAACCATGTGAATAGATATAAATTTCTGGCATTGCATAAAAAATAATCCGCTGGATGTTAAAACAGACTTTTTTATTAAATACCAGAACAAATATAGATGTTCTTACATAGGACACAAGATATTCATAAAGCCACTTCATTGGACATCTACTCTTATTAGTCTTCTTTATTTATTATATATATTGGCAGGCACCTTCACTTGATCTGATCACACTTGCTGCTTCTTTAGTCCTGCATGCAATTAAACAGAAAAGTTAGATTAGAAATGCTGATGAGAAAAAGCTAAGATTTGTACTTATAAGGAAGATCCTATTTAGTGCTGATGATAACAAATTTTCTGTCCCATTTTGGTGTTTCATTTTATACTCTACAAATTTTAATATACCATATATTTATTTTAGTTACTTTATAAGAAAAACAATTAAGGCAATATATGGTTGGTCGCGAGTGATGGCACTTATTCTGTACAGCTAATTTATGGCTCTTGCCTTGCTTTGTGCAGTGATCTTTAGTCGCTGTCACTTCCACTGCTGCCATCGTTGTCACTGCAGCTCTTTTTGCTTGCCTTGGACTTCTTCTTGTAGAAAATCTTCTCCTTCTTATACTCAGATCCCTTTTCTTTTATTTTCTTCTGAGTCTTCATTTGGCAAGACATACTGACGCCACGAGATGCATGATTTTCTTTCACTTTCTTCTCAGTCTTCATTTGGCAAGCCAAGCTGATACCATGAGATGCATGGTGACCATTGGCTTGGCCATGGTCAGATGGGTGACCATGACCATTGGTTTTGCTTTGGTATTTGTAAGTCTCGTGAGTTTTGGACATGGTGTGTTCTGGGTGGTGACTCTGGGTTTGACTATGATACTGAGCCTGGGTCTTAGCCATGTTGTGGTCTGGGTAGTAGGCAAGGGTTTGGCCATGCTTGTAAGTCTCGCTGTTGGCTATCCCAGAGCCTAAGCCTCCATGGTGATTTCCTTTCATTCCGCAGCTATTCATATCAGCCACCTTGTGCCCATACGAGCTTTCGTGGCATTTTTGCTGACAGGTTTCGTATTTGGGCTTGAAGCACTGCATTGAGGCCATGGCAACTGAGGCAAGTGTATATCACTCTAGCCCTCTTGCCTTCTCTTGTGGTTGATTGCTTGGCACTGCAAGGCCCTGCAAGAGCTCATACATATAGAGTTATAGGCAAAGAGAAAGTGGAGTCATTTGCCTTTATTTTTTTGTTATACTGCTATGGGAATGGACTAGTGGCTTACCTTTATAAGAGCATCCACAGCAGTGGAGCTAAATTTTTAGCAATTTAGCTTCACTAAAAGTTACTTTATCTATTTTACCTACACACATGCTGCAGCAGTGAATCTATTTTAGCTTTCAATATAATAAAATAATATAAACATCACAATAAAATATTATATCTACTACAATAAAATAATATATTCCACTACCAAAAAAAATATTACACCACCAACCTCAATCACCTCTACTATCAACCACAGGCACAACCACCACCACCACCACCACCGGCGGCAGTCCACAGCAAAAAAAAAAAAAAAAACTCACAACGAGCACAAGCCCACTGCCACAAACACAAATACAAGCTCACTTGCCCACAACAGATCGGAAAACACCAACACCACCACCACGACCACCACCACCACTACCGACAGTCCACAGCAAAAAAAAAAAAAAAAGAAACCCACAACGAGCACAAAAATCCCGGTCTATAGTACCGGCTCCAACGGTCATGATCCAGGGTGCCACGTTGGCCAATGAGGCTCTGATGGGCCCACTGTTTCCGGCAGAGCAAGAGACGAAAATGCCCTTCTCAACCGCCTTGAAAGCTCCGATTGCGATGGTGTCTCTGTAATACGGAGCGGACCCACCGCCGAGAGAGAGCGAAAGCACGTCCACGCTGTCGCTTATGGCTTGATCCATACCCGCAAGAATATCGGATCCGAAGCACCCAACGCTCCAACAAACTTTGTAAGCTACGACGCGCGACCGACTCGCCATTCCACACACCGTGCCCTGCGCATAGCCGAGAAGAGAAGTGTTCCCCATGGGGGATCCGGCAGCGGTGCTGGCCGTGTGGGTCCCATGGCCGTCATTGTCGAGCTGAGGGATGAGGGAGGCCGGCGAGCTAGAGATGAGTGAGGGAGATGAGTGTTTGTCTGTTTGATGATTGAGGGAGATGAAAGTGCACGGTGAAGGAATGAAATAAAAGAATGAAAAAAATAAGATTAGTTTTATTATTTTATTCGGTAGTGGGAGTAAAAAAATTTTTTTTTTTTTTAGATGAGTGCTACAGTGCACATCTATAAATAGATGTGCACTGTAGCAAATAAGCTAAATTTTATACCTTTGGCTCCACTGCTGCAGGTCCTTTTTGCTATATTGGTGGAGCTAAAATAGCATTATAGCTTTTTAGCTCCACTGCTGCAAATGCTCTAAGACATCTTCTACTATTTTATTTCTTAAATTAATTAAATAATAAAAGTGGGATTCTTTCAGACTTCTATATTATCCAAGTTTTGCATATGCTTTTATGATATGGTCATAGGATCCATGACAGAAATACAGACAATATTTAACTTGAAATAATTGCACATGGAAATGGAATAAAATCCCCATTTCTATGTGAACAATGTTAAAGGACACAAATTTTTTCATAAACTTGCAAAGTCAAATTATGATCGAAATTAGGTATAGATTGCATTAAATATACTAAAATATCTTTATTTTTATGAGATTGTGAGAAAAAAGTTGTAAGTGCAAGCGCACACATGTGTCGAAAAAATATTATAGAAAAGTGAGAGTAAAACTATATCAAATTGCATTAAATACTTCTTTTTTTTTTCACAGTATTTCCTCAAAATTTTCAATAAAAAATTAATTACTGTTCGTGATGGGTGGGCTCATAGCGGAGTAAATCTCTGGCACAGAGAGTTTTTTTAAAGTGCTAGTACCCGGACTTGAACTGAGGAGCACCCAGTTAAATCTGAGACAGTCAAAGAGCACCGAGTCAAACCCGGACTTTCTTATTGAATGCTCTTGGTACCTATTAACTAGGTAGTTGAAACAATATTTTTCTCATGTGAACTTACTAGTGACATCATTTTTACTATATCCATCATAAGTCCCGTCAACAATTGTAAAGAAATTTATTAAAATTTTTGTAGGCCTAAACTTATCGTT